>JAWNNP010001738.1:0-1200000 GCA_035044805.1 Leucophenga maculata | reverse complement strand
GTGCGCTTCACATTGATTCGGAAGAGGCAAAAATGCAGCTGGAAGAATCGGATGAAATTGGTAAGATTTTATTTGGAAAAATAAGTCGACAAAAGTTTGCTTACTCCATTTAACTAGGCTATCCACTTCCGGCACCAAAGTATTCTATTATCGACTCGGATCCGCGTGATACAATCGAAGAGGGCATGGGCGAGGAAGAAGGCGAAGCTGAAGATGCTGACGGCGATGATAAGAAACTCGATGCTGATAAGGCTGGTGAAGAGGGCGAGGAGGAGGAGGGTGAAGAGGAGGAAGAAGGTGAAGGCAAAGCCGAAGAAGCTGAAGCGGCTGTCGAGGAACATGAGACGGCACATGACGATGAAGATCGCCACGGTGAGGCACCAGCAGCAGCGACAGGACACGCCAAAAAGCGCAAGCTAATCAATCAGTTCAACTATTGTGAACGCGCTGCGTTGACTTTCTCGTTTCCAAAGCGGGTGCGCATTAAATTGACACAACTTCATTTAATAAATAATTAATAATATCTAATGTACTCTGCTATATTTGATTGCTAGAGTGTTGACACACAAACCATTCCGCCACCACGTTCTCAATACGGCGCTAATGTACTACAATGGGTCATATACGACAGCTACATGGAAGACTTTAATGAACAGCACAAGGATCAGAGCAAGGAGAAGTCGAAGGATGATCGACGCGGCAGCCGTCAGCGCAAAGATAAAAAGCTGAAGGACAAAAACGCTGAGGCAGAGAAACTAAATCGCAAATACATGAAATGTTGGCAAATACTGGAGCGCATGATCAATCAGAATATCTTCGATGATATTGCTAACGATTACCGCTACTGGGAGGATCCGGCCGATGAGTTTCGCGAGGGTGAGGGCACACTATTGCCACTGTGGAAATTTCAATACGAGAAAACGAAGAAGATGAATGTCACTGATATCAGTTTCAATCCAAGTTACTACGATCTGTTCGCGGTCTGTTACGGCTCACGTAAGTACACACACATAGTACACAATTAAAGGAAGACACGCTGAATACTACTCTCAATGCTTAGATGATTTTATGAAGCAACCCAACGAAGGTTACATCTGCCTATTTACGGTGAAGAATCCATCATATCCCGACTATATTAGTAAGTCACAGCCACTGTCTGATATCTATTGATTAATATGTACAATTATTTTTTTTTTTTGCTTTTACATAGTTCAGACCGAGAGCGGCGTCATGTGCTGCGATATACACACAAAGTATCCGTTTTTGGTAGCCATTGGGCTCTATGATGGCAATGTTGCTGTCTACAATCTGCGCGACAACTATCGTCAGCCACTATACGTATCGGTGGGCGTAAAGTGCAAACACGCGGAAGCAATCTGGCAAATCAAATGGGGTCCTGACATGGCTGACGGTGAAATTAACTTCTATACCGTATCGTCCGATGGACGCGTTTTTAACTGGATACTTATGCAAAATGAACTGTCCGTGACGAATATGAATACGCTTTATCTAGAGGATGGCATTGCCGATGGCCCCGATGGCACAAAAGTACATTTGAAAAGCTGCGGCTCTTGCATGATTTTTCATCCAGTCGATCCGAGAATATTTCTCATTGGCACTGAGGACGGCTTTATCTACAAATGTAGCACAGCATTTAGTTCGAAGTATCTGATGACCTACCATGCACATAATCTCTCCGTCTATCGCATCGATTTTAATCGTTTCAATTCAAACATTTTTGTATCGTGCAGTGGCGATTGGCGCATCAAGGTGTGGGAGGATATGCGCGCAGAGCCACTGTTTATCTTCGATCTAGGTTCGGCAGTGGGCGATGTCAAGTGGGCGCCATATTCGAGCACTGTATTCGCTGCGGTCACAACCGAAGGAAAAGTGCATGTATTCGATTTAAACGTGAACAAGTATAGAGCGATATGTGTGCAGGCGGTTGTGCCGAAACGCAAGAATAAACTGACTCGCTTGGCCTTCAACGAGAAGCTGCCATTTATTGTGGTTGGCGATGAGAAGTGAGTGCTGAGATTTACTAAAGCCAGACCTACAAATTCTAATATGTATACTCGTATATTTTTGCAGAGGTGCTGTCACTTCATTGAAACTATCACCGAATCTACGCATTATGGTAAAACCGCCTAAGAAACAGCTCTATCTCGAGCAAACCACGCTGCAGACAACAAAGCTGGAAAAACTGCTGTCCTTAGTACGCGAGCTGCCGGAAGGCCAAGTGGTTGATGACACTGCAACCACAGTGCAGAGCTAAGTTAACTTGCAGCCATATGACAGAAAATAATAAAAATATTTTTTTAATTAGTTAACTTTTTTATTTTTGTGTATATAATTCACATGGTTTCAAGTAAAATTATAAAATAAAACAAAGAGAAACATTTGTGCAATATTAATAAAATATAACTAATCGAAAGCAACTAAATACAGCATTAACAATATTATGTTGAAGTAACTCAATTCGAACCAGACGATTGTGAAATATTTTACAATGACATTTGGTCTATCTAAAACTTCTTAAACTAGCACTTAAAAATGGCGAGAGATCACAATTAGAGACACGTTCTGCTAACTATTTCATATAGATTAACTATAGCTATGTACTTTATATACGAGTATAAGAAAAAAAAAACATAATTTAGTTTCTCACTCACTCCTCGCTGACATCTACTTCGCTAGTTTTCACCTTGATCTTTTTATAGTCCAGATATTCGGGTACGTTATTCGGACACATAACATTCTTGCCCATAAAAAACACCGTAGATATGGGATGTAAAAAGTCTGCAGAAAATGCAACTGCCTTCCAACCAAAGAACGCATTGGGATGCACCTCATTACCCTTAATTTCATAGGGCAATAGATTAATACCAATTTGATTAATCTTCGAGAATTGTACGCGGAAGTAATGCCCATCGGTTGCTTTGATCCAATAGAAGCCTTCGTTATCGACATACGGTTTATTCTGCGACTTTTTCATGGCATTCGAACGTTCCAAATCCTGTACATTGAAACTTATATCAATGTCATATGCATCTGGTGACAATTGATTCGTTTCGATCGCACTCTTAAGAGCATAGTTATCCAGCCAATATCGTATGCCAACATTCTCGAATTCCTCCAGCACATGATGAAACGTAGTCTTCAGCTTGTCGAGACAACAAGGCGGCGTATGGCGCCCCATATAAATGTAAAATGGACGATTGTCATAAACATTGCCAATGCAAGATTTTGTGGTACGCTCGCAGCCAATCAAATCAATCTCGGTGACCTGTTGCAATGAGAAATTCGACGAAGAAAATTGCGGTTCCAGCACAAGATTGTGCTCGTGTGTTGCTGCAGCTGCCAAGGATTTGCCATTGACTTTATATGCACGCCTGATGATGCGTTTAATCTGTAGCTTTTTGTACATTTCCTTAAACTGGCGGCGTCGCAGTTCCATGCCTAAATAAAACCAAATTAAAATTATAAAAATTAGTTGAAATTTACAAAAACCTTACGACGCTGCTTGGTATGGAATGAAGCGAACAGACGACGTCCCTCTTGAAAGGATTGCGGGAAGACGGTTTTCTGTTGTGTGAAAAAGAAATTAAAGTTTTAACACAGAAATATGTGGCTTGAGTTGCAACTTACTGATATATTTGACAGCTTTGTTTGTATATAAAACATTTCCGGAAAGGGTAGCGCAAATGGATCAGGTAGCTCCTTTAAAACGCCAACATCCACTAGTATGGCATGTTTTTGTAAAAACTATAAAAACAATTTTTAATAATTATTAATTGTAAATTTTAATGAAAACACATTAAACACACCAAATCACACTGTGCACTGCTATTGGTGGCCACATATTCTACTGTCCAGTTCGGCAGCTCGAGATTAATGCGAGTGCAGCTGTTGTAAGACTTTAGATTGCCAGCGAAAGGTACAATAATAAGCCGTCGCACTGTTTCGTCCGGTGCGACTGCTATACGTGATGCCGGTTGCAGTGATTTATCTGTGCCAGCAGCCAGTACGACCGGCACCGTATTCATTTCCCGTAAAATCTTCTGTAGTAAGCTTTTGCTTGGCAAACGCACACCATCGGACATGAGTAGCGCATATTTTGTGTGTATTGCATTCAGCGGATTTAAGGCTTCGCGCGTCTTTCGTATATCGAAAGCCAGATTCATAAATTGCACTGTCTGCTCCTCAGCGTTGCTCAGATTACGCTCGTATCGTATAGGTGGATATGCAGCCTCGCCCACGCCATCCTGCAGCACTAATATCCGGATATTTGGAATTACATTTAGTATGCTATCGATGCTTGCCTTCAAATCATTTTCGAAGTTATAATATCCCGTAAAGATAATGGTCATTGACTTGCGTATATGCCGATTGGCATTCTTTAGCTTATCCTTCGCCGTCTTGACGCTACCACCTTGTGCGGCTGTGGCGCCATTCTCGCTAACCACTGACTGCTGGCCAGTCAGCGAGTTCGCTAAGTTACGCCAGAGTGTCGTCTTTGATTTCCACGTGTAGTAGAAAAATATGAGATTAATGGCGAAAACAATGAGCACAATAATTTTAGCATAGCGGAAACGAAGTGTTTTCATTTTGGCTACGTTTGAAATTTCTACACGCAATGAAATACTAAATACAGATTTTCTTATGCAAATGCAGCGCTAAATTCTACGCGGTAATCTACTGTAGGCAAACTGACGTCGATAATTGACATACTAGACTACGTTTAGTGTTTATAGGTTATGTATTTCACTAATTTAAAATGGCTTTGCAATACATCTTTTAAGGAATTTTAATTTTTTATTTATGTAAATATTTTTTCTCACTTTTTGCTTTATACATTTTCTGAGCACAAACAGCTGTTTAGCTGACAAAGGATAACGCTTAAGTATCCTGTATTCGTGCACTGTAAAATCGTTACCGTTACATAGAGAGAAAGCTTTTGGGCAAGGAGCTTTTAGCCGTTAAGAGCTTTTTCAAGAACATGTATGTTAGCTTTTTTAGTTTAATTTATATATCTAGTCATAATCTGCCTAATATGTTATTATTAGATCAAAAACATTTTAAGGGCTGCATGCAACATAAGATAATATTTATATATATAAAAGCATGCAGAAATTATAGTGTGTGTCTTCGGTAATAGAAGATAATGAATAATAATAATAAAAATACCCATAATATGATTATATTAAGCTAGTCTAAATAACTGTTGGTATGTATGTACTACAAATATTTAGACACTACAATTTTATACTTTTCAACTCTACTACATTACATTAAGCTAAAAGTCTAGAGCTACATACACATATATTCCCACCTTTTCCATTGTAATATATTCCATATACATATGTATATCCACAAAAATGGTTTTTGTTATAAATGAATATTTTAATAATAAATTCGTTCGAATCATTTTCATTGCTCTAGAACTCTAATCATTCTTTTAACTAAGTTAATTCAAACTTTCAATCCCACTAAATCAAGAATAAATAAATGGCTATGGCCAGATAGGGTTCTATTTTTACTATATTTATATATATATTTAGATTACGATTAAGAAAGATTATATTTTTATTATTATTATTAAGATTATTAGACAATTGTCTTTCTATTTGCATTTGCATTTTATTTATTATTTTTATATATCAATTTGTAAAAATATACAGAATATAAAATGCCTCGTTTTTCGATATCGATATCTGTTTCTTGTAATGGGTTGTTCCTATTTTTGCCTAGATCGAAATCGACCTAGAAATGCGATTTCATATACTTGAAGTGCACGGATTTAAAAGTTGGCAGCGCGATAATTATTGCTTGGCAATAAGTTTGTGAATGTTACCAGACTGATCAGACAGAATTAAAAAGTGAGATTACAAGGACAGTTATTTATTTTGGCGAGCAAATAAGGCACTACTGACTGCTTAGAAATGTCTGCAGGTGATGCGCTTGAAATATTTTCCATATTTTTAATATATACATTAGACAATTGAAATATAAAAGTTTTTAGCTACTTCTGATTGATGCTCAGTGCTGCCATAAGTGCCCGTTAGTGTTAAAGGTGGCAGTGCTGTAGATGGATTTGCAAATCCATCAACTTCAACCTTATTGATTTTAAATCCAGCTAGTTGCAAACTCGTGAGGTAGGGAATACCATATTCACACAATCTAGTTGAATTTTAAATCAATGAAGATCAGAAAGCAACTCTAATTGTTAACTTCAAGCGCATTACTCGGTTCTATAATCGTCTGATATTGATATTTTTGTTCGATTAATTAACTAAAAAATGTCACACACACATTTTTTTAGTACTTTATCGATTCAACTGCGACGCTGTCAATTGGGAGACACTGTCAGCTCACAGTGCGATTACGAACGTCAAACCGTCCGTTCGGCAACCATCTTTGAGAAATTTTACGTGTAGGGGAGAAGACCTTTTTATTCGTCAGCGACGACTAGTGGAAAGAATTTATTGTAAATAAGATGTCGATGATTTCTGCACGTTTGGCCTCATCGGTGGCACGCACGTTGCCAAAGGCTGCCACACAGGTATAATTGATAATACGAAATATAAAAAATATACTTCTCGTTTAATTATCTAACAAGTATTCCGTAAAACGAATGGAAAAGTGCGAGAAAAAAGTGTTCGTGTAGGCAAGTTCTGTGTACTCCAATTGGATGAAAAAATATGCTAATTGGTGTATTTTGCCATATGCTGCTACTAAATTATTTGTGCAGCATGCAAAATATACATAATTTGATTGTTTTTCAAAAAGAAAAATTCGTGTTACGCAACGTGTCTGAGAAAATTGACCAAAAAAAATTTTGCCGTATATCTTCTACCGATTACATAACTGCTGCGGCAACAATGCTCATTAAACAAAAATATATTGTGTCGGCAGAGGATTATTTAGTTTGAATCTAATTGTTAAGATATTTCTGGCTACTTTTGCCATATTACATAACGCATAACTTGCGGCACTTACACCCGCGTTCGTCTGCCCGTCTTTGAGCTGCGCATAACCTACACTGTATGCTGCCAAAAGCAGTTTGAGGTTATGTTTATTGCTAGCAAAACTTGAAAATTAACAAGTTTCGTTTAACATTTAGTATACGCAAAAATATGAAAATGATTGATTTTATTAGTTAAAATAATTTTAAGGGATTTAACACAGCTTACTATTAATATGCAGTAGTGTGCGCTAGAGCGTGACAGCTATATTACGCAGTCCTAACTCATGTGCCGACATCGTCGTTGATTATTCAACTGTCAGATTAGGAACTTTTTTTTGGCTTATATAATAATAAACAATTCTTGAACTCTACCACTCCAGATCGCCTGCAAGGCTGCCTACCCAGTTGCCACAATCGCTGCACGTAAGCTTCATGTCTCCAGCACACAGCGCAGCGCCGAAATTTCTTCCATCTTGGAGGAAAGAATCTTGGGCATTGCACCCAAAGCTGATTTGGAAGAAACCGGCCGTGTGTTGAGCATTGGTGATGGTATCGCTCGTGTCTATGGTCTGAACAACATCCAGGCCGATGAGATGGTGGAATTCTCCTCCGGTCTCAAGGGTATGGCTTTGAATTTGGAACCCGACAATGTTGGTGTTGTCGTCTTCGGTAACGATAAGCTGATCAAGCAGGATGATATTGTTAAGCGTACCGGTGCTATTGTCGATGTCCCAGTCGGTTATGAGCTGTTGGGTCGCGTCGTCGATGCTTTGGGTAATGCTATTGACGGTAAGGGTGCCATCAACACCAAGGACCGTTTCCGTGTCGGTATTAAGGCTCCAGGCATCATCCCACGTGTGTCTGTGCGCGAACCTATGCAGACTGGCATTAAGGCTGTCGATTCGTTGGTGCCCATTGGTCGTGGTCAACGTGAGTTGATCATTGGTGACAGACAGACTGGGTAAGTGTGCCGTTATGGCTGCGATTTCTGTTTGTGATTTGATGTTATTCAAACTTTCAACGATTTATTTTGCAGCAAAACTGCTCTGGCTATCGATACCATCATTAACCAGAAGCGTTTCAATGAAGGTCAAGAAGAGTCGAAGAAACTGTTCTGCATCTACGTTGCCATCGGTCAGAAGCGTTCCACTGTTGCGCAGATTGTCAAGCGTTTGACTGACTCCGGTGCCATGGGTTACACGGTTATTGTCTCGGCTACCGCCTCTGATGCTGCACCTCTGCAATACTTGTCTCCCTATTCTGGCTGCGCCATGGGTGAATACTTCCGCGACAAGGGCAAGCACGCCTTGATCATCTATGACGATTTGTCCAAGCAGGCTGTTGCCTACCGTCAAATGTCACTGTTGCTGCGTCGTCCCCCAGGTCGTGAGGCCTATCCCGGTGATGTGTTCTATCTGCATTCCCGTCTGTTGGAACGTGCCGCTAAGATGTCCCCAGCCATGGGTGGTGGCTCATTGACTGCTCTGCCCGTTATTGAGACCCAGGCCGGTGATGTGTCTGCTTACATTCCAACCAATGTCATTTCGATCACTGACGGTCAGATCTTCTTGGAAACCGAGTTGTTCTACAAGGGTATCCGCCCTGCCATCAACGTCGGTCTCTCTGTATCACGTGTCGGTTCAGCTGCCCAGACCAAGGCCATGAAACAGGTTGCCGGTTCCATGAAACTGGAGTTGGCTCAGTACCGTGAGGTCGCTGCTTTCGCTCAGTTCGGTTCCGATCTTGATGCTGCCACACAACAGCTGTTGAACCGTGGTGTCCGTCTGACTGAATTGTTGAAACAGGGCCAGTATGTGCCAATGGCCATTGAAGATCAGGTGAGTAAAGGAGAAAATGTCTGCATTCTCAACAATATTTTCAACGCTAATGCTTAAAACTCTATACATTATAGGTCGCTGTAATCTATTGCGGTGTCCGTGGTCATTTGGACAAGATGGATCCCGCCAAGATCACCAAATTCGAGAAGGAATTCTTGCAGCACATCAAGACCACCGAACAGGGTCTGCTCGACACAATTGCCAAGGAAGGCCAAATCTCTCCAGCTGTCGATGCTAAGTTGAAGGATATCGTCACCAAGTTTATGTCCACCTTCCAGGGTTAAGCTGCCACAAAACTATTTACTATTACAACAAGAACAGTAAAAGCAACAATAACAATAAACAAAATCACAACAGCAGAACACTATTTCATAGATATTGAGCAAGGAATACCAGCAATTTGCGGAAAGATAAAAAATCAATCTATCTATAAGATGAAAGTCACGTTATAATTAAATTATATGCCGTAAAAAGAGATAACATGAGAGAAGAATTACAAACACTTAAAAAAACTAAGAAATTAAAAGGAAAAAAATTATAAAATTAAAAAAAAAAAAAACTCATTCATGTTTTCCTTTATTCAAATCAAACGATGCAATACGAGAGAGAGGATTTAGCGAAATTCCGAGAGATAGGAACCCGTATTCAATTCGTTTACGAACTGTGAGAGAGCGCGCGCCACAAATGCTAAACGAATAATGTACGAAATCTATTAAAAATTTAAAAACTAGAAAATCAAACGAATGAATCGAAATAAAACTTAGCGACTTAGTTGTTTAATTATGTTCGCCTTATTTGTAATCAATATTTGATATATTGTAAAATCTAAAGTTGCAAGATACGAAAACATTGTGTGGAATGTGAATGAAATAAATAATATATAACTACATACATAAATAATATACAACTGTTTTATTTGATTTAGAAAAATTTGAAGCCAGTTTGGGCATTGTTTGAACTGTTCATAATTAAAACTGAAGCATAGAAACATCTTGCAGCATAATTTAATTTTAATAAAGTCAGCGTTACTCAAAAAAAGTTGCTAAAGTCTTTTCAGTAAATGCAATGATATAATATAATGGTCATAAATACAATATCAGGCCAAAAATCGTGGCATTATGCTAGACTTAAAAAGTTCAGTAAATAAATTGGGTAATGATGAATGGTTATTAAATCGATCGACTTAAATAAAGGCCAGCTATTGGACGATTCAAATCGTCTAAATGCTTATTTTTCGCTGAATATGCTCCAAATATGGTTCTTGTAGTTTGCACCAATATTCGGGAACACTTTCTCTTCACTTCTGTTAATGTTGTGAATTGAGAACTTTTAGGTGGAAACAATTTATCTTTCGTTACTTAATTCCATGGCTGATACAAGAAATAGGTACGTTTTGACAGTTCCGTCATGCCGTTGTGAAAAGATACCTCAAATCTTGAGCTTCCAAGCGAAAAAAGATATATAAATCGTTATAGCATACTTTCGCGTTTTTGCGAGACCCTACTTTGATACTAATGACTTGTTTCTTGTGCTACAAATTTCGTAGAAAATTAATATAGGTATGAAGTCTATACCGTCCACAAGAAGTTACTATATCAAATTTTAAATAAAGTATCCATATTTATATATTGAATCTATATATATATATAAATGAATGTTGTGTCTATCTATCTATGTATATTCCTTATAGGAAGCCTAACCATCCAACCGAATGAGCTGAAATTCACAGTCGAACTTCAGTTCAGGCAGGAAAAGGTTCGAGTCAAGTTTTTTCTAAATCGGAGGGGGCTATACCCCAGCCCCATACAAGCGATAAACGAAATTTAAGATTTCGTTTCATCCATTTCAGGTAAAAGGATGAAATTTGTTATATTAGTCAGTGGGACCGCGATGTGTAAGATCCATTAAAAAGTGAACATACATACATACATATACATATATATATAGACAATATTTATATTAATATATTTACCTGGGCACGGCAAAGCGATCCGGGTACCGCTAGTTAATAATAAAAATCTTTAATCACGCTTATATTTTATGGCAGCGGGGTTTAAAATTTCGCACCTCCTTTTAGTTTTTGGCTGAAAAATTATTTAAAGCCGAATCCTAATAGGCGTGTCCTTTCTCATTTACGAAACGACCACCCCCCTGCATACTGAACGAATCTAGAAATTTACTCTATCTCAAGATCTGGTTTGTCGCACATAATAAAGAAGGAGCGACGGACATGTCTATACTTGAGTGTTCGAACAACATCCAAGAGAGCCAAGAGTATCAAATAAAACCAAATAAAAAAATGTCCAGCCACGGTGCTCCCCATTCATCATATCTCATCATCTATTAGACACAGAATCCCTCCGATTTTAAAATGACCGTGTTTATTTTAAAAAAAAAAAATCTTCCTCCCAAAATAGTCATTGCAGGTTGAATTATTTGGTGTGGTATTGAAGGCTCGTTAAATCATGAGCCCATGGCAATTTCATGCTGCACAACATATTCAATGAAAAGGATAATGAAATATGTATATCTTTTTCCCGCGTTTTCTTAAGCTGCACCTTTTTCGTAGGAATTCGTTAAAGATAATTGCAACGACCAGATGAGACAGACAAGCAGTCCTGCAGCTCCTTGAGTTCGTTCGTTCGAGTTCAAAGGTCGTTCGTGTTACGCTCTGCATATTTCGTGAACAGAGCAGCAGAACCGAACATACCCAAAAATCAGGCTCATACAATTTTGTTGCGCGCAGATTTGTATCTGTATCTTTTTCTTCGTGTTGTGCTTTGTTTGCTCGTAAAAGTGCCAAAATTAATGAGCGCCATAAAACCGTCAAACTTAAATTTCGAACAGGCACACAGCAATCGAAGTTGGACGAAGCAAATTGTCGTTGAATTGGATTTTCAGTTGCGTAGCAATGCCGGGTAGAGAAAGTAAAAAAAAAAAAAAAAGAGTGCGCAAGACACACACAGAGATACTCACAAACACGCATACGCACAAACATTCACCAAACTCGTACATAAGTACTCAATTTGTATCTGTGTGTTTTGTATCTGTTCGTTTTGTTTGCCCTAGGCAGCCAGAAATTATCAAAAGCAAAGGAATACAAGAATGAAAGAAAAAAAAAAAAAGAACTGACCTGTGTAAATAAAAATCACAACAACAACGTGGGTAACCTTTTTTTTCTTTCTTCAGTATTTGGTATTTGGTGTGCGTGTAAAGTAACATGCACACACAAACACAGTTTCAAATGTGCGTATGCATGTATTATATTCGCGAGGACGAGACAAGAGACCTACATCTGCATTTAGACTGCTGCTGTGATTAGTTTGTCTTGTTTCGTCCTTTTTGTCGTATAGTTTTTGTTGTTGTTGTTTTAAATCTTGATCCTGCTTCGCGCGCATTTTTAATGACTTTGTATGTCGCCGCCGTTCGTCCTTTTGTCCCTTCCGTAAAATACACAATTTTCACAGACTTATGGTGGCTTACTGGCATCAAGACGACAGGATATATTTTAAAGACACAGACATGCTGCAATGTGCATTTAACGAAATATTCTATTTTTGAAAGTACCCTCTCAAATTCAGTAGAAACGTCATTAGTTGAATACTAATCTTAGTTTAAGCTTTCCATTGTTAAAAAGTTAAAAACTTTTTCATGGATGCGTTTTCGAAAATGATTTTGACCAATTTTCGAGTTTGGTAGAACTTTTTCGACTAAATAACGAGTTAAAACGTTTAATTTAATCAAATCAGTACACTTAAAGATGAAGATAGGAATAAATCGGCCATACAGATTTTGGGTTGTAGCGTCACTTTTTCCCCTTTGTTAGCTAGGAACCTTTCGTTGCACGAACTCCGTCAGAAGAGGTCATAGCCCCTAGAGTTTCACGTTTCCCCACACGATTTTCTGTTCTAGAGATATTTATTACAGTGAGTCCTTCGACAAATGATCACCTAATCGAAAGATGGCAAACGCACTTCATTTCGAGCAATTTGCTTAGCTTTGTAATGTATGCTAAAAGGAGTCTTTCCAAATAGGCGAATCATACAATATACTTATTACCAAACCTGGCTTGAACATTGGCAAGTTGTCATCTTATCAAATTATTTGACTACTGGCTCCAGCGCATATATAATATAAATGTATCAAAGAATAGTGTTCAATAGATTGAAAATAGCTTTATTACTATTTTGATATCTTGTTAAGCACTTGCCTGTGCTTCAAGGTGCTCAAAAGAAATGCTTTATCTGTGAGAATTCTCTAAGCACGTAGAATTTACGCAGGGTCTAAAATCTACGTACAAATTGGGGTCTATCCAAATATAGCCTATCTGGTTCTATTTTCTTAAGCTACAGTGTAAATCACTTTGTGGAATGCAAAATTGAAAAAAAAAAAAAAAAAAAATTAAAACTTCCTATGAACAGACTTGCTGTAATATTTTATGACGATCATAAAAAAATTATTCATTCAAAGCGGAATATAGTTCAATCGAAGCGCACTGCTAAGTTTTTCCTTGTTTTTCTTAACAACTCCATTAATGTAAAATAATTTGTTATTAATATTACCAAAATTTTATTTGCATCAATAAAAAGAGGATACATTTGCAATTTTCACTTATATAATAAATTAATATAAACTAAAAGTGGTTTTTGAAAGCCATTTAAATATTTGAACTGATTTATAAACCTAAAAATAGGGTGGTTATATTGCTTAAAATGTACATTTTTTCGAATGCAGTCATTTCTTCATCGTAATAAAGATGCTAAAAATTTCAATTAACATACTAATAATTTATTTGTAAATACAATTAAAGTAAATTTATTTTATAAATGGCTTTCTTAATATGCATTTTCTTTATATGATGAATGAATTAATTTTTTATTCAAAACTAAAACCAAAAATTTGTTTCAGCAAGTTATCCAGTAATTGCGTTCATTTGTTCTGAGAGAAAATTAAGAAATATTGGTATTTTTTTTGAAATTCAAATAGGGGCGCCAGCTATATATATAAATGCGCCAATTAACTAATATAATGTATGTGTGTGTGTGTACTAAGTGCAGAAAAAAGCAACGAAAAATCTCTGGCGAATTTTGCAATTTTGCGCAAAGGCGCCGAAACCAAAGCCGCATGCAGCAAAGCAGTCTTAGGCTTCGATTTGCTTCTGTACATCGACGCTTCTCTAGGGCAGCGGTGAGCCAAACGCAAATCAACATTGTACGAAAATAAAAGATGTATGAAATATACACATATAGGACGAGAAGTAAATGAAAGAATAGAAAGTAAAGAGGCAGAAAATTTAACTGAATTAGAGATGAACAAAATCAGAACACGAAACACTAACAATTAGAAAACAATTAAACTAATAAAAACATTAAAATGACGTATAACCAAATTTTGGCTATCGTTATGCAAAATAGTTTGGTGGACTGCGTGAAGCTACTCTTTACTATTGATAATTGAATCCATTAGTGGGCCATACAGCTCAGCACTGGTGGCAACCTTCTGGAACTTGGCTGATTTGTATTTGCTATATACAGCCTGCAGTTTGGCCTGCGGAGCGTTGCGCGCTATGGATGCAATTTTCTTGGCAATGGGACGCAAGTGCGCGGACGTATAGCGTGAATAGAACTCTAATGTTTTAGTCCAGTGTTTATTATTGAAACCGGTGCCGGCTTTAGCATTGCCATTGAGTAAATGCAATGACAAGAAGAGCGAAGAGGCAGCAATCTGTAATTAAATAAGGTTTTATTATATCTATACATTTTCAGTAGCAACAGTGTAAACTTACCTCAGAAGGCTTATAGCTGGCAAGCTCATATTCAATTGACGCCAGTTCCAAGAAATATTTAGACATAGAGTGATGTGCATCCTCTGCGCCTGCTGCTTTCGAGTAGCGACGCAAGAAGTGTATAGGCAATGGACGCGAGAGCGTAAAGTCAAGTGTCTTTAGTATTTGTATCTCCATGAGGCAAATTTGACGTGCTGTATACGTGTCATCGGTAATGTAGACAAAATCGCCCAATGCAGGCGGAAACAGTTCCTCGTACTTGGTAGCAATGAACAGTGCTGTAACGCCAACCAATTGCAAATGTAAACGTTTTGTATCCTTTACGCTTTGTAGATACAAATCGATAATACCAACAGCCATGTGAAATGTCTCTGCTGCCAAATGGAATTGCATGTGTACCTCGTTAATCCAATCGATGAGCACAGCACGCATGCGTGAATGTACCTCGATTTGACCCTCCAGATGATCTTTGCGTATACACAATTTCGACTCTACTTCATAGAGATAATCGTATATGTCATTTACGAATTCTGATACAAGTAGTAAATTTTCACGATCATCGGCATCGATATCTTCAACGCCATCAAGACGCTTGTATGAGTGTGAAGCTGTGGAGGTAGTTGCTTTCTTAAGTTGCTGTGGTTGAACTTTTACAACTGGCAATGTAGAAATTTTCGTGGAAACGGAAACAATATCCCTTTTGATCGGTTGTTGGCTCTTAAGTGGCTGAATCTTAGCGACTGGCAAACCAGTAATTTTCGAATCGGACACAACATCCTTCTTGATCTGTTGACTTTGCTTAGCGTTAGCTTGTGTTGCTGCCGGCTTAGCGCTGAGTGCAGCACGTAGCTTGGTAAGTGATTTACGTGATAGATTGCTATCCTCACGGCGCAAAGTGGTAACACTGGATTCCGGTGCAGTAACTTTCGGCTTGGTGGCTTGTGCTGTAATAGCGTTTCTCGTTTTTTGAAGAACTTTAATTGGAGGCTTATATCTATACTTACGTTTGTCTAGTGCAACTGTTGCTGAGGACGCCGCTGGCAAATTTTTGTGCACGGCGCCGGCGGCTGAAGAGTCGACCACTTTCGCATTGGTCATTGTTGTCTTGGATGTTAGCATAGTTGTAGCTGGACGTGACAAACCAAGTCCGGTAGTGCCAGCATTGGTAACGCCATGACGCAGCGAATTCGAACGCAGCAGCATGCGACGTTGTCCTTCAGTTTTAGTTGTAGCAGTTGTGGCATTCGTTGTTGGCAATTTGTTTGCTGCATTAGTGTTTACAACGCCAAGTGCGGTCTTCTTCCAATGCGTATCAACGCGGGCTTTAGCATTGCGCAAATCATTTTGCAGCTTTATATCCTTCAAGCTAAAAAAAAAACACAAAAAATAAAAAATATTTACATTGAAGATGCCTATGTGTGGGGCGCGCTTGCGCCAAGGGTTGATTTCTATTTAATACTTACTCTTTTTGCGGCGCCGCATCTTTGGCGCCCATTACAAGACGCATAACGCCACGATTCTGCAAATCACCAAGCGCAGCACGCTTTGTTGTTGCATCATTTGTGGCTATATTAATTTTCTTGGTCTGCACTTGATTGTGCTTTTCGATGGTGTTCTATGTGAGAAGAAAAAACAAACAAAAAAAATATATATAAGCGCATTTTATCGCCAGCCATTTTGTTTTATATGTGTTTGTGCCTGTATGCACATTCCTGTTTTTTTTTTATTCTAGTACAATTTAATATTGCGCGCCTGGAATAGTACCGCATAAATTCCAAGTGACAATAAAAAAAAAAATGCAACGGCAATTTTTTTTCCTTTGCTTTATGCACCCACATTCTAATGACGCTCAATTTTTTCTATGCAGCCGCCGTCATGGCGTCGTTTTGTCTTAAACGTTGCTGTATCTAACACGTTTTCCTTTTTAGCATATTAAATTATATTTAACCCCAACATTATGCACTCACCTCATCAACACGCAATTTTAACGTAGTGCCCACCATTTTGTCTTTTAATTAAATGTTTTAATATACAAATACGACAATATACAAAACAAATGTAAAATTTATACAAGACCGCCTTTCTTTTGATAGTCGCGCACAGTTTGTTTTTACTTTAAATACAAGTTTTTTTTTTGTTCGCAAAATGCGTTTGAAGTTGTACAATTTAGTTGATATTTTTTGTTTTATGAAAATGTTATTTTAATTTATATAAAGAGTGCTCGAGCGTCGAACCGAACTCGAGCCGTTGCGATTAAAGTTTGAAAAATGCGCACGAATACCAAGGGCAAGTGTAGCCGGATTTAATTAAACTAAAATGTACTAAAAATGGCTGACTTTAAAAAGAGTGTTGCGCGTTTGGTCGGTAAGACAGTGCAACAGTGTGTAAAAATAGTGTCTAAAATGCAGTGTAGGAAAGCCACATGTAAAAAGCAGTTAAATTTAAAAATTTATTAGAATTTATGTAGGATACAAAAACTTAAAAACTTAGAAAGGAGTGCAGGTTTTTATGGTTATCTGTACCTAATAAGAGTGGTTGGCACGTTCATTAAATAATGAAAAATGTTACTAACACATGCTACCAGAAATACTGCAACTTACCTCATCATTTAAAGCACGTTTATTGCGACCCATTATTACAATTTTTTTTATATGCGTTGCTATTCAATTAAATAGTATTCTTCCGCGGTTTGATTTTTCTTTATAATTTTCAACAAAAAATATTTATTTTGTTTCTTTCAATAATGAATAACTTTAACTGATAGAGTCGACAATGCCTACTCTTTAATAACAATTATATTCCACTATGTGAATTTTAATATGCATATAAAACTCGTAAGAATGCCTTGAATGGGCTGATTACTCATATACGCACTTAAATAGAAAAAAAATCTATCGTACCAAATACCCTTTCAAGTCTAATGCCACCATCGCCGTATATCCGCATTGCATTACTTTTTTGAATCCATCAGCGATAAAAGTGATATTTTCTTAAACCATGCTGCTCATCCATTAGTATACAATGTTCTGAAACCAACGTTTGTAATAGTGGTTCTAGAACTTTTGTAATGGGTAAAATATGTGTTATAGATCTATAAGAAGTACAAGTTCAGCTTCAGTTCAAATTAGTTGAGAGATGAAGGATTTTAATACGTACGTAAAATTTTCTACTGCTATGGCTCGAAGGTGCTTCACTATTAGCATTAGAATGTTGTTCGGAACCATGCTATTTACATTATCCTAAAGTAATTGATGAGAGAACTTTATTCTGAGCATGCCTTCCAAAGATATCGCGAAACCAAATAGCAAGTATTTAAGTGTTCCTTGTTCTCCTATTGTTAGTGGCAAAACAATTTTATTTCGCTGGTACTCCAGTATTTCTATACCTATCCTGCCTGACTATATTGAAGTCAGCTGGTAATGGCTAAAATTTGTTTTTAAAAGTTTTTCTGGAACCTGTATTATATTCGCATACAGAGTGTCACAAGTTCGCTTATATTTTTCTTATGTAAAATTTTTTTATAATATTTTTATAAGCACTAATGGCAGGCAAATGAACAAGTCAATAAAAGAACAGAACATCGTTCTTCCAATTTGCAATTGTGATTGATTGCTGGCAATTAAGCAGCAGATGTGATGTACTTCAATTGCGCAGAAACTTTTTGCATTGAAATGTAAGATTTATGATTTCCTCTAAACTGTGTGAGTAGTTTAAAAAAAAAATCCAAAAACTTCTTCATAAAATGTTAGCTGAATTTGTTGAATTTGCATACATATTTCAATTAGGTGGGCTACTAAAATTAGCATAAATTTTTCTCTACTTTGGTTGAACTCAGCTTTAAATTCTAACGGAAATGGGAGCCTCAACGAGTTGTATTCGACTGTGATGATCAGTGTCAAGATTTGGCACACAATCCAAGCATAAAAACGCTGCAAAAACAACAACAAATTTTTAAAAAACAGGCACTTGACCATAAAATGTTAACAAAAACAAGTAAGATTGTTATAGTTAAATTGACCGACAGTATTTTACCCTGCACACATTAAAAAAAAAAAAATTTTTTAAAATAATTTTTCAAATCCGACTTAAAAATAAAATATTTTATATCTAATATTTTCGAAAATATAAAAACAAAAAAATTTTTTTAAATAAATTTTGGTATGCATGTCAAGGGCTTCGGGCATGATGTGAGTCCAACACAGCGCAATGCATTGAACGTAAACCAGTGTTGATAAAAAAAAAATTATGGTCCGTTGAGACCACCATAATACAAAACGAATCACATAGAGACTATTTCTAGATGTAATCACTTCTCTTGAATTATTTGATTTCCAATTTCGAAAATGTTTTTTAAACATTAATTTTTTTTGACTGAGTTGTAGCCCAAACGCTTACAACAGTTTACGAGTACTGTAGCTTTAAGCCAAAGCTCGGCACTGGCTTATCTTTTGTGCATGAGAAAATGTGCGGCACACAATTATATTTATTTTATGCCGAGCACTGCTTTAAGATACAAACTCAACACAAAAGGTTAGACCACATACATACATACTAATGTACCTTTCTGTGCAGGGTATAAATATATGCCGGCCATTATGATTTTGCTTGTTGTTGGCTACGGAAGTGGCTTTTTTGCCATATGTTTAAAATCTATTAGATTCTATTTGGCACTTTGTATTAGCCATTGTGTTTGTTTGTTGTTTTTATTTTTTGTATATATGCACTTCCATTAGCATATTTAGATTTCAAGATCTAATAAAGTATTTGAAACTTAATTTTTTTTCTCTTTACCATGTAGATTCTACTTCAGCTACATAGTACAACCATCTTTTATGCCACTAACTCTTTTACACACACACGACAACTGCTAAAAAACCGACGAAGTTTAACGATCCGAACGAAGCTTATCTGAAACGATCGTCATTCTTTATTTTCTTTTGTGCAGCGCGCAAATTTTCCTCGGCTCTCTGAATTTTCATTTCATTCGGTTTCGAACGCTCAAAGTGTGAAAAAGTTTTTCGCGCAACGCGCTTAGCAACGTTAAAAACGAATTCTTCGAAGTGCAAAAAGAAGTTTTGAAGTAAATGAAATAAATTAAATTATTTGGAAAAAGTAATCTACGCCATTTTTTAACTAAATGCTTGCGAATTTCGGTGTCAAATATTGAAAAAAAAAAAAAAAAAATTACGCTTAAAAATTTGTTTGCGTTACGCTTGAAGTGCAAAGAATAAATAAAAAATGATTTTTATCTAATTAAATTTTTTTCGGTGTTTTGAAGTACATAGCAAAGTGACCAAAAAAATAAAATAAAATAAATAACAATAAAATATGTATAAAAAAATATATAAATGCAATCGATTCGAAGCCAAGGCTGTTAATTTTGTTTAACTAAAATTTAAACAATTTGGATGCTAAAATTGGAAATGTTTCAAAAAAACTAGAAAATTAAAAAATCAATTCATAAAATAAAATTTAAAAAATAGACAATAAATTAAAGTAAATAAACAATAAAATAAAAATAATTTTTATTATTACATATTATTATTTTGTTTGAAGGGGAATTCGCGTTATCTTTCTGAAAAAAAAATAGATTTAACGAAATCACTTCCTATTTTTTTTTTTTTTTTTTTTGAATTTGGAATACAGAACAGTAGTGTGATAGTCTCAAGTAGTTAAATAGTTATTTTGCGTGTAAAAAATGTAAATTTTTATATTTAAAAGTTTCACAAGGCAACATAAGCCTCTACATAAAGAATGAGTGCTGACCTATGTATAAATAGTTGCCCTGACAGGTATCTATGTATGTACATTACACTGCAGTAAAATTTTAAGGACATGAAATTCAGACAAACGCATAGAAAAGTAAATGTGTACCGAAATTGACTTAAAACGCCATTGAAATTTTTGGAGTTGTTCAAGTTTTGTGTATGGAATATGAATTCGTTGCAATGAATCATCCGAGACCAAGCTCTGGGTTTCTTAGGCCAGTTTGGTGCGTAAATTTTCTGATAGTTTGTTTAAAATTCGGTCGTAATCTAATAAAAAAAACTTCTTCAAAAACTAAAAGAGAAATAATAAAATTTGCAACTATATACGTTGATCCTGAAGTCTTATTCTAAAAAGTCGTTAAAATAAGTAAAACTTTAAGACTTAAAGTCCAGCAGCAATTTTTCTGAGCATTAAATTTATATTTCAACTATTTATGTTCATTGTACTGAGCTATTACATGAGCATTATGTATAGTCTATAACTGATAACATTTATCAATATTGATATTCAGCTTAAATATTGATATTTGCCAATCACTTCAGTTAGTGCAAAAAATTCAATTATTACAAAGCACTTGAAGTCAACGACTTAATGTATTAAGATTTCAATTGAAAAAAGAAAATAGAAAATATACCCTACCATATATTAAAGATATACTTGTGCACACTTCATACCACAAAAAAAAAAACAAAATGAAATTTTAACTCAATTTGCTTTGCACACATAAAAACTCAAGCACGATTAAACAATTTTAATAAACTAGAATAAAAAAAAAAAAAAATAAAACATAATCAAATAATCATCATAATCAATGTAGAAATTGCAAAAATCATAACGCTCTGAAGAACTTAAGCAACAAACACGGCAGCCAACAACCAGAGGTGAAAAAAAATCGACTATTAAAACTTACTTGTAGTATTCGAATGTGCAACATGTGCATGCAACAAACTTTGTACAACAATAAAATAATTAATTAGTGCATAAAATGTTAAATTAAATGCAGTTAAAATTTCGCATTAGAATGTCGACGTTGAGTGCACGTTTGAATTTAGGTGTCTTACAGTTTGCCATGCGAGTGCATTCACTTTTCTAATATGTAGAGAAAGAAAATGAAAAATGAAATGAAAATTGTAAATAAGCCGAAGTTTTAGTGCACTTCATAAGGTCTATAGTAAAACATATATCTATGTTATATAATACCAGCTTTAGCCGGCACGCTTTGCTGCATTCAGTAAAAATTATTTATTATTATAACATATTCTACTCCTACTCGACACTTCTCTACTTCTTCCAGCAATATTCAAAATGTAAAAATCAAAAAACTTTTTTTTTTATCTTTTAAACTATTAAACTTTATTCTATTTTCTTAACTTGATTGCTTCATCCGATTCCATTAACATGTATACTAAATTTCGTCCTCGTACCTCAAATGAATGCAAAGATATATTGAATTTTGTGTATCGTTTATATGGGGGTTGAGATAAAGCCCCCTAGGATTTATAGTTAATTCTACTCAGAAATATCTGAAACTGAAAATTTTACTCAGAAATAACTGATACTAGTTTTCCAATACTATGTAATAAAAATTATTTATTTTAACATATTTCGAAAGATTTTAGGGCTGTATATTATATTATGTACATGCAATCTCCATTCTGAGTTTTATAAACGATAATCGTAAAACTGAGCATATATAACCCATAAAACCAGGCAGTCAAATGACGGACAAGTTTAAAACGACCAATGGTTCAATAAATCAGATTGTATTGTTTGGCCCTGTACTGGAGGTACAAGAAGTAATGGTTGGAGACACCCCAAAGTTACCCTCATTATGGTCAAGAGTGATAGAGGAGTCGATATAGCCATGTCCGTATGTCCGTCTGTCCGTCTGTATGAACGAAAGGATCTCGGAAACGGTAATAGATAGAGACTTCGTGTTTTTTGCATTCGACTAGGAATGCTCCGGAATTTTACAAGTTTATTTTGAAATTGGATAATAAATGACGATTTTATAAGCAATTGAATTTGAACGATCCCCTTTTTCTTTTCATTCATATTCACGCAGTGAGAAGTGGTCATGTGTTTGGTCATAAGCTCGGGAAACATTTAATATGTTTGTTAGGCGACCTGTACTACTACAGCACCTCTAACAGTCGGTTATGTCTGACTGTTATTTTCTTACTTGTTTTAATTGATAAGTCTGATCGAGACGTTTTATATATATGTATTTAAAAAGATCTTGAAACGTACATTCATAACATTTTTAAAATATACAAAAACGAATCATTCCAGCACGATATAAAAAGTGAAATTGGACTTACCATGCCAAACCAGAAGTTTGTCTAAGTTTTTGTAGGAAAAAATTTAATTTACTTTGTGAAACACCTAATTTGATCTACCTTACACGTTAATCCTTAAAAAATAATTCATTTAGGTCCATTTCGCAGCACTAAAAGCGATAGCCCACACATTCAAATCGGTTTAAATTTTCTGGGGTTTGGTAAGACATATTTGCTGTATTTATTCTACACGGATCAAGATAGGAATATATATCTCATGACAAAATGTGTGAAGTGTAAAAAAAATTAAAAACTATTTTTTTTTTGTTTTTTCAATTAAAAATTTGCTCCAAAAGTGTAATGAAATGTAGTTGCAACAAAATGTAAATAAAATAAAAATACAACACAACACGCAAAAAATGGCGCAAGAAAGAGAAATAAAAACTTAAGAAAATTATACAAATTAAAATACATCATCATAACTAAAAAATAGTAATACCTAAAATCCAGCTAACTACTAAAACTGTCTTAAAATTGCGGCTTCGTTATGACTTGGCCAAGTGTAAATCTAGCCTATATTCTTCTGCTAATTTTTATTGAAATTGGAATCATACAACTTGCTGCATCGAATGATAAAATCAATGACAGCAACACATTTAGACAGATACAAATCAGGCGCAAAAGAAACATTGAACTCAATGGCATCGAGGTGAGTATTCATTCATTCAAAATGTATCTAATAAACTATTCAAGCAGTCATTTGCACACAATTGCCTACGAGTAGATAAGCACAGAAAAAAAAACAAACAACAATTTAGCGAAATAATGGCGTAAGATTTTCCATTTTCCAAAAGAAAAAACAATTTTTTTTTTACAAATATTTACATTTAAATAAGTTTCTTTGTCGCATGATCAGAGATACGGTGTACAACCTTGTTGTCCATGGGTGGGTGGGTGTGCACATTTTGACAATTTTTATTTTTGTTGAACTGACAATAACGCGTTTACTGCCTGTCGCCTGCATCTATAAATACAAACAATTTTTTGTACAGAAATAAGATTTTTTTTTTTAACGCTGCGAGATCAAGGTTCAAAATCTGTCAGTTTGCATTTAATGTTTGCATTTGATGTTGATTTCAGCAATTAATCAAGCGTACAAATTGCTAACTGGCGCATGGAGTGCATATTTAAATAAAAAAAAAGCATAGAAAATATGCATTGGGTCAATAAGATTACAATTAGCATATGTCGAACGTGTCTTTGAACGACAAATGGGCGTCATGTCTGGTTGGGTAAATGCATTTTATTTGCATATAAATAAAGACTAACATGCAGCATTTGATTGTGGATACTTTATTAAATCAAGAAAGACAACTGGAGTTGAGTCTTAAATATATTTACTTAACAGGGCATTTTTTCCAACTCGTAATTGAGACTTGAGACTGCTTTTCAAAACGAACGTACAAGCAGCTATTGATTTGATTTATTATATTTATTAAAGTAGTTCAGTACACACTTGCTTATAATTTAGTTCTGGAATTGTAAACTTTTTTGTTTTGTCATAATTGGAACATTTTGAGCTTCAGCTTAGCTCTAAATAACCGCAGAAATAATGCAGAACGCGTGCTCCAAAAAAAAAAAAAGCAAAACATTTTATTCAGCTTAAATTCTGCGCTATCAGCTAAAAAAACTGCCACGAACAGACAGGTGACCATCAGGCGATATTAAAATGATTTTATGCTAAATATGCTGAAAAATTTGCTTCTACATTTAAATGTCAGTGACTCATTAAAAATAATATTCACAACAATCAGCATATTTTTTGGTTCGGTAGTTTGTCAAGAAATTGGAGTACATATTTAGAAGCGAGTTTTTTTCTGAACTAATTTGTTCAGTTTGCGCGCAAACAAAGAAAGTATTCAAGTATTGAAATGCAGTCAAGATCAAGTTATTTGCTGTTCGGTTAGGCGTTTAATGAACTCTGAAAGGATTTATGTTTATTAACTACAAATCATGTTTTATTTTTTTTTTTTTTTTGTAATTTGATAAGTCGCGAAAAAATTAAATAAATGCTTTGTAATGCTATGCCATGTTATATGACAAATGAGTTGATTCATATTGAAGCTGCTGAATCTAGGGAACAGCTGCCAACATACTCGTACAACATTTTGCAGAAGCTGCATATATACCAGTATCTAGAAATATTTGGTTTGTGGAATGCATTTCGTAGAAGTCTGTCTGTGATTTTTTTTCTAAAACATGCTTAAGTTGCGCTAACACAGCTGTGCATAAATTCCTAACTTAAAATAAGACACAATTGAAAGTTATTGACCTCTAAAGCTCATCAAAGGTACATAACTTTATATATGTCTATATGTAGATATATTTAATAGACAAGATAGAACAGTGTAATAAAGAGTGTGCTCGAATTTAAGATACACTATATGGCTCATAGTCCCCTCCGATTTTGACCTATCTATGACTATAATCGAACACTCACTTGAATGAACTGAAATTCTTCTGTGAATTTTAGCTCATGGATGGTTTGGCTTCCTAAAAGGAATATACATAGATATATAGATTGATAGTTAGATAGATAGCTGGATAGATAGATAGATAGATAGATAGATAAATAGATAGATAGATAGATAGATAGATAGATAGATAAATAGATAGATAGATAGATAGATAGTTAGATAGATAGATAGATAGATAGATAGATGGATAGATAAATAGATAGATATATAGATAGATAGATACATAGATAGATAGATAGATAGATAGATAGTTAGATAGATATATAGATAGATAGATAGATAGATACATAGATATATAGATAGATAGATAGATAGATAGATACATAGATAGATAGATAGATAGATAGATAGATAGATAGATAGATAGATAGATAGATAGATAGATAGATATATAGATAAATAAATAGATAGATAGATAGATAGATAGATAGTCACATATGTATACATAGATACGAGTTATATATTTAATGTGCTATGCTATGCCTTTTTTTTTGAGCGTTTCAAAAATCTACACAAGCTTAGTATACTCTTCTAGCTTATGAGTATAGAGTATAAGAACATAATAATAAGTTAAGATATTTTGTTCCGCTAAGCTCATAGATATATATATATATATATATATATATATATATATACATATATATACAAGTTAAGGTAATACTAACTAACTACACAATTGTGTTTGCTCTTTTGCTTTAAATTTACTCGTCTTTTGTGCAAAAAGGTCGGAAGTATTTGGCTTTGCTAGCTGAGAAAACGGCACAAACGGTCCAAGAGACATGCTAATAAATTGGTAGAAAATTATGTCTGATATAAAGGTATTCTTTAAAGTTAAATTGCTGCTCATTTTATTTGCCATGTTTATATATATTTGACTTGTAATAAGATATTTTCTTAGGCTCATTTGGGCGGTCATTGCCTGGACTTGGTTGGTGTCTGCGTCCGGGCGTGCATAATTATGGTTCACGGCGCAACTTTAGCGTAAAATTAACGAAGCGAGCGATTTGGGAACGTTGTAGCTATGAACTGAACTTAAGCAGTTCTTCTTTAAACTATAAAAGAAATACATTCGTCTTTACATAGAAGGGTGACTTTTTTTATGGTATAAAATGTTTAATAAATAAAAAAAAAAAATAAAACAAATGCTAATCATTAAAAGTTATATTGAAAAGTGCTTGAAACTGATTTCAAACAAATGATTACCGCAAGTTTTTTTCAATATTTACTTTGCATTTCACAAAAAGAACAAGCACATTCTGTTCGTTCGTTTTTGTTCGCAAGCATGTAGCCATCATCATTCAATATGATGTTTGAAAGCATTTGTAAGCTGTTCATGCAATTATACAACTTCGAACCTCAAAACGTGGCAATCAAAAAAAAAAAAATAACTGAATTGAAAGAACAAAAAGAATAAAAGAGCCAGTTTTTGTTCGGTTTGGTTATTCAAAGGAATAACATCGTAGTAACTATTCCTTCGATTTTAGTTACAACCAAACAGAACAAGAACTTATTCTTATTACCTGTTCGTTCGGTCATTTACGTACGTTTTTTTTTATTTTTTACTGATGGTTTTTTATGTAGACTTATGCAGTCTCTCTAATATTCAAATATGATCTTTTAATTAATTTTGAAAATAGTGCAGAATGTCCATTTGAAAGCCTTTTTGAGAGCATAAACTACGCCATGCCATATTAGATTTATATGGCAACTATGACATTTTTGTGTTACCGTTTTAAGTGAAGTAGTGCATGTGAAGCTTGGTTCAGCTTTTTCTGAAACAGTCGATAATATGCGTAAAGACTTCCCACAGTTTTTCTGTGATCGCCAAAGTCGTTAAATTTACGATCCTCATAGATATGTACATAGATGACACGACAGGTCGAACTATGCAGTGTACACATCTTTAGTTTGGAAATACATATAAGTACGACGCTTTTTAACAAAATCTGAATACCACAGTCAGCAGTAAAAACTATAGCAGAGCGTTGCAAAAATTGTTTATACATTAAAGCCGCTAAACACGATTATTATTTATCATTATTATCATTAGCTCAGCTGTCCAGACAATTTTAAACGTATGCTAAACCGATTTGCCATACCACGAGTACATATTATGTATCTACACAGCACCAGCAGCTATATTCAATGCTGATGTTCAACTTCAATATCATCAAACGCGGCAGTGATGCGTCAACTTTGGCTTTGGTAAAATATTTTATAAACTATGAACCGAACGCCTATTTTTGCCGGCTATGCTGAGATTGTTCATAGTTGCTGTTGTTGTAAATAATTTTCCGGCTGTTATATATGACGCTCATATAGAGCCAAAGAGTAGTACCACCAACCAAAAAAAAATGGCTGTTACCTTCGATGCCCTTGCGGGCAATTAGTGTCCATTTAAATTAAGTTTTTGTTGCACTGAACAATGTTTTTACTCTACAATACAGCAGCAGCTATATAGATACACACTAATTTCTACTATTATTATGCGAATAACTAGCAAACTGTGGACTGTCTGTAAAACTCTTCACGGTTCGCTTGTCAGCTGTAACTTGGCTAAGTGCGTGAATGAGTGTTGAATGAAAACATAAAATTAATTAAATCACAACAGACCGCATTAATATGTAGTATTTAAAATTGTATTTGTTATTGTAAGTTTTTTTTTTTTCTTGTAGTTTTATTTCGGGGCGCCACTAAAATCAAATCAATTTGTTTCCGCATTTTCGGCTGCATTTAATGCATGCAGACAATGGCGTAATCCCTCAACAGTTGTTTGAATTTAATTTTTTAACATTTTTCGTTTCATGAACGGCAGCTGTCTAAGTTTTCCACACTTTAGACTGCATTGCCCACTTTTCTAACTAATTTTCCTCACCATTGTCAAAAAAAAAAAAAAGTGAAAGTGTTTTGAGAAAATAGAAACCGAAATCGAAACCTAAACCTTAAGCGTAGCATTTTTCACGCTCTGCGATTAAACGCAACGCTTATCAACATTTATAATACATATTTCATATTTCAGACTTTTTACATCCACTCTCTAGATTTCAGTTTAAACCTTTTACTTTTTATCTGTGCTAATTTAAATGAACTGATTTGTTTTTTTTCTTTTCATTTTTAAGATTGATGAAAGAACGCTGCTGTCACATTTGGCCGCACATGAACGAGAACTGATCTTTGGCAGCACGCAAGCGCGTAAGTATTTAAAAATTGGCTTAAGTATGGCGTCTAATTAATTCAAGTTGAAGCTTATTTTTGTTTTTAAATTACAAAAAATAATTAATTTATTCACTTCGATTTGGTTTGGAAAATATATCAAAGTAAAATGGATTGTAGTAGTTCTACACTCCGAACAGGCAAACACAACTTAAAACAAATGTTTGAAATCATTTCCAGTTATTCTGAAAAGTTGATTATTTCCATGGTGCTATGAGTGGTCCATCACCAAATAAGCTACCACTACATGGACACCACTAAATGCACTACTACCGAATAGAGCACCGCTTAAGGTATCACCAGCAAATAGATCACTACTATATATATTTCCATCAAATGGAACACCGCCAAATGTGCCACCATCAAATGGACCTCCACTGAGTGGCACACCACCAAATAGACTAATGGTAAATTGGCTACTGTTAAGTGGATTATTAATTTGAATATTGGTTGAAACAAAAGTCTATTCGTATTTCGCGCATGATTCCGTTCTGGTGTGGAGGACGTGGAAGATGCAACACGCTCCGGAAGAACAGTCGTTGAAGAAGTCGATAAAACCAAAGAAGTGATCGAGATAGACCGCCATAGTAGCAACCGTACCATCGCCCGGGAGCTGAATATCAGTCATATGACATTTGAAGAAGCTTGGCTGCCACACGAATTGACACCAAAAAACCTCATGGACCGAATTTCCATCTGCGAATCGCTACTGAATCACAACAAAATTGACTCGTTTCTGAAGCGAATGGTGACTGGCGATGAAAAGTGAGCCATTTACGACAACGTGAAGCGCAAACGGACGGTTGCCAAGCCCGGATTAACGGTCAGGAAGGTATTGCTGCGTGTTTGGTGGGATTAGCAAGGAATAATCTACTATGAGCTGCTCCCCTATGGCCAAACACTCAATTTGGTTATCTACTGTGAATAACTGAACCGCAAAAAGGCAGCCATCGCCCAGAAGCGGCAATCTTTGGCCAATAAGAGAGGAATTGTGTTCCATCAGGCCAACGCCAGACCACACACTTCGATTGTGACATGCCAGAAGCTCCGGGAGTTCGGATGGGAGGTCCTTATGCATACACCTTATAGTCCGGACCATCGGATTACCATCTACTCCAGTCAATATCGAACGAGGCTTGCGATAATCGACTGTCTCACTTTTTTGCCAATATGGAAGCAAGCTTCTACAAGCGGGGCATAATGAAGTTGGATTCTTGTATTGAGATCCTTTTCGAGACTTCCTTCTTTTTGCATTCGACTTGGACTTCGCTGGAATTTAACGAGTTTATTTTAAATTTTGTTTTTTATAGAGATAACGTTCCTCTAATCCAAAATCCCAAAACTTCATCAAAATCGGTTAATAAATGATGATTTTATAAGCAATTAAATTTGAACGACCTATGATACTTCCTCTTACAGTCGGTTACGCCCAACTGTATTTTCTTATTTATTTTAATGTGCTTTTATTATTACAAAAAATGTTTGATTTAATGTCTAGCACTAACCAAGTTAACATAAATATGACCCTTATATAAATATTACTAAAATTAGTTTAATTTATGTAAATTAAAACAAATCAAAAGCGCCTAATTAAATATTTTCCGCCAACAAATTTCACTTGAAGACACAGTTTTCTATTTCGCTCTATTTTGCTTACCTAACCAAAAGAAATTATTCAAACGGCATGACTTAATCATTTAATTTTAAAACATTTCGCAATCGCTGAGCAACAATGCGTCAAATAAAAGTGCAATACTCAAGAGAAAAGATACAAATACTTCAAATGTTTTACAAGCAAATTAACAAGCCTAGCGACAGCGAAAACATTTTCATGCAGTCAGTCGCCATGAATTTGAATAGCTTAATACGAAATACATACATAATAGCAATTTGGGAATTTTCGCTTTTCATGCGAAATTGAAGCCGCAGCGGAAGATGTTTAAAGTTTGCAATATAAATGTTGCCCTTTAATACAAACATTCCACTTGCAGTATGTACCCAAGTCAATGTCAGACTTTGAAAAAAAAAGTGGCACGTCAGCCAGACAAACTGACAAGCAACGACGAAGCAGGCGGACACACCCGCGCTTCCTGCTAGTTAAACTTGAACTAGATGCAGATACATAGATACATTTGTATTTCTTTAAGTTTGAAATCGAAATGCAAATACAAAGCTGCGAAAAACAAATTGAACTTTAGTTTTTGTTGTTTTCTTTTGCAGCGCATACGCTCAAATTGGTGCACTTAAGTCAGCATGCAGTTGCAGATACTTTAGCTGAATTTGAAAATGTTGCTTCTGCTGTAACAAGAGATGAGTTGGCAACGCGGAAACAGGAGCGGCACAGACGAAGACGTGATATTGCAGAAAATGCAGCCGACCAGGAGGCTAAGAGAAAGAAGTTTGTCTCGGTGCAGATAGAAGGTAAATTATCTACATTTAACAATCTTTGCATGTGTGTATCTAACACGCAGTAGCAGTTGCTGCATTACTGAATGTGGTGGGAGTCGTTTGGCTCTTTACTGCTCCAGTTGTGGTTTTTGCGGTCAATGCATTTTAATTAATTCACAATCGTATTGTTTCCAATTCATTTCCTTTTCTTGTTGCAGAGTTTCGCTGAATTATTAAAATAAAAAGTTTGTTTTCTGTATTTTCTTCATTTAGCAGATAATGAGCAACTGGTAAAGCTGCAACTGCAACAGACACCGAAACTAATTGATGATGCATTCATATTCATCAAACGAAATGCGAATAGCACACAATTTATAGAGAATTCTCACAGGCTGGCAGAACAGTATGAACATTGTTTCTATCACAGCGAGAATTCCGCATTGGATCTGTGCGATGAAGCGAATGTGGTGAGTTTGATTCAGAGTTCGTCGGGTTAACGGGTTTTAGAACTAGTATAACCTGCCCCTATGGGTATTTGGAGTTTGGAGTTTAAGACTTTTCTATTCGTTCTTCAGTGAACCACCCTCCATACAAACCACCTACCCACTTTGGTACATTAAAAATCTCCATATCTTTTTTTTTATATAATTCTATTGCCAGCGCGGTGTGTTCCAACATAATTCGAGTGATTTTGTTATACACCCATTGCCACAACGCTTTGGTAATGCATCGCACGTTATTTTTGAGGCACGACATGGACATTATAGCGATCCAGAACCAAAGATATTGACGTCATTCGAGCAGAACTTACAGTTCGAGCCAGACGCCGCGGAATTCAACGAACCGCGCACCATACAGAAGTTGGCTAGAAACAATGCAGAAGAAGATGTTGTAGAAGACGAAAAAGCAACAACAGTAGAAGAACAAGTGACACGTCCAACACGCCATATACACAACACTATTGGTGCTAATCGTACGACTTCAAGCGAGCTCAATGGCGTTGCGCATCATGGCATATACAACAACGGAAATAGTAAATCACAACAATTACATTTGAATCTGCGCTACAAGCCGCGCTATCAGCACCAACAGCAACATCAGCAACAGGAAGACCATCACCATGCACATCACTATCACAAACAAGAAACGAAACATCACCAACAACATACAAAACAAAATCATCATCATCATAAACATCATCAAAAACATCTGGAACCTAAACTTAAACACCAACGTCAGCGACGACACATACCATCGGCCACTGCCAATTGGAAAATACCCTATGAGTTGCATATTGAAACAGCAATTTTTGTTGATAGCGATCTATATCGCCATATGGAGAAGAATTTCCCCAAGGATACTGAATCTCATCTCATACGCTTTGTGCTGGCAATGATAAACGGCGTGCAACTGCTCTATCATCATCCAACGCTTGGAAGGCGCATAAATTTTGTGCTCAAACGCTTGGAAATATTTAAAAAAGATCCACCTGACCTTCGTCGTTCCAGTGACATAGACACGTACTTGAGCAACTTTTGCATGTGGCAAAAGGGCTTCAATCCAACATCGGATGAGGATGCGCTGCATTATGATCATGCAGTGATATTGACAGGTAAGTCAATAAACTACATGCAATATACAAAAAAAAAAATTCTAATTTTATTATCTATGCTAGGTCTTGATCTGTATGTGGTCGGCAAGAATGGTAAAGTAATCAGTCAAGTTGTCGGTCTTGCACCCGTTGCGGGTATGTGCACCACCACCTCAAGTTGTACCATAAATGAAGGGAAACATTTTGAGAGCGTTTTTGTTGTAGCGCATGAAATTGGACATAAGTAGGTGAAAATATTGCGATTTTTTTTTTGTTTCTTGAATGTAGTCTCTAAAAATATGTTTTTTCGTCTTTTAATATGCTGTAGTTTGGGCATGCGACACGATACTAAGGAGAATAGCTGCGATCCCAGTTTGCATATAATGTCGCCAACACTTGGCAGCGGCAAGATCACTTGGTCCAAGTGTTCGCGCAACTATCTGAGTGAATTCTTGTAGTAAGTGTATCAGTTTAGTAACTATTAGTATTATTATTTATACATCTGGTGTAGCTTTCTCCATGTCTATCTCAACATTTGAGATATGGAGCAGAAATTTCCATTTTTGAGGTTATATAGAGTTCCTAATTTAAGTTTCAGACTGAAAATTCGTTCCAGTTAAAGTTATAATATGTTATATTTAGTGTGAATGGTATAAGAGGAGGCATACAATTTATACAAATCTTTTTTTTAATTAAATTTAATCATTTTTTTTTTTTGTTTTAAACAAACTTTTAACAACTGCAGCTCAACACAATCTCGTTGCCTGCTCGATCGTGGTCAATTTAAGGAGCATCTTGATCACTCTGCTGAGGGCATGTTACCGGGAGAGCGCTTCGATGCAAATCAACAATGTATGCTTAAGTATGGACGCAATTCGGTGCGTGCTCCATTGCAATCGAAATCGGAGATATGTCGCGATTTACATTGCCAACGTGATCGATATACATGGACTTCGCATCCAGCGCTTGAGGGTACAGAGTGTGGCGAGGGCATGGTATGTATGGAATTCCCAAATCGTACTTTAACTGATTATAATTCGTGCCTAAATATTGCAGTGGTGTCGCAGTGGCATCTGCGTGGTGCGTCCTCCACACGCCGAGGCGGTACACACCAGCTCGAAACAATTAAACAGCCTATCTAAACCCAATTATGAGAAATCTAATTTTGTTGAATCAAGTAAAATGGGTCAACTTCTGCACGAACACAATCACAACAATAAGATAACCGAGCACAATACAGCTACTTGGACCGGTTGGGGTGAGGCAAGTGCTTGTGACTCTGGCTGTCTATATGGCGCATCGAAACGTCTCAGCGAGGGCAGCACTGGCTTGCGCACCTACAATCGAAGCTGTCTAAACTATAGGCAACGTTGTCAGGGACGTGATCGCAAGTTCGAATCCTGCATAGCTAAGCAGTGTTTCAGTGTGCCCATGCAAACCATAGAGAGCTTTGCAACGCAGGTCTGTAAGAAAGCACAAAGTTTGGATATGGAACTAACTGGCGAGGGCCGACAGATTGTGGGCGATATTGGTGTGTATACAACTACATTCAACACGGTATTTCAAAATAATACTCGTTTTTTTTTATAGAGGAATCCTGCAAAGTCTTCTGCAAGACCAAATCTAATGGCACGAAATCACGTCGCTGGACATTTCCCGACGGCACCACTTGTCGCGCAAAGCATCATGTTATCGATGATGTAGCATACTGCATTTCTGGTCGTTGCGAGATATTCTCCTGTGATAATTCAACGCAAAACTACTATAAGATCGATACTAACTACTGTCAATATCGCACAGCGACGCCGACGCAAAACGCAGGTTCTGTGGAAATGGAGAGTAAACAATATAATAGTTATTATAATAAGCACACTCCTTCGAGCCATAAGCGATATGGTGAACATGAGTCAAATAATTACAACTACAATAATGCCGTTGGAGCCATCTATGGACCGACCACAGTGCGCAGTCGTTATGAAAATGGTAAAAGTTGAACTCAATTAGATTAGATTTTTATTTAAACTTTGATTTTGCAGAGGTTGCTGCGCGCAGCTATCACGATCAGGAGCGTCAAAGTCAAGGCCCTTATAAACGCAAGTCGGAGCCCTATCAAAACTGGAGCAAATACAATAATTATAATCTGCACGAGCAGCACACAACTTCAGCTCCACTACCCCCAACTTCTGCATCTTTGATTGCTACAAATGCGGAAGCAGAATGGGTAGTCAAATCAGGTTGTCATTCTAGCTGCATCGCCAAGTCGAAGGGAGTACAAGTGGTCAGCTCACGTTCGACGACCGCTAATAATATACAACTCTGTACACATCATGTGCGTCCCTGTGAGCGGCTGCTCACAGCTGCGGAATTCGCTGAGACTACGTGTGCGCGTTACAAACTAAAAGTGCGCGGCTTATCCGGTCATGGCACACAGATTGCTGCTAGCATCGATGAACCCGATCGTAGTTGTCGTGTCGGCTGTCAGGATGAATACATTAAGTACCGTTATTATTTAGTCAATGGCAAATATGGACACTTTCCGCTCGGCACCAAATGTTCCAATACGGAAGAGCGTTATTGTGTGAATGGCAAATGTTTGGAATTTGGCGAGGATAATATACCGTTGCAGCAATCACATATTAGTTTGGCGCTTTTTCACAGTCGTCGCGAGACGCCGTTGGAACATCAAACCGCATACCACCGTTCTAAGCGCAGTTTTCTTTATTATGATCCTGTCAATATTACGGAGACAATAACACAGGAATTTCTGAATAGCATTGTAAACAGTATTATGGACTTTGAGAAAAAATATTTAGGAGGTAAGTCTGCAACAGTAATTCAATTTAATATAATACTTTAATGGTCGAATTTTTCAGATGAGCACATCTCAGACGAACACATCGAATTTAACAATCCTATACACATATCCACGGACGAACTGAGCACTAAGCCTAAGTAAAGTAAATATATATGGAAATTTTTCGAATAAGTATCCTTAGAAATAATTTTTGTGTACTTATTTTTGCTATGACTATTTTCGCTTTTAATTATATGCTTTAGTGATATGTAGCAAATATTTATAAAATGCTGAAAATATGCAAAATAAATGTGATGTAAATTATCAAAAGGAAAAAAAAAAATTAATATAATTGTTTTAGAGAATTTTAATAGTCCTGCAAACAAAGATCAAAAATTCCTTATAAGAAATACAATTAATATCTAAAAAATTATTCGAAAAGCTAAGCCGGAATATATATTTGAAGCTAGAAAACAAATATTCGCCCCCTTAGTGTACTAAAAATTTTATTAACTCTTTTGTCAAAAAGGAAAAAAAACTTTTGTATTTTAGCATTTAATTGCAATACTTTCTAAGCGCTGTAATATATTTCTAATATTTAAAAAATTAATTAAAGTGAACACCACCTGCACCAAGCTGACACGGCACATTCGAATTTCGAACGTCGGTCGCATAAAAGTAGGCAACACATTTTCTTACCTTGTGCGCCCAGCCGAAAGAGAATCGGGCCAGCTCGTTCTGTCGTGTCGCCTGAAAGTCGGCAAACATTTTTAGGTAGTCAGGTCGGATCGTATTAGTTCCTATCAAGCCAGCAGTTGACTCGCATGCACATCAAATGAAATTTCATTAGGACCTATAAAGTATATATACGTATTGTATATACATAAAAAAACCAATAACAACAAGCAATAAACCAATATAGTAGCTTTATCTGTATGTGTATGAGTGATTGCTGTCATTTGCTTGAAGCTATCTATGCGTGTATCAATGTATGGGTGTGTGAATAAAACTACTGCACTGCAAGGCATACAACAACAACAGCTGCTACAAAAATGAAGCCTAAAGAATACACAAAAAGGAAAAACACAGAAAAAAAAATTAGATAAAACACCTACATCGCAATGAGTGTGCCACAGTCAATAAAGGATACGCGAGGCGCTCGTTAGTTTGTCGCGCAAGAAAAGCCAAAACGGAAAACTTCAAGTACGGAAAGAGTCCTTTCAAGTCGCTTGTATTTGCATATTGGCAACGTTGCAGCGTAATTTTCATTCAGTTCAGTTTGTGAGTGCAATGCCATTTGAGGTCGAACATTGACCACCGGCAGGGTCAAATGCAGTACCTTAACTTTACTTTGTGTATTATTGTATACGTGGAGCTGTAACAGCGTGGAGTTTAATGCACTTTTAATGACTTTAAGTTCTTTGAGCTGTGTAAGAAATTTAAATAAACTTAATAAAAAAAAAAACTATTTAGTGGCTACTCGCCAATTATATTTATTAGCAAGTGCAGTGAAAGTGTTGCTTTAAGTAATTTAATTATTATCAAAGTAGAAGAAAAAAACAGAAAGAAAAAATTAGTTTTGGATGAAATACTCTTCAGGCAAATAATTTCTGTTAGAATACTTTCGAAATGAAAATATAAAATTTATGGAATGTAGTATGTAGCAAGCAGACAGTTGAACTAGCAGGCCTCAATTATTTATTACGACTTATCCAACTTCAACATTCATTATTGAAACTTATTTTCAATTCTACTTGGATGTAGTGGAACCAATTTCAAAATAATTATTAAATAATAAAAATTTGATTGCTTTTATTTAATTGCAATAATTATTTTTTGACAGGAGCGATATTGTCTAGTGTGGTATGTTAAAGATTGTGTAGACAGACAGACACAAACCAGTGTTTAATTACAGTCTTAATACTCAAGTTAAACTTTAGAAATACAAACATATTATAGCGAAGCTAGCTGTAACAGACGTTATTCGGTGGTGGTGTTGTTATTGCTTTCTTTCTTAACAGTGATTCTGTGTCAATATAAACAGAACCAATTGAAAGTGTACTTCAGCCTGAGCGTTTATTGTTAATTTAAATATTGGAAGACAAGGTTTTCTTTTGTTTCACTTTGAATCGCCCTAAAGCTAGTTACATTTATTTAGTAATTTCTTCTTCTAAGGAATAACCAAATCACGGCAATTCTTAGTAGGGTGTCCATTCATTAAATATTTGTTTTCAAAGCAGTTCTATAATTCTGATCAGATAAGATATAAAGCTACTTTGGAACAAACTAAACAGGTTATATCGACTCAAATTATTATTGTTGATGAAGAAAACATTTTTACTTAATGGAGTGTGTCATGCCAGTTATTGGCTTAACTATTTTCACTAACAATAAAGAAAGTAATTAATTTTGAAACGATGTCACTGCTCAATCCAGTTGAATGCAATAGAAATTGTTTATTAATTGTAAGAAGGCAATAATTTAAGTTTATAGCGCAATGACAAAGAATTTAGGTCAAATTTTAAGCTAGTACTTACTTTTATAGCTCACGCAATTTTGAATATAGCTAAATACTAGAAAGGTTCTTCCACATAAGACGTCATCAAAATCGAAATGAAATTGTGTCAAGAGAACTTTTCATTCTGAATTTTTATTTTTTTTTTTTTTGACATGCAATTGAAAATTTTTACGACAATAAAAATACGGAACATAAATTAAACATTTTAGCAAGGCGCTAAGTGAGCGGAAAGGACACGTGTTGGTTTTTAGACTTAGTCTTATGAAATAGAAAAGAATCGTAACTTATAGAGTATTAAAGTTTAGTTTTGACCGAAGTTAAAGTATTGTCCTTCAACTTCGTTTGGTCTATTGTATAGTTAATTAGAAATTATATTCAATCCACTTTATTAATGGTTTTAATACATATTTTTATTTGATTGTCTCCTTTCGAACTCAAAATCGATTTTTTCTGTTTGTCAACATTTTGGTCAAACGCTAGCCAGCTGACGCAGTACATCAATTTGAGTAGAACTAGCATAAAGTAGGATGAATTTCGCTTTGTGATGACGTGTAATAATTGATAGGTGAAGACTTTGTTTCCGAATGTTTCAACATTGTGTGAAAATGTATATGGACAGTGTATATTAATTCACGGAATAGACTTACAAAATGTTTTCCGACAACCGTTTTGTCATTGAACAGCTAGAAGTCTCAGGAGCCCTGCTGAAATTCATATTTAATATATGTAAATAATTTAATTATACAAAAGTTATTATTTTTATTTATGTCCAAATTATTTTGTTAACTAGTCACTATGTATTTATGTATATACAAACTACTTCTTATCGTTGTCCGTTTATTTAATGGGAACAAGTAAGAAATTACAGTCGGGCGTAACCGACTGTATGAGGCGCTGTAGCAGTACAGGTCGCCTAACAAACACATTAAATGTTTCCCTAGCTCATGGACCAAGCAGTGCAAAACAAAAAGGTAGGAAGTTATTTAAAAAAAAAATTGTACTTATGAAAGTATTTTGCTCCTCCCACTTCTCACTGCACGAATAAGTGCTCTATAAAACATTTTTTTTATGTATGCAAAGAAAAAGGAGGTCGGATGTATCATAGGTCGTTCAAATTCAATTGCTTATAAAATTGTTATTTATTATCCGAATTTGATGAAGTTTTGGGATTTTGGCTTATCTCTATACTGGCATACTTAATTTTTTTTTGTTCCGAAGAAATTTTTACTCTTGTGGGGGATTTTATGGGGAAAGGGAGAGGGGCAAAATTTTAAAATAAACTGTATCGGTTTTTGTTGTTTGAAGTAGAATCCATATCGATCATTTATGTGATTAGGTAAGAAAAAATGTTTTTTCTTAATTCGATATCAGCTTAGAAGTTGATATGGTGGATACTTTTGGTCGGATATGTACCAATTACCTCTCACCTTACTTGTTAGCTCCTATACAAAGCCACAATTCACGTCTAGACTTTACAAATAAATTATCCTTTTTTTTATTACATATCATTTGAATGATATTAGAGCTTCTTGAATTTTCATGTTCTGCTTTAGACTTGACTTCAAAATGGAAGCATTTCGCTTTGGTAAGATTTCTGCAATCCACTCTTTCAGTAGGTTCTACTGACATCACTATTTGTATTTAATACTTGCTATCTGGATTGTTTTAAAGTAGGAAACTTTAAAGTGATTCACATGTTTTTTTTTCCTAGCTTAACATGTCTTTCAAGTAGCAACTCATTTAAAATTATTTTCAAAAAAACAATTACTGCTGTGCATAGAATAACAATAAGTTAAAAAAATAATGTAATAATAAAGCTTGGTACAAGCAAACAGACAGCAAACAGGTCAATTGTCATTTTTTATGCTTGCACGCGACGCTTGCCTGACTGTAGTTTCTATCATAGTGTCCTGCCTGCTAGTTTAGCTGACCGGATTTATTCGTGCAACATTTGCTGTCATTAAAAACAAATTGACAATAAGTGAAGTGAAAAAGAGAAAAAGAAAAGAAAATATATAATGCTGCACAGCTTAGCCTAACTGGACATCAACAGCAGACGTCGTTGAACTTTCACAGCAAACGGGCGGTCAGCTGTCATTAGTTGCCTCGAACACCATGGCGTATGAGTGTTGTACGGGTGTACATTTTTTGCTACCCTTCTAACTCTAAACGCGCAGATAGTGCAAATTACGGCGTATGCAATAAAAAATACAATAAAAAAATTAACTTAAACATTGCAAAGTGTAATTTAGTCTAAATAGACCAAAGCAATTGCAATGGAGTCGTTAAGCAACGACGACCAAATCGGAAATTCCAAAGGACTCTAGGAAAGTACGCGAAACTAAATACAGAGTGTACTACAAAATTAAATAATAAAATTGCAAAAAAAAAAATAAGTAAATAAAACGTTCGTGTTTAAAAAAAAAAAAAGAAAACGAAATAGAAAATAGAAAATACTGAATTCGATGTTTTAATATGATAAGCGCGTCAATACGCTTCCAGTCACTGGCCGGACAGCGAGGCGAGCACTGCAGTCGCAACTAGCAAGGACAGTTCAACGACGACGTGCAAAAGGAAAACTACGGCGATATAACGCAACAAAAAATGCCACCGAAACGACGCAGAAGGTTTCAAGGTTTATACTATCATTCGTCGCCGCCAAAAGGTGAGTCAATCAAAACAACAAACTTGTATTTAAAAGCTAATTGAGTAGTATGTGCGGGGAGTCGAAAGTAGATACATATGTCCTTGACATTTCCCTACCAAATTCACCACTTTCTAAAGAAATACTTTTCTTTCTTATATTTATACAACACAAAGTATCGACTTTGGCCTCCTTTATCTGCATTAAAGCGCTATAAATCATATCGAAATTGTGAAGCGACAGCAGCGACCTATATTGACTTGAGTGTATGCCTAATTGAACGAATTAACTTTTATTTACTTTTACACTAAATTAAAACACATGCTTCAGACTAGACTTTATGGCAAAACGCACGCAATATACTGTCGCATTGAATGAATGTCAAGAATTTTGCCGAAAATTGACTTTTGCGTGCCGCGTCAAAATTTTGCTGCAAGTAAAAGTGTCAGCAAAGAAATTTGTCGCATTGTCGTAGACAAAAAGTTACACGCAGCGGAGTCGGTTGACAAGAAGAAGTGCCAACTCCAAAAGTTTGGTGGCATCAACAAGTAGCGTGCTTTCGATTTATTGCTGTTTAAATTGGTTAAACGAGCGAATTTGTATAAGTTTGTAGTTTTTATGGTCCTCAAAATGTCACAAAATGTGCGATTTCCTTAGTACTTCCGTTTCGTTATATGACACGATGAGTAGAAGTTTTGAAGCGATGAAAGTGTAGGGAGAGAGAGAAAGAGAGAGACAAATACGGATATAGTTGTCAAAATAAAAGGCAACGTAAGGTTAGGCGCCACTGCTGTTGCCTGTTTTTATACTCTTCACACAAAGTCTTAGTATTATAATGCAGACGGTGAGTCGTTTGAGACATGTCCTATTTTCTATCCAACTGTCATATGGGGAATATGGAAAAAAGACACAGAAGGTAGGCATGGCGGCGTGCCGACAGATGTGAAAGCTTAGAAATATAAATCAACGATGTTTTTTCCACTTAAATGCTCGGATATAGTCAAGATTACTTCTATCGAAGACCTTTCAGAGTCTGCTTTGACATTCAGTTTGTCTCCAATAATACACTTCATTGCTTTCTGAAGTGGGTCAATACCGAAATCTATTGATTTCCTCATTTTGAAAAATCGTTTTCTGTTCACCGTCTTTGGGATGAACCTAATACCTTGCTCGAACTTCGGCAGGAAAGGAAATTTGCGAACTAGTTTATTACTATTTAATACTGGGGATTTGATTATGTTTCGTTGTTTCTTTCGGGAGTATTTGCGCTTGTCCTTTTTTGATAGATTTTGCAGCTTAGACTGAGGTTCCATTCAGACCCTTGCTCTTCCAATATGCTTTAGTTGCTATCGAATTCAGTATAAGGGACCTAAACTCGTCGCCGAATCTAATAGGACCAAAAATGTTGTGAAGAAACTATCTCTCGAAGATTCAATCACGCTCCATGCCCCCGCATCATACAGGGAGTATCAGCGTCTTGCAGATCTGGATTTTCATCTTTCGAGCAAAATCTTTACTTCTAATTCGTTCAGCCCAAAATAGCATCTATTTGAAAGCTTGATTCTTTGCTTGATCTTCAGACTTGCGTTGTTGTTGCTGGTCATTTCGGATCCATGGTAGACGAAGTTTTTTGCAATATTCTAATTTATCGATTATATCAATATCAGCAGCATCACTTTCTTTTGGAAGATCGACCACAATATATTCTGTATGTACGGGTACTGGTGTAAGATGTATTCCATCAACAGATTGAAAAATTGCACGACAGCTCATCACCCTGTCTGAAACCTATCAAAGACTTCGGGGAGAGTTTTCCCCATCCTGACAATGCTTTGTGTGTACGATAGCGTCATCATGCAAAGACGAACGATCTTTGACGGCATACCTAGTGCAGACAGAGTGTCGAAAAACTTCGTTCTTTTTCATGTTACTTTGAAGCTACACTGATATATGGCTTCAGCCTATTACGCAATACGCGCGACAGAATCTTATATTCTTATAGAAAGGAGACTTATTGCGGGGTCTCCTTTCTTAAAGATAGGACTGAGATTCCAGTCATTCGCCGCCCGTCTTAAATAGCATAACTGGCAGTCCATTAGAGCCTGCCGCTTTGTTCTTTTGCAGTTTTTTAATAGCCGAATCGACCTCGTTATAGTCCGGTGCCATCATTAACAGTTCCCATGTCAGCTATATTTCATATATGTATATCTTAAGATGTAGTGGTTTCACGAAGCAGACGGGACATTCCGACGTTTAGCTTGCTTTGAGTATTGGGACATGCGGCTTGTGCTATGTTTCGTTTGTCTTTTCTGTCGATAACTGTTCACGAGTATGGCTTATGTTAAAGTCCTTAGGCCAGGCACTCTCACAGGAAATGTGCTGAAATTGTGACAATACCTAAGCTAGGAAGCTAGAAATTACATCCTATCTAAAAAATATCAGTTCAGATTAAAGCATCAGCATGAAACTCTTCATTAAATGACAACATATTGTTTCTAAAATCATTGATGCATTGATCTTGGCGCAAAGCAAGCTTTTGATAGAGTAATTAATGAATTAGTAATCTTTTAATTGATTTCATACAATAACTGCAGTAATATATTTCAGATCTGGAATAGTTTCAATAATTCAAAACATGTATTAGGCATTGATGTGTTGCATTGTGTAAAGAATAGAAGTGCTACTAATTAAATTGCGTTTTTTTTATTTTTGTTTACTTTAATATGACGCATAGAGAAAAGAGCAAATATCTAAAGCCCCAGTGCGGCATTAACTTTATTTATTTAAGTTTTTTTTTTGTTTTTGTACACAATACAAGGAAAAAATTAGAAATCAACCAGCGTTAATAGTAACAGCAGCAGCACAACATCGAAAACACCGGCAACAATGAAACGGACGTAATTACTCAGTCCATACCAAATGCAAAGGAAACTGCTGGCCTGTCCTAAATTCAACGCCTTTACAGGTGCTCGAACGCATAGCAGCAGCAGTAGCGCATTTCAGTTGTTGACCGGTAAGCAAAGTCCTTAGACGTCAAAATAAAAGCTGAAAGCTGAAAAAAATCGAAAAAATCGAAATAGAGTGAAACGTACGAGTAAGAGTAAGTGACAGCTCGAAATAAAGAAAGTAGTCCACTAATATTAAATTTATGTTACTATTTTTCTTTTGATTTTAATTATAAAATATAAATGAATTATAAAATATAATTTTTGTATGCTTTCAGTTATGCCAATGAACGGAAAGGAGAGCAATCAAAATGGTCGTCGACGACGCGAAGTGGACGGTGCGTATACTTAATGCATTGCTTATTTATATACACTTAAAATAATATTACCGATTGCATGAGGTAATGAGAATTAAATGTAGCACACAGCTGTGCTTTCTCTTGTGTAGAACGTTTCTAAAATTTATGAAATTAATTTTTAAATTTTCCGGAAAAAGTAATCTATTATACATACTCGTGCATACATGCCCTAGAAATGTCTAAGGTCAAATGAACTCGCGTATAGACACACAAACTTACAAGCAGCAACATTCATTTGAAAAGTCAAAAATAAGCAAACTACTTGGATAGAAAAAAACTTTCCTTGTATTGTTTAAGAGCAGGAATGGCATGTAGAAGCCTTCAAATTGAGTTTCAAGTTGCCATAAAAAATATGAACAGCAGGAGAAAGTTCATTTCTAATGCAAGGAAAATTCAATGAATATTACTACCTAGCGATGGGGCGTCACTTCGATTTGCGCCACTTTTCAGTGAGTGTTTTTTTTTTCCGTTTGTTAACACCCTTCGCATATAGTGGTTTCGCAGGCATTGTGCAGTTGTTCGGAAAGTTGGCAATCGCTAAGACATTTTGAAACTTCGACAGCTATATTCTTAAAAATTCAAAAGACAGTATTTACATCTATTTTTGTTAAGTATTTTTTTTTTTCAAAATGTTTTATTTAATTTGGTCGAATCTATCTAAATCTATCTATCTATCTATCTATCTCTAATCTATCGAAACAATCTCCAAAGTTTTGAAATGCAATTTTTTACGTGTAGGAGAACTCAAGATACTATTTATTGCCCAGTGTAATCGAACAATATATGTATATGAATTATATAATTTACAATATGTGTTTTAAAATGTTTACGAATTTCGGTGTTTTTTTTTAAGTTTTTTTGTTCTTCCAATTCATTTTAATAAAATTGTATAAGAATTTGCTTTAATTTTAGTTTGAATTGTTGTTAAGAACTTTCATTGCATGCCAACATGCAAATTATAAAATACTGAAGCAGATAATCATTGAGCTTGACTGATATTTCGCGTGCGCAAGCAGCAATGTTCAAAGAATAAGTTTTTCCTTTTATTTAGTTTTTCTTTTCTTATTTTTCGTTTGGGAAATTAATTTTCACACTTTCAATTTCTGTAAATTTGATTCGCCATTTGTGAAATAGATTTTTCCGTAAAACTATCCACGATTCGTATTTGGATGCACGAGAAAGATATCAGCAAGTTGACACGGGTGCTCTGGGCTGGGCAGGGACATCGACTGTGCCAGCAGGCAAGCAACAATGCACGTGTTAAGCGTTTTCTAATCGCCGTGCCGCATGTCATGGTGGGTGTATATACCAAGTGCCACTTAAATAAACGCATATACCATTTAGTTAATCTTTTGTGCAACATCTTTACAGAATGCTATTAAGGATATGCATCAGGCTGTCATCGATAATAGCTTGGAAACGTTGCAGGCAAAGTTGGAGCCACCGGTGCCAGCAGCGCTAGTCACCTGCAAGGATGCAAATGGTTTGAATATACTACACAAGGCAGCCGGGCTGGGTCACACCAAAATATTGGAATACATTATTAGCATTTGGCCGGAGGGTGCACACGAAACGGATGTCACGGGCAAGACACCGCTACACTGGGCCGCAAGTGCCAAAAATAATATGCGCTGCTATACGTTGCTCACGCAAGCCGGTTGTGATGAGGAGGCCTTGGACTATGTAAGTATTTGAGTACTTATTTCATTATTATTAGAATCTTATTTTGCGACCGACAAAGGAAAGGAAAATTACATCCTTTCGTGTAATTACTATTTGAAGGAATTTGAAACATTTTAAATATGCACTTTGTAGAAAATGAAGACACCCTCTTATTATCGCCACAAACCGCATGAAATTGAACGTGCTTTCTTGGTTTATGTGCCGGAGGCGCCACGTGTTACACCGGATAGCGTCACGGACTGGGAGGCCTTGAGTAGCGATGATATTGGTAGTGCCGCCGACAGCAAGGTAAAGCTATTTTCTTTGAATAAACGGAAACGGATACTCTTCATAAATAGTATTTATAGCACATAATTTTTATGAGAAAGTTTTAACAAGCAACGTGAGAGAGGCACTTCAGGGACTTCATAAAATGTTTATATATTTAATCAGAACAAAACAAATCGATCTAATCATGTCCGTCTGTTGGTCACTTTTGTATTAATAGAAATAATAGTTACTCAGTTTTCGCTGTATGACTGTGCTATTTCTTAGAATGGTCGTTATAATGCATTTTTGAATTTTATTTTATGGTTTGAGAAAGCATTTTAGTTTGTACCGCACATCAAAGGATATCAAGGAGGCATTGTAAACGCTTTTTATAGCGCGCTTAATTCTGAGTAATTTACAAGTTGGTAGTTAATTTAATTTAATTTTACGTCGTGTGATTTATATGTGAAGTACCCTCAAATTCTGGTCGAATAGCTAATATTAATATTATGGCCGGAAGCAAAAAAAAAAAATTTTAAAAATAAAAATGTCGAGAACTTGAAGACTGAATATTTAGGTTCTGCTATTTCTACCTCAGAACAATTGTAAGCAACAAATGTGCTAACCTCCCCCTCCCTAAGAAGTGGTTGGCACTTACCAAGTTAAATTAGCTAGAAACAACAAATATGGACTACTTTGTTCCAGTTCAAACCTTTCTGAATTTTTTTTTTGAAAGCAATCGTGTTCGCTAGAGACGCCAAATTTGGTTTATTTTGCAACAATTCAATTCTTATAAAATAATCCATTCAAGCTCAAAGAACGATTCGGTTCAACCGCAAATTTTTTTTTTGTGTTTTCTATTTCAATTTTAGAAATTGGAAATTAAATTACCCGATGCAAATGGTATTAACGGGCGCTCAACGGAGGATAGCATTGAGAATACATCGGAGCTTGATTTGAATGATGGGTAAGTGATGCGCATGAAATATATTATTTGCTACAATAATATAATAAATAGCTTTGAATATGAAACTATTTCATTATTGTGGAACAAGGCAAAAGGCTTTTTAGTATGGCTTATTCTATTTTATTTTCCAACAAAAAATTTTGTATGCGTCAACATTTTTTTTAGCTTTTTGAGCGTAGTTAATGAATGGCTATGAATGATTTTTTCATTTAGTAATTAAAAAATTGTTTTTTAAAATCCATCATACCAAAAAAAAAAAAAAAAACAAAAACAAAAACAAAATCATTGAATACTAAAGCGTAAGTGCCAATGAGGAAGATGATATATCAAAAGATGATTCAAATGCAATATTGGACGACACAAAAGCTACAACGCCGGCAACACCAGAGAAATCGCCGGACACGGAAGCTGAAGTTGTAACTGAGGCGGAGATCAATGATAACGTTGAAGAAGTAGAGGTATCTACAGAGGTAAGTGTCCAAAAGTAGCATTGCAAACTAAAAAAAAAAAAAATAATAGAAATTGTGCACAAAACTGCTTTGGCTGTGGCAAAATGAATTAGCTTGGATGTTTTAGCTTGTAGAAACGCTTTTAGCTGCTTGACCATATATAATTAATTGGTTGAAAACATATTTTTTGGAATAGCAATTTACAAAAAATGTAGCTTAAATTTTTTGTACAGCTTGAAAGTACTTTGAAAAGAGAAGAACCTAAATACAAACGATGTGTGCTGTCGAAGTAAGCTATTGTCGGTATTGATGCGCCTTTCTTATATTTCTTTTATTTTTATTTAATAATTTTTAATGTGCTTTTATTTGATTTTGTATATAAGATCTCTAACCACAATTTGTATTTGGTACACCTAGCATTTGGCTTTTATTTAAGTATTTATATTGAATGTACCAAAGAGTGTTAAGTTTCTTTAATTATTTTTCATTTCGTATGCAATTACTGAATCCGAAATATTATTCGGACTATGCACAAAATGATCCGCTGTCATTTTCCAAAAGATATCACTATTGAATTTTATTTGACATCGAGTATAGAATTTTAATACTGCGTATTCCGATACGTTATATATATAAAAAATAGAAAACCAGACTAGAGAGACATATAATTTTTTTTTTTTTTATATTTATTTAAATTGATTTAAAATGATGGCAGCATCATTAGCATAAGTTGCTACCTCAACATTATTGCTGAAAGGTAACACACTTCCCTGGGGAACGCCAGCGTTAAACGCTTGTTTAACATCAAAGAAGACGTCTGCTCAGTAATCCTTATGTTCAAATGCATTATTACTTCAGCACATTTTCATTGGCTTGGAAAGTAGTTAAGTCTAAGCACAGCATTGTATATGTATGTGTGCAAATTTATACATTTTAAAGTTAAGTTTTTAATTGTGCTACCGTCGATTTTATTATATCCTGTAGATTCTTTCATATTTAAATTTTTTTTCTCTTCCTGTACCTCATCTGGCACGCTGAGTCTAAAAAATTGTGTACCTCAGTTGTATTTTCTGCATAAAATTTCCGAATTTGGTTGAAAAACTGACTCTAAGTGCTGCGCAAATGCCTTCGCTTTCTCCTCATCACTTCTGCAGCATTGCCCATTGCAGTCAATTATTATAGTAGATCTCTTTGTTGGTCGCTTCAAATATCTAGTGGCTATAGCCAATGTCAGCTGCAAATGGGTCAAGACTTCTTAGATAACTGGCTGTAGCATTATTTTTAACTTCCCATAATCTTCTCTCTAAATCCTTGAAAATCATCTTTTATCAGTCGGACTACGAGTTATTGGCCATATCTTCCTTAGTCATCTTTTTTCTTCAATCTGTGCTCTTAACTCGAGAGGAAGAAATGATGGCCTGGTTAAGTTTCCACGTTGTTCTTGTGTAAAAAGAGATTCAGCAACAAGAGTTGCATTAGTGAGCCTTTCAACAGCGGCGTCGACTTCATCACCTGTCTTCAGCGATACGTCTAGGCTAACACGATCCTCAAGCAAGTAAGAGACATACAAAAAAATAAAGAAGTAAGAACGAAGCAATAGAATGTGTTCGTCTTCGAGATACCCTGTACCTTCTCTATTAAAACTTAAATTTGTATGGGCATATCGATCCGTGTGAGATACAATTAAAAACTCAGAAAGAAGGGACAGTTTTTTATGAGTATCTTTAGAATCAATTATCAGTATATCATAGTAAATCATTTCGTGGTTAGGGCTCTATTTGCATATTACATATCAATAGTTAACTAATTATTTAAATATTTCTCTTATGCTTTACACTGACTTTTTGTAAATAATGTTGCTAAATAAAATATCTCTGAAAAGCGGAAATTACGTGTAAAATAATATATGAAATTTTTTTATTTGTTTTTTTTTTTGTATTATTTTTTATTTATAAAGTTTTATAACAGAAAGCAATCAGTCGACAATTGTTTACTTTTACAGAATTATACAAGAACTCTAAATGCTGTTAATGGTGTTGCTGTGCATGGTGACGCTGAAGCGGAAACGGAAGTTGACGATGGCATAAATGTAAAGCATATTGTGAATGCGCAAAATGACGAAGAAATAATAGAAAATGGCGTAGAGCATGTTACAGCTGAAATAGAAACAGAAGAAACGGAAGAAACAGCAAAAGCAGAAGAAGCTGAGATATCAATAGAAACAACAGAAGAATTTAAAGTCGAACAAGAGCAAATTGATGTTACAATTGAATTGGCAGCAGAAAATGAATTAGATGCGGAAACGGAAATCGATAAGACTGAAGCTGCGAACGAGCAACAATTTGCAAATAAAAAACAAATTGTAAAAGATAATGAAACTGGCGAGCAATTATGCATTAAAAATGCGCCGGAAATTGAACTACAAACGGAAGTAAATGAAGAACAGCTTGAGCATAAAAATGGTGTCGAAATTCATAAAATTGATGATGTTATTGCTGACGAAGAAGAAGAAGTCGATGTTGATGATGATGATGATGATGATGAGGTACAAATTGGAACGCTCTAAGCATATATAATCGATAATAATATTTGTTTTGCTCTATTTGAATGTTGAATTTCTTTACTTAAATTGTCTTGTCTCTGAAACTCAAACATAAAATATATACAAAAAAAAAAAAAAAAAAATTTATATTAAAAATAATTAAATATTGTATTTAAACTTTTAATTAATTAATATGTAAAAGTATGCAGTAGAAAACATATAGTAGAGCACATTAAAAAAATTAAATTTTAATCAAACTATTTAACTATTTAAAAAACAACTATGTATACATATGTACGTCCGTATGTCCTATTTTAAAGAAGATGTTGTATGTGAAATTAATTAAATGGCAATATTTATTGTACTTCAAAATAATCAAATAACTTTTATTTTGTTTCAAGCACACAAGAACACTGTTACTGTTCGCTTTATGGTTATATAGAACAAAAGTGCATTTGCGCAATTTATTTATCTAAAATAAAAAAAAAAATAGTTTATCGATTTTAGAGTGAATTAAAAAGCAGCTGTTTTGTTAAAGATATGAACAATTTGGGTTTTACCAGTGCAGACTTTCGCTTTCAATGCACCATTTTATAACAGAGAGTTGGCATACATAAACTGACTTGAAACACGACACAACTAACGAGTCTACAGGGAATTGATTTTGCTGTTGGAGTATAGATAATGTGTGTTTTTTTTTTTCTTACTAAAACATTATTTTCATATATAATATATTGTGGGAGTCGACATTGCAGACAATGACTTGACTTGACATGACAGTTGCACTGCATTTTATTATGCTAACTTTTTAGCTGTCAAATAGCGCTGATGCATCAGAATGGCAGTCAGGCATGCAAACGTCAAACAGTTGCAAATGTTAGATATATGTTTATATATATATATATACATACCTATATATAATATATATATATATATATATAACAACAACTTTCGTATAGATTTAGTCTTATGATACCAGTAGTAAAATAAAAAACTAAATTTATAGTAATTCAGTATAGTATGGCAACTTTTTATTTCATATAATTGCAGTAAAAGATTTAAAATTAGTCAAGCTGAAACTTTTTTAATTAATTAAATTAGTGCATGTTTCTATAATAACACATGTGTGTATGCTATGATATGAAGTGCACTGTAGTTTGTACAAATCATCATAAATAAAAATTCAAAAAAAAAAAATCATTTACAAATTAAATGGATTTCTTTTAATTTTTTTTTGTAATTTTATATTAAAATTTAAAACAAAAAAAAAATATAAAAAACTTTGATTAGGATGTTGCAAATGAAGAACAAAACCAAAAACTGGATGAGCACGGAAATGGAAATGGAATTGAAGCGGAGGAGCAATATAATGATGGTGCAGAATCGCCGACTTCATCATTGGCCATTGAGGGTTTTGTACAGGGCGAATCAGAGGATAATACAGTTCAGTCACAAACCGCAGCTTTTGTTGATGATAATGATGAAGTATTATGAACTATCTTTCTTCTACTTTCTCTCTGTTTTACTATATTTATCTATCTCTTACTCTGTGTAACTATTTAAACTTTTATTTAAAAGAATATATAGACTTGCCTTTTATGCGTTTCGTTGTAATTAAAAAAAAAAATTTACAATTTTTTTAGTTAAAATGAAGTTAAGCACATTATTTGCACATTTAAATTTCCGCTGTTAGTTTATTTCTTTTAAAGGCACAGTGCTCTGTTACACTACTAAAAAAAAAATAGTAAAATATTTATATATAAATTAATAGTTTTGTGCATATTATACATGTTTACTATACAAAATTTTTTATTTCGCACGCCTGCTTTCTATTTACTACTGAATTTGCTGAAAAAAATATATGAACAGGACGCACGCATTAAGCAAATCATTCAAAGTGGCGATATGGAACAATTGGCGGAAATTGTGCTGAATGGTGACGGCAGCAAATTACTTGGCCTAAAATCAGCAGAACCGGAAATACAGGCATTTCTAAATAATGTACCAACTTATATGGTAAGTTTGACCAAAGAAATGAACCAATTTTGTGTAATTTGTACAAGTTTTTGCATAGTTTGATGTGTTATCTACTACATGAAAGAGATGAACTTAATATTTCAGTTGCTTTCTGTTATGAAAAGTTTCTCCGACATGTCAATGCAACCACTATTAAATTCGGTTCAGCCATTTCATAGACAGATACTAAAATATGTTTTTTTTATGTATATAAAAATTAAATATCTTTTTTTATATTTGTACTTAATTGTGTGTACAGATTTTCGATTTCAGTAGCACCGACGTTACTTGTTTCTTATTCTATTTTTCCAGAGTAAAATTCGTCGCGTGCACGATGCGGCACGTGATGGCAGTCTACTGGAATTGCAGCAGGCATTAGATCGACGAAAGTTTGCCATTGCAAAAGATGAAATAACACCACATAGTGCAACACCATTGCATGTAGCAGTACTATTCGGAAATAGCGGTTAGTTGAAGGGCTTTGTTGATCTATATATGGTCATATTCTCCATACATATTCTATTCTTTTTTAGATATTGTACGCTATTTGGCAGCACGTTTTCCTGAGACCATATCCGCAACCGATAGTAATGGGCGTACCGCTTTGCATTATGCAGCAACTATTAAAGATAATGGACATTTCTACAATGTACTGTTACAATTGGGCGGAAATCCCAAGGCAGTCGATAAGGTAAGATGTGAAACCGTCAATTGTTATTGTTGTTGTGAATATGAACAGCTGTTCTCGTTGAAAATTTAATGAAAACTCAAATATGTTATTCGCTGAAAAATTTAAATAATAAATCGAAAAAACTTATAACTGACTTAATAATGTGCTATTAAAACGTTTTACTTTTACTCTTACTCTTACTTAATTTGTTTGACATTGAGTTTTAATTGTTTTTCCTTTTGAATCAATAAAATTTTAATTAAATAATTATATATTAAACAACAACAAATAAAAAACTCTCATAGCTAGGACATACGCCTGAATATTTTCTGAACGGTGAACACCCGGCAGACATGGATATACTCAACTATAAACAATTACTGACAAGTTTCGGTGCTGAGGAATTAGAAAATCATTTACTAAGCGATCAAGGTAAGTAGGTTTTATATAGAAATTTTATTTTTTATACAATACATAGACACACACTAAAATATATGTACCATATAGTGCGAATTGTGCGCTTGATGTATACACAGAAAAAAGTTTATATTATAGTTGAAAAATTACAAATTAAGTAAGATTTCTTTGCGATCCTGATACCAGATTATTAACAATGCCATCAATTAAATATATAAAATATTAACATACAAATTCTTAGAGTGCAACAATATTTCCTGTAAAACTAAAATAAATATTTATTTCTAGAATACATACAAAGTTTGATGGCTTTCAAAACTTTTTGACATTTTTCGCAATTTTCTAAAATTATATTTTTTGTTAATTTTTTCAAAACCATGGCGAAAAAAAAAAGAATTACTTATGTTCATCTCGAGCTTCAAATTTGGATATTTATGCCTTCTTCAGTTAGTTTGTATTCAAGTTGTTTTTCAAGCCCCAACACCATACAAACCTACTTTGCTTCTAAATTTTTGTAGTAAATTTTTTTAATTTTTATTGTTAATTGATTGATTGAAAGTTGATCTATTATAAAATATTCCATATAGATCCAGTACAGAAACTGTAAGGGGCTGCATTTTTTGTATGAAATACAAAGTTAAACATTTTTTTGTATCTTTATTTCCAAACGCATACACATAAGAATTTCTCTTCCATTCAAATTTAAGATTTAGTGCGCTTCAGTTCCCTGTCAAATTCTGCAATTTGGAAAATAATTTTAAGAAATAATTATCCTAGTTTTAATAGTAATTATGTGCTTATATCAAGGAATTTAAACTCATTTAACGATTTCAAACAAAATTATTTTATTTGATTGTCAAAAACTTATCAAAACTTTTGAATCGATGGACCGATTTAAACTTTGGTTCGTTAAACTCATAACTTTATGTTAATTAAAGCATGTAAATAATTATGCACTTGTTAATTTCTTAAATGCTATATACTTGGATTCATTTTTTTTTTTATTTATCATAAATTTTTTTTCTGTGTATACATTTAAGTATGCGTTTACTAAGAATGTAGCGCTTTCTATACAAAATCCTTATATACTCGTAATTATATCCCTTTTCTAGTTCAACTTCGACCTGTATGCATGTGTGTATTCGTATGCTGGCTTTTTTCTTTTGCTTGCTTATTTATTCTCGAATTTGTTTTTATAAGACTTTTCTGTTTGTATTGTCGGCAAGTTTTCAACTAACCAAAGCAAAGTTAACTAAAACTGAACTAAACTAAACCCATCGACACCAGCCTCATGACCTTTATACACGCACCTAAGCACCCACAAAGTTTATGATTTCCTTTATATGTGTTACAAATAATTAATTTAGGTTTAGCTTAACGTTCCGTCTACCTAAGCTTTGTTGTTGTCGTTGCTGTTGGCCTGCTTTTAGGTTATAGAATTTTCCTTTGTTTTTTTTTTTCTGTTTTCTGTTTTCTGTTTCCAGTTCAGTTTTTAGTTCTGGTTCTTTTGGTTTTTATTGGCATTTCACACACACGATACTGTCAGTCATCGATTTGAAGTCCACGTTGCCGCATGTTTTTCGCCGTCCTCGACTTCGTTTTTGTTGTCCTGCCTGGGGCTATAATAAATATTTCATGTTGATTGTTTGTTGACTTTTCACAGTCATTTGCATGAATAACTAGTGCTAGCAGCAGAGATACTATAAAAGGTGTTATCAACATTTTAAATCGTTTGCACGAACTTTTACAAATCGCTTAGTGAATCATGTCCGAGAATCGTGAATTTTTTAATCGAATTATCGGTAATATTGATGACATATTTGGTATGTATATTTGTTTGACTATGTTTACAATGCATTCAGGTTGACAGCAGCATGAAAAGAAAATATTTGATAGTCAAGCGGTATTAGTGTCAATTAATTTGATTGGTTTATATGCTGGCTGCGCAAATTGGTTGATTAGAAAATGGCGCATTAATTTGATTGTCGTTTGATTTATGTAAGAATGATACACTTTTATGTAGCACATAGTTACGTGATAAAATAATAGATTGCAAGACAAGAACATCGAAGGAATTACTATTCTAAAAGCGTTTAATGGTTTATGTGCTGAGGAGTGTAAACGAAGATTGTACGAGCACAAATCAAAACGACCTAAGCGTGCCCGACTGTCTACTTGTCTGTTTCTGTCAATATGAGAGCTTATACTTCAGTGTTCATCGTATTAATCTATATTTATGGATAGTAATATTCTGTGCCAAACCTGGTAATAATAAAAAAGAAATTAATATTAAAATTTCATTGAACAGTTTGAAAATAGGTTAATCGCTTGTCGAACCTTGTTCTGTTCTCATTCTGATCTCATTTACATTACTTTTCGATGTAGAGAAAAAAATGTCTCACGGAGTAGCCTTGATGATGAATGATGTATCCATTCATGACGACATATCCATTGAATCATCTATTTGTTTGGGGAATAATATTTCTATCCGTGTAGAATATTTTATTGGGATAAGTGTAATTTGTGGTTTTAAGTTAAACTAAACCACCAAAAAGGAAGTATGGGATGAATATTTTATTAGGATTAAAGTGAGATATACCAAACTTGGACATTTTAACTAAAATAACAAGAAAAACAAAAAAAGATATAAGTAGGTGCAAGGTTTTATGAGTGCTACCCATTACAGTGGGAATAGGGTGGACCAAACATCTTAACTAGTCTCCAAATTCTTGATGATTATGCGGGCAAGTATTTCTATTGGTCTAATCTGAACCAATATGAAAACTATATACATAAAAATTAATATTCCTTATGGATTGATCTCAAATTCACAGACGAACTCTATTAAGTTTAATCAAAATCGATTACATACATATTGTTAGGCCCTGTATCGAAGGTATAGCCTATTGGTTTTGTGAAAATGTATGTAACAGGTAGAAATAATGGTCGGAGAAGCTGCAAAGTTACCCCCGTTATGGTCAGGAGTGATAGAGGATTCGATATAGCCGTGTCCGTCTGTCCATCTGCCCGTCCGTCCATCCGTATAAACGAAAGGATCTCGGAAACGGTAATAGATAGAAACTTCGACCTTTTTGCATTCGACTAGGACTTCGTCGGAATTTTATGAGTTTATTTTAGAATTCTGCCCTTCACCACACCTAAAAAAGCTAAACATTTCTAGAGAAAACGTTCCTGTAAGCCAAAATCCCAAATTTTTTCAAAATCGGTTAATATATGACGATTTTATAAACAATTGAATTTTGCGACCATTAATTCTACCTGTTACATACATTTGCACAAAACCAATTGGATCTTGTACCTTCGGTACAGGGCCTAAAAAGCTCACACGAATCCAGATCAGAGTACAGCTTCCATACAAATCTATAGTTCTTGCTTCACCAACGTTCTAGTTCGGGCTTTACCAACAATGAACAAATAAATGTAAGGCAATTTTAAGTAAAAATATGCCGTCCTCATCCTGCTGGCCGACTTCCCCTACATAGTGTTTACAAACCAACATTAAACTTGAGTTGTTTATTACTTTCGCTTGGAAATCTTCTTTGATTTAGAATTATTATTCATTATTATTGAGAACTATGTGTTTTTATTTATAAATGTTCTAAAGCCATGCATGTTTTATTAATAATCACTTGTAGACGCTGCTACTAAGGCACTCACTAATTTGAAAGCACTTTATAGAATATTGGATGTGTCATTGCCTTTGATGACTTATATTTCAAACCACAATTGTAGTGTTAACAATTAATCGAACATCTTTCTCTAATTATGTTAAAAATGCAACCAAAAAATTACTATAATCCATATAAAATATCACACATAGTGCCTGACGATTTGCACAGTGCACGGCGCGAGCTGCAGGATGGCGAGGTTTCACGCACATTGGATCGCTGTTTCAGCGTTATTTTGGAGTCTGGTAAAGTGCTCAGCGGTACAACAGCCTCAGCGCTGGCACAACGTAAGCCGTTGAGTGCTTCAACGTTACAAATCTGCGTGACTAGCTATTTGAGTCGTTTTCTGAAACGTGGCGTCTATGACAGGATTAAACGACGACAGACACGACTTGATCATAATCTATTCGATGTGGTTTGGCCTGCTATGCGCAAGACCTCAAAGGCACGCCATTTGGAGGAGGACATTAACTGCGGCATTATTGCACCTGATTTCGATGTATTTGTAGTTTTTCAGGAGTTTTTGGTGCCACTGATCAAGGATATGCACTGTCTGAGCATTGATCAGGACTTTAAACCGCATCCGCGTATTGCTTACTTTCCGATGGAAGGTGGTGAACGCTTGAATACCGCAGCATTTGAATACGACGATGACTCACATTTGGTGACCGGCTGCGTTGTTGAATGTTCACGCAATTTGGATCATTTGGAGCTGCCACTCAATCTGACAATCGGACAAATCGAGGCCGCAGAACGCATAATGATGGGCAAGATCTTTACGACAACATTTGCGGAGGCAATTGGTGAAGCTGAGTCGGGTAGTTATTATACATTAACCGAAATAATGGATGAGAACTCTGATGTAATGAATTTGCTTAATAATCTGGGCCTAATGATACCACTGCTCGATACAAAAGATCTGGTACAGGCTGCCGAATCGACGGCCTTTAATGGCACACTCTGGCCTTATGGACGTGGAGTTTATGTCAATTCTGAAAATAATCTTGCACTCTGGCTTAATTGTCAGGAACATCTACGCATTATAGCAACAACAAGCAGCAAAGATGCTGCTGATATGGGCGCGGCATATACCAGAGTTGGACGTGCGGTTAGCTATCTAGAGACACAATTACACTTTAAAGAAAGTTATCTGCTCGGTTATCTGCAATCACGTCCCGCTTACCTTGGCACTGGCCTTAAGATGACCACAATTGTTAAATTGCCAAATTTAATGAAAGAAATGGACAATTTGCGGCATTTGTGTTCGGTGCGTGGTTTGAATCTCGTTACAAATCGCCTCTCATCGCTTACTGTGCGTTTGATAAATATGCAGAGTATGGGCACGGTTGAGTATGTGCGCTTTCAGGACTACTGCACTGCTGTTACAAATATACTCTCATTGGAAAAGGATATGTCACTCACTAATTCCAAACACATTGCTACGATGCTGGTGAAGATTTTTCGCCGCAAGAAGAACAGCATTGTAGATCGAAATTAGGGCGTGCCAGCAAAAAAAAAAAAAAAAACATAAAAACAAAATAAAAACTACACAAATTGGTATTTTGTAAATACAAAAAATTAATTAATTAATTATTATTTAGTACAACCAAATGCATTTTACTTGGCTATTTGCTGAACACTACTTCTAAATTTATGTAAAATACAAATACGTATTAACATTTCCAATTCTATTTCGCAAAAAATAAAAAAGCAAACTGATTAATTAGTAGAAAAGTTGCTGCTTCAACGAGTTATTTCAATCTCGTACTTCAGTCGTTCGTTCGTTCGTTCGTTCCATTATGCGCTTGGTTAAAATTTTCGTAAGTTATTATATTTTGAAGTACACTACAAATCATTTGATGTCTGTAAATGTTCCGAAAAAAGAAACACATTCAACAAAAACAAAAACAAACACAATAAGATCAGCCTAAATGCCAACTTGTGCTTCGTTCTCCACTTTGATAATAATTTGCTGAATTTTATTTTAATTTGTTTGTGTGTCTTAAGTATTTGGCTAGGAAAGTTTGAAAATCTTATACATGACCGAATTCTTTTCAGACATTTTAAAAGTTCTTCTATACAACTCAATCAAGTTCAATATTTAGAATTTCTTAAACTTAGTAGTTAAATGCTTTCTTTTGCTAATGGTTCTCTCTTGAATGTGTGCTTAAAATCAAATTTTAAATTTCACTAATGAGACTTTTTATATAAAATATAAATCTTTTAGGTCAAGTCGAGCAACAAAGTTTCCAAGCGAATCCCATATTCAAAACGGAACAAGGCAAATATTTAGCAGATTGTAAGATAATGCCATAGCATAACTAACTACTTCGAAATATCTTTTAATTAATGTTGTAACTTATTGCAAAATTCCAGCACTTGCCGATCCACTTATCAAAGCGCTTACAGAAATCGCCAACACGCGTCCTGAAGATCCTGTGGCTTATCTAACCGGTTATCTTCAGAGCTTTATACATGCACGTAAACCAAAAACCGGAACTGTAGTCGACTCTGGTAGTAGTAAAACCAGCTCAACCGCGCGTGTCAACTCAAATTCAGCAACGGCCATGACATCGATACAGCGTCGTGTTAAAAACTCGAATAGTGATTCATTAAATACCAATGTTGATGATATTGAAATCGACGAGCAATCCCTTGCTGAGCTTGAGCAGGAGGAAGCGGCACAGGCACAGCAGCTCGAGGAACGAGACGAACACGGTCAGAGTATGTTACACTTTGCTTGTGCGCGTTCCCACAGACGTGGGGGTCTCTACACGCTCATCGAAGAGTCAAATGTAGATATAACATATCGTGATGAGCTCTATCGTACAGCGCGTGATGTTGCCCTACAGGCAAATCAACTAACGAACGCAAAGGAAATCGATCGTTTTGTACTGTCACTGGCGATTGTGGGTGCGTATTTATTTAACCTGTTTGTATGTATTTATATGCCGCAATTTTATTTTTTTTTTGCTAATAATGTATATCCGGAAACCTGCTAATGGTTGACACTAAATTTTATTATCTTTAACTGCTATATGGAAGTGGGGTACATATTTTCTAGAAACTGAAAAATGAAGTTTAGACTCTATGTGCCAATATAAGTTCTATCCAAATCAGTTCATCCAGTTTGGAGATCAGAGTGGAAAAGCTAGAAAAATTATTTAGAAAACCTTGTTTCGATTTTCAATTATCTACACAGGATTAATTTAAAATTTTGATTTCAAAACACAGACTGACATTGCAATTAAATTTATTTGTATAAACTTGTCAACAACTTTTAATATTTTATATGATTTTAGGCGATATCAAACCATTTGAAAAGCTGTCTCTACTCGGCTACGACCATATACTCGATATTGTCGATGATAATGGCAAATCGTTAACAGATATTGTTGCTGAGCGTGAACATGAGGAATTAGCTGATTTTCTGCGCAATCTGCGATCGATGGAGGTATATATTATATGTTTAAATTGTTTTTTTTTATTGACCTAGTGTAACAACAATTTGTCTATTACATAGGAAACACGCGAAGAACTTCACCAAATGGTACGCGATAATAATGTGACGCGTATTAAGGAGATAACCGCAGTCTCGAATGGGAATTGGTTTATACGTACTAAAAACTATTATGGTAAGCTCACTTCTTAAAACTCACTTCTTATTAATGAAATAATTTAAAATAAAATTGTTAAATTTTAATTTACAGGTCGCACCGCTTTACATATTGCAGTACTTAAAGTATCGACTGAAATTGTTGAACATTTTATAAGCATCTGTCCGGAAGCGCTTAAGATTACAGATAATGTATGTAGCAAAGTTTTAAGTTATATAAGCATATTTTTTTTCACTTCAATTAAATACTCTTTGCAGTTGGAACGCACTGTACTGCACTATGCAATGGGCACAAATGCCATTGAGACGCTTAGCCGCATTCTAATACAAAATGGTGCCAAGCGTACTGCAAAGGATCTGAAAGGACGTCAGCCAACTTATTATTTTATGAATAAAGCTGATATACTGCGCTTGCAGGAGGAAGAAGATGAAAATCGTTAAGCTTTTTCGGCATAAATTGTCCGAAGTCACATACTCGAATGCAATTTTAGATATTTTGTTATGTTTGTTACTTGAAGAAATGAGTTAAAATGAAATTGGTTGCAAGGCTTTAAGACGGTTATTATTAAATTTATAAGCAAATCTAAAATAATGCTTTAGAAAATAGTTTAGTATAAGACAACTTAATTGAAATGTGCCTCTAAAAGTTGTAGTCTTAAGTGGTAGATTATTAATAATAAAGCGCAATTAAAATTGCTATAAAAGGGAATATCGTCAAAATTTTATAAACACAAAAATGCAAAAATATATTTCATGAATTCTTAAAAATGTGTTATAGCAGCTGGTTACTTGCCATGTCTTCTAGTATTTGGATGTTACTAGCTTGCCATCAAGTTAGAAGTGTGGCGCACACAGAACGCTTCGCAAAATTCATACCAACTGCGACTTGAAACTTTACTCTTTAGTGCAAATAATACATTGGTTTGTATAACATATTAATATTTTAATAACCTGTACCCGCAGAGGAAAAGTAGAGATTAGCTTTGTACGATTGTAAGTAATAGGCAGAAGGAATCGAATTAGTTGTGTTGGCCTTGTCTAAACCTATCATTTTTGTTTCAGTATAAACGCAGTATAAAAAAAAAACAGTATGCAATTTTGCCGTCTAAAAATAAATAAATAAATAAATACGATCGTCATGCATGCTTAATAAATACTTAGTACATTAATGCATATTTCCTTTACTAAACAGAAGTTCCGAAGTATCTCGTCCACGTATTACTAGACTATCTTCACTTCAACTCAGAAGTACGGCTTCTAATCTAAAATACAGACATTAACACATCAAGATAAGTGAACTTCATAGAACTGACATACCCATTAAACACAGATAGGGTACCTACTTCATATACATATAGGAATGTAATCTAAGATTCCCACACTTATCGACAGAACGCTTTATCAATGGCCTGATGGAGTGTCTGTAAACTACGAGAGTGGCTTAAAAGGTCAGTGACTTTTCCCGTAACATAAAATTTAACAAGCTGCGCCATTTAATTTGTGTTTGAAAGTCATCGAATTTTAACGAAAAAAAAACCATCACTTCAGTGTTTTGGTGAGTTCCGTTGTGGTTGTATCAGCACATGTGACGCCGAACGTTCAGTTCACACAAAAGAGGACAAAAATGGTCGATATAAAAAATTATTGGTCGATAGGGGAATGAAAATTTGTGAGGTTATAAGCATCTCAACTGAGCAGGTACGTCATGCCGCTCTGAAGAAATCTGAAGAAATAAAAAAAATTAGAAAAATCCTGCTAAAAGACTTTGAGTAGACTCTGTTCGCAATAGGAAAAATATTTTTTAATCAAATAGTCAATATGACTTTTCAAGCCATCCTCGTAGTAAAGTAGTAATAGATGATAATAGTATTCTGGTCAAGTACTTGTATACACCATTAAATCACAAAAACTTTTAGCACGAAGTGATTATTTTGTCAGCCGATTAGATTAGTTTAACCATTAGCAGCTCTCACACATATACTGCGCGAAAATCATAATCCAGTCAAACAAATGACATAGCCAGCTGCGCTCTATAATAGGAACGTTTGAACATTGCACTAAATTTTCCGAGATGCAATAAATCCTCTATAATCTGCGATTTATTTGAATTTCAAAATTTTGTAGAATCAAGTTTTAATCAATCAATGTTTGCTCATTGGTCAGCGACAACACGTCATGTGCATGTGTGCGGGTTTTTTTTTTGTTTGTCACAGACATGCAAAAGATATGTCAAATTTGTTGCTAAACAGAGTCTTTATCTGTTAATCGTCATTGGGCACTTAAGCATTGATTTGAAGTGAATTCGATTATAACTATCACAAGGTGTAAAGCATTCGGGTTTTAATTCGAGTGGTGAGTCTGATTTTGGACGCGTTCAGTTATAGTTGCATTGATTTAGAAACGGATTGCAGAACACAATAAAACATGACAGCTGAAATAAATACAGGTAAAAGTGAAAGTACTACACTAAGGATTATATATCAACGATTTTATACATGAAAGTATTATTATTTGGTCACAATTATTGCGACGGCATATCAAAACGCGTCCAACCTTCATATCTGTCAAAAAAAAAACAAACTTAAAATGCAAATCAAGTAACAAAAAAAAAAAAAAAAATTTAAAGTACGTCAACCACCAAATTTGAAAATGTTCCGTAAAAGTTTTAATTAAAAAAACTGATAAAATAAGTGTTCGATTGGTTCGTGTAAGTCTACGCTCTAGAGTGGGCGGCACACGCTCATGAATGTTTGGTGTACGATGTGGTAAAAATTTGCAAAGTGTTACTAGTTCGTTTTAATATACAAAATTATGTTAATTTTTATAGAATTTAAAAATTTTTAATCACATATAAAACGTCACTCATTATACAGGACCCTTCTTGGGTCAAAGGCATCTGCAGACATTTCTGCTCTTTACCTCGATTGTGGTCAACTATATGGCAAAGTTTAATGCAGGTGTGGCGGTGGTTGCTATGACAAATGCTGAGAGTACAAATCCAGATTTTGATGTAAGTAATACATTAAAGTTTTAAACACTCCTGGCTTACAATAACTAACTGTTTTTTTTTTTTTTTTCACAAAAACAGGAATACGATTGGAATGAAATGGAACGTTCTTTTATTTTGTCGAGCTTCTTTTGGGGCTACATGTTTACGCAGTTTCTCGGCGGCTGGATGGGTCGACGTTATGGCTGCAAAATAACAATGTTTGTATCGACATTTGGTTCAGCGGTGCTGGTATTGTTGCCGCCGTTTTGTGTGCCTTGGGGTGGCTGGCAGGTCTACTGTGCCATACGCGTTGGTATGGGTCTTTTCCAGGGATTGCTGTTTCCCTGTATACATGCACATCTGGCCGCATGGAGTCCAGTGAATGAACGTAATCGTCTCGGTGCGTTAGCCAATACGGGCATCGAAGGCGGCACTGTACTGGCAATGTTCGTAAGTGGTGTGGTGGCTGCTTCTAGCATGGGCTGGCCTGGTATTTCTTACATCTCATGTACAGTGGGCGTTGTGTGGTGCATATTTTGGTTAATTTTTGCTGCCAACACGCCTCGTGAATCAAAACTCATCAGCGAAGCGGAGTTAAATTATATCGAAACATCACAGAACGTATCGAAGAAACAGGAGGAGGCACAAGGTGCACGCAAGATTCCGGTACCATGGAAGGCCATATTCACCTCGTTACCATTCTGGGCATTGCTGATTGTACGTAGCGCACAATCGTGGGGCTACACAACGCTTCAGGCAGAAATTCCTGCCTACATGAATGGTATACTGTTGATGGACATGAAGAGCAATGCTGTTTTTTCGGCACTTCCATACTTTGCGTCATGGCTAATGGCGTACGTCTATCTGATCGTGTCTGACATTTTACTATCGCGTCAAGTGCTCTCGTTGACAGCGATAAGGAAAACATTCAATACAATTGCTCTGTGGGTGCCAGCTCTGGGTCTGATAGGTGTAGGCTTTGTAGGCAGCGAGCAGAAAACGCTGGCAATTGTGCTGATGACAGTGAATGTGGGTGTCAACTCTGGCTCGACTATTGGCAGCGCCATTAATACCATTGATCTGTCACCGAATCATGCTGGTATACTTATGGGGCTTGTGAATACGGCTGCAAATATGGTACCCGTCTTGACACCATTGTTTGCTGGTTTAGTGGTAAAAGATGAGGTAAGATTTGAGAAACATTTATTTATAAAATGAACTAATATACGTGTATGTCTTATATGCACAGCACGATCGTCTCCAGTGGCAAATTGTCTTTATTGTTGCCGCTGTCATCTTTTTCGTTGGCAATTTGCTCTATCTCATTTGGGGTCGCATGGTTGCGCAACCCTGGAACGATGAGGATTTCCTGAGCCAAGACGAGATACAAAACGAAGTCTGTGAGAAAAAAGCTGAAATTGAACAAAAGAAAGACTAATTTCAGAAGAAATTTTCTAGTATTTAGTTAGTTTAAGTGTGAACGACGGCTGTGCCGAATTATTTAAATGCATTAAAACTTAAAAATATTTATTTATAAGCGGCAACTGAGTTGTTGATTTTTCTGTTCAAGAGCTGTGCCTTAGGTAGTACAGTAGGGCAAGTCCCATGAGTAAGTAAAGCAAGCTCGACACTGACACCTTAAAGCCTTTGAGCTCGTTTAGTGGTGCTCCGTATCTGTAATCTAAAACCTTAAAATGTATTAAAACCTATTAAATAAAGTTTTTTAATTCTTTGAAATGTCGAAGATTTTAGCACTTATCACTTGGTCAACTTTTATCAATTTTCTAATTTATTTTAATTCATATCAATATAGCATTTGGCTTCTGTTAGCGCCGTCAAAAATTATGTTCCTATGGTATTATCAGTGTCAACACTTCAATTAATGCGTGTTATGTTCGCATAAACGATAATATTATCGCTTCGAAAGCGAAGTTGCTTCTGCTATCTGAGTTGTGAAGGTGAGGCTTTTGCGATACTCGAAGTAAAATTACTTTTCAAGTGTTCACATATGATGTGTCATATACATTTTATATATCTATTGGCCGTTCGGGGGTGAGAAAATTATTACCATTACCCCATTTCCTATTAAGCCATTTACCCATTAACGCATTAACACAACAACGCATTAATCTATTACCCCTTATACCCATTAAACTTTTAACCCTTTAACCCATTGACCCGTTAACATAATAACACATTAACATATTAACCCATTACCTCATTAACTCATTAACTCAATAACCTATCAATCCATTAATTCACTTATCCATTAGCCCATTAACCTATAAGCCCATAAACCCATTAAAACTTTAACCAATTAAAACTTTAACCCATTAACCCATTGCCCCATTACGCATTAAGTCATTACCCATTACCTCATTAACACAATAGCCCTTTAACCTATTGGCCCATTAATCCATTACTCCTTATACCCATTAAATTTTTAACACTTTAACCCATTGACCCCTAAACCTATTAAAACCTTAACCCATTAGCCCTTTTACCTCATTAACTCAATAACATATCAATCTATTAATTCACTTATCCATTAGCCCATTAATAATTTAACCCATAAACCCATAAACCCATTACACCTTTAACCCTTTAAAACTTTAACCCATTACGCATTAAGTCATTACTCACTTACACATTAACCTATTAGAACATTAACCCATTTACCCATTAACCCAATAATACTGTACCCCTTTACCCCAATACCCCAATACCCCATTACCTCATTACCTAAGTACCCCATTACCGATAAACCCATTTACCCATTAATCCATTGACCCGTAAACCTATTAAACCTTTAACAATATAACCCATTAACATATTAACCCAATAATATTGTACCCCATTACCTCATTACCCCATTACTTCCCATTTCCCCATTGTCCCATTATCTCATTACCTAATTACCCAATTAACCGAAAAACTCGAACGAAAATCATACCCGAAAAACTCGAACATCAATACTATTTATGTTCGAGTTTTTGAGTAGGAAATTCTGTTCGAGTTTTTCGGGTATGATTTTTGTTTCAGTTTTTCGAGTAATGGGGTAATGGGGTTAATGGATAAATGGGATAATAGGGTTAATGGGTTAATGTGTCAATGAGGTAATGGGCAAAGATTTAATGACTTAATGGATTTAAATTTTTGTTCGAGTTAGAATTTATGTTCGAGTTTTTCGAGTTAGAATTTATGTTCGAATTTTTCGAGTATTATTTTTGTTCCAGTTTTTCGAGTAAGAATTTATGTTCGAGTTTGACTTTTTGTTCGACTTTTTCGTATTAGAATTTATGTTCGAATTTTTCGATTTTTTGAGTTTTTCGAGTTTTTTTGTTCGAGTTTGAATTATTATTCGAGTTTTTCGGGTAATGGGGAAATTAGATAATGGGATAATGGGCAAATTTTTGTTCAAGCTTTTCGAGTTTGAGCTTTTCGATTTCGAATTTCTGTTTGAGTTGGAATTTCTGTTCGGTTTTGTGGAATTTCTGGATTAATGGTTGAATGGGTTGATTGTTCGAGATTTTCAGTTCGAATCGTTCGAGTTTTTGTTCGAATTTTTAAAGTTCTAGTTTTTGATCGAGTTTTTTCAAGTTAGTATCGTTCGAGTGTTTCGAGTTTGAATTTTCGAGTTATAATAATGCGTAATGCATATGGATATTTTTAATGACTTTGTCAATAAGCAGAATATAACAGACTTGCATATCCTACAAGAGACTCCGTTGCATCTCTAGACAGTGTTTGTGATTTCATACCTGACGTGTGATTAAACAATTGTTTTCTTTAAGGAGCTGGCAAAATCATTCACTTCAAGTTCTTTACTATTTGGCCACCCTTTGTTACGCCTCATATTGCCGAAGTTCTTTTTAAGTTTTACATATGTAAAAATTTTGATGCATACTTTGGGGCGCTACTTTGTGAGAACAGTTTCATTAAACAGAATCAGAACAGAGGCACATATTTTCAATACGGTTAATATCACAGCCAAATATGATACACATATATGATATCTCAGTCATATTTGATAACTTTCTATTCGTTAACTCTGTGGTGAATATCCAACATCGCCAGAGTCGCTGGCATCGCTGATTTAGTCCTGGCCTGGCTTCGTTTTATATTGACTCAGTATAAGTTTAATTTTTGTCGTTTTGAAAGGCACAGCCCTTATTGCATGCTGTCTATTGACATTGATCCAGGGTCGAACCCAGTTAAGTTAAGCAGGCTGATAGACTGTACAAGTATTTATATCTACAGTATGAGAGCTGCGTTACCAATTACTCCGAGAATACATAAGCCCCTATGCACTTAACTGTGTTAATTCTCGACGACCTCAGCTGAGGCCTGTAACAAGTATGGTTTGTTGCGATGGCACTCAGCAAATGGTCTGAAAAGACTTAGCACCCAGAATGTATGCTTGATCAGTGATCTTATGGAGATATTTGTAAAAGTTATTACACGTGATGATACTTAGCATTAAAATGCAAAAATAAATGGCGTACAGAGTTTCAACACGAGTTGAGTGCTCGTTTGGCTTCCATGGGTTTGTAGATTATGAGTTCTATTTATCTGCAAATTTTATATAGGTCACAAAGGCAAAATTTTAAAACAAAGAATGAAATTTGTAAACACTATCAGAAACTAGTCTTAATTTTTTTTCATTCTTAATTTCAAACATTTTCGAGACGTAGTAATTTCTTATCAATGGGTTTTTAATAATTTCGGGGAACTACTTCTACGAAACAAACGATATTATTCTACAATGTCTTCTGGATTATCAAATTCATTATCAATATTTCGGCCTTTCTAATCGAACTTTTTGATTACAATCTGTCGAAATTTTATCGATAAAACGCTCAGGTGAGGTCGTATGCCAAATTTGGACTCTGGATTTCATTTGTATATTTGGAATGTACCGGTGTAGTTTAGACAAGGCATTTCTTGCGTAATTGTTTCTTTTTCTGAATAATTTTAAAGAAAATACCTTAAAAATATTTGTCGGTACATAAGTCTAAAAATGACAGCTGAACAAAACAAAGGTACTAATAAGAAACCTAAAGAAATATGAAGAAAAAAAATGTTTTGTAGAATATACAATATAAACTGGTTAAAATGAATTATTTATGTTTAGAATATTTAATAAAAATGTGTTTCAAAAATGAAAGTTACACCAAAAGTAATTGCATCTGATATTTATTGCGTATATATATATATATATATCGTGTATGCAATAATTGATTGTATTGATTTCAAGATTAATGTAATGTGTAAAAAATTATGTAGTTCCAAAGTTATATCTTAATACTTTGTACTGCGACTTATACAATACATTAATCGTTGTATTGCCTTATTTAGTGTTTATTTTGCAAATAAGTAAGACAACAACAATCGTGTAGCAAGTGTATTCAACTAAATTCTTATTGTGAAAATAATTCCCGAAATGGTAATTAAAAAATTTCCCGAAATAAGTGGAAACTTGGACGAATCTATTCCAAAAAGAACGAAATAGGCGTCATACAATGTACAGAGCCGAAAAAAAGATATTAATAGTTCGTTTCCTAAGCTGGTTGAAATAAATCGTGGTGCAGTTCTTTTCACTTTTTAGATTGACAGAACTTTTAAATATTATATTATACAGTTTTTTTCTATAAGTTTTGTGTATATTGTTTATTGTGTCTCCGGTACGGACGGACATACATACACATGACATGATATCGACTCAGATTTCAATTCCGAAAACGAACATAATTATAATTGTTAATTAGTCGTTTGTTCTATTCTGTTCAGTGTAGTCCAGAAATATTTCAAAATATTGTATCCTAGCACCGGCGACATGATTGATAGTTATACCAGTTCATTGTGGACAAACAGATCTTCCAGCACAAGTAATGTTAGGGACCTTACCTAACATGCTTTTGAAGTTACGTCCCCTCAAGCTCGGCTGTTGCGAACAAGGTTTATCGGAAACCATTTGTAGAACAATCGTCATATATTCGCATACATTTAGGGCGAATTTGGTATACATGTTAATGTGATCGGTTGAAGTAAGATCTATTGGATAAGTTGGCATTATTTGGCTGTCTGTAAGGAACATACATTGATAAATAGACGCAGATAAGCGTGACGAGTATATATATTAAAAACTATCCGTCGATAGATAGGCCACGCTTATTGAATTGTGCGCTATAAAAAGATTTTACCATGTTCATAAATTGTACAACATTAAATGAAGTATTTATGAGGTGTTTATGGCACAGATACAAACGAGCACGCTTTAGCCACAATTTTGACTTCCAGCTAAAAGAATGATAATTTATATCAGTTTGTTGCTGGTAATAAATTCCGTAGCAATTATATAGCTATATGAATTTGTATATATTATATAGAGCTAAGTGTTCTTGTGGCGCCTTTTAGTCTGTCCATCTGTCTTTGTTTTGATTTTTTTAAGTGTTTTTATATTCAATTTAGAATGACTTTTGATTTTTTTATTATTTTTATTTTCAGGCCCCTTTCTTGGCATACGCCATCTACAGGCGTTACTGATATTTCTGAACATTGTTGTACTGTATATTGGACGTCTAAATGTGGGTGTGTCTGTGGTGGCAATGACCGATGCTGAGTCAACAAATCCAGATTTTCCGGCAAGTCATGTTTTGCAAATAAAAAAACATTCTCAAGTGTTATTTTAAAGTATTGCTATTACAGGAATACGATTGGACGGAACAACAAAAATCATATGTGCTCTCCAGTTTCTATTGGGGCTATATTTTTACGCAATTCCTTGGTGGCTATCTGTGCGTTCGTTTTGGTGCAAAAACTGATCATGTTCGCCGGCACCTTCGGTTCTGCGTTTGCTACACTGCTCATACCGTTCTGTGTGCCCTGGGGCGGCTGGGGTATCTATTGTGCTATACGCGTTATACAGGGTTTCTTTCAGGGTCTAATTTTTCCCTGTATACATCAACATCTTGCCAAATGGTCACCATTAGAGGAAAGAAATCGTCTTGGCGCATTAAGTCACACTGGCATCGAATGTGGCAATGTGTTGGCCATGTTTATAAGTGGCATGATTGCAAAAGGACCCATGGGCTGGCCAGGCATTTCATATATTTCTGCACTGGTTGGATTCGTCTGGTGTGCAGTGTGGTGGTTCTTTGCTGCAAATAATGCACCCGAATCACGTTACATAAGTTTGGCAGAGCTGCAATATATTGAATCGTCGCTGGCGCGTCCGGAGAACTTTCACCAGAAGAAGATTGCCACACCGTGGTCATTTATATTGACTTCGATACCCTTCTATGCACTGATGGTGGCACGCATAAGTGAAGCATGGGGCTTATCAACATTACAAGCGGAAATTCCTGCTTATATGAACGGAGTACTTGAGATGGACATGAAGAGTAATGCATTCTTCTCGGCGCTACCGTTCTTGGCGATGTGGTTTATGTCGTATGTGTATCTCATCGCAGCAGATGTAGTGCTGGGACGTAGAATTTTTACACTGACCACAGTACGCAAGACAATTAATTCTATAGCGTTTTGGATACCAGCAGCGACACTGGTTGGCATTGGTTTCCTTAGCGTCGAACAGAAAACGCTTGCCATTGTATTGATGACAGTTAGTGTGGGCGTAAACAGTGGCGCCACAATTGGTAGTTCATTAAATACTATAGATCTGTCACCGAATCATGCTGGCATACTAATGGGTATTGTGAATACGGTAGCTAATCTGGTGCCCATATTGACGCCACTCGTTGCGGGTTTTGTTGTATCAGATACGGTAAGTTTTAGCGTATACCAACGATGAAAGTTTAAATAATTAATTATTTTATTTCAACAGGGCGATCGCATACAGTGGCAAACAGTTTTTCTCATTTCTGCAATAATATTTTTTGTTGGAAATCTGGTTTATATAGTCTGGGGATCGGCGCAAGCGCAGCCCTGGGATGCTGAAGATTTTCTTTTGCCAAAGGATACCGAACAGCCGATTCAGAAGATTACCGAACAATTAACATATACAAATGACAACCGGAAACCAGCATAATATGAAGTGAACCCACTTAAGTTGGAGCTCTAATCTTAATAATAGCAATAAAAATATCAGCAGTTAAAGCAACATATGCGAAGGATTGTATTAGTTCATACATAATTCATTCAACTTGTATTTCCTCGCTGCAACTTTAATCGCGTCTTACTGATAATTTATATTTTATTAATAGTGTTCTATAAAATATAATAGAAATAATAATAACACTCGAATAACTATGTTTTATTTACCATTTGGCGGCAATACTTGTTGAGATAATCGCCGGAAACCGCTTGAAAGAACGTTTTTTGTATACCCTATACAATATTTGTAAAGCGAAAATAGTATATTTTCTGGGAAACAAATTTTAAGTTATCCGTTGCATTATTTTCGTTTGACTCGAGAACGATACTGAGATAAATGGAGCGCAGAAAAACGTTAGAAATGAAGCTCAGTATTTACAAATGATGCACAGTATTCACAAAGAAAATGGCCGAAAATGGACAATCGACCTCCGATGCATCGAATAACTATATAATTGCTTCTTTATAACAGCTAAAAGCTATGAAGTTTCGTGTAAAGTGTATTAAAACTTCGCCTTCACTGAAATAAAATATTTTAATATTATTATTACACATGGGGGGTGAGCAAATTTATTTTTTATTTTGCAAAGCACTGTCAAGCTTATCGTTTTATTATTTATTTTAACTGGATGGCAGTAGCACAGGTTATCGGTGCTTAAGTTAAAATCAAGATTGTTTAAGGAATTAAAAAAATATATAATATTTATTATTTATAAATTAATACAATACAGCTGTAGAGCGTGCACAATAATTTTGACTACTAAACTGCGCGAACGTGCTTAGAAAAAACAAAAAAAAAAACAAAAATATACAAAAAATTCTTTATACTCTGTAAATATAACTTTAAATCGACCACAAATTTAAAGCGCAAAAGGATATTTAATTTAATAATTAAATTGTTAGTTAAACAATTAAACAATGGTAGAAAATAGTGAAAAAGGTAAGCATCATAAAGTGAAGCACTAACAAGCTTCAATTAATAATTACTATATTTAATACGTAGGACCGCGAATCGGCATGCGACATGTACAGTCGCTGCTTTTATTTCTTGGACTAACTATTATACACATCGGACGTTTGAATGTGAGCGTGGCCATTGTGGCAATGACTAATGCTGAGTCTACAAATCCAAATTTTCCGGTAAAAATGTGACGTGTGTGAATTTTTAACAAAACTAATCGTTAACTGTTGCAGGAATACGATTGGACAGAAAAGCAGAAGTCCTACATACTCTCCAGTTTCTATTGGGGCTATGTACTCACGCTTTGTCCTGGCAGCTTTCTGTGTCGTCGCTTTGGCGCAAAAGTAATAATGTTCCTTTCAACATTTGTTAGCGCACTTTTAAGCGCGCTTACACCCTACTGCATCTCTTGGGGCGGCTGGCAGATGTTCTGTGCCATACGCATATTTCAAGGACTCTTTCAGGGCGTTATTTTTCCCTGCGTACACGAACATCTCGCCATGTGGTCACCGCCCAATGAACGTAATCGTTTGGGCGCTTTCAGTTATACAGGCACCGATTGTGGCACTGTATTGGCCATGTTCATAAGTGGTATGATTGCCAAAGGATCTATGGGTTGGCCAGGTATCTCGTATATCTCTGCAGCGCTTGCATTTAGTTGGTGTGTACTGTGGCTTGTTTTTGCTTCAAACAATGCGCCTGAATCGCGTTTTATTGGCGAAAAGGAATGTAAATATATTGAATCATCGCTGCAGCACAATGAAGACTTTCACAGTAAGACTATAGCCATACCCTGGCGTGCCATTTGGACTTCGGTGCCGTTTATAGCGCTACTAATAGCGCGTTGCTCTGAAACATGGGGTCTTTCGACGCTGCAGGCTGAAATACCCTCATATATGAACGGTGTACTCAATATGGATATCGAAAGCAATGCCGTGTTTTCTTCGCTACCTTTTCTGGCCATGTGGCTGCTTTCGTACGTGTATCTAATAGCAGCGGACATTTTGTTACGTGGCAAATATCTAACAATGACAACCATACGTAAACTATTTAATACAATTTCCTTCTGGATACCAGCAGCGCTATTAATAGGCATTGGATTCCTTGAGGAGAATCAGAAGAAACTCGCCATTGTGCTAATGACGCTCAGCGTGGGCATAAATAGTGGCGCAACAATAGGTAGTTCTTTGAATACGCTGGATTTGTCACCTAATCACGCCGGTATACTGATGGGCATCTCGAATACGGTTGCGAATTTGATTCCTATACTGACACCGTTGCTAGTCGGCGTAATTATCTCAGATAAGGTGAGCAAGCTATCAGTCAGTATGGGTATTTCCAATCAAATTGGCTTTGATTGTCTTCGTTGGGTTTTTTACTAAAATTGTTTTCGTTTTGATTTTATTGCAGCATGAGCGCAGTCAGTGGCAAATAGTCTTCATAATTGCCTCCATTATATTCTTTTTGGGCAATCTAGTATTTATTATTTGGGGCACGGCACAGCTGCAGCCCTGGGATGCGGACGACTTCCTTAAGCCAAAGGATGTGGAGTGCATCAAGAAGGGGATTCAGATTCAGCCAACAGATGTGGCAGCCAATAGCGAAATTATTCATAAAGCTGAATAGTTTGAAGCCGGTGTTACTAAAACAGTATTAATGCTTCGATATTTTGTTAATTTACATACGTATTATTAATATAAAACTAGTCGGGTGTTCATAGCAGATAAGCATTTTTATATATATTAAGAAATTATTTAATAAAATATTGTAAGTATGCGATTTCGAGTGTTTAGTTTGTTCAATCCGATCAGAGATACGACTGCACACGATTTATTAGGCCCTGTACCGAAGGTACGAGCCTATTGGGTTTGTGCAAATGTATGTAACAGGTAGAAATAATGGTCGGAGACCCCCCAAAGTTACCACCATTATGGTCAGGAGTGATAGAGGAGTCGATATAGCCATGTCCGTCTGTCCATCTGTCCGTCCGTCCGTCCGTCCGTCTGTATGAACGAAAGGATCTCGGAAACGGTAATAGATAGAGACTTCGTGTTTTTTGCATTCGACTAGGATTGCTCCGGAATTTCACAAGTTTATTTTAAAATTTTGCCCCTCCCCCCCTTCCCCATAAAATCACCCCTTAGGGTGAAAATTTCTTCGGCACAAAAAAATTGAGTGTACCAATATAGAGATAACGTCTCTCTAAGCAAAAATCCAAAAAGTTCATCAAAATCGGATAATAAATGGCGATTTTATAAGCAATTGAATTTGAACAACCCCCCTTTTCTGTTCATTCATATTCGCGCAGTGAGAAGTGGTCATGTGTTTGGTCATAAGCTCGGGAAACATTTAATATGTTTGTTAGGCGACCTGAACTGGTACAGGGCCTTTTACAGTCGGTTACGCCCGACTGTATTTTCCTTACTTGTATTTGTAGATAGGTTCGTTACGCAGGCGGATCACATAGACCAGTTGGTTCTTAGTGAAGCCGATTATGCAGACTTAGGAGCTTACATAGTCAACCTACTGGCGAACTCTTCCAATGACAAAGGCAGGGGGGGTTAAGATATTTTTGGCTTGCTGTAGCGATTGCTGTGCAGCTTTCCGATTCTTTCCGGTTGTGCATTGCTTTAATGCGTAGGCGGCATAGTCTACAGTCTCTCTTTTGGAGCTGGAGCAAGTATTGTAATAGTTTGTTGCTCGATTCTTTGCAAACTCGTCTAGATATTCTGCAGCTGGTTGTATTAATCCCACTTTGGTTCAGATAGCGTCTGTAGCAAGAGTGATATGTTCTTGGATTCATTATGACGCCATCATTCGTCATCATTTCCTTGCTGATTTTACCCCGGTTGCTGTATTACCAAAAGCTAGGCACAGTTTTTGAGGTACTACTCGGTAGGACATTTCTGGCGATTGTCGAAAATGTTTAGTCGTGCTTGCGAGTTGTGCATTCGATGAGCGTCTTCTGCCGTATTACGAATACTTCTGCGTGGAATATACTGCAGGTGTTGCGTAGTTTATACGAGCTCCAACACCAAAGTTAATTTTGAATTCATCTGTGAATGTGGAATACTATAATTTAATCAATACATTTGCAAAGTCTTTAAGGCTGTATTGAAGACCCTCAGATATACAAGGCAAGTCTGTCTGTCTATTCGGCTACATGTACCTATTCCAGTAATCATTCATTTGTTCGGAAGTTGGTTTTATAATCAAAAGAAATAATCTTACGGAAATCGTCGGCATTTGGTAACTACAATAATTTATTTTTGAAAGCAGACGTTAAACATTTAAGGATTTTTTCATGCAATATGTGCAGAGTATGACAGAGGTCAGTAACCAAATAAAAACGCAATACAATTAATTTATCGAATTCTTACCAGCTGTTGAATCATTTGTTTGGATTTCATTTTTATCAATTTTTTCCAAAAATAACCCATATTGTAATCACAAAAAAAAAAAAAAAAAAATTCTGAGAATCTTTAGCATGGAATAAGCAATACAATTATCTGATTAGCTAAATAATCGTTGAGAGTCTATTGACAATCTTCAATATTTTTTTTGTATAGAAAGATAAGGTTTAAACCTTTTAACTATATTGAATGTACAAACATGAAAATATTTTACTATTAAATGATAGTTAACAGCAGTCGAGTGCAGTCGTCTACAAGATATCCATGTTAAGACTCTTCATTTGATTTGTATAGTGATCTGAAGTGGACCTATGTGGTATGTATTATAGGGATTAATGTAAGAGCTATTCTCGCTTAGTAATAAAAAAGATTTATTAGTAATGCTAAAGAATATAAACGATTGCACACTTGCCCATCACACTTGTCCATCATCGCAATGAGAAAACGACGTTGAAATATTTTAATCAAATTTTATTTTTTTTTTTTTAAATTTATTGAACCGGTTAACTACTAAACTATAACAATAAAAATATCACAAAAAAAATTATAAGCATCGCCGTCTCCTAAGAGAGAGATCAATTGAGTATTAATACTGCTCTATACTATGGACTCTGTATGAGCCCTACATTTCTGCGCCTCAGTCGTCTGATTGGACGGTAACCCGGAAGAACCCGAGCCAGCCTATTAACATGGCTGCTCAATCGGTTGTTATACCTACTGGTGTATCTTGAGATTTCACTCTCTACCGTCTCAATCTGCAAGTCTCTGTGTAGGCTGGAGTTGCGTACAAACCACGGGCATCCCGTGATTGCTCGCAGTGCCTTATTTTGCAAGACCTGGATTCGTTTTCGGTGGCTTTTTGCAGCAATGCCCCAGATTTGTATGCCGTACTTCCATATGGGGGCAATGGTAGCATTGTACACGGCTCGTTTGCATCTTAATGGAAGCCTACTTCGCCTGTTCAGCATCCAATACATCTGAGCTTGCCTCACTCGACATCGGGTGACAAGGTTCCTGATGTGCCTAGCAAAGGTCAGTCTTCTGTCTAATAATAAACCCAGATACCTTACTTCATTTGCTTGGGTAAGGAAGGTATTGCTCAGACGAAGTGTGGGTGGTGTTCGCCTTCTAAGCGTGAAGCAAACATTTATGCATTTTGTCGGGTTAAGCTTAATATTCCACTGCTTAGCCCACGTTTCCACGGCATCGACGTAAGTCTGCACATAATCTGCTGCGTCATGCTCACAAGCGGAGCTATATAGCATAGCCACGTCGTCAACATAGGATGCCAGCAGTACCTTTTCTGGTGCTGGATCAGCTGGCGTCGGAAGATCGGCTGTAAAAAGCGAATACAGCAAGGGCCCCAAGACGCTTCCTTGTGGAACACCAGCATTAACAGGGTATGTTGTGGAGAGTTTATCGCGTACTTTTACGTGGAAGCACCGATCAGCCAAATATGATCGCAGCATCAAGTAAAAAGGTGCCGGCAGAAGCGCCTTAAGTTTCGCCAACAATCCAACATGCCACACTCTGTCAAACGCCTCCTGCACATCTATGAAAATACCGTTGCAGTACTTTTTATTAAATAATCGAATTAATAATTGCTTTAATATTTTCTTTTGCATACTTTTGTGCTGTTGACCGGAAGCGGTATATTGTAAAGGCGTTCGCTTTATTGCTTGGTTATAAATACGCAGATAAAAAAAGCTGAAAGAGCGACAGGAATAAGGAACAGGTTGTATACCATATATGCACTACTAATTATTTTACTCTTATATTTGACCCAAATTTTAACATAATAAATAAAATAATAAATTAATAAAGTAAAAGCCTGAAAGCATGCTCCAGTTTTTACTTGATTATACGAATTTTAGAAAATAAAGCTGCATTAAGAAAAGACTGCATTACACTTCCATTGGTTTCCCATCGCCTATTTATAAAGATCTATCTATACAAAATTTTACTTATAAGTATGGTACAGGGAGTAATAATAATAATTGAAGAAATTGGTGTTTAAACTATTCGAGGCAAATGGCTAATATTAGGCACGCTTCCATATATGCGTTGCTCAGAACTAATCGTTCTGAGCAACGCACGTTGGGAACTTTAGTATTAAATAAAATTATATTACTAAAACAAAAATAAAAAATAAAATAAACTAAATTTGGACAAAATCCTTATTAGGATTCGAGATTGTGACTGGATAAACAATAAATAATTCTGTAAAATTTTGCACAAATTTATTGAACTTCCCGCTTAGTTTCAGAAAGAAATTCAATTTGTTAAGTCTAATATATTGCAATACTGTTCGCTCTTGACTACTTCGCAATGCCATCTCTGAGTTGCTTATAAGTATGAGATACGCGTACAAATGTATCTCATTCAAACGCTCAGAACCTTCACGCACTGCACGCCATTAGCATTCTCAATTCAAGCTCAAACACGCTGCAACATGTTGTATTGAACTCGTTTTCATTGCGTGGACAACAGCATTTGATGTAACTAGCGAATTTTATCAGCTCGCCGTCCGAACGCGTGCAAGCAAATCCAGTTTTGCACATAAAATTGTTTCTTCTTTCTAAAAATAATACGCACAAAGCCTAAAAATAACGCATTCGCTTGCAGCAGTCACGAGGCAGCAGTGGCAGCAGAAGAAATGAGCGAAATACAATAAAAAAAAAAAAAAAGAAGCATAAAACGATTATTTTCCTGCAACTAACTTCGAGTAATCGAGATACATTTGGTTTGTTTGTTAGTTTTTTGGGCTATAAACTGGTTTGCTGACCAGCATTAAAGAGCCAGAAGAGCGTTCGTGCAATCGTGTGTGCCACACACTAATCAATTGAATTGCATGCAACTGCACTTTGGCCATGGTTAGCGCTTAGTTTGATAACTGTAGCCAGGCGGCTTAGTTGTGTCTACTTGTGCATATATGTATTAAAACTATTCAAAACAACAAAAAAATACAAAAAAATTGTTCTAGTGCGTGGCAATTGAATTCAGAACTTCTAATTAGAATGACTATTAAATCGTTTACGCTGGCCAAAAAAGGTAAACATGTTTAAGTATTTTCGTAGAAGTTTGTGGTTTAAGTCTTTTGTTTTTACAAATTTTGATTTATTTTCGTTTGTATCTGCACAGCGCCCAAATTCGGCGTGCGTCATATACAAGTGTTATTTCTATTTAGCTGCGGCACGCTTGCTTTTCAGCAACGCATGAATCTCTCGGTCGGCATTGTTGCAATGACTAATGCGAATAGTACGAATCCAAATTATGCGGTAAGTAGGCTGCCAACATTGCAACGTAATAAGTAATAGAAATCAGTACTCAAACAACTTGTTGCACTTCACAGGAATACCAGCTTACAGAACAACAAAAAGCGTATATGCTGAGCAGCTTATTTTGGGGCACAGTATTTACACAGCTACTCGGCGGCTATTTCTCTAGCCGTTATGGCGCCAAATTTATAATACTTGCAATATCGCTTGGCACCTCATTGCTGAGCATTTGTTTGCCGCATGCCATGTCTTTTGGTGGCTGGCGTTGCCTGTGCGCATTGCGTCTGCTGCAGGGTCTTTTTCAGGGTGGCATGTGGCCGAGCTTCTACTCACATCTGGCCAAATGGTGTCCCAAGGAGGAGCGTAATCGTTTGGGTGGCATAATGCAAACAGGATTGGATCTTGGTACTGCGCTAGGTTTTGCTATAAGCGGCTTGTTGGCTGCGTCACCGTTGGGCTGGCCGAGCATGTTCTATGTGCCAGGTGCGTAAAAATTTAAATTCACAAAGTCTTAAAATAGTAGCAAAGTCTTTATACATATACTAGATATATATGATTAGACATGATTAATATGTAGTTAATAGTCAAAGCTTTCTCTTGTTATACATATATAAATTAAATATAAAATTGTTTAATCTTTTACTACATTTATTAGGTTATCTTGGCATTATTTGGAGTTTGCTTTGGCTACTTTATGGCGTTAATAGTCCGGAAGAGTCTAAACATATCAGTCTAGCTGAACGCAAACGCATACAACTTGCACGTGAACAGGAGCAACCCGATGGTGTCTGTCCGGCAGTACCATGGTGCGCGATTTTTACCTCTTATCCGTATCAAGTGCTCGCCTTTTGTAAGATGAGTCAGGCGTGCTGCTTCTACACGCTTATGCAGCAGATACCCACCTATATTCATGGCGTCTTTCGTTATAATATACAAGTCAATGCCTTGCTCTCCGCACTACCATTCTTTTTCATGTGTGCCATGTCGTACGTGTTTCTCTTTGTCGCTGATTATCTAACACGTCGCCGTAGTATTCCACTGTTTATAATACGTAAAAGCATCAATAGTATTGCCTCATGGGTGCCTGCCGTAGCGCTGATCGTGCTTTCCTATCTTAGCGTAAAGAATATCGCTGGCAGCGTTTGTTGTCTGACCGTTGCCGTTGCAGCAATTGCTGGTCAGTCTATTGGAAGTTCATTGAATCACATCGATTTGGCGCCAAATTATGCCGGACTGCTATTTGGCATGAGTAATACGCTGATGAGTGTCGCCGGCTTAGTTTCACCAATTCTTGTGGGTTTCACAGTTTCGAATGAAGTAAGTTTTCTTGAAAATTTTTATGTTAAACGAAACCATTAAATTTTAAATTTTTTAGGCTGATCGCACACAATGGCGTATTGTCTTCATTGGCATTGCTTGCATTCTGTTTTTGGGTAATTTGCTCTATTTACTCTTTGGACAGATGTCTGTACAGCCATGGAATGCTACTAGTCAATGCAGCGATGCTGTTCAAATAAAATCGAATATTGCTCAAGAGAAGATAGTCATGCCCAGCGCTGATGATATTACGGAGAAATTTACTTATACTAAGTATATGCAAGCGCAGAAAAATAATTTGGAGCTAACAAAGTCGACTAATTAAGATATAAATAGTTCATAAGTACAAATAACTGAAGCAAGATTTAATTTTAAGGAGTAAATAAATATTTAAGTACAGAAATTATTGTTTCAATTTAAAACTAAAATAAGTTTTAATATGTAGTCTACACTAAATGTAATTCAAATAGAGAAGTCAAATATGGCGGAATATAAGCTAAAAACATTAGCAAACTTACGATGTAGTTGCTAACATATTATATCTGAGTACAATAAAAATCTACAAGCACTGAAGATAAAAATGTGGCAAAAATGTTGAAAAGCATTTTAATATAAACTTCGAAAACATAAACGAGAGATATATTAAAATAGCATATATATATATATATTTTTTTCTCAAGAACTATAGGCGAATTATAACGAAATGAAAAATGTTGAGAAATGTTATTGCACGCGGATTCAGTTAGGCATATAACACTCATATATATTAAAGGTTCAATGTGTATAACGAAATCGAGCACACCCGAGTGCAGTTAGTTAGTATGGAGCTACCCTTCATATGCAGTTCGACATGTTCATTATATATTGGTTAGCTGAAGAGCACATAAGTGCGTTTAAATATTGAAACTTGAACGCATATCTCTCAAAGTGTAAAATTTCTCCTTGTTTATATTGATGCTGATCTAGACCCTAATTTTTTTAATGGTTCCTCTTCCCCGCTTGCATGCACAAATTGGCATGATATTCGTAAGCAAATTATCGCCAGTGACGGTCGGCAACTTGTATCCTTTTTATTGCTAAATTTTACAGAAAATAACATAATTGAATAAAATAAAATAAAGTTTTTCAGCCCTTAATTGAAACATAATTAACTATTATTCTATAAGGCTATTATCAACAAGTTTAAACAGCAGTTTTGTTTATTTACTTATGATTGCCAATACAAAATGTGTTAAGGCTAATCAACTTAAGTGTGCGATAATTTCAAATCCAATCAAGTTCATAAAACTGCCACACGATAAGAAACACAAAGGCAATTGTAGCAGCTGTATTTGTACTCAGAGTCACATTCAGACTTGTGTTTCTACGGATCACAAGCTGGCATTAAGTATTAAAATAAATAAATATCTTATTGTCTTCAATACACTTACTTACGTCTTTATAAATTGGTTACATTTTACATTTCTCGGAACTAGTAACATAAAAAATTTAAAAAAAAATGAAATATTGATTTCTTTTTTCGTTATTATGCCAATTTTGAGCATTAAACTCATTACAAATATTTATTCACAACACTTGTTAGCGAAATAAATAATGAAATTATCGAAAAAAAAAAAAAAAATATTATAATAAGCGCCGCGTCAGCCACTTAGCATACAAATGCGAATAGCTTTCAATTGACGCAAATTTCTTTTTTTTTTTACATACTTAGGCAGTGTTGAATTGGCATAAAAGTATCTATGAAGCTTTCAAAATTTTGGTTCCGTATGAGCGTAGGTGCGAAGATACTCAAATTCTATGCGTTTTGCGTATGTGTCATCCGTGATATTCGTTTAAACTTAAGAAATGGCTTTAGTGTCGTTTAAATTTAAAATATTTATAAATCGTTCATGACCTACCATAATACAAAATATTTTGTACTTAAAAACAATTAAAATTCATTTCTTTATGTGCTACAAGCTAAGTTTAAGCAGCTATTTATAAAATAAATGTAAAATAAAATAAATTGTTTAAATTGTTTTGTGCAACTATGAAAATATATCTGCAAGTTGACTAGTTGACTAGTTGACTTATTATATAGATTATATTTTTTAAGGTTCTATAAACATAGGGTCGGAACAAAATTATTTCATATCTTTATAAAATGGTGTACAATCATCGGATTTCGTTCAAATGTCTCGCTCATAGAAGCTTGCTTCCCTATTGGCCAAAAAGTGGGAGAGTCGATTTTCGCAAGCCACTTTTGAGCCAAATTTCTTGCCAACTAAATCGTTGGACATTGACAGGAAGAGAAATTAATCCGTTGGTGCAAATGTTCGAACTATAAGGTGGATGCATCCGAATTCCCGGAGCTTCTAGCGCATCACAATCGAAGTGTGTTGTCTGTCGTTGTCCTGATGGAACACATTTCCACTCCTGTTAGGCAAAGATGGTCGCTTTTGGTTTCAAGCGGTCCAGTTGTTCACAGTATAGGACCGAATTGAGCGTTTGGTCATAGGGGAGCAAATCATAGTAGATGATGCCAATCCCACCATCGTAAGTGACCCACTTTTTATCGCCAGTCACCATACGCTTCAGAAACGGGTCGATTTTGTTGCGATTCAGCAGCGATTCTCAGAGGGAAATTCGGTCCATGAGGTTTTTTGGTGTCAATTCGTGTGGCAGCCAAATATCGAGTTTTTTTTTTGTATCAAGCCATGCTTCTTCAAATAACTTTGCACGGTCATATGACTGATATTCAGCTCCAGGTCTTCCGAAGCGTGGTGCATCTTTCACTTCCTCCACTTCAGAACGGAATCGAATGAACACTGTTGTGTTACGCGAATTGAACAAGTATCGGCCCCGCAAATATTACAATTTTTTTTGGCCGCTTGCGATGCGTTTGTTTTTGACTTTCAGGTAGTAAAAATTTAAAATATGGAAAATTTCTTCCTTCGAGACCTCCATGTTTGACGCGCTGTAGCTCACAACTGAATTGCCCAACCGCAACTATCTAACTATCTATCCATCCATCCAACCGATGGAGCAGAAATTCACAGATGAACTTTAGTTCATTCAAGAGAGTGTTCGAGTGTCGAAATCGGAGGGGGCTATGCTTACCCCCCATAGAAATGATACACAAAATTCAACATATCTTTGCATCCATTTGAGGTATGAGGACGAAATTGGGTGTGTCAAGTTTGGTTAAAGTTGGAGGGGCTATACAACTCCGAACCCCCGCATATATGTTATCCTTTAATTGTTGACTTCCCAATTGATTCCAAAAGAGATCAGAACACGAGAAATTAACGAACAAAATCTTTTAACTAATAAGACAAGGGAAGATAAAAGATACGTAAGAATTCTTAGGCACGTGTTAACTAGTTGAAGCAATTTTTTAGGCCCTGTATCGAAGGTACAAGAGCCTATTGGTTTTGTGCAAATGTATGTAACAGGTAGAAATAATAATCGGAGACCCCCTAAAGTTACCCCCCATTATGGTCAGGAGCGATAGAGGAGTCGATATAGACATGTCCGTCTGTCCGTCTATCCGTCCGTCCGTCTGGCCGTCCGTATGAACGAAAGGATCTCGGAAACGGTAATAGATAGAGACTTCGTGTTTTTTGCATTCGACTAGGACTGCTCCGGAATTTTACAAGTTTATTTTAAAAACTTGCCCCTCCCTTGCCGACTGAAATTTCCTTACTTGTTATGTATGGGGCGATCTAAGTCCAGAATAGCCGCATAAAATAATAACATCTTCGATAAAGCTTGGTAAGATGGTTTTAACAGGTTTTACCTGTTCGTGGAATATACGAAACTGAGCTAGATTTAGGAAATCTTACGAAGAACATTTCTCTCGAATACTGCCAAAGTCTTGCCATCTGATTTTATCAGGGTTCACATTTAAACTGACTGATTCGAAAGAACACTATATTATATAAACCTGCAGTTTTATGCAATTAAAATTTTAAAAACCCATTATATATAGAAAATGTTTTATGTTCTTCGTAATTTAAATATTTCTTGATTGGAATATAAAAAGCTTAAGCACACATAATTCCGTTTTACTACAACAATTTCGAATTATTTCAGCGAAATTTATTTCTAATCGAAACCAGTTTAATCCGATGTGCCTTATGACAATACCAAGAAAGAGGTCAGCTATTTATAATGTATAACAACCTTTGGAAATTTTCATTTTCAATTACTGCTAAAAATGTAAACGCTGCATGGTTAGATACATTTGCGAAGTGAGTTTAGCTCTGTAAACGAAACTGGATTGCTTCATAGCGTTCATTGGAAATAAACAATTAAAATTTCCGCTAAGCACATATATTTTAATGTATATACTTATATACGGGTAGAAATATAGAGTTCAATGTATTGCACGTCTTGTTTATTGTATTTAAATTAGTACTGGTTGCCATTCACATAATGCAGAAGTGTTCTGAATATTTATTTGGAATCGATAGCGCAAAAACCCAGAGCAAAGTACGAGTTTATGGCCCAATCAATGTCGCTGTGCTGTATGAGAGATGCGGATATGGCCGGTTTCGACAATTAAGCTTTTATCAGCGTAATCGAAAAAGTTTCTATGGTGTCTGCCTGTCTGTCTGTCTGTCGGTCGGTCGGTTCGTCCGTTCGTCTGATTGTTTGTGTGATTATATATGTACTTGTTAGCCAGACTGCTACCAGTTAATTCATGCGATTTGACTGCCGAATTGTAATTACTATGCGCTGCGGTGTACAAAATGCCGCCGTTTGCCAATTTTTTATTTAAGCATTTTTCATTTGGTAGTTTTTTTTATATTTTTTTCATTGAATAACCATGCGACATGAACTTGAATTTACATGCACTGCACAAATATAGACTTGTGATGGTACAAATTAATATAACTCGGGGAATCCGTCAAGTTAAATTGCAAAGAATCGGCAATGAAAATTTGCGGAAAATAATTTGATTGAAGCGTATGACAAACGTTTATGGAAATGTTCAGTGTCGAGTGATTTGCTTCTTTTTTATGGCAACACATTTGAAACACTTTTCATGCATAGAATTTATTTAAATAATTTTACTCTTAAGTTTAATTTTTCTATTTTTACAAAATGCGCACGTTTACAACTAACAAAATCACTAAAACATGATAGTAAAAAATATTAAATTTAATTTATTTATAAACAAAATGTGTCAAGAATGTATTGCACAATAATTGCTTTCGTTCTATAAAGACAAAAAATAAATAAATCAAATCATTGTAATTGATTTTACAATTATTATTATTATCTAACTTGGCAGTTGTTTAATTTTTTAGCAAATTATTTTAAAATAATGAAAATGCAATTTTTATTTAGAGACAATTGTAAAGCAATTTTTATTTGCATTTGCTAATGCTTAAGTGTTATAATTTTCATAAGGAATTCAGATTAAATGGCAATTATTTTGAAAAATGTTAAAAGTCACGCTGCACTTGTCAACAGAGCGTTTAGAGTAGAGGTTGGTCGACTATATTATTCCCTAAATAAAATAGAAATAAATCGAGGTTCGCATATTCATTCAATATAAATTATTTATAAAAGGAATAAGTTAGTCTAAACACATAAATTAAAAGGCTCTATCATAGTCTTCAAGTTTTCGTTGTACATACAAACAGTCTGACAGACGGACATGGCATTATTTATTCGATTTTTGATGCCGACTCTAATAGGACCAAAGATCCTGCGAAGAATCTTCCTCTCGAAGACTTCCAACGCTGTCTCGTCCGACTCAATCACGGTCTATGCCTCTGCGCCATACAGTAGGACCGGGAGTACCATCGTCTTATATATCTTTATTTTCGTCCGTCGAGAGCGGGCTTTACTTCTCATTTGCTTGCTTAGCCCAAAAAAGCATCTGTTTGCAAGCGTGATTCTTCGCCTGATCTCCAGGCTGACGTTGTTGTTGCTGGTGATCTCTGTTCCGAGATAGACGAAGTTTTCTACAACACTGAAGTTGAAATTCTCCATCGTCACTGACCGTCCAAGACGCATTGACGGAGTGCGAGAAGACACCTCCGGGCTTAAAACCTTCAGTCAGACGCTTGACCTTTTGGTAGAATTTTCGAGCTTCATTTCTGTTACGTAACATCTCAACATCCTCAAACTCCCGTCTTTCTTGCTCCTTTTTCTTGCGTCTGAAAAGGCGTTTCTCCTCTCTCCGTTTCTCTCGATATCGCTCTCTAACAGCTCGCGTTGCTCCCGACTGCAGAGTTCGCTGATAGGAAGCGTTCTTCTCTGCAGTAGCATTGCGACACCCCTCGTCGTACCAAGAATTTTTCACTGGTTTTGTATAACCAATGACATCCTTGGCAGCCCTATCCATGGAGCGGGTGATATGTGTCCACTGCTCACATATATCTCGAGAAATCGGAGAGGTTTCCCGGAGCAGTCGGGAGAGTGTGTTTAAGAAGGCTGCGGCGGTCTGCTCTGATTACAGCTTGCCGACGTCTAGCTTTCGTTGCATGTTGGAACGTGCGGCGTGCACTACGCTGAGCCTAGTGCGTACCTTGGCTGCGACAAGATAGTGGTCCGAGTCAATGTTGGGACCACGTAACGTTCGCACGTCCAACACGCTCGATGCGTGCCTTCCGTCAATCAGAACATGATCAATTTGGTTGCGTGTTTTTTGATCAGGACTCAGCCATGTAGCCTTGTGGATGTTAAGATGTTGAAATCTGGTACTACTAACTACCATGTTCCGACCTGCGGCCTCTCTCCATTATTGGAGGTAGTGTCGTGAAGGCTAAATTTTCCGACGGTTGGGCCAAAGATTCCTTCCCAATCTTGGCGTTGAAATCGCCAAGCACGATTTTGACATCGTGTTTGGGACAGCGCTCGTACAGGCGTTCCAAGCGCTCATAGAACTCATCTTTAGCATCGTCGTCTTTCTCTTCCGTCGGTGCGTGCGCACAAATCAGGCTAATATAAAAATATTTAGCCTTGATGCGTATCGTGGCTAGACGCTCGTCAACAGGTGTGAACCTAGAGACGAGGCCACGTAGTTTCCTACTCACCACGAAACCACATCCAAATTCGTGCTTACTCGCATGGCAGCTGTAGTAGATGTCAAAGGATGCTTTCTTAGAGCAACCCTGCCCTATCCATCGGATTTCTTGGATTGCGGTGTTGTCAGCCTTGCATTTTTCGAGGACATCAACCAGCTGGATATTTGCACCATCCCAATTAAGGGTGCGGACATTCCAGGTGCATATCCTTAAATCATGATCCTTGTATCGTGTTCCGGGGTCGTCATCAAAGGGGTCCTTCCGAGGCTTCCTTTTACGTTTTCATTGGGGTTTTTTTTTTGTAAAGTGGCGGGTCCCAAGCCCAGCGCACCAACCCCTTTTTAAAGGAGAGGGGGCCCCTTCGCCTTCTTACGTTAGCTCACCTCTGAACGGATGTTCAGAGGCTACCCAGGAGATACGTGTCCTAACGGACGTGTGAGTTTCTTGGACAGTTTGACACAAGAATCATTGTTGGCCATTCCCAGGTGAATGGCAGTCAACAATTTTCCACACAATGTGCACTTGAGCAAACGAATCCCAATCTCCCAAATGTACTTATTAGTTCGATCCAATAACATTTCAAATGATCTTTACGACGTCGATACACGCCTTTTGTATGGCCTCCACAGCAGCAGAGCGCCGTCCTTTCATGGATCAAATCAGGTGAACACGGCGGTGAATACGGCGAATGGTTGATGGTAAAAATGCGATTTTTCGTTTAAAAATCGTTCGCAAGTGTCGATGGATGAGATGGAGCATTCCTTCTTCGCAATATTCTGGACGAATACGATGGAGCGAATGCCTCATACCGCCAAGATAAAATGGCTCATTAATTGCTTCCCTTGGTGGAACGAACTCTTGGTGAATAATGCCGTTCGAATCCTAGAAACAAATCAAAATTGTCTTCATTTTTGACTTTTCGAAACGTGATTTTTTGGGTTTTGGTTCACCGGACAGCTTCCATTCGGCACTTTGACGATTGGTTTCAGGATCGTTTTGAAAACACAATGTAGCAATGTTGAAAAGGAAGTCCGAAGCGCCTTTTCCTCTTCTTTCAATTGATGCAAAACAAATCGTGCACACACTTTCCTGTTTCCCAAATGATCGAACAAAATTTGATGGATTAAGTCTTTGGAGAATCCCAATTTGATGAATTCTCGGACAATTTTGATGTTTTATTCGTTCACTGAAGATTTCGTTGTCTTTGAAACGTGTCTACCATTTGTAAATAGTGGTACGAGATGGACAGTTATTCCCATAAACTTGTTTCATCAATTCGGGAGTTTCGGTAAAAGTTTTACCAAGTATATTCCGAAACGAGCTAGAATATCCATAATAAAAATTGAGTTAAGTCTACGGCAGAAATTTGTTATTATAAAATGTATGCTCCACTGAACTGTAGAGTAATTGCTTTCATGAATTGAAACAAATATGCGTCACAATATTCGTCACTTTGATAGTTTCAACTTCTGTCATGATTATTCATAATTAATTTCAAATCGTATGTTCCACCACTTATTATAGACTTCAGAGTGTGATCTATAAATAGCATTCATATATATACGAGAGTAGATTACTCAGTACTCACCCGTAAAAAAGAAAAAGTGATGAACAATTTAAAATTTTGGAAACAATGTAATCAATGTGAACGATAAAACGAAACCTGAACTATTTCGAATATTACTTGGTGTCTGGATTGTGTTAGATCAGTTTATACGAGCATGAGTTGTTGCAAAAGTAATTTATTTTGCCGGTTTCTGAAAACCGAAAAAAAAATGTGTCAATAAACCATAAGTACATACTTACACTTTAATTAGAAGATGTTTAAAAACGACTTGAATAATTATATAATATGTAATTTAATAAAAAACTACAAAAAGTTATATTTAAATTGTTAAAATTTATTCTTATTAATACAAATAATTCTTAATAGTATGAAACAATGAAATTATATTAATTAATTGTTGCAGCAGCTATACTGGGTTACGGTTGTCGCTGTTTTTCTGTATAAGTCTACATAATTATAGAAGTACATATATACAATTTTTAATTTTCAACGTTGATTATTATATGAAATTAATTGCAGCTTTTGTTTATATTGCAATTGTAAACGAATGAATGTGCATTTCTCAGCGGCATTCATGCATAAACTTGGCGGACAATATAGAAAAGAATTTATTAAAAAAAAAAAAAAACTATACTTTAGTGAAACGGAGAAAGTAAAAGTGTACAAATGAAGCGTAGCTAAGTACTTTATCGTGCATCTCTCTGGTATCTCAAGAATGTAACTTAGAAATTATGTGTAAAAATTACATTGTATTAGCTCATATATTGGCTATTTAAAGTTTGCTAAACTATTTAGAAAGCGAAAAAATGTACAGTAAAAGTGTTAAACATTTATTAAACTTAACAAACGAGCTGTGCCGTGCTCAATTTTTTTTTATATACACTTAACACAACGTCTGAAAAAAATGTAGGCAAAAATATTTACGCTATAGCGAGAAGTTGATATAGAAATTTATAATTCATAGACTCATAATTTTAACAGTTCAATGATTATATTTGACTGTTTTAATTAACTATTTGTATGCAAACAACACAGCTAAAATTTAAGTCAAGCTGAATTTTGGTTACCTAGTAGTGGGCTGAAAAAGGTCTATTAAGCTTATGCAAATTTATGCAATAATGAAAAGAAAATAGTACGGACCCTATGGCTTGCTATTTATATTTCTGGTCAGTCAAAAACATATATTTTAAATGTATTAAACGCTTCTTCGGTTGTAAAAAATCATTGAATCGGTTATTCTATTTTCGTATGTCAATATACAAATCATGGCTGTACGGCGGATGATTCATCAATTGGAAGTTTCGACTTAATCCGAATTGCTCCGAAGATAAAATGCAAATCAGAATTGAGCATCCTACGTTTCTATACATATAAACCATAATTTGTCACCTGTAGATGTAATACACAACTTTTGATGCAACTTTTTTTCATATTGGATCATAATTTTCATACACTAACCAAGAAGAACCTTCTTGAGCATTTGTTACATGATGCGGCATGCAGCAAGAGTGGGAAATGATCTTGCCATAGCTTATTGATGCTTGGCATATTAAAGTGGCACCAAAAATGCCTCAGTCCCAAGATATGTCACATGAAGATCTTGATTTATCAGAACCGATTTTGAACGATCTTCACGGAATTCGTACTGGATTAAATGATAGAATAAAAAATCAAGAAATTGTCGAGAGTTATATAAAATAGTCCCATGGAAATGTCCGAAAATTTCATTTATTGGCCGAAATAAATTTTTGTTCATATCTGCCAGATTGCCAGATAAATAAATGGCAACCCAATGATAGGTCACAATAGTCATCTCATATGTTGAACCGATCTTATAATAATTTTAATAAAAAAAAAAAAAATTCAAAATATATATGTATTTTCAAACGTTGTTTGACCAGCCGCTATATTCTTTCGCGAACTGGCGCCAATTATTTTTAATGCCAAGTACGCAACGATCTCTCCATAATATGTGTACTGAAGTTCTGTCGTCCTTTCAAATAAGATGACCAACTCAATACTGCTGCTGTAATTATATACGCTGGACTTTGTCAATATCTTCGTATGGCACATACAGCTCGTGATAAGGGTTCAAAATTGGAGACAATCTTTCTTGCAAAGACTTTCATCTGCTTGCAAAATCGTTTCATCTGCTTCAAACTCCATGGACCGTGATTATCAACGTCTTGCAGTTCTAAATATTCGTCCTTCGAGGGAGAGCTTATAGTCTAATTTGCTTAGCCCAATGTAGCAGCTATTGACAAGCGTGATACTTCAGCTGATTTCCAGGCTCCAAGATAGACAAAGTTTTCTACAAGACGAAAGTTGAAATTATCGATGGACATAGTTCCTACAAGACGTGATGATGAAGTGCATGAAGATAGAAAGTACTTCGATTTATCCTCATTCATTACATAGCTCACGAGTCGTGACTGTTTATAAATGTCTGACAAGCAAGGAGCATCACTTCCTTCTGAGAGATGGAACATTTGAGTAAAATTAACTTAATTAAAAATAATATTATTTGAATTTTTTTTTTCGGTTGGATGTAAAAAATGTACAGTTCTTTACAAAAAAATAGTCGAGCTCTTCAACTATAGTTTTTAGCTCCTTTTCAAAGTTAATAAAAAATTTTCCTTACTTTCCTGTGAAAAAATGTGACCCGCATAAATGGTTTGTTAATCATGTTTTTACGCAGAACCGAAATAATCAATTATAAATGTCTTTCAAAAAAAAAAAAAAAAAATCACAAGACAGGGTGCATACGTATATTGCTTCGTCTTAAGTGGAAATGTCAACAAACATAATATTTTGAACGCTGTGTAGATACCAGAATTCTTTCGAGTGCGCTATCATAAATTAATATATAATTATGTCTTTTATGCTAACAGATCATTCAGAGTATGCGTGAAAGCAGTGCGAACGTAGCGTACTAAAGTCTTTCTTGATTAAAGATACACAAACTCACTAGGTGGCAGCTAATTGTGTACATATATACTGCAGGTAGGTATTGATAAGTGTACTAGTATGTATGTAGAGCATTCTATAATAATATTGTTGTGCGGTAAGCGATAAGGTTCGACTTGAGGTTCGAGCTAACAGCGTACGTCTGTTAGCAAAAGGGTGCCAACAATAGTTCAGTAAACTGGCGATTTTCCATAGGACTATCATAAATCCAAAGAAAGTCGCATGGTGCCAAATTAGGCCAATACGGCGACTGGTTGTTGGTAAAAATGCGATTTTTGGTCAAAAAATTGGTCACAAGTGTCAATCGATGTGATGGCGCATTCCTTCTTCGCGATATTCTGGCCGAATACGACGCCTCATAACATCAAGATAAAATGGCGCATTAATTGTTTGATCCGGTGGAACGAACTCTTGGTGAATAATGATCTTCGAATCGTAGAAACAAACCAAAATTGTCTTCACTTTTGACTTTTACAAAAGTGATTTTTTGAGTTTTGGCTCACCGGGCGGTTTTCATTCGGCACTTTGATGCTTGGTTTCAGAAAACACCATGTCTCGTCACCAGTAACAATGTTGAAATGTTGGAAGTTTTTGGCATCTTTAATGATGTCTTTTGAATGTTGAATCCAAAGTGCCTTTTCCTCGTCTTTCACTTTCCTGTGGCCCAAATGATCGACCAAGATGCGATGGATTGAGACTTTGGAAAATACCAATTTGATGAGTTCTCGGACAATTTTGATGTTTTGTTCGTTCACTGAAGAATTCGGCCGGCCCGAACGTTCGTCGTCATTCAAGTCTTCCTAACCGACTTTGAATGACGAGATGGACAATTATTCCCATAAACTTGATTCATCAATTCGGGAGCTTCGGTAAATGTTTTACTAAGTTTAAAACAAAACTTAATTTTGTTCCTGTGTTCAACACTTAGCACCGATGACAAAAACATGTTGTCACATTAGACGCATTAGACGCTATAACTCCACTTTTACTCCTCTAAATGTCATGAAATTTTGAAGGGACTGTCAACCAAGAGTTGGCGCCACCAGAAAATACACTGAAAAGAAAGTTCGGGAAATTGTGACCTTGTATATATAAAAGAATAAGATTTTTTAACTAATTTCTTCGAGTTTGATGTAGATATTTGAAACTATTTTCAAGTTGGTCAGATATTTGACTCTGTCTGAACCTGTCTTGAGTATAATATACACAAAGTTTTCAAAAAGCAACGCAACAAAGAAGTATTGTTCCTCAGACAGCTGGGACACATATGTGTATTGACCGTACTTTCTAGCAGTTCGATCTGGGCCTAAATGGTATAATTTATAAGGAGTAATGTAAAGTAAAGCAAATTTGGTGTTTCTAGCAAAATAAACAACATCGATAAAATGTGTTCATACAAAAACTCAGAATGAGTTGAATACAAGAAATCTAAAGAATGAATAACAGAATCCAAATATCATATTTAAGATTGGCAGCAGAAAAATGTACAATTTATTCAATTTAATAAGAGCTCTTCAAACTAATAAAGTTTAGAAATATGAGAACTTTATATTTAGTTTTCTACACAACTTAGTTAACTTTTGTCAAGCCCCTCGTGCGTACGTGCATACAGTTTTTACGCCTTTTTGAGCGAACGTTTATTAGCCCCACGTATAAGGGTTTTTACGCCTCATGAGCTACTAACACAATCGAAAAGAAATCACTGTATTAGATACTACTAACACTTATAATCGAGTATCAAATACTTAGATACTTTTTTTTTGTATTGTACAAGTAGAGCGCATCTACAGATAAATTGTTAAGCGTGCTCCTTCTTGACTGATTTTTATGAGTGTACCTACCTACTATACAATATACTTATGCAGCTATATGGGAAAATCGTGTTTGAGTGTGTTAAACACAAACAAATATATATAAATAAAATCGCATCGCCAACAAAACGTTCAGTCAGCTTGAAATTGTCGCTTGAAACGGAACGAACCACCTCACCTCGGAACCAAACAGAACGCTCAGCGCGTTGGCAAATAAAATAAGCGAGCGTGCTTAAATCTAAGTAATTAAATAAAAAATAAATAAATATTTTAAATAAATAAATATTTAACTTTGCGCTACTTTGAGCTGCTGTATAACTATTTATTGTGCATTTGTGTCAAAGATCAGTCAATTCGAAAACAAAAAAATACTTAATGAGAAATTTATATAAAAATAATAAATATCGAAATTCAATTAAATTAATTGAAATGTATATATGTATATAATTAAAAAAAAAAGAAACATTGCATAGTAAATTCGATTAACAAACGTTGCAATAAAATACAATCTTTTGATATGCTTCATTAAATGCATAACGAAAAAGAGATGCAAACGTAGTTCAAATTAAAAAAAAATAAGTTAATAATATTTAAACAATAAATTGCAACAAGAACTGTCCGCTGTTACAATGCGCTTTCTATAGAAAAAACTATAGTAAAATAAATATTGAAAAGCAACTTTAAGTTCAAACAAAAACCAACAATTAAACCGGACAAAAAATTAATAATTAAAACCAAATCATGACTGTTATCAATACAAAAGAATCCACCGATTCTAATACAACAACAAATGGCGAACTAAATATGCCTGTGCCTATAACAACGCTCAGTGTCAAGGATAAGGAGGAAGCGCCGCCCAGCAAAGGTAAAGTCAAAAGTATCTTTTAGTAGTAACACTTAATAAAAAATTGCATTAAGTTTGCATTTGCAGCTGCAGCAGCTGTTTCTATTGTTTGTTAATTAAATTGTTAATTGACTTTTTTAATTTTTTTTATTTAAAAATAAAATAAAAAGAAAATTTGGAATTTTAATTTGCTTTTGTTTAAAAATTGAAAACAAAAGTTGTTTTTCAGGTTTAATTTTTGTACTCATTAATTTTGATTTAAATATTCAATTTGCAAGTTTGTAAGATGTTAATATAACATTTTATTATAACAAAATTATTTAATAATTCTTAGGCAGTTAACATGTTTAAAAACAAACAAGAAAGCATATATGTATGTATTTTGTTTTTTAAAAAGGCAGATTGTATCAAATTGCTTAAACTTATTCTAAGTCAATTGACTGCATTTCTAAATGTTTTTTTTTTTTTTTAAATATTATAGAAACGCAAAAAATCATTAAAACTTTAAATTAAATAAATTGTTTTGCCTTTTTGCTGACAGCCAAGTGGAAGAGTCTAATGCTTGTTGTTCAATGCGATGAGTTGAGTACTTCTTAGTTGAAGTGCAATTTAATTTAGATTTCATTGAAATAGAACTAAAAATAAATATAAAAAGTATAAGAAAAGTTTACTTCGGTAAAATCGAAGCAATAATACTCTACACACTTGCACTGAGCTCGTTAATGCTGGCATTTAGTATAATAGATAGTTGCGCCACTTAAGTGTTAAGTCTTTATATCGATAAAATGTACAATTTATACAATATCAATTATTGAAATTTAATTGATATAAATAAATACATTATTATTATACAATGCACACTAAGTGTGTAGGGTTTAAAAATTAAAAAAAGGCTTGCAGGGTCTCATATTGCGGTCATTGAAATTAAACCATAAAAAATTTAATTTTATGTAAACATGCAAAACTGGTGATTTTTTGCACATTAATTTGAAGAAAAAATAAATCAGTGTTTCTTTAAATAAATTAATTTAATAAAAAAAAAAAACAATATCTGTAAGCTTTCATATTATAGACAAATAGCAAATTAAATGCGTTTTATTCAAACTTATACACTCTTTCAGTTATTTAGATTGACAGTCAGACAGATATTGCAAAATTGACGCAGCTTTTCACGCTGCTGTCAAGATTATACATACATTATGGGGCGTACTACGCCTACTACTGTCTGTTACAAACCTTCTCCCCTTCGGTACTGGATAAAAAAGCACCAAGTTAATAACTATTGTTGATTTTTTATGCAAATTACTAACTCCTTTTCCTAGTAAATAGAAAGGTTTAAAAAAGGATGTTGAAGGATGTAAGATGTAAGAGTCAGATTTGTTATTAATGAAAAACAAAATAAAAAAATTAAAAAATCGTTAAAAATAATCGAAAAATCTTTACTGCAGCCTAAAAGTGCTTAAGTCTATGTTCAATCAATAATAAATAAACTGACTCGACAGCATTTTGTAAAACAAGAACTTTTAAGTTGACTTTAAAGTTTTAAATAAAATGTTGTAGGTTTTCTTATTCGGAGTTTCTAAACTATCTAATAAAAAATGTCGGCAATAGAAAGAGCCTAGGCAGAATGCCAACTAATTAAAACTAGACACGTTTCAATCTAAAAATGGCTAAAAATTTTTAGTCAATCACAGTTTTAGTTTGAAATTTAAATTATTATTCGTTTGGAAAGTATTTAATAACTTTTTAAAATTTAAGTAACGAGTGTTCATTCTAAGTACTACGTAATAAAACATATTTACTGACTTATAGACAGATTTTCCATTATTTACCAACCACACTCTTTACCCTTAACACACTCCATTAGCGCATTCCATTGGCAGTTGTTGTCGTGTCAACATCAAAATATTAAAACAACAGATAAGCCGGGTTTTTTGTTGACATATTTCAGACAATCGGGCTCTACATGTCGAAATTCTGTACTAACGAAGTAAGCTGCAGTCGAGAGGGTTCGACTACAAGATACACTGTTCCTAACGATTTGTATTAGGGCGGGCATATGCATACAGGACATAATTAAAATATCACAAATTACACAAATATTAATATAAGCTGTGATTGCTATGGGAGATAGTTATCTGTGACTACATAGAAAATATTATAATTTTTTGAAGAGTCTTGTACTTGTGATTTTTGCAATTAAATCAATTAATGAGTAGCATGTACACGGAACAATGGGTAAACATTTTTTTTTTTTTTTTTATGAAAAATGTTTAACAATTCCATAATTCTTAGGCAAATGGAATTTTATTAATCGAAGAAGAATTTCTATAAAAAAAAAAAATTCTATTTGTACATTTTATATGAGTATCTTTGTTACTGTGTGCTATTTTGGTGTGTAGATGACTCGGTTTCATCAATTTTCTTTTGATAACCTTGTAGATGCTCAGATTTAATTTATTGCTCATAGCTCTACATTACTTCTTAAAATTTATTGCCAAATAAAAAACAAAATAAACTGCAACATTTAAAATAAAAATAAATTTTATTTTTTATATATAATTAATATGCTTTGCTATGAATGAAGTTAGGAGCTAAGTACTAAGAAAATTCAGCTTTTATATTAGCAAAAAAAATAATAATATAAACTAATTCAAACAAATCGCCAAGTTCCACTTAATGTCAAACAAACTAGCAGTGCCAATGTATTACAGCAGTTGTTAGTGTTTAGTTAACCTGACAGACAGGAAACAAGGTAGGCAAAAAAAAAAAAAAATATAACAAAAAAAAATTTGTTTTTAATAGTTAAATTAACCTTAAACTACAAAGCGCTGCGGCAAACAAATGCAAATTTTGCGCACTATTTTGCAATAATAATGACGAGTATTCTAATTTTTTTTTTCTGCGATTAAAGCACTAAGCTGTGCACAGTTGAAGTTTTCGTCTATTAAGTGTGCAATACCAGTCAATAGATCTAGAACCAAAGCCAAGCGACTGCAAATCGAACAGCAAACAGCTGATCAATAATTTATAAACTTTAAATCCAGTTTAGTTAAAATGTAGCTAGATATACTAAATACTGACAGACAGTTAGATGTTCAAGTATCAAGAGAGAGAGAGAGAGAGAGAGAGTTAGTTAGATATTATATTATATTGTAGTTAAGTCGATCGATCGATCGATGTATCGTTTGTTTGTCTTTTGGCTAACAATTAGTGCACAAGTGAGTGACAGTTCGACTATTTAATAAACTGCTCTAACTTTGGCGTCTGTAAGTTAGCCGTTTACCGATTTGATGACTTATATGGCAAGAACATAAATTTAGCATTTTTTGTTGTTGTTCTAAAGAGACAGTGCGGATATGTTCCTGTTTGACTATAAATTTTGAAGAAATTCTAGCCAAAGGGGCGTATTAGAAATTTTAAAATTTCTTGTTTCAAATTGTTTGAATAAATGTGCACTTCAAATTGTTCAATAATGAAGTATTATCAAATGGAGCAAAATTAAGTGGAAGTGAGACAGCATAAAAAGATGAAAATATTTTTTAATAACATTCAGTCGAAACGTAGTTTGCATACACTGCATATGAAATTTTAATCCATTAGTTTCGATAGATTTCCAATTTATAGCGTTAATATTTTTGAGCAGTAACCCGAGAAGTTCGTTAGTTATGCGTTTATATATGATACTTTATATAGCGATACTTAGACTCAAAATAAAGTATACGAAAGTATCGATACTTTATTTGCCCAAGCATATGTATTTGGCATATTTTTATTAAAGATCAAAGATCTATAGTAAAATATAGCGTGTGTTGATTGGGATTACCTTTAAAAGTGTGTGGGACACGTCTCTACATATTTATTTAAAGCATCCGTTCATAAGCTACCATATAAAGTTTCAAGTTGAAATTAGCTTTAACGAAAAATGGGCGAAATGGGTAGCATTATATACATCAGGTAATATTTAAGGTTTATATTTTTTTTGATACTGCAGGACATGACTAGATCGATACATCTCAACTTGAGCTGATCAATTATATATAGTCAATGTGTGACTTCCACCTCCATGACTTCTTAAGAATTTTCTGGTTTATTATAAGCTTAGTTTGGAATATAAACGAACAAACATTATAGCGTATGTATTCATTATTTAAATTCAGCTGTTTATGATGTGATTGCCAAAAGTTAGAAAAAACTAGTTTATTTAGGGTCTGCCCCATGCAAACACGCCAGCAATTTTAAGGTATATAGCTTTTACAAATTACTTGAAATTACATGGTTTTTATGATTTCATACTAAATTTTGGAGGCCCCCTTCCAATGGAACAACATAAAAATTTTTAAGCGCGCAATTGCGAATCTTCAGGTGCTGCTTGGTCCGAGACGTCATACACACCGGTCTTGTAGTTGCTAAAAACGTTCGTTTAGCACCTTCAAGCGAACAGAACAAAATGTATCTAACTTCCATGAATGTATCTTACATGTGTCTATTTCAGACTATTTTTATGCACAAAAGATACAGATATGAATAGCAATATTCTGCAAAAATTTAAACTATTCATAAGACTTATTGTTTATCAAACAAATCAGGTATCAAAGATCTATCTTGTGTATCGATTGAACTTTTAGAGAGTACATTGCGTTAAATTTTCTCTAATGTTCTATAATGTCGTGAGTACCCAAGGAGAGATAAATTTATATACAATAAATTATTTAAGTTAGATATAATGAAAGACTTGTGAAAATTGTCCACTGGATACTGTTCGTCGCAATCTCATGTAATCCGTTACAAGCTTTTTCACAAACAAATACACGTAATTTTCTCGCTTTGTATGAAGCATATATATTTAAAAAGAAAAAAATGAAAAAATCCTTCCGTCAATACATAAATTACATTCGCTCTCAATGAATATTTTATTTACAATTTAAAAATAAATTGCTGCGGCTTTTGCGAAAAATAAATATAACCAGTAACTAATACTTATTCAAATATTCAAGTTTTTTTTTTTTTGTTTGTTTGAATTTTGTCGCACTTCTGATTGGCTTTCGATTTTGGCGCATGCGTTGGCAAGGTAGGCGCTACTGGGACTGGCGCCAGAACGAGGCAGTCAAAACACGTACCCAGCAGGTGATAACACATTCAAAGTTGTTAATATAAATATTGATCATCCAGATTGTCAATTGACCACAGGAAATATTTTATATACGTCAAACTACATGCTACATGGACTTCCCCCAAAAAAAATTTATTCAGCCAGAACAAAAAACATGAGCACAACGAGTGATTCTCAAATAGATTTTTTAATAATTGGCATATTTTAACCACTTCAGAATGTCAGTGCGCTATACTTGAAGAGTTTTGGTACAGGCTTTTAACTTTTCTGATGACAAACTTAACCGAAAGTGAGACAAAGTCAAACAGACTTTTTAGCAGAATACTTGACTTTAAATAATCAATTTTATATGCAATATATATATTAAAACGATTAGAAGTCTTATCAGTAATTACAATAATCAGTAGGAAAAAAGTTTTCTAAAATGACAAAACAAATAAAACACGTACCCAGCAGGTGATAACACATTCAAAGTTGTTAAGATAAATATTGATCATCCAGATTGTCAATTGACCACAGGAAATATTTTATATACGTCAAACTACATGCTACATGGACTTCCCCCAAAAAAAATTTATTCAGCCAGAACAAAAAACATGAGCACAACGAGTGATTCTCAAATAGATTTTTTAATAATTGGCATATTTTAACCACTTCAGAATGTCAGTGCGCTATACTTGAAGAGTTTTGGTACAGGCTTTTAACTTTTCTGATGACAAACTTAACCGAAAGTGAGACAAAGTCAAACAGACTTTTTAGCAGAATACTTGACTTTAAATAATCAATTTTATATGCAATATATATATTAAAACGATTAGAAGTCTTATCAGTAATTACAATAATCAGTAGGAAAAAAGTTTTCTAAAATGACAAAACAAATAAAATCTATATGTTCTACGAATTGCAAATACATATTAATCAAAGTTCTTGTGAATAAGCAACTTCAAAAAAATTCAAAACTAATTTAATTCATGCTTACAAATGTTCTTTTGTTCTTTTGAAGCGGATAAAACCACTTATTTTTGTTTGTTTTACTGATAAGAATTAATAGATAGTAATTGTAATCGATACAGAAATTCCCATAAGTGATAAATAGCATTCCAACAGTCCATGATCTACTTAAGTCAGGCATAAAACTAATTTATGATTTATGTAGACATATGTAAGTACGTACTTAATTTGTTAGCGTATCGTCCACCTAAAATTTGTGACAGTTAAAAATAAATAAAATTAATGATGTCAATCAAATACTTCTTATCAATCAGATATATTTGCCTGATATTTATTTGTATAACCCAACCTTGTACTAAGTTTGTGGAAATTTTAGTAACAGGCAGAAGTATTTGTGACAGAATATATAATTGATCAGCATCTAAAATCGTGTCGATATAGTTATAATTTATATTAAATAATACAAATTAATTACATATATATGTACTATATATCTATATTATATATACTATATTATATATACTATATATCAGCAAACATAAGAGCTATAGTCTTCAAGTTGAACATTTTTTATTTCTTATATATATAAACAGTAAAAACAGTACAAAGTTTAAATTGAAAACAAAATATTTTTCCAAATTTTCATTCATTTCAAATTTCACTTTTATTTAATTTGCATGATTTATTTTTTTTTAGATTAATTTGTTTTATTTTTCTTAATCTATGAACAACAAAAAATATTTAATTTGAATTACAACTGACAAATCCGCTTACAATTTCCGTTAACAGATGGCGCTGATGGTAGTGTGAGCGGTAATTGCGTCTGTAGTGGTAAGGTGACCAAAGTGTTCAAAAAAAGCTCGAAAAAGCTCCGGCTTCTGTGTAAAGACGCGGTTGCGGGACGAAAAGGGTAAAGCTTTTTGGAGCTTTTGCACACTTTCGACACTTTACTAATACAGCTGCAAGTACCGCTCACTCTCGTTGGCGGGACACGGCTGTACAGATGAACTTTGGTCATGTTTTGGGTTTGGGTCATGTGTTCAAAAAACACACATGACCAAAGCACAAATCAAAAGCTTCACGTTATCATTTGAATCCAAGCTTTCTTTGATTAGTCGTTACGGGGGTACTGCCCTCCGAATAGATTCGGAGACCCCACAAAGTTACCTCCATTATAATCTGGAGCGTTAGAAGTTTCGATATAACCATGTCCGTCTGTCCGCCCTTATCGGAAGCGTTAATAGATAGAGACTTCATTTGCATTCGACTAGGTCTTCACCGTAATTAGACAAGTTTATTTTAAAATTCGCCTACCCCCTAAGAATGGATATTCTTAAAAATTCCCACAAGGCTAAAAATTTATTCGGCACAAAAAAAAAAAAAAATTAAGTATGCCAGTACAGAGAATCGTTCAAATCAGATAATAAATAACGATTTGATAAGCAATTAAATTTAAACGACCACGATGCTTTCCGTTCTCCATTTTTCCTTTTATACATATCGAAGCAGTTGCACGATGTAACTCCAAGTAACAACGCTATACACTTGATGGTACATAATCATCGCGAAATATTACACTAGTCTACCAAAAATGTTAACACTTAACTCGAATGACCCATTAAACTTGAAAGTTATATTGAATAAAATTTATATAAAGAGGTTTCTGCGAAATGATATTTTTTTTTGGAAATATCTTCACTTTTGATATAATATAACAGGTCGATTGCAGGGTTGCATAAAGCCGATATATATATCGGGCTTGCCAAATAACGTTTCTTTTTTTTTTAAATGCTATAAAATAAAAAATTCTTTCAAACTGTTTTTTTTATTTGAAAGCTCAATCCTTCTGGTTAACAGTGGAATATGATTTCATTCATATGCCTGACACGGCTAGCCATGCAGTACCCAATACAGTCGGTCCAATTTTTGAGTACATTTTCGACTGTGTGCAGCCCTAACTCGGCTATGGTATCGCGAATGTTGTTCTTCAAAGCTTCAATTATTTCTGGTTGGTTGGCGTAACACTTATCTTTGACGGCTCCACACAAATAGTAGTCCAACGGAGCCAAATCGCAGCTCCTTGGTGGCCAAACGACATCTGAATTTCGACTGATAATTCGATCTTTAAAAACAGTGCGCAAAAGATAGATTGTAAGCGCCATCCTGTTGAAACAAAATGTCACCAAGATCCTCATCTGCAATTGTTGTGAACAAAAATTCACTTAACATGGCCCGATAGCTCTTACCATAGACTGTAACCGTCTCACCTTCTTCATTTTCAAAGAAAAATGGTTCAATGATGCCTTTCAACCAAAATCCACACCAAACAGTCACTCGTAATGGGTGCATCGTCAATTGTTCAATTACGTGTGGGTTCTCCGTGCCCCAAATACGACAATTTTGCTTGTTGACATAGCCACCAAGATGAAAATGAACTTCATCTGAAAAGACCAAGTAATGACGCAGTATGTACAGTATTTCCCAGTGTTCTTCGAGCGTATACACAACCATGGAATAATTATACTAACTTTCTGTCAAATCTGTCATGAGCTAAGTGTTGCCAGGCTGGCAATAACCGGTAGTTCAAAAAAAACATTAGATGGCGGACCCGATATAGCAGCAGGGTATATATAAACCGAGCATACTCTTCTGCAGAGTTCTAACTTGTTTCATTTCGTTCTACTATTTTTTTTTAACTATTATATCTCTTATATGTAGTTTCCAAAAACTCGTTGCTCAAACAGACAGCCTAATAGACGAACAGACGGACATGTCTATATCGACTTGATTATTAATGCTAATCTATACATAAATATATATAAATAAAATAGAAATGCATGTTTTTAATGTCAAAATAACAGCTTTTTAATATGTATGGAATGTATGCGCAGCAAAACTTGCCGGTTACAGCTAGTTGAAAATATAATTGTACCAGATTGCCAATAATTTTTCAAATATGATTTCGAGCATATGACTTGAATAGAAAGTATTCTGAAAATCCAACTAAAGATCACTTTTGTAGCAGCTTATGTCATATATATGTCTATGCATGTTGAACATACGGGCACACCAGAAATTCAAAATAAAACCTTAAACAAAAAAACACCCTTTAGCTAATATAATTACAATCGTAAATATGTAATATTTAGCGTATTACAGAGGTGGGTCATATTATACAATATATTGTTTGAAAAGCAACTATTTGAATTATAAATATTTACAAAAATAATTTATATTTATATATTCTGGAGCGCGCTATTTATAGAAACTTGCGACGAGTGAACTATAATATAGCTAAATTAAATTAAGCAAAATTTATTCATAGGCTTTAACTAACTAATTATATTAGACAAAAAACTTTTGGATTTTACAATTCTGAGTGCAGTTGAAAATTGACATTGATCGATATTTAAACGCAACGTTAAGGCGCAAATAAATTTACGAATGAACTTATTCAATTTATATTTAGATTAAAAATAGAGGCATTTTGGAACGAGAATGCAGTGCATGTAGTTGATAAGGCTTGAGGTTTGAGTTAGATTGATAAGTTTTGACAAGCACGAAAATAACCAAAGTAAATAAACACACATTTAATCATTATTATTATACTTATTTATTTTCTGCTTTTTTTCAATTTTTTTCTAAACAAATATATGTAAGTGCAAGTCCAACACACGTCTCGCACTCGTTTAAGTTAGTCTGAGCCACTTGAGTATGCTTCATTTAGTGTGCTTGAATTCCATTACAGTCTAAACAACCAACTGAAACGCACCTACACACTTGCTTTTGCTATCACCTACACACTTACTGTTTGTATAACTGGAAAGCAGTTTCAATCGTTTTCAGAACCTTAATACTTTAAGATGCTTTATGAAATATCCATCAGTTAGTGCATAGGCTTTGCACTGTACGGAGGTGCTAAGCAATTTATACAGTTTTGAAAGCATTTTAAAAATTAAAAACTAAAAATATTTTAATATATTTTAATTAAAAGAAATTGTTATATTTGAAAAAAAAAAAAAATAAATAAAACATGGTTAAAAATCGTCGCTATGATGAAGGTGTGTTCCATAGTTGTTGTTATTCTTGTCCTTACCATTTTTGTAAACACTTACAAGGCACATTGTTGCACAGAATTCTTAATTCATGTTAAAAAAAAAAAATATACTAATAAAATTTTCAATTTTGCACTGCATCATACTGCATTAATTAATTTTTTATTCTGTAGCTGTTTGTTTTTGTTTTGTGCGCTTTTTTCTTTTAAATATTTAGTAAGAACGCAAATTGTTCAAAGTTAATGAAAGCAAAATTATGACAAACTATTGCAAATTAATTGTAAATGATTCATTAATGTATGTAAGTGCAATCCACGTGTTAGACTGACAGTGCTTATAAAATGTCTAAGAACTGTTTATTGTGTTATATTAAATGGTGTAAAGTAAAACCAATGGCAACTAGAAAAGATTGTATTGTTATTGAAGCTAAGATTGTTCAGCCTAATTAATGTGCTTTAAGTGTATAATACCGTTAGTTTTTTGACTTAATAAATATATTTTCACAGACAATCTTACATATCTATTTGGAATGAGAAAGTAGTAAGAGCAGCACAATTCTACCCAGCCCAAACTGTTGGCAATTGCCTTAAAATATTTAATTTTAACTTTCCATATTTTTCATACATAAAGCCTTAATAATGAGCAAAAAAAAAAAAAACATCTTTAATTTTGACAAAAATAAAGTCTTTGTTCCCCTCAATGTGGGGAAGTTGGCACTTTACATACAAACCTAAACTTTAAGTAAATTTTTATCTATTTTGAGTTAATTCTTATAAAATACTAGACGTGTCGTTCGCGTTTATTTCCAATAAAAGTGGCATAACTAATGACTTTTTCGTTTTGCCTTACTTCTGACACTATATGTTTGGTGGGGTATCGCCTTCTCCGATTTTGACCAAACTTAACAGATTGACATCTACTGATCCTCTTAACATATATACCAAATTACATCTCTGTTCTGTTAAATGGCTGCAAAGATATGACAAATTTGTTTTTTTTTTTTCGCTCCAACTTTGTCAAAACGTAGCCTAACTTCTTTTCCATCGTCCCTTCTATATCTATGCCAAAAGTCATACTAATTGGTTAAGCAGTTTAGTCGTAAGAGAGGAACATACATCCACACATCCTTACAATTTTTTGTATTTATAATATTAGTAAGATTACATATATATCTTGATAGGTCCCAAGAAAGGTTAGAACCGGTACAAATCTGTTCCAACATTCTGTGTTTTTGTATTAAAAAAATAAAATGGTTTGTTGTTGTTCATTCAGCTAGAAACGCCAAACGTGATTTCGTGAGTTTCTAATCGAATCACTAAAATGGTCCGACATTGTCGCGTCAATATATATATGATCCGTCTCTCTATGAAGTATACGAATTTGCAGACTATAAAAGAAATAGGCTTCAAGTTTGGATGTTAAGTACATCTTCAAATTCTATTAAAATATTTCATTTATATTCATATCAGACTCGTAGAAGGGGTAGGCCTCCTATAAATCTCTCACCTTTGCTGGTTTTTCTTTTTTGGCTTTGTGATAAAAATATTTTGTTCTGGTTTAGCTTAGCTTGAACCGATGCATTTGGTAAATCTTAGACTAAATCCAAAAAATATCTCACATGAATCCATATAAACTCCCCAAGCATTACAGCGTTGGTTCTTCTTATAATAGTCAATAGTTACATGAAATGAGCTATGATCATTTCTGTGAACCTACACACATATACTATAATATTTTGGAATTTTATCAATAAAATAAACTATTAATAAAATATTTAAGCACGTTTTGAGCGAATGGGTATGACATATTTTCAATAATATCAAGTATTGACGCTTAAGTTCTACCAAAGTTAAGATTTTCTTTTTTTAAGTTTTAGTAAGTTTCTTTTCACTGTGTTGAAGGGATTAAGTTTTGTTAATTTGAAAGCAAATCTAGTCATATTAGTTTTGATATATTCGAAAGTATCAATTTGATATTATCAAATATATCAAAATGATATTTTCAAGAATTAAACTATATAAGAGAAATATTGCCAGATCGATATGTTATTTAAAATATCATAACTAATACATATATCAAATTGATATTTGCTTTAATAATATATTTATTTATTAATAATATTTATATGTCTGGGCACAAATACATAATAAAATGACGTATGCGACGATGTCACATGTTATTTGTGTGTGTTTACATATCAAATAAGAAAACTTCCTGACGAGAGATAAAATAGTCTAGTGACGAACGCGTAGACATCAAATATGCTGTGTGATTATCTGTTTCTTTAGCACCTTTCATTTAGCTTTGTATTTAGTTCAATTTTCGTACTTGATCTATTGATATATTTCTCATATTAAATTGATATTGAATTGCCAACATTATGTAAAATATTAAATTTATGCTTTTTAGCGAAAAATTAAGTTTTAAAAAAATTAATTTCAGTATGAAATATCAAATTGATCAACGGAAATCAGTTTTTAAAATATCTTTCTATAATTTCAAACAGCTTACAATGAAATACATAGTTGAATAAAGCTTTATATCGTTTGTATAAAACATTTTCAATAACTTCTAATAATAAATTCATTGAAAAACTAAATAAAAAAAAAGAAGAATATTATAAAACGGCCTTGTTTGAAAGCGTCTTGTATATCAGTAACCAGTAAAAAAAGCAACAAAGTTTTCTTGCAAAAAGCTTTGATAGCGCACACATAGAAAGATAATGAAAGAACGAGCCCCTCGATGTTGACGTCGACCAATGGACACACCCCCTCAATTAATGTCAGAGTTATATTGCTTATAGCACATTATCATTTGTCAGCCGCTAAGCGAATGTTCTAAAAATTACATATATGTATATACTCTAAGTACTTACTGTATTAATCGCTTGCTTGTGCGTCCTGACGCGTCTATTTGAGTTTAAACAGTGCGACATGATTTATATATATTAATAATATTTATACACCCAGTTAGATGAAGACACGCTGAAGCATATATTATGTGTTTTGACGTGCAGCATTTTCCCGGTTATAAAGTGCGACGTAGTTTATAGACTATCCGGTTTTGGCCGGAAAACTGTGAAACGAAGCTGTGCTGCACGCGGATGCTCTTTATCTCGCACCAACACGAACGTCACAGACGCAAGTTGAATGGAAATTTTTCAATTTTTTCTCGGGCAGTATTTAAAGTAGTAAATTATTGAAATAACTCGAATGCAAATAATCTAGTTGAGTAAGAATAAAAGGCTTATCGGTGTTGTCTGCACGAGATAAAGGAAAAAAAAAAAGTGGTAGCTCATTGAATCATTCATGTACAACTTTTTTTTGTTAATTTTATTGTAGCTGCTTATAGGGTAATTCAAAGAGTTTGAGGAAACTAAAAAATTATACACTTTTAAAAATAAGTTTAATTAAAAAAAGTTTACAAAACTTGACAAATCTAAATTAGAAAAGGTTGGCGGTTTCGAAGCCAAAACAGGACAAGACCTTTTGGAAGTATCTGAAAAAAAAAAAATTTCCTACTACTTGCTTTGAGATGGCCTGAAAAGCTTTAAACCAAATTTGAAAAAAAAACCTTATACTCCATTGAAAGAAGTTTTAAATGGGAACTATATTCCGCTTTGTATACCAGTCACTTCCTTATGATTGTTAGATAATACACAAAATATATCGTTACAGCTTAATTAATATTAAACACAATGTTATACGTTAAAGTCCGCTTATTGTTCCAATAAATAGGCAGACGAACATCTATATATGCATTGAGGTTACCAGTTACTAGAAAAAAAATGTTTTTCATACAAAAATTCCAAATAAGGTTTGTAAGTTATAAAATGCAGCGCTAACTTATTTAACGTTCATACGAACTGTTAAACGGCTTCTCAGATGTAAAGACTTGACTTTGGATGTTGATCAAGAATATATATATATATATATATATATATATTCCATAATTGAAAAATCCCTTTATAATTCCAAAAAAAAAAAAAAAAATTATCCCGACTTATCTTAAATAAATTATCAAATTCCATTTTGCGCTTACCATTTACTTTTTACATTGAAAAGAAAAACAATAATACAATACGCAAAGCACCGCTCACTCTCTCTCACTCTCTCAACCTCTCTCTCTCTCTCTCTGAGCCGTACTTTTATAAAAATATTAAATCTGAATAATTTTCTTACTTAATAAAACGCAAATAATTGCTTTGCTTAATGCCAGAAAGAGTACGAACACGGTTGCTAAACGAAACACTAATTAAACAAAGAATATCTATTGACAGTCAATCAAAACACACAAACAGATACTTGTGCTCCGAGCTACATACCCACCCGTACACACAGCGCTTCGCACAGCAGCTGCAGCAGCGGTTACATGAAGTGCAAAGAATTGCATACTCATTGATAGTGAATATAATTTTTATTAATTAATTAATTGATTAAAAAAAGAAATGCAACACTTGAGCAACGAACTTTGTAATATAATTTGTTTTTATATTTTTTAAATACTTTCAGGATCGCTGCTTGGTGTGCGTCACTTGCAGGTCTTTCTGCTGTTCTTTGCACTCTCGGTGGCCTATGCATTGCGTGTCAATCTGTCGGTGGCCATTGTGGCCATGACGGACAAGAATTCGGCAAATCCAAACTTTGATGTAAGCGGGAAACAATATGCAGCTAAATTAGAAAAATAACTTAACTATTTTCTCAATTTTTTTTTTTTTGTTTTAGGAATTTGACTGGTCTGAAAAAACGAAGTCACTGCTGTTGAGCAGTTTCTTCTGGGGCTACATAATAACGCAGATTCCTGCCGGTCAGATGGCGCGTAAATTTGGTGGCAAAATTATGATACTCGCCGGACTTACGGTCTGCTCGTTGCTAAATATTTTAACACCCATTTTTGCCAAGATCGGTGGTTGGCAGTTAGTTTGTGCATTGCGCGTAGTAGAAGGTCTCTGCCAGGGTGTCGTCTTTCCCTCCACGCATACGCTGCTTTCGAAATGGGCGCCACCATCTGAACGTGCCACACTCGGCACCTGCGCCTATGCGGGCAATCAATTTGGTACAATTGTTATGTTGGCAACAAGTGGTGTCATTGCCTCGTCATCGCTTGGCTGGCCAAGTATATTCTATATATCTGGTGGCATTGGTGTCATTTGGTCAGTTGTCTTCTTTATCTGGGGCTCGAATTCACCGAGTGAGTGTTCGAGTATTTCTGCAGAGGAACGAAAACTGATTGAATGTTCCATCAGTGAGGGCCAGACTGAACAACAGCCACAGCAGCAACAAGTAGCAACACCCTGGTTGAGTTTCATCACCTCTGTACCCTTCCTGGTACTCATCGGTGCGCATAGTTCGCACAATTGGGGCTTCTGGACATTGCTCACTGAGATTCCATCGTACATGAAGAATGTGCTCGGCAAGGATATCAAATCGAATGCTCTGCTCTCAGCTTTACCCTATCTGGCTATGTTCGTCATGTCGTTCGTATTCTCTGCCATCTCAGCACAGCTCAATAAACGCAATTGTGTGACGACGGGTACAAGTCGCAAACTGTTTAATACCATTGGTACCTGGATTCCAATGATATCGTTGGTGTGCTTGGGTTATGTGGGTGCGGATCAAACGAATCTGGCTGTCGTCTTGCTCACCATTACAGTCGGCATCAATAGCGCTACTTATTTGGGCTTCCAGATGAATCACATAGATCTGTCGCCAAACTTTGCCGGTGTGCTGATGGGCATCACTAATTGCATTGCAAACATTATGAGCATAATTGCGCCGCTCATTGTAGGCTTCATTGTTACAAATGAGGTAAGTTTAGTAAATTATTAAAGTTTAATATTGGATAGTAATTAAATATAAACATTTGCTTATAAATTGCAGCATGATCCCGAACAGTGGCGCATTATCTTCTTCGTCGCAGCCGGCTTCTATTTCGTTGGAAATCTGCTCTTCATCATCTTCGGCAAGGCCACAGTACAAACTTGGAACGATCCACCGGCAAAGCCACGTCTTTCCAAGCGCAACTCAACGCACGTGGAGTCGCAACATTAGTTCCCGCATTCTTCAAGAATTTAGTTCTAGTATTCGTATTCGTATTTGTCATCTGTGTCTATGTAACGCGCTAGGCATCTAGTTCAATTTTTTTTTTATATGTAGCCATGAGCCATTGAGCATCTTATAACTGGTGGTCAATGATTCGAAACTGAAATTGTATAAATTTTGTTATTGTAATTTGATAACTAAGCGCGCTGCACATTCTGAGCTGTTTGATTCTATTTTTTTTATTGCTATTTTAGTGTATTTGAGTTTTATGTAATTGTTATGACTTTATGCTATAGATTACGTTTATATCTAAGTCATTGCTATGATTTTATGTGTATATATATGTGTATGTTATGTAGCTGTAAAACCGAAATAAAAGACAATAAAATAAAATTATTAAAAAACAAAAATTGTATACAAGTATAACCACGAAAAAACCAAAATACTAAGCGTTTTTTTTTTTTTTTTTTTTGAAAACTAAACTTTACTGCCTGGAAAATCTCATAAGCTCGTTGAAGGACCAACATGGCAAATTTTAGCGAATTTTTTTTAGTAGCATATTGGCAGATGGCCATTCCAGACCATCAGTTTAGCTTAAGGCAAAATAATTAAAGTCCACCGAGTTGTTCAGCATATTTTCGTCCAGCCTGAAAAAAATAAAGCTCTCTCTCTCTCTCTCTCTTTATGAATGTTCAGCAAACATTTGATGCCATCTGGCATGATGGATTACTCTATAAGCTTAAGTGTCTTCCCTTACCTGAGTACCTTCTACTTCGCTGGAAACTGCGCACCAACTCTAACATGTCCAAAAATCTTGCGAAGAATCTTTCTCTTACAGACTTACAATGCCTTTTCATCTTATTTAATCAGGGTACATGCAGGCTCCGACATTTTATGTAAGTATGGGCATTGGCATAGAATATACTCCATTAAAAAATTTAAAAAATCGCCGGGTGACTTGTCATTCAGTTAGTACTTACTCCTGGTCAACACTTCTCTGACAGCTTTTGTTGCTTCCGACTACAGACTGGTTTGATAAGCAAAGTTCGTTAATCAATTGGATTCATTTATTTAAAAAAAATTTGTTTTTAAATAATAAACATTATTAAATCCAATTAAGTTTGATATTAGCTTTTTATGTTTAAAGTTATTATTGGAAAAAATTTTATTACAGGTCATGTGTCCTCGATTTAATCAAATAGAAATCAGAAGGAGTAATGTCTAATGCGAGGTAGGGTAAAACATACCAATTTCCAAAGAAGTTTTGACCGACACCACATCATGAGGAGGAGCATGATAATGCAGTGTAATAACTTTGTTGTTTCTGAAAAAATATTGGGCACGCTTTTCTTGAGTGTTCGACTCAATTGTATTCCATAAACAGCCAGTAATTCCAAGCCAATCGCAATAAATACACAATTAGAGTTTCTCCATGAGTATTATGTATTTATGATGTTTTAGTAACATTTAAATCTGAACATTTTAATCAAAACTTACCACAGGCAAAAATCGGGAATATTAGATATATGTCTCTCCAAAATTTCGAGCTCTATCACGCTAACAGTTCTCGCGGTAGCTATCAAACGGAAATAGTACCAAGCGGAAATGGAAACATTCGACGCCGAAAAGCATGCAATACTTTTTGCTGATTTCAACAGCAACACTAAAATGTTATCGATAATCGATTACTGAGCTAATGCAGCGCAACAAATACACTGCTTGATTCATTGTCTCCACTAAAAACTTCTTTCATTTTGCTTTCAAAAAACATTATTATTCGTTATTAACTTTTTAACCAGGGATTTTCATTTTATACGGGGAAAGGCTAATTTACAAATAGCAAAGAAGGAGCCACTCCAAACATATGTATTGGGAAACTTTGCACTAATTCTAACATCTTTAAGTAAGCTTGATCACATATAAAAGAGAACTTTTTTCAGCATTATGTGTCAAAGACGCTCGAATTATCTTAGTAGAAGCTCAACATATAATATGCATTAAAGCAACAAAGTATAACATTAAGCGGCAATTTATTTATTTGAAATTACTTTCACGTTTCACTTTTTGACATTCAAACATGCGATTGCTTAGCCTACGTAGTTGTAAGCAAATTCTTGATAAGCATTAAAAAACCAAGCTCGACTATTTTGTACTCTGCAAAACCAAACCATATTTTTACATAGCAGTTCTGGTTTGCCTTCAATTTTGCTATCAGCAATCAAAGTAGACAAAGAAAATTGCTGATTAAAGTCTAACTAATTGAATTAGCTACGGAATTTTAGTCTCCTCTATTTAACTTCTCTCAGACAGACAGCTCGTCTTGCAGCTCAAGAATACATATACTTTATACGCTTAATTATAGACATTTCGTTAAACCTAATAAACCCTGCAATAAATAGTTTTCAAGGGTATAACAAATTTAAATATATGTGTATATAGCAAATACTATATATAAGCGATAATATTTATAGTTCAAGCGAATTCAAAGTCAAGCTTGCGTCAAGAACGAAATATGTGGCTATATACTATATTTATTATCTACATTCTTTATAATACACGCAAAATACACATTTCTTTGTTAGTATGTATGTAAAAAATATAAAGAATAAACGCCAAACATGTAGCAGATAATTAAAATTTTACCACTTGTTCCGTTCTGCACGTGTTTAAAGCGCGACCGAACTAAATCTCAATCATGATCGTAGCCCAATAAACGCCGATAAAACTGAAAAGAAATGCCTAATCTATACTTCATAAAATAAATATTTTTGCCATTAAATCCTAATTAAGCACTAAAAAATTGATTAAAAAAATGTTATAAAAATTTTATCAACGCGAACACTTGAGATAGTCGCATTATTAAATATTTACCATAGCATAAATACCCTGCACACACAGAATGGTTTAATAACAAAAGATTTTAGCAACTTTCTTGTATGAAAAATGCAAAGCATAGAAATAAATGCACGCACAACTGTACTTTTTCTGAAATCAGCGCAACAATGAAACAGCAAATTAATTTTTTAGCTTATTGATCAATATTAATTCGCATATATACATATATCTTTATGAAGAATCGGAGAATCAAGCCAGAGCGGGCGCCAGCCATGAATGATTCTATACTGAATGATAAAGCATTCGCGCGGAAATCTTTGCATATATATATAAATATATATATATATGTATATATATATATATAAATGGGTGTAAATATAATAAAACACAAACATATTTGTACAAATATAGATCAAATTAAAAAATAACGCTTTAGGAGATAAAAACCCAGTGACGAAAGCCTCACTGCAATACACAAAACTTTTGATATTCATTTTATTACATTTGACTGTATATAAAATGAAAGAATTGAGCAATCTTACGACAAAATGGCCACAAATAAATATCAAACATTGCTTGAACTAAATTTCTTATATTTAGAATACACCCAAATTGCACAATCGTTTAACTCAAATCAAGGTATAAAGGCTATAAAGGGCGAAGAGCCACCATTTTTACTTTCAAGCGAAAGGTTTTTATTCTTATAAAAACCCATAAATTGGTTTGTATGGGAGCGTGTCAATACTCAAATTGACATATTAAAGAAGCCATTGTAGACCACATAAAGTATATATGTATAAGCTTGATCTGCTTATCGAGTCGAACTGATTCAAATCTAGATTATTTTAAAGAATAACTTCCAACGTTAATATTTCTTCACTATTTCATGCAACAATTAATTAATTAATCCGACTTGCATTAGTGCTGGAGAGATCTCTCATTTTTATGCCTATTTATAGGTGACTACATACAGAATCAAATGTTATACATGAGTAAATTTTTTTTAACTGATTGTGTGGTTTTTTATTGCTATATAATACATCTCGATCGGACTTATCAGTAAAAACGATGTTATGACGTGTTGTAGCCACACTGAGAGGAGCTTTGGTCACTTGCGTGGCCTACCATCCACAGTTAACTGCAGATAATTTTAAAAATTCCACAACAACAAAAAAAGAGAGGCAAATCGCACAACAGCAACTACAAATATAAAAAAAAAAATAAAATAGAAATAATTAAAAATAATATTAAAAAAAAAAGAAGCAACAAAAATAACAAAAAAAATAAAATGCCAAAGAAAAAAAACAAAAAAAACGAGCAAAACCCCAAAGCAAAGTGAACATTTGCTTATCACGTGAAGAGTTTGCGAACGTGTGCGGAACGTGATCAAAGATCAAGCACAGCTGGAGAGCAAATGAGCTGATGAGAGGGAATGTGAGAAAAAACATAAGTAAAAGCTATATTTGTGATACCCACTACTCTATACCCTGCACACACTGCTATAGGTACTTTAAAACAAAAAAAAATATTTAATATTCGTACACCATACCCAGTGAACTCAACATATATATAAAGTATGTATATACATTTTAGATCCATAAGAATGTATCTTTCTCGATGCTGAAGTTGTGTTTAGTATTCAAACTAAAGGAATGACACAGTTTCAGAGAGAAAATTCAGTCATTAATTGAAGAGAAACATAATATAAAAAAAAAAAAATGGTTAGAAACAATATTCAATTATTATTATATTGGCTGAAGACCAGATGAATGATTCCAGCAACAGAATTGAATAAGGATTTGAGAAATTTAATTGCTAAGGTATTGAATTGAAAAAGCATGGTGAATTGCTCTATGAGTTTATTTTTCTTATAATCCAGTCACTGAGAGGCAGCAAGTTCAAAGTTTTTTATGAATTTGTTCAAATATCATGCGAACAGCTGAATCGATTTAATTAAATTTACCAAAAAAAAAAAGTTCGTAATAACCATTCTGTAAAATCGAGCTTGACATATGTTGTTTATATATTGTGTAATGATGTATATATATAAAATAAACTACGAGATACTCTATTTCCAACAATTTCTATGAGCGCTTGGCCTATATGGAATATTTTCGTTGAAATCATGCTTTACCAAAATTTGTGTTTCTAGCTAAATAAACGACAAAAATTTTACAAAGTTTAACAGCTTTGTATGGGCACTTTTAGCGGTTCTATCTGGACCTAACTGAAGTATTTGAAAAGGTTGAAAGTAGGGTTATACTATTTTTAGCTGCTATGTTCATTTGAATATTAGGTTTAAACAAAGTGAAGTATTTTTCTGAAGCACTTCTTAGAAGAGCATTATTAAATTTTACTTGGGAAATTACAAAAAAAAAATCTTTAAATCACGAATTTTCATCATGATTAGAATGATTACAAAATTTTCTATTTTTCTGTTCTAAGTTACCCAAGTAAATGGGTCAAGATCATAATAAAATAGAGTATTAAAACTCCGAACGCATTTTTCTACATTAAAGTTTAACCAACACGATATACCCTTCCCTTCAAATGCTTCTGTTTAAATGGAAATAAAAAAAAACACAGAGCAGCAAAAATGATCTAATCGAAATGGAGAGGAAAATAGTTGAGAGAGAGAGAGAGAGAGAGAGACAAAGAGAGATAGCTATAAAGACTAACGCGTTATGAGGTGTGAATGGGGGCAAAACGTGCAACACTTTTAATACACTTTATATAAAAAGTGTAAAACGCTATTATGACTTTGACGTGAAGTATGTAACACATTTAAATAAAGGAGCAAGTGGCTTATAAATTTATTACTAGGTCTCCAACTGCTTAAATTAAATGAAGAAGTTAAGAAACAGAGTAATTGTTTGATCAAGCTATTCAAAAATAATGCCAAAAGGGAATTTCTGATAATGCCCACGCACTGTTGAACTGTATTAATAATTCGTTTTAACCAATTTAAATTTTTTGGCTCATAGTTTTTTTAATTCGTTGGATTTTTTTTTTTTCTTTCAAAAACTCACTTTTGAATAAGGTTATCGCATGAAATGAAACAATTTTGCACATTTTCTAAACAATTTCAATGTTAGATTTAATTTTATGAATATTTAACGAGTTAATTTTTTTCTTTTTCTTTTCAACTGGGCAGCGCCAGCAATGAAATATATTGCTACGTAAATGTATCTGAAGTTTGGTCGTCAGATATGTTTGCACACGAGTTTCGTATCCACGTTTTATGTTAATTAGTTCATAATGCCGGTCTTTAAATTATTCATTTTGTGGTTTAGTGTTAAGTCATTGTACATATGAGCCATTTTAAACACAGACATTGCTGTATGTGTATCTGTATACATATGTATGTACATATACATACATATATGTTTATTTTGGTATGTCTTTAGAGTACCCATTATTTATCTATCATGCAGTAGATTTACTATAAATGATGTCACAATGATATACAATGGTTTTAAATTACGAAAATATTTACAGCGAAATTAAAAAAAAAAAAAAAAAAATTCCTTGTCTTATCCGTTGTAGCTATTTGTTTTGGCTTTATTTTTTGTCTCTTTGTTGCTATTTTCAGCTTTTATCTTATAGGTTTGAACGTTTTACCAACTTCTTTATGCGAATAATGACTAAGTGCACTGCGCACATTTTGCAGCTGAAATTTTTCGGAAGTTGGGTTGGTTACTGTTTGTTTGTTTCTAGATGAGATAAAAAGAAGCGACATTTTTTTCATCACGTGATGCAAGATAATTTTTAAATATGTTAGATAAGTCAAAGTTTAAATTAAATTCACAAAAGTAGACGTTTTGCTTTTAGGATTCAACTAACCTATTTCACAATGTAAAGCTTTAGTTCGAGATATTATTTTAGTAGAGTTGGAGTAAGTCAGCTTACGTACATCCACTCCGACATTTTTTTTTAACCTTTTTCGTGAAACTCGTTTTCCTCTGCTGTGCAATAGCGCACGGAATCTCTTCTCGATTCCGAAAGAAGTCAATAATATATGTGCAAATAATACTATAAGCAATATCTTAGTACCAGTTTGTACCAAAAAATTTGTCAATGGAATATATTGAGATACTTTATTATAAATAATGTAAGATAGAATAATTTTTGCGCTTCTACTTAAACTAACAAGTAACATATTTTGTTAAACAAAAACCTATAGTGGAACAAATTTGTATGTGGACTACCCCTTTTAGTGGATCAAACTAGAACTTTATATAACATTTTACAAGTACAAACTTTTTTCTCAAACAAAAACACAGAAAGAGATGACAAATTTATTTGGAGCTACCCTTGCAAGTGGTTGGGTCTTAACCTTTTTTTTATTAGGATTCAAGTAAAATATATCAAAAATCCAAAAAAAGGATAGTTGGTTGGTATGGAGTTTACCCTTTATGGTGGGCCAATATGAACCTACATGGTATTTTTAAGTAGGGTTGATGTAATTTTTTTTTTTTGAATTTCGGCATTACAAGCCAAATTATGAACAGCAATAATAATTTTTCATACAACAATCCAAAAAGATGAGAAAGTTTGTCTTGAAGTTACTTTTTTAATGAAGTTTGCATACTATAAGCAATGAAGAGAGAACATAAGAGTTTAAAAATTCAAACTTTAAGGCTCTGTCTTCTTCTGACAGCCAGAAGAACATATCATTTTGACTGAACTTATGATGCTGAACAAGAATACATATACATATATACTTTATATGGTCTGTCTGACCTTCTTCTGGCTGTTACATACATTTGCACAGACTGAATATATATGTTTTTCCCTACTACTGCCTATACAGCTTACTATTTATGAATTACATTTTTATTATTTGCATATACGACTATGTATGACTTATCATGCCAATCGTAGTAACCTCATAAGCTTTGTAACCACTTGCCATCCATTTGGCCGAAAATGTCGATTGTTCTCAATTCGTATCTAAAGTCTTTATTGAGTAAGGCCGCTATATATCTTCTAGCAAAGCTCAATTGAAAATTATTTTACTCATTGACAGGTCTCCCCACGTATATTAGAGTGTTTAATGTCTGCTACCTAACACCAATAATCACTTAGCATCAATGGTTACACAAAATATTACTAACTCAAGTGACAGTAAATTTAAAATTTACCTCAAGTCACAGATCCCAAATCCCAAATTAAACTTACACAATATTAGTTCTTTATAGCATTTTGAGTAACTGAAACTAAGCAGCTTTTTTTTTTATTAATTTAGGCAGTCTTTTATATGGTGAAATGTCACTTCTAATCAAAGTTCATGCGAGACTTATATCTAAATTAAATCAAGCAACGGACAGAAACAACACTCAAACATAATAACAATGTATTCGCTATTAGAAGTTGGCTTTTACAAAGTCATCATTACTTTGCACGTAATTCAGATAGCAAATAAGAGAATTTCATCATAAATGATACGAACGTTCAACGAAGCAAATTTGCTAGGAAAAAAAAGTTTGAATTGTAAAGGTATAAACAAAATCTATTTTAAATACGACGTCGCAAACATTAAACAAATGCGACATGCTATATGCACTATGTACAAAGCAGTCTAACGGATTAATATAGACTAAATATTGTCATATAAATCTTTAAAACTGCATTTTTATTGAATTTTACTAATTGCACTATCGCAGCAAAAGGGGTTTCACTTTAAAATATGCCAAATCTCAGGAATTGGGAACTTTTCTCAAAGATTTTGAGCAATTGCAGACTCTTAATCATTTTTGAAGCGTTGAAATACAATAGTTTGAAGATATTTCTGAATTTAATTGAAAACTGCGAAAAGTGTTCTGTGAAAAACTGTTTGTAAATAATAGAAAAACAAAATAATTGGTTTGTAAAAAAGATGTCTTGCAAAATGGCTATAAAATTCATGCCTGAAAATAAAATTTTTTTTTGTCATTTGGATACATGAAATTTATATGATTCACAAGTTGTTTTTTCTTCGACAAATTCACTCGTTTTTGCTTCAAAACAAAATATACAAAAAGTATAATATTAATAATATTAAATATTAATAGGAAATATGGTCAAGTCAAGTTGCAGAACAAAATTTTATGTAAGATTTGAAACTTTTTTAGTACTAAACGAGTGTGCCTATGTACTATATATATGTATATACACACAGGTCTTTAGAAGGAATGTTAAATCTTTTGTTAGACAGTTTTTTTTTTTTTGTAATATCTACTTATCGTCAGTTCATACGTTCGAAACACATCAATTATAGCGCACAAAAAATCACGAGATGCTGAGTGTTCAAAGCGCGTTTATTTATAAATCAACTCAGTGGCAGTCGGTGCTATTCGCATGCACAAAATATCGCAAAATTTTATTGTTTTTATTTTTAAGTAGACAAAATTTAAATAAAATAGAAATGAAATGAAATCAGTTTGGATCGTCAGAGCGCAAAAACTATACAAACAGACTCACATGTGACAAACTTTTACAAAAGTAAGATGACTTTTGAGTGAAAATTTTTGCTGAGACACCTACACAGTATAGGCGATGCGATGTAGACGCTTGTCGTTGCTGCCATGAATTAGGTGACGACGATTGTCTTTTTGTTGCTATAAATCTCTCGAATTAATTTTTATACAATATATTATTCTTTTATTTATAAGAAATGAAAACTTTTTTCTGTTCCGTTTGCTAAAATCATTGCAATTAAATTTTATAAGGCAGCCGGAAATAATTTTTGCTGCTGCTTTCAAATAAATAAAAAAAAAAAAAAAATCTTTGAATGTTTGCCAGTTGCAAAAGCAATTCTATTTGTAAAGGTTATTTAATGCGATATAATATTTTTGAGCAGCTATGTAGCATAAATTGCTTAATGAGGCATTGGAGCGTTGTTATAAGAAAAAAAAAAAAAAAAATAAAACAAAAAAGAACGCTGCAGTTGAAATTATTCGGTTTCGAGATACGCTGTACCCCTATGAAACTTAAAGGGATTTAATACTAGAAAAGAGTACAGATTTGAATGCATACGACCCTACTAAAATACAACCAATCTTGCGTTTAAATGTTTCCTTAGCTTTTGAACAAGCAGTGCAAAACAAAAAGTTAGGAAATTAATAAGAAAAAAATGGTATTAACGAAAATCATTTTGCTTTTCCCACTTCTCACTGCACGAATAAGTGCCTTATAAAACATTTTTTTATGTATGCAATGAAAAGGGAGGACGGAAGTAGCATAAGTCGTTCAAATAAAATTGCTTATAAAATCGTTATTTACTATTTTCGGATTTTGACTTATAGAGATGGTTTTTTATGGGGAAGGGGCAACAATTTGAAATAAACTTGAAAAGTTCCGGCGAAGTCCTAGTCGAATGCAAAAAGCGCGAAGTCTCTATCTGTTACCGTTTTCGAGATCCTTTCGTTCATACAGACGGACAGACGTACATGGCTATATCGACTTCTCATTCACTGCTGACCATAATAGGGGTAACTTTGTGCGGTCTCCGACCATTATTTCTACCTGTTACATACATTTGCACGAAACCTTCGGTACAGAGCCTAAAAAATTAGTAGAGATATAATGAGATATAATGGAGAGGCGTTTACACCAGACTGAAAGGATTATTTAAGTCTAGCCAAGTGATCTATTGTGTACGTACCAAGATGTTTCTACAAAGTTATTTAAGGTTTTGTTTTGCATTCTCTCATTAAATGCAGCCCCGTTGCCCCATAATTGGATGACATATATGTCTGCATCGGAGTGATAATGGTTTTATCAATCAATACTTTGTTAGGCCCTGTACCGAAGGTACAAGAGCCTATTGGTTTTGTGCAAATGTATGTAACAGGTTGAAATAATGATCGGAGACCCCCCAAAGTTACCCCCATTATGGTCAGGAGTGATAGAGGAGTCGATATAGCCATGTCAAGGATCTCGGAAACGGTAATAGATAGAGACTTCGTGTTTTTTGCATTCGACTAGGACTGCTCCGGAATTTCACAAGTTTATTTTTAAATCTTGCCCCTCCCCCCCTTCTCCATAAAATAACCCCCAAGGCTAAAGTATGCCGTCTTTCTAAACCAAAATCCAAAAAGTTCATAAAAATCGGATAATAAATGACGATTTTATAAGCAATTGAATTTGAGCGACCGCCCTTTTCGTTTCATACATAAAAAAATGTTTTATAAGGCACTTAGTCGTGCAGTGAGAAGTGGTCATGTGTTTGGTCATAAGCTAGGGGAACATTTAGTGTGTTTGTTAGGCGACCTGTACTGGTACAGGGCCTCTTACAGTCGGTTACGCCCGATTGTGATTTTCTTACTTGTTTTTTAATTGTGAACAGGGGGTTCGTTGGTTGCTCGTTGGTTGGCTTTTTCTTATTTGGAGTGTGTTCAGTACTTTGAAGTATTGAATTATCAACACAAATGAAGTACATGATATCATTCCTTTTAAGATGAAGATTTCTGATGGTTAATTAAAATATTCTTCTTGCATACGACACGTCAGCTGCAAGCACACTGCCTTCAGAAGCACTCACCTTAATCGAACGGTTAGACGATTAACTAACCAAGATTTGAACAAGAAAGGGACTTCATTGAGCCGTGCCAAACGCTATCAAATGCCTGTTGCACATAAAGAAACGCCATAAAACCAAATTAATACTTTTTAATGGTCACTTTCAGTACCAGTTATTTGCAACAATCAACGTAGAAATATTATCTTAATTGCTCTAGAGAATATTTTGGGAACAAACTTATAGTTCTGTTGGAGTCCACCAAGTTTTCTAGTTTACTACTGAGAACACATTCCATTGCTTCGGATAGTGGCCGATACAAACTTTAAAAAGTCACGAAAATATTTATAATTCCTCATATCGAAGGCAGAGACTGCTGCAAACAACTGCTACATATATGCTAATTGTTATTAGTGGGTGATATTGATCTATCAAAATCTTGGAATTTCAAAAAGTTCCAAGAAAAAACAAACTCATTTGATTTATTTGCTTTTGTCATATTCACTTTGGACACAATTAAGCAAAGATTAAAAGTGCAAATTGGAATAATTTTAGAGTTATTTTGAGCTATATATAAAGCAGATTTTGACGGTTATTTTCCACTTGTTGTAGTACTTTCATTTAAAATATGAGCAAATGTTTATGATAAAAATATTCATAAATAATGAATTTAAATATTAAATATTTGCGCAATTAATTAGATTGCAGCAGCTTGTCATAGATTTGATAATAATTTGTTTGTGATTATTGAAAGCTACATATTTTCACGATGATTTTTTGTCACACACAATGACAACAACGCCCAGAAAAATATTTAATCAAATAAATAAAATATCGCTAATAAGGACGCAATTGAAATGAAAATTATTTTTGAAATTGGCGTCTTTTTGATTTGCATTGTTATTAATATTGATTTTTCGTAGAATTGTTGATAAAAATGTTGGTAATTTGAAAATGTATGCGAAGGTAAATCGTGGAAAATAACAGACTTATTATACTGCAAGAGATATGTTAATTGAGCACTGAGACTTTTGAATGCGCCGCACACCCACTCAATGACAATTGATGCTAATTATTTTATATCAAATTTATTTTCCATTTATTGAGCAAAATAATTTTTATATAAACATTAATGGTTGCAGCGCTGACAAAATGGAGATTTTGACCTCTGGAAACTTTCCACACGAGAGATGGCAGCGCAGCACAGCTTCGAGAGAAATACATTTGATATTACTTACTAATAATGCTCAATTGAAAGCTTGTTATTTTTCCTTTAAAATAATGCAATTCGAAAAAATAATGTCATCCTTAAATTTAAATGGATACTTTATGCCCATTTTTTTTTTTAAATGTTATGTCATAGGCTTAAAGTGTAGCAAATAAAGCAACTCGTGACATTCGTCACTTTTTTTGTTGTTCAGTTTTGTGCATATTTTGTTAGCTCAACGTTGCCATGATATAATCTCATTATTAAACTGCACTGCTCGGTTAAAGCTGTGGATCCGAACTAATTCAGCGCCATTAAGAAAAAATTATGAATGCGTGAAAAAATGTTTTTTATGACTTTTAGTATATGCCTACTCGGAGGCGTATATGTAATATTTTAATTAAATGATCATATTTACGCAAATATTTATCTAAGTAATTTATTAATGTTGTAAAATTCCACTTCACTCACAGTTAATTTAATTACAATAAAAAATAAAAACTATTTACAAATATATTTACCTAGCAACACCATCTACATTGCGAGCAACAAGAAACGCCCATATCTTGCTTCATTTTTTCTCTGAGGATTGTTTTTTTTTTTTTTTTTTTGTATACATTTCATTTTCTTATTTTTACAATTTGCAAATATTTATATATTAATAGTTGTCACAGCGACAACAGTCACAGGTTTTCTGTTTAATGCAATTTATGAAGATTGCACGTCGCAAAAACATTTACTGACAGTCGGTGTAAATGCCTGTGAACGCTGAACGCTGTGTGCTGTACTATGGAACCGACCGCACAAATCCGTGCACTACTAAATATCATCGCATTGCATCTTATGACGCTGAGATTGTTTTGACGTCAGGCATTAGTGACAATCAAATGTCTTAAAAAAAAATAAACTTGCCGATAGGCATTTTCGCGGAAACTCTCTCAGTTACTTGCTAAACTTACACTTGAACTCGACTTAATCAACTACAAACATGAAAAAACTGAAAAATTTGCAAGACTTCTGCTTGTAATATTTTAATTGAGAAAAAATAAACAAAAAAGTGGCGTGCCAAAGCGATTAGGTTGCGTCTATTGTATAAGATATTTTAATCGATAAGATTATCGTCAGTCAAATTATTTTAATATGATTTATGCCTGGTTTTAACTCTTAATCGCATTCAAAGGCAATTGCGGCATTCCTTATGCTTTTAGAAATAAGAAGTTTTTCTACGAAGACTTTAGCATTTGAGTATTTTCCAAAAAATTTCTTGATTGAAAAATAAGTCAACTTAGAGCGGCTCTATGTCTCTCTGAAAGCAACTCTGAAACACATTAAATAGTTATTTTGAATTCTTAAAAAATCTTTGATTAATTCTCTTTCATTTTGTTTAATATTCTCATAAAATGTTTGTTTTATATTATATTTGTATATTTACATTAATGGGCGCGCCTGATTACTGATTATTACTTAAAAATCTTGTTTTTAAGTAATAATCATTTCCTTCAAGCAACATAATGTAATTATTAAGTATTACTAAAGAATCTTTTTTTTTTGCTGTTCAAAATCTAACAAGAAACTTCGATCAATGTCTTAAATTTAAGTGCTATGAACTCAAAAGACATAAGTTCAACTCGTTTCTCAAGTAGCTGATAAAATCAGTCAATTTCTAAAAGTGTTCAACCGTCTAAAACGGACAAAACTTAAAATAATGCAATTTTTCAATTTTTCATACATTTTGAAAAGCTGTCAAAATAAAATCAAGAAGTTTTCTTTAGTGCCAGAAACTCAAGTGCTTACATATATCTCTCTCTGTTAAAATCATTTCTTTGTTAAGAGCACTCATCGGTCTAATATGTATTATAAAAATTGGCATAGATTTCTACAAAAATGTGCTGTCGGAAAGTAATCATAAAGTTTCGATCAATGTCTGTAAATTATTTATTGCACCAATAAGTTTGTTGATTAAAGTAGCAGATTGAACAATTACAAATCGATTAGTCTTCAATTGTATAAAAATAAACTGCCCTGACAGCTATATTAAAGTAAAGTACACAATTTAAAGCACTCTACAACTAGACAGATTATTATTAACTGTCCAGATTTAATCAAAATGCTTTCGTTCAATGTCAATTCCAAAATTATTAAACACTAAAATTAGTAACATTAACTAACTGAAATATTTGCTCAAGCTAAATATAAAATATATATACTTTGGTTAAAACAATTCAAAATTGAAGACGGCACATGCCAAAAGATGATTAACCATGAACGATGCGCTGCAGGAAAAAAAAAAACGTGTAGAGTATCACATGTTGTACATGCCTCGCGACTTCAAATCGTATCTTATCGAATTCAATATATTCTAAAATGCTAACAAATGATGCAAGAAATATACTAGGTAGCTAAACTTATTACGAATCGTAGAAAAACAGAAAATTACCGGAGTACTACGTAAATGCGCCGCTGTTATTATTGGACAAAAAAAAAAGAAGGCAGAACAGGGTATCAAGTGGCAGAGCAGAGCAGAAACGTATCAGTTCAAATTGACCGAACAATCGAAGGAAGCGGATTGTACCCATTTGTTATGACACTTTTTTCACGCTTATTTGTTGCTTTCTCCTATGAAATGTGAACAAATCAAAGTCTATAATATTTATTGATAACGCCAAAATAATTTGTTTGTTAGTGTTTTGTTCGAATTCACGATTGATAGCCTCAAATATAATATGTACATATGTAATTTCTATAATATTATACATATATTGAAATGCTATAATAAATTGAGCTAATGTATCTATAGATTCATTGCCGACCCGTCGTTAGGGAACATGTGAATATTGAGTGCATTCATTATTTACCGCACACGGAGTACTTTATGTAATTAGCTGAGTTCCAGTAAATAGACTTGTAAAGTAGTTCCAGTAACTGCCAGTATAATTCACCCTCTTTAATTCTATTTGGTGTCTTACAATTGGCATACGAATGAGATATTTGTGTATATGCATAATTAGTGATAATAAAAATATACTGTTTTACATCTAAAGCATTATATAATTGAATAATTTGTCAGAAATGATCTACAAAATCTACAAAATAAATAAATATAAATTGTGTAAAATTAGCAAATATTTAAAAAAAAAAAAAAATTACTACACTTCCGAAAGTATAGTAGCATGACTCAACCAAATTTTTATACCACATTCATTTATAATATCAAGACAATATATTAATAGAGATAATAATGGCTTACTAAGGTGTGTTGTAGATTGACGCAAAAGACTTGTAAAGACAATATGGCCCATAAAATAAATATATATAAAAAAATAAATAGTATTTTGAATTTGAGCAGTAAAGTTCCAGCTACAAAGTTACAGATATTGTTTTATTGTTTTTCAATCAATTTCCAAAACACTTTTGCAACTTCAAAGCTGGTACTTCTAAAATGAGCTGATGCCCGAAAACGTTGACCACCCAATTTATTATTAGGAATAAGTCATTATGTGCCAAGATAGGAATGTAAGGCAGGTGACTCATTAATTCGATGTTTTGAGTGTTCAGTATCGCCAGAATTCGTCTTCGGTGATAGGTTTTCCTCAATTGTCTGAAAACTTGGTGCAATTAAATGGTTTTGTACTATTCAGAATAAACCATCCTAGGTAACAGTTTTGTTTCGGGATCACCCGCATAAAGGAGGTGGACCCTACAAATAGTCAAGTCGATATAGACATGTCCGTTTATATCGACTTCGAACACCAAACATCATCGAATCAGTGCTGGAACAATATCCATTTTATTTGTTCTCATATTTTAGACCCATTTCTAATGCTCTGCAAACGTAAATAAGCACATTTGTTGCTCGGACTTCGAACACCAAACATCATCGAATCAGTGCTGGAACAATATCCATTTTATTTGTTCTCATATTTTAGACCCATTTCTAATGCTCTGCAAACGTAAATAAGCACATTTGTTGCTCGGACTTCGAACACCAAACATCATCGAATCAGTGCTGGAAAAATATCCATTTTATTTGTTCTCATATTTTAGACCCATTTCTAATGCTCTGCAAACGTAAATAAGCACATTTGTTGCTCGGACTTCGAACACCAAACATCATCGAATCAGTGCTGGAACAATATCCATTTTATTTGTTCTCATATTTTAGACCCATTTCTAATGCTCTGCAAACGTAAATAAGCACATTTGTTGCTCGGAAAATACTCAAACGAAATTGGAAGTCCGGTTACCGTCAATACGGTGTGTTATTAGTTAACCGTTCTTTGTACAAACTTCAAAGAGGTGTAATAGTTATATTGAAAAAAAATTGTCGTAAATAGTTCTCAAGGCAAATTCTAAATTTTTTAGTAAAAAAAAATATTTTGCGAAATATAAAATATCTTTTATGAACAAAACTTTTCATGCTTATTTAATGAATTTAATTTATTAAATTCAGGCTTCAATTGTAATGCAAATAATTTATTGTTTTTTTTTTTTTTATTGGCTAATTACATAGCGAAATATTAAATAGATGATCTGAAATAGTTTTTTTTTTTTTTTTTTATATATAAATTATATGACGTCTATCGCGAAGATACTTTCTCTCTATTTTAACTTAGTATCAACGTCTACATCATCTCGTTCGTTTTTAAAACAAAGACCTTCAAGAGCGGGCAGAGTGCGTAGGAGAGCCACAAAAGGGCGCTGATTATTATCAAAAGAGCAAGGAAATGAGCGAGTAGCGAGCAACAAGTTATCAGCAAATATGACAGTCATAAAAAGGCAACAACAACAACAACCACGCAATAGCCTTCATCTGGGCTGCGCAAAGATACACTTAACTCTTAAAACAACAACAGCGGCAGGTAGCCTCCTCTGCTCTATTGAGAGCGTCAAATAGCGCAAAGAGCAAAAAAAAAAAAAAAAAAAAAACAATTTATTACGCTCATATTTAAACGCATAGATACATGAATGAATGAATGAAAGCAAAAAAATATTTAGCAGAGATACATGCAAGGGCGTATACAGCTATCTACGAAGGGGGACGGTCACGCTCTACATAAAGGGGAGCGCTTAAGTGCCTTAGAGCTCATCTATTAATTCAGTACAACAAAAAATATTAATAAATCAAAGAAGATTTTATGAAATTTCGAAAATTTCTAGTAAAATAAATTTGTTTGACAAACTTTTTAAAAATTGAGTGGACACTGGCGTCCCCTGGTTACGCCCTTGGATGCATGTGTACAGCTATTGGCAACTTTAACTGTATTTGTTTGTGTTGCTATCTGGCAGTAGCGTCGTATCTCAACACGCATGCAACAAGTGTGAGGAGCACGAGAAAATTTTTGTATTTGTTGTTGTTGTTGTTTTTTTATTAATGTGACTAATGAATTATTATATATTATTATTTATTTTATATAAATTAAGTACATAATTGACGTTTTATAAATAACTGATAAGCAAAATAAGGGGAAAAAAATTACAGTTAATGGTTAATATGTCGCGCCGGTTTAACGTGTAGCCGACGTCGGCTAGCGCAACAAACAACAACAACATTTACTGATAACTTCAAATGGAACGCTGAACGTGAGCAATGTCGGCCGAGTCGAGTGTGTGGAGTAAACGTATACGTGTACATATGTGTGTGCGCCTTTGTATGTGTATTAAAAGATGAGAGCATGAGAGCAATAATTTTCTCGTTTTTTTTAAATACCCTATAGACGAAAACATATTAGTTTGCTGACAGGTCTGTAACACATTGTTGCATTTAGAAGATGCACGAGTAAAGAAGAGTGCAATGCATTTACTAACAGAGTGGTCCTCGCAAGAATAAAAAGAGAAAAAAAAAAAAACATATTACTGAAGCAGTGAATGCTTTTAGCATCTCAAACACGGTACATATCTTCTCGAGTCCCAGCTAGCGGGGCGTAGATGGTAACGAAATGGCGGACGCTCTAGCAAAAGAAAAGAGAGAACAATAGATATGTGTCAAGCCGGCACTAGCTAGCCTAATAATACTTCTTTAAACAAGAAATAACGCTATAGTTGAGTGGGTTCATTTACGAGACACCCGGTTTCTAACAAGTTGTACGTGGTCTAGTGGTCTGATTTTGACTTATATGGCATATTTTCTTAGGTATCATGCAAGATAGTCCAAATTTTACGTTACTAGCGCACTGCAATAAACATTTTTTCATACCAAAAAATAGAAAAGAGTCCGATGTGTACTTCAATTGTATATTTTATATGGTTTAACGTAAGATATCCAGTATTTGGTGTTTTAGCAAAATTAACATAATTAAAAATGTGATCTAACTCAGAATGAGCCGTAGATTTGCATGATAAGTGCCAACACGCACACACCCTCCTTTCTTAGGGAGGGGGTTACCATGTTTATTAGAAATAAGTTATATAAAGTATGAATAATGGAATGTTAATATGCAAATTTGAAGGCTCTAACTCGTATAGTCTCCAAACAGGTAGGCAGTAGTACATGTCTATATCGACTCGACTTTTAATGCTGATGAACATATATATATATATATATATATGTACTTAATGGGGTCTGACTGCCCTCTTTCTGCCTGGTATACATTTGCACTAACTGAGTATACCCTTTTATCAGTTAGATAAAACAGCTATTTCTAACCATACACATCTATTCACGTGAAAACATATTCAAGTTGTAGTGTACATAGATAAAGGTTAAAACAATTATTTATATTTACCATTTAGGTTCAAGAATGGTACTTCTAAAACCTTGCTTACTGAGCAAATTTAATATCTAAACTCGCCAAATTTGGTGCTAATAAAATATTGTTTATAGGTTCACTCATATCTGTCCGCCTTTCTGGGTTTCTATATGAAAAAAAAATCCAGCAATTATTCACAAAATATTCTGCTTTATGATCCAATAAACCTTTTGTCTTAGAATTTTACATATTCCACTTGAGTCACCTTCTAAGCATGGGTTTTTACTAACATACCTAATTGACCCTACAACAGCTGCTTATAATACTGAGCGCACTGCCGCCCAAATGCCCGAATGTGCTCTATCACCCATTTCTCCGTCGTGCATGCAACATTGATTGTGTGAAGTGTATTCAAACTTCGTATATGCACATATCTAATTTTTCCTTGTTTATTGTTGCTATTTGTTGATACGTAGCAAAAATATGCACGCGATTTGTTGGTTGATCAACGGTGCACAAATATATTTGTACTTGGTTGTATCTGTGTTTGTGTGTGTGTGTGTGTGTGTGTATCTACGACTGTTTGTGTGCGTATCTGCAAGTGTACATTTGACTGTGTTGGCATGTGTTAGCCTTTGGAAACAAATAAAAATTACAAGAAGTCACACGAGTACATGCATGAAATTCCTAACTCCGCTGCCTTTAGTTCTGCGTGCGTTTTTGTAATTAACGCTCTTTGTGCCGCGCTAGCTCTCGATCAATCTTTCTCTCGCTCGAACGCACTGCGCCCTCTCTCTCTCTATTTCACTTTTAACCGGCGGCGCTGTCTGGCAACGGCAACAATAACAACGAGCAACACAACGAACGGAACGGCAGCGGCAGCCAGCGTGTGCGAATGTGCCAACATATTTATAAAGACACCGCCGCAGCGAATTCGAAAACAGTCAAACAGTCGCTCGCTAGAACGCTTCTCAATACGAACTCGCATCTCGTATTCTGAGCATTCAAGAATTAAACAAGCAGCACATTTAAAATTTCAAAAAAAAAATTCAAAAAAGATATTTTCGAAAATAAAACTCGAAAAACCAACGCATTTCGGAACAAATAAAAATGTGTCGTGCGTGATCAAAAAAACGTAAAGCGGAAGAAAATTTTCAAATTTTCAAAAATAAAACAAATATATTTGAAATAAGTAATTTTCAACGAAAAAAAAATTCATTTTGAGTTTTTTTTTTCTAAAGTTTTTCGTTACGCGTATAAAAACTTGCTTCGTGTGTGTGTTTGTGTTTGACATTTTGTCTTTGCTAGCAAAAAAATAAATTAATATTAATAAAAAAAATCAACACTCGATTGCGCACATGTTTTTGAAATATTTAACTTAATTCAAATTCAAGCCGTGCTGCTTTAAACAACTCAACTACTACTGTATCTGGTAGTGTTCAAGACAACGTGCTGTAAAATTTTTTTTAAAAAAAAGCTTTAAAAAATTCTAAACTGCAATGACGAAACCATATAAAATGGTAAATCGCAGATACGAAGGCGGTAAGTGTTGCATTTCAAACGCACAGCAAATACACAGCTGCTGTAAATGTATCTCTAAGTATTAGGTGTATCTTTTTTTTTTTGTTGTATTTTACTGGCGCCAACACATTTAACACGCGTGATTACATAAATGTCACCGAAGTGAAATTAATATTGTTATATTTTTTTGCTTGAGTGATTTTTTAAACATAAATGCGCATTGCGTAGTGTAAACTGGTTTTCAAAAAACAAGCAAGAGAAAGGGGGGCATGTGTGCGGTGCATCAAATAGCCCGCGAAATTTTGTAGTTACAAATATTTGTAGATCGCCTGTAATTGTTCTCATGCCGGAAATCAATTGATTAGCTGTCGTCAGCATTTGAATTCAAACAAATTGTGTGTGGCAATGTATTGTGACTTATTTAGTAAAATCTATCTGGCAATTTTTGTATTAGTAACACATTCTATCTACATAGATACATATCTACATACGTTTATATTGTAGGGTTTTTTCCATTTTGCGCTATCATAATGAGTTATCGGATACCAACACTGCTATATATATATATATATATTTATGATTTGATAAAAGTATGTACTATATCGATTTTATTGCTTTGTATATTGTAGCTAAAAACGAAGTCTTTGTACACTTCATTTAACAAATGTGCATAAAAGATATATTTGTATCTTTCTCTAAAAGATTTTTTTTATAAAATCAAACAATTAAAAAATAAAAATAAACACAAGTTTTATGTATTTGTAAAATTTTTAATAGAAAATAATACTCATTGTTTGCTTATGACACCAGGCACAAATGCATACATGGCTCGTGAAACCTTCTTCTTTCAAAACAAAAACATATAAACACTACGCGTTACACACGCAAACAAAATCTTGCATGCGATACTCTTTAAAATATTTCTTTTAAAAATGAAGATGCTTTATAGCAATATTTTCTGCATTAAAATGTTATATTGGCGACTTTCTATGATATATCATTCCTTGAGAGTTAACTTGGAAAGACGCTAAGCAAGTTAGGTATCAGTTGTGGAATTATTTGTTGTCAAACATCCATTGGAATATATATTTCTAATATGATTATTCTTAATACATATTGATAAAACAAACGAAAATGAGTTGCTGAAACAGCTGTGTTGTTTCGCAAAATTATATTTCTATAAAACAGGCCACAGTTGATGATATCAGATATAAGTGGTTGGTGCAAAATTTCTGGTGCGAATAGTCAGCAACCCCATAATGTAAATATAATAAAACGAGTCGTTCAAGCCATGTCCGTCTGTCTGCCAGCGTGTGAGTACGGAATCTAATCGCTAAGTTTTTATACAATCTTTATCTCTAGGCTCGGCTTTCGTGGCAGATGCTCAAACATAACTAAAGTTTTCTGAATTTCGGAAATAAACATTTTTTTTTTTTCAAAGTGGGAGTGGGAGAAGTAGTCCCATTAAGTAGTCCATATAAGCGATGACGAAAATTTGTTCTATTCTAAGTCCACCCTAAAAAAAAGTATTCCATTTAGTTCCAGATCATAATATAGTCTACATACAAATCTAAATCTAAAAATTTTCTCTAAACTCAAGCTCAAGCTCTAAACTCCGAGCTGGTACAATCACTACAAAGTTGTGCCGGTCAACAGAAATCATGGCCGGTCTAGATTTAATTATTTTGAGCAACCAGATTTCTAGCTGAAGTATATGGAATCCATTTCATCTGGGTACTTGAATACTAAGACATTGAGGGAAAGATAACAAAAACATTAGAATACAGTAATGCTTAAAAGTAATATTATAAAATAAAAGCGTTAACAAAAAAATATCTTAATATTTTAAACAAATCTTGGTGTTATAAAAAGTTTTAACAGCTTTCTAGTAATACAGAGCGTCAAACAAAGCAGTAGATGTCTATACAAACAGAATAAGATACAACAAGATTAAACTGCATATGTGTATATGCATATATGTATATATGTACAATAACTTTTCCTTTATTTCGGTTTCATTCTTTAGCTTTGTATCTTTTTGTATCTTATATTGCATGTAGAATGCCAGGCATGACAAACACGTGCGTGCGTCATGTCTATATGTATCGAGAAATGCTTTCACAAGGGACATGTGCACGCTTTGGAGAAAAGTGAGCGAACCTAAGAGAGAGAGAGAGAGAGAGAGCGAAAGATACATTATAAAATGTATGAAACCACAAAAAAAGATACTTTTGTATATCTATATGTATAAGTGTCCAGTTTGTCGAATTTAATTGACCTTTAAGTTACAAAATTAAAATATATAACGCAAAATAAAACTAAATAGTAGAAATCATTGAAAACTATTTGCAATTAAAATGAAAAAAAAAAAATATATATACTATATAAAATATATATGCTAAAACACTTTTGGCAGATATTCTGATATAAATGTATATATTTATTCATTAACACTTTGATGCTGTCGTCGAAAATTATACAAAATAAGTACAAAGCGTTCTTGTGCATAGGAAAGTGTAGCAGAGTGTTCGAATTTTATTGACACTAAAGTAAATTCAAACAGAAAGCGTGAAAAGGATATTAAAATTAAAAACTTTTTTTTTATAATATTAAAAATATTGTGTAATAAGTTTAAACATTTAAAGATGGAATATCTTTTTATATTAAAGCTTTTATTTAGCACTTTTAATAAAATATTTTGCATAATCATGCATTGCTGATAAGTTGAACAGTAGTCATTGTGAAATATAAATACTTGTGAGTAAAATTAAATTAATTATATTCGCGTAACAAGAAACACATTAAACTGTGTACATATTATCGTTTTGAGTATTTTTGCTTTAGTTAGATTTCTAAGCAAACAATGACTGGTACTGATAAAACTGCTATTAAATGGCGTTCTAAAGATGTCACTAATATATTGTTACAACAAACATATTATACAGTCAGTATGTAGTATCTTATCGTAGCTTTATATATATTTTTTTAATGTCTTTAATATATCGTAAAAGCAATTTAGTAGCTTATCAATGCGTTTGCGCATGTCCTTCAGCAAATAACTTTTGCTTATTAAAAATTATAACAAGAAAAATCTATGTAAACGATTGCTCAGCATTTCTGTGAAATTATTAGTCAATAAAAATTTTATTGCAAAAATCACAATCATATAATAAATCATTTGTGTTTGTTCAATCACTTAAATTTAAAGTACATATATGTATATGTATTCAATAAAATTTATTTGTACATTGCCAAAAATGCGGCCTTAGCAATAAATTTTTTGAGTTTTGCGCCTAAAGATACAAATGTATCTGCATATTTTTGTACTCACGTGCACGCTTAGTCACTATTATTGCTTTGGTTTATTGATTGTAAATTTGACCAAAAAGCTTCCAAAAAAAAAAAAAAACAAAAAAAAAAACATTAAAGTGTTGCTTTAGACATGCGCTTATCGTTGCCTCATAAATATTGGCATTCAGACGTCTGATACAAAAAAAAAAAAGAAAATAAAAAAATAAATAAAGAAAAAAAAATCATAAAAATAAAATTGTGAAAGGCGCATAAATAGTAGGTATTTACAAATTGGAGACAACGTTTTTTTCTTTGTTTTTTTTTTTTTTGCGACACCATGGCACCAAGGTTCATTAACTTGTTGACGTCAGTTATACATGGTATGCCAATATTAGGCGATATACGCTGCAAATAAAGATACATTTAATAAAATAAGACTACGTTTTTTTTTTTTTATAAAACACACTTTTAATCAAAAGTATTGCTCGAGACATTCAGTTTTCTCTGGAAACTTGAAAAATTTCGCGAATATCGTTTGTCAAACAATCAATTTAATTGAAATAAATTAAAGAACAAGCCATACACACATACACATTGAGTGTATGTGTTGTATCTTTTGCAGTTGAAGTATTAGTTAAGCTAAGTTTGGAAAGTACGTTACAATTTTAATGCATTTAAAATCAATTAAATGTATTTTTTTTCTATTTTTTTTTTTTGGTATACAGCATTATAAAGTTTATTTCTAAATAGTCGTTGTTTAATTATATTTAATTTACCATTAGTGGTTGTGGCATATACAGAGAAATCTGCACAGTTCAAAAAACAGCCTTGTTGGTTTGGTATTTTTTTTTTTTTTTTTTTGTATGAAGACATTGTATATAATATATTGGATGCACAATGTTATACACTTCACAGTTGATCTAAAAATAGTGTTGCTAGTTTTTCTTCAAACTTTTGTAACAATAATATTTATTTATTTATTAATATTTATGCTCTAATTTTATATAAAAAATGACAGTCTGCGCTAAAATTTATACCAAATATATTCAAGTATGTACATATACGGCAGGTTAGTTAGCTACTTTGAACGCCTTTATTATTAAAACAATTATGTTGTATTGTATTAAAAAATTGAATAGCTATTTGCTTGCTGACTGTGTCAAACTCAATAAAAATTAAAATCGGTTACATACAAATACATGAAAAGCAATTTTAAAATTTAAATTCATACAAATGTTTTAATATATGAACATGCTTGAGTATAAAAATTAACTTTGTCTTCTTTTGTCTCTTAAAAGAGAGTTCATTTAGTTCTGTGAATCTTTAAAGTAACTAGTACCCTATAGAGATACGTATGTACGTATAGGCAAGCTCAACAATTTACCATTGAAAATGAACTTCCATTGAATATGACTATTTGTAGCGTAATAAAATGTCGGTAAAATAGCATAAAATTTTATCTCTTGTCTTTAATTATTTGGTTTCTCTTTATTTTCGTTACAACAACTAAAAATTACACACTCAGATACATATGTACATACTAACACAGTTACGCAGTTGGCACTTTATCATCAATTAATGGCGTTGATTTAACCAAAAACAAAAATAAATAAATAAATAAAATGATTTAAAATTAATTTCGTAAATGTTGTAAATTCCTTAATAATCTAAAAATAAAACATGAATTGTTCAAATAAGGCAACTAAAAGAACAAAAAAACACGAAAATAAAACTTTAACTTTATTGCAACCGAAGTTGAAATTCCCTGCACTGCAGGCTTAAAATATCACTAAGTAATACTTACAGTTGCTGAGATCTGGTTATACATATTTGCAGACAGACACACTGAAATGCAGCGGATTAAAATTTCCAAAATTTCTATTTCAATAATCGTATAGGCTGCATATAAATATTCTGTCTTAATTAATTCGTTTTATAGTCATATCAGCTTTACTAACTCTACGACAAAAGTAATATACTATTTACACTAATATATGTAGAGTATCTATGAGGTGTGCAACTTATACAATGGACACACTCACGTGCACGACAACCGGCCAGATTAAAGTTAAAGCAAAAAAAAAAAAAAAACAACAACAACAAGAATCATTAAGAAGATCATTGAGTACCAAAAAACAGGTAGTAGTACAGCCAACACCGCAAAAGCAGCAGCAGCAGCAACAACAACAACAACAAAAGCACCCAATATACCAATACAACTAACTTCCATACATACATACATTCATACAAATGTATGGCTTTGTAAGTACATATATTGCGTATCTACATATGTGTATCAAGCTGCTTGTATTTATATTTCGCACCGCGTGCAACAGACTTTTTAGTTTTTTTTTTATTCTATTTTTCTTTTATAAGATTTTGACACAGTGTTTTAAAAATAAACGTCCCACAAAAGAAAAAAAAAGATAAAATAACGCGTGTGAGAGCGCTGAGCATGAAAGAAAATTTTTCTTGTGTGCGTTTGCACACTTACACTAGTGCATACATACATATGTATATATTTGCACGCGCTCTTGCTCTCTGCATTTTGCGCTCTGACTAAGCTCAGCCGATAAAAACGTGCGTATGAGTAATATAAAACAATGGCCGAAAAAGCCTGCGCAGCACGAGACAAATGCTAAATTCAAGCAATGTGTGTGAGAGAGAGCACATAATATGCAGATAAAGGTAAAACCAAAAGAGATAGCCAGAGATTGCAACTAAAATTAGTCAGAATGTGACATCTTTTTATGATTACAGAAAAATGCAATTAACATATTTTTTTTTTTTTTTGTTTTTGTGGAAAAAATTCCCCGAAAATTTAATATTTTTTTTTTTTGCTTAGTTGTTAATATTTAGGTTAATACATTTAAGCGCATAAAATAATAAAAAAAAATGTTAGTAATTTGTGCAACTATGAATTTTATTTATGTATATGTATGTACATACATATTAGGAAGTAAAGTTTAAGAATGTGGAATGTCTGAAAATAGTTTTCAATAGTCATCAGCTTTATTATTTCAAAGAAGTCTTATCGCATTTCAAGTGTTTGGCGTATGCAATGTCTGTGACACATTTCTTATTTCTCAAAAAATAATTCAACTGCAACAAAAACAAAGAATTTTAACAAAAATGTTGACAAAGCACAAATCAGACAGTAATTCGTGAAATCAGTGAAAAAATTTTATAAGACTTTTAGTTCCAACAGCAGCAGTGCAACATGTCATACGAGGTGCAACGGAAGTTCCAGCCTAAAAATGTGCAATACTGGCTCAAAATTTAAATGCATTGAATTTCATTTGTGTGAGTTTTTGGTGACTAAAGTTTATGCTAATTAGTGCATAAAACTAAATTACTAACTAAAACTAAAATCTTTATCGCCATGTCGCACTATGCCATACATTGCGCTAAATTGTAGAACCATGTACATATGTATTAGTTTATCAGGCTTAACTAATCTAAATCGGTCAATATGTTATCGCCAAAAGAACCTTGCTGAAGTATGATACTTAAAGAAGTGCTTTTATTTTTACGCTAGAACACCTAAAATAATAATTTTTTTAATAAATTTTTTTAACCATTTTTTGTTTCTTGCAGAGGGTTTTCTTGGCATGCGCCATGTGCAGTGTCTGCTCTGCTTTTTCTGCTTGTCCTTGGCCTATGCGCTACGCGTTAATCTCAGCGTTGCGCTGGTTGCCATGACGGAATCGGCGCGGCCCCAGAATAGTACCAGCAATAGTACCAGTGATGGCAATATGACGGATACTATTGAGGATATTTTGGAAGAAATGCGACCAGATGAGAACAAATTGTTTGCGTTCGATGTAAGTTTATACATATTTCAAAGTCAGTGTAAAGACTAATGCCATTTGTCTTCCTTTTTTTTCGTATAGACATATGACTGGTCCGAGCAACAGAAATCCTACATGCTGAGCAGTTTCTTCTGGGGCTACATTGTTATGCAGGTACCTGCAGGTACGCTGGCGCAACGCTATGGCGCCAAGATGCTGTTGCTTGTTGGTCTGCTGCTGTGCGCGCTGCTTACCATACTAACACCCATCTCTGTCTCGATTGGCGGCTGGAAATTATTGTGCGTATTGCGTTTCTTAGAAGGTGTCACACAGGGCTCGGTACATCCAGCAACGCATGTCATGCTTGCACGTTGGGCACCGCCAGAGGAGCGCGGCATGCTGGGCACACTTTGCTACTCGGGCTCGCAGTTCGGTACAGTAATAATGCTTGCAACCAGTGGTTACATTGCTAGTTCACCGCTTGGCTGGCCGGGCATCTTCTACATTTCGGGTCTGGCCTGTTTTGTTTGGGCCATATTTTGGTATATCTTTGCCGCTAGCAATCCCGAGGACAGTAAACACATATCGCCTGAGGAGCTTAAGTTCATTGAGACTTCGTTGGGTAATCGCAATAGTAGTGCGGCTGCAACTAACAATGAAGTACCATGGACTGCAATTTTCAAATCGCTGCCATTCCTATCACTGCTCGTGGTGCACTGCACCCACATGTGGGGCTTCTGGACGCTGCTAACGCAAATTCCAAACTACATGAAGAACATCTATGAGATTGAGATCAAGGATAGCGCGCTGCTCTCATCGCTGCCTTATATGGTGATGCTTATACTGAGCTTCTTCTTTGTCTGGCTATCGCGTGTTTTGGCATCGAGTAAAACCATGTCGCTGTCCTTCAATCGCAAATTCTTTAATACAATTGGTCATTGGATACCGATGTGTTCGTTGATTGCTTTGGGCTTTGTGCCCAAGGAGAACGCGTCAATTGCTGTGGGCCTGCTCACCGTAACGGTAGGCATCAGCGCTGCAACCTACTTGGGCTTCCAAGTGAATCACATTGATCTCTCACCCAATTTTGCTGGTACGCTGATGGGTCTGACGAACGGTGCTGCAAATGTGATGAGCGCACTGGCGCCGCTAGCGGTTGGCGTTATGGTCGAAGATGTGGTAAGTTGAATCGTAATGAAATAAAACTGTAATTTGTTTAACTATTTCAAATTCACCCGCACTTGCAAATAGAAAAACGTCAACGAATGGCGCTATGTGTTCTTCCTGGCAGCCGGTGCATATTTCTTCGGCAATCTGCTCTTCATAATCTTTGGACGCACTAAAGTTCAATGGTGGAATACGCCCAATGTCGATCGTCATGCGGAAGCGCCGCTTAAGCCAGCCGATAGTAGCCAAGCATAATTGACAACTAAACCAATTACTAAAATTATTTTTATTAAAGACTCTCGATGCAATGATTTTCTAAATTCCTACAATTTATTTCTAAATTGTAAACGGACAATATTTTATAGATATACATATATAAATTAGTTTGTTGTTCTATTGACTATTTTAGCGATTGTGAGCTTCCATTAGCGATATTAAACTTAAATTTAATTAATTTAATGCGTTTAGTTTCTAAGCATTACATTTAAAAATATAAAATAAATTTTAATTTGCAGTATTTTTATGTTATGTAAATATGATTTTAAAAGAAAAACTCGTGTAAATAATTGTAATTTATAATGTATAACAAAATGAGAAGCAAAGAAAAAAGACGAAACGAATTATGTGCCTACGTGAATTGTTTATAGATATTTAATATAGAATTTAAGCTTAAGTGAACAAAAATGTGAAAATTGTTGCAATAATACGTAAAGAACATGTGAAAAGAAAGCAAAATGCGCTCAAAAAATACAAAATAATTACGCAAAATGCGTAATAAATATGAAAAAGTTGTTTTAATCAAGTTCAAAAAGTAACGACTCTTTCGTTTGAAACTTTGTAGCCCTGCATTAGAAATACTAGTATTTGTCTGTCAAACACTGAAACGCAACAGTTTGTTTGCTTTACAACACTTAACACTGCTGCAGCAGCTGTTTGCACTATCAATGCACAGTGGAAAAGTAAAGGCTAGAAAATTTAATTGAAAGTTTGCTTTGAGTTCTAGTTAGAAAGTGTTGCGCAAAAGTGGCTTTGCATTACACAGCGCTATTTAAAAATGAATAAAATGCATTGCGCTGAATAGAAACTCGTTGCTGGAAGCAAATAGTTGAGCAGTATTTTCCAATGGGCTGCATGAATTAGAATTCTTCTTTGTTTTCAAACAATTTCACTCTTTGTTTTTTTTTTTTTATTTTTTGTTTGTCTTTCTATCGTTTATCGTATTTGTATTTTCCAACTACGTGTGCAATTTCTGAGCTTCGTCGGTTCTAGTGTTCGTTGCCTTATCAGCTTTGCGTACTGGCAGTGACAAATGCGGAGGAGTGTCGAGCATTTATCAATAATTAATAGTTTTACATGCGACTTCGATGCGCACTGAGCTAAACGGGCTTATACATTATTATTATTTTTGTTTAAAATATTGAGCATGTTTTTTGGTTGTCATTGCTGCAGTCGTCATGATTACCAACAGATTAATGCAACAGGTATTTATATAATAAAGAATTCTTTGTTTCTAAAGGAATAATACAAATCTTTTCATTTTCAGGTCCACGTTGCGGCGTGCGTCATTTGCAGGTTCTGCTGGTCTTTTGCGGTCTGGCAGTTGCATATGGAATGCGTGTAAATCTCTCCGTGGCAATTGTTGCCATGACAGATCGTAATGCCAGCAATCCAGATTTTCCGGTAAGCCAAAAGGCGTACAAACTGTAGATACTCTTCGGGTAAAGGGTATATTAATTTTGCCACAAAATTTGTAAAACGCAAATAGAGACGATAAGTGGTATCACTCTAGCCGTCTGTCGTGCGTGTTATTTTCGCTACTAATTCCACAGTTTTATTCTTTGTAGTATTATATATTTTTTGCGTTCGTCTGTCTGCAATATTGTGATATGAGATATTGGTTACAGAGTTGTTATGTTGACTCTTTTAACCAGTGATAACACATTAATTAAAATGATCGCGAAGCACGTTGAAGTCGAGTTTGCTCGACTTCGAGATAGCCTGTACCACCATTGAAGCTTAAATTTGTATGCTGAAATAAAACCCCATCTTGCTCCGTGTGGGATATTTTATTCATTAACTATTATTTGTGGTTCAGATGCTAAGCTCGCCCTTAGGGGTATAAAAAGTATTTATAAAGTAGCCCTCCTTTCTGAGTTTTTGAAAAAAAAAACATTTTTTTTTTTTTCCAAATTTTCTCCTTTAGCAATTGTCTTAGCCCATACGTTTTATCTACTTGTTAAAAATATCTACCATCTGAAAATTTATACCTGACGCATCTGACGCACCACTTTTAATCCATACAATGTGATCTAAGGTTTTATGTATGTATATTTTGGATATTTCGAGTCTAGTTTTGTCTTCGTACATTTTATCCGAAATACATTTTTTTTTGGTTTTAACTAATATTTTTTTTTTCTGCTGCAGGAATTCGAATGGGACGAAAGCATAAAATCATATCTGCTGAGCAGTTTCTTCTGGGGCTATGTTGTCACACAAGTGCCTGGCGGCTACTTATCCTCCATTTACGGTGCCAAGTACACAATATTCTATGGCATACTTATATGTTCCTTTCTGGCACTGTTGACGCCCTTTTGCGCGAATTATGGCGGCTGGGAGCTACTTGTATTGCTGCGTGCTGTTCAAGGGCTCTGTCAGGGTGTCATATTTCCCTCAACGCATACATTCCTCTCCAAATGGGCGCCCGCAGATGAGCGTGGACGACTGGTCGGTTATTGTTATTCCGGCGCACAATTCGGCACTGTGATAATGCTTTCTATAAGCGGTTATATTGCGTCTTCCAGTTTTGGCTGGCCATGCATATTTTATGTATCTGGCTGTCTGGGCATATTGTGGGCGTTTGTTTGGCTATATCTATGTGCTAGCACGCCGGCACAACATCCAAACATTACGCTTAGTGAACGTCGCTATATTGAAAACTCCGGTCCGAACCGACGTCCTTCAAATGCTGGACGCAGCGCCGAACCACTGCCTACGCCGTGGCGGAAGATATTGACTTCTGTGCCATTTCTGGTGCTACTTTTTGGGCATTGCACCAACAATTGGGGCTTCTGGACACTGCTCACCGAAATACCCACCTTTATGAAGAGTGTACTCGGCTTGGATATACGCCACAATGGTCCACTTTCGGCGCTACCCTATTTGGCAATGTGTTTGTTAACATACTTTTTCATTTTTCTATCGGATGTACTGAACCGTGGCAGTACACTGCTGCCGCTTGCCTTTTCGCGGAAGTTATTCAATACGCTTGGCACAGTTCTGCCAATGTTGGCGCTCATTGGACTGGGTTACATCACGCCCGGTGGCGACAATGTAAAATTAGCTATAGCTTTGCTCACTATCGCTGTAGCTACAAATGCAGCAACCTATTTGGGTTTTCAAGTTAATCACATTGATCTCTCGCCAAATTTTGCGGGCACAATGATGGGCATTACTAATTGTGCCGCGAATGTGATGAGTATACTGGCGCCGCTTACTGTGGGATTGGTTGTCACTGACGAGGTAAGTAATATGAATTCAATCTTATTAAGAAATTTTGTAAAAAAAAAAATTGTAAGTGTTAATGAAGATGCCACTGGAAGATATAGATCCCACATAAAATCAAATTAAAAATATCTTTCAAAAAGTCACTGAGTTATCAAACCTTCACATTCTCTTCTCTTCAATGTTTTTATCAGCTGTTGACGTGCTGTGGCGTACAGGGCGGGTATCGTCATTAACACCTCCTCCGCCTTTTGTAAATAGGTTCTAACACTTATAAAAATTTTATTTTGCTCAAAGTAGACTCACCAAATGCCACAAAGTGGTATAAACTCGTTGATCAATTTTTTCGATAGGAAAAAACTCAAAGCACACCAAAACATGTCTAGACTTTGTATCTGTCATGGCTGATCATGTCATCATATGTTGGGAACATGTCTACCCAAATAACAAAACTCGAATGTACGTAGCTCACGCAATCTGAAAGGTCTACCCTATTTTTAAACGAACCAAAAAAGTATCATAAAACTGTACTCTACCATTCTGTAATAAAAATCTTGACAAAATTAATATATACCTCTATATTTGCTTTTTTCAGACCGATCCTATGCAGTGGCGTATGGTGTTCTGGTTCACGGCTGCTCTTTATTTTGTGGGAAATCTGCTCTTCATTGCACTTGGACGTACTAGTGTGCAGCCGTGGAATTTCTCCAATGCGAGAGATGCAGTTGCTACAACTGTGCCTGCTGAAGATGCCGATAAGGCTGAACGTGCGCCGCTGGTTGCTAATGAGTCTTAAGCGAACTATCGCTAATTCAAATTTAAACTTTGTTGTGAATATGACTTGTGTACCTAAATCCGTTGCACGACATGCCATGGAATCACTTATTGAATAATCTATTTATCAATTTACAGAGTATAGCTAGCTATAAACATGACAAATTCAAGCGAAAATATTATTTAAGCGTCGGTGTACTATTGAAAAAAATAACTATTTATCGCTTTGCTTTTGGTGCTTTTTGCCAATAGTTCCAATATACATAAATAAATACGTACAAAATAAAGAGTATTAAATATGTAATAAAATGTAGACGAATATTTATACACGTAACTAAAGTAAATACGTGAATCCCATTGTAAAATAAAAATTGTGCTCAATTTTATTTGTATGTGTATTTTATTTAATATACAAACTTAAACTTAAAAAATATTTAAACTATTATTTATATGTAATTAGGCGTACTTTTTATGCTACTAAATTTTCTACGGGGTTTTTTGTTTTTCGATTCTGCGCTCAATTTGTTAACAAATCAATACACGTCGTTAAATATATAAATGTAACTGTTTTTCGTATAGAACTTAATTTTAGTAATTAAAGCTAAATAATTACAATAAAATCGGAAGGAGTGTCCAAGAGTACAGACAAACGCAAAAGCTAACGAAAATTTGTAAGTGTGGAGCATGTGACTTCGGAAGAGTAGTGTTTAAATAGAGAAAGTACATCTACCATTAGCATCTCCTTCTCGCTTAGATGCCGGAAAAGTGTATTTGAATTGGCGGTGCTTAAGACGTCGGATGACAGCTTGAAATTTTGGTTTTTGGCGTTGCCGACATGGTATTTTTTTTTTTTTTTTCATACCAAAAACATATCACAAACTCTATGCCGTCAATAATCTTGTCCTCTTCGAATTGTGTTCCGATCATGGTACTTGATCATTGGCGTCTTTATATTCAATGCAATTTATGATTCGCCGGCAGATCCTCGGAGCGTATGCAGCGTCCACGATAGCAAATTTCCGTTTCCGATGTAACTTTAGTTGACGTCGATGTCGCATAGACGACGTGATCCATTAGATCCTTATGGAAATTCTCCTTGCCACTCTCAGCTGGCTTGCTGGTGGTAGCTACTGCAGTTGGTGTTACATCGACTGGTGTCATCGGCGTCGTCGTCGACACCGATGCTTCTGCTGGCTTGGTGCGTTTGATGTTCATATATTCCTGGCGGCGTTTGCCAACCGCTGCCAACGCTGCAGTTACCGCTTTATCGTCGCTCTCTTCAATGGCAAAGAGATCGTGCAGTTGTTTCTTAACCTCCGAGAAGAGACTGGGTTGCGTTTCGAGGTCGCCCTCTGTTTCATCTACATCTACGGTATCCATGCGTCGCGTAGCGCTCTCCTGCGCAGTGTCCTCATCCACCGCAACATTCATGGGTAGTGTTGTGGCGTATGTTGTGTAGTCAAGTGATTTCGCCGTAGACATATCGTATTCTTCCTCGGGCACTACCGATTCAGGCGTGACAGTTGTTGTGGCCAGTGCGGATACCGGTTCGTTTGTTGTGGGCGTTAAGGGTGTAGTTGACTTTGGTATCTGTGCAAAATCTAAGCCAGCTTTCTCGCTTGAGTAGAGTGAATTTAAAAGTTGTGAGCCAAGATTTTGCGATTCAGCTGTCTCGAAAGTTTCTTGCTGCTGTGCAGCACCGCCCGAAGCAGCAACGCGCGTCTTCTTCCATTTGCCGCGTCTGTTCAAACGCGCTGCGATTGTTGTCTTCTGCGTTTCGAAGTAGTCTGTGGTGCGTGGGCTTTCTGTGGGTGCAACCGTAGTGTGTTCCTCGGGTACCTTGCCCATAACCTCTTCCAACAGTTCGGCGAAAGATTTCTCGGGTCTATCAAGGTAGAATGTTCCTGTTATACATAGTTCAGTATTATCGTTGCATATTATATTTACTTTAAATTTGGCGCCTTAAGTGTAGTTCTTGAGCCAGAAGACCCCAGATTGGCTGCAACATTGAATTCGTATGTTTCCGGTTGATTGGCATCCACTTCCGGTCCAGCGGTCACTATATCCGGTTCGCTGTCGTAGTTGTGCGTATCAGACTTGGGTGTATCCTTCAAAGGCTTAAAGTTATCGCTGTTGGCATTACCAGTTTTAATAGCTGGTGACCATTGCGATTCCTGACCTTCTAGCTTGAATGGTTGCTTATAACGGCGGCGAGGTGTCTGCGTGGTGAGAGAAGTATTGTGGTTTAGCATTTAATTCTTTGATTTCTCTAGGACCTACCTCATTATTTTCGTTCTGTTCAGTTGGATTGTAGCGACTGTATTTGCGCAAATTTTGTTTCGGCTTAATCTGTTCGACTTCGTCTTCCTCCTGTGGCGCAACCGTCGATGAGGCGGGATGTGTACGTGGTCGTGTGCGTGCACGAACTTTGATCACACGACGTGGTGGAATGCGTGCACGTGTCTGCAAATAAATTGAAATACAGTTTAAAAGCTGAAATAGAAATCTTCAATTGAATTTGCCACGTACCGAAGGACGTTCCTCTGCAGATGATGTGGTCGTGGTTGGCGTTTCGGTTGTTGTTGTGCGCGTCCTTGGATAATTGCGTCGTATGAAGGGTGAGCGGCGTGTCGTGGTTGTTGTTGTTATTGGTTCCTCAGTAGTTGTCGTAGTTGCTATGGTCGTACTAGTAGTCGAAGGCGTTGTGCTGGCCACAGTCGTATAAACAGGATTCACCTCATTGCGCAGCACTGCTTCTGTCGGATTTAGATCCTCCTGATTCGGAAAATAGCCCGGTCCATAGTTGTTCTTTGAGAATTCACTATAATGCTCTGCTATCTGCATGGGTTCGAGAATGCCACCTGTGAAATCCTGAACGCTGTTGTCAATGCTGTTGCTCGGTGTCACTGTGTAAATTTGTTGCGTCTCTGATGTCGGCGCCTCTGTGCCGGTTACATCATACGAGCTTGGTATGGCGGTCGGACTTGTCGGTTTTCGTGCTGGTTTGAAGACCGGATAGTTTTGTTTGAGTACATCACGCTGATAGTCGATATCCTCGTCTTCCTTGTCCTTCTTTGAACCGTTCTTTCGCGGCTTCAATTTAAGCGTTTGGCGTTCCTCGGTAGTGGGACGATAGCGCACACGATTTGGATTACGCATAATCGGATTTCGCTGCGATGTGGGGCGTCTTGTAGTAGAAGTAATCTCATTATCGGATGCTGCAGCTGTGCTGCCTCGTGTGGCATATGGGCGACGCAGGCGTGTTGTTGTTTGTTTACCATTGGTCTCCGTTTCGGAAAAGGAGGTTACCTTAGAAACAACTGGTTTGCGTGTGCGATGCAGAGGACGGCGTGTGGCACGTGTAGCTACATCCGTCTCGTAGACAGGCGTAGTGGTGGTCTGTAACTTGTCCTTCTCCTGTAAGTTATTCACTAGACCGGGTATATCCGGTGTCAGTGGTGGCAGCTCAGAGGGCACATGATAGGGATTTGGTTCGTATTCTATTGTGCCGTCGGGTATCTCGTTTTGATTGTAATTGGGACGATGATTGAGCGGCTGTTGTTCACGGGGCGGCAACGAATTGTAACCAACATCCGATGTTGTGATTGGCACAGTGGCGGGCGTGTAAATGGTAACGCGCTGCTTGCCCTTTGTTGTCGCACGCTGTGTAGTGGATGGAATATTAATCTCTTGCTCATAGTCCAAAGGCGTGTACTGCACCTGTTCGAATGGCGGATTGGTTGGGTTTGCTGCTTGTGGACGTTGGCGGAACGCATCCTGCTGGCGGAAGTACTGTTTCATGCGCAACTCTTCATCGCCATTGGTCGAGGGCGGTGGACGTGTAGTGAATCGTGGCACATGCTCCTGCGCTGGTACAGGCTTCGGCTCATTGTTTAAATTGTGATACAGTTGACCATTCGTGCTCTGGAACTCAACCTGTGGACTAGTGCTGTAGGTGAAGAGTGTTTGTGGCGCCGAAGTGGTCGAGGTGGTAGTGCTAGTAGATGTCGTTGAGGTGCTAGTGGATGTAGAAGTTGTGGGTCTATGTGGCTGCACCTTAGCATAGAAGTCGTCGTTGCCGATTTGATTAAACTGATCGTAAGGACTATTTGACAGTGCTGGTTGGTAAGCGGGCTGTTCGATTTGCACGTTTTGAGGTCGTTTCTTCTTAGGACGTTCCGGTTTGGTGGCGATCTTCGGCGAGGTAACCTCCTGTATGCCATCCTGCACATAGTAGTAGCTGAACTTATTGCCACGTTGTGGTTGCTGTGACTGCTCTTGTTGCTGTTCTGGCGCTGGTCGCTGAGTAGTTAACTCGAAGGGATTTCGCGTGCTGGTGGTGCTAGTATAGTAAGCATTTGATGGCAAACGTTCCTTGACACGCTGAGCAGAAGGGCGCGTGCGCTGTGTTGTCGGTACATATTGATTGATATCCTGCTGCAGCGGTATGGCATCTATATACTTAGCACGATTAACCACAATTGAACCGACATGTGGCTCTGGCAGTAAAATCTTATTGAAACCATTTGGTGTACGGTAGCTGAGCGGTGCCACAAAGAAGGGCACTTCATTTAAATTGTGCGTATGCGCCAGTTGAGACAGATAAGGCAGATCGAACTTTACATATCCTTCCGGAATTGGCATACCAGCGGGACCGACAAAGATATCCGGCGTTTGCTTTGTTGGTGCATCGACAACGGAGATTGTCTGTGCAGTTCGCAGTGTCGCAACGACATCGGATTGTGTTGGACGCGCAGAAGAACGCAACAGGAACATGGCGAGTGGAGGTTGGTGCGCTTTCGGTTTCGGTTTCGACGTGGTAAAAGGTTGATTACCGAAACTCTGGAAGAGAGGCTGCGACTTGTGTGTGCTTGTGCGTGGAGGCGATGTGGTGCTAGTGGAGAAGAAATCTGAAGCGGCAAGTGGATCCTGTGTATAGAACTGATTGATCTGGTAAGGATTGACGGCGGGCAGTCCGGCGTTTACGTTGTACTTATTGGCATTGTAGTTGCTACTCTGACTTGAGCCGCGTAAAGGCTGCGATTGCTGTTGTTGATTGTAGAGCGTATCGTACGGCACATAGAGCAGTTGCACATCTTGGTCCTGCTGTTGTACAGCGTCACTTGATGTTGCAGATGCCGTTGACGATGGAGCTGGTGCAGTAGCTGCAGCAGATTGCGGATAGGAAGATTGGAAAGTTGATGGTTTGTTCAGTTCAAAAATGGATTCCGGTTGCGGATTAACGGGAAACACTTGTGGCGTTACGCTTTGCAGCGATTGTTGTGTCGGCAGAGGCTTGGCTTCCTTGAAAGAAGAGCTCTTCAGCGGGAGTATATCATCGATGAAGTTCTGCTGATGCAGCGGCTTCTGTGGTGCGCTCAAAGCTTGAGACAGTGGTTTCTGTTGTATTGGTTGAAAGTCGGGCGAGAAGACAGTTTGCTGGTTGAAGAGTGGCGCATTGAAAACCGATGACTGTGCGCTAGGGCCACCGAACGAGTGCTGTATCTGATAGCCAGTTTGCAGCGTTGGCGGCAAATTCGATGCAGCGGCGCTTGCGCCACGTTGACCCAACTCATTGCGGAAAGGCATTTCAAATTTAAAGAACGACTGTGAAGTGGGCTCATGCGTTTGTAATGGCGCAGCCTTCAGTGGTTGATGTGCTGATTGCCGCAGGTTTTGCGCTTGTGGTAAATTGGCGGCAAAGCGTTGGAACTGAAAGGGAAACTCAGAAAACTGTGAGTTACTGGGCGGCTTCAGATCACCGAAACGTGCATTAGGCGGAAACGATTGCGAGTAGGTGAGTACGCGTCCATTGCCTGTGCGATCCTTAGAGCTGCCATCCAATGGTTGGGCCAGCGGCACCCAATCGAGTGTGTCCGTTTCAGTGGAATCGATGCCCTCCACTTGACGTGACCATTTTGTAGTTTCTTGCGCAAAGATTGGCAGAACGAAGAGTAAACAGAGCCAAGTCGTGGCGACGATTCGTGATTGCAGATGCGGCGTCATTGTGGTGCCTAGAGAGATTAAAGTGAAGCACAGCATTAGAATAATTGTCTTTTACATAATGTGCTAATTAATTCAATGGTTTGTATAAGAGCGTAGCTATTTGTGGCCATAACAATTACATTTGCATTTCAAGGTAAACCAGCGCATGAACTTGTCGTGATCTTTCAGGTAGACTTGAGACTATGATTCGATTTGTCTGATGAGTTACTCATGCAGCTCGAACTGAAAGTGAAAGGTTGCATTATATATTTAGATTGGCAGCTGTAATGCAATTAATGCAGTAAATTCCTGAGTAACATAGTCATTAGGTAGCGACTTAATTGAATTTCACAGCTAGCTTTAATTTCCATACTAAAACCGTTCGATACTATATTAAGTGTCTTAATAACGCAATAATTTTTTGCAGACATTTAATTTTCACTTTGACTTTAAGTCGCTTGCTTTTTTGCAACGTATATATTTAGCAATAATAATAATAGTATCTTTTAATGCAACAATTGCTCTTAAACTGCATTTCGATTACTCTGTACAATTTTTACTGTAATTTTCGTACGCGCCATAATATTTGCTTGTTAACGATACAAGTGCATTTCGCAAAATGTCTTATTGTAAGATACATTTTACAATTTGAGAAAGTCATATACGAAACTGCAGCAAATCGATTGAGATACATTTGTATCTTTTAAAAAAAAAACTGTAACTGCAATTATATACTTAAATATGTAGCTATTGTCTGGCATTATTTGTTTGTATAACTGTATACCTAGCCATTGACCAGCATAATTATGGGGGCATTTATTGATTTAGTATATAATGAAAATGGCTATAATTTAGCTACTTACATATTTCAAGATACACTACTTGCATGCAATACTTGCTGTCATGTTCGAAATGTTTTGTTGTTTATGTTTGCCAAATTGATTTCCTCATAGTGAAAAATTGCTTTGCGGAATTTAAAACATTTTTGTGGTGCGTTTTGGAATAGATTTGATAAGGTATTTCATTTTGACGCAAGAATTTGTTTATGTTTAGTATTTATGCAAACAATAATAAGTAAAAACATTGAAATTTTAAATGGCAGTATGTCCGAATCTGCACAATACATCTATTGTTGCTTAAGGCGATGGTGGTCATTGATTTGTAACCGAAATAGTCTGCACAAAATGCTGCACTTTCATTTTCACTTTTCCAATGAATTAATCTTCACTTGCCTTTTTTTTTGCTTATTGCTGCATTTTATCTCTCTCTCCTATATACTATTCATACATATTTTTATAAATTTTACTATATATCATATATATATATATATATATATATATATATATATATAAGACGCACGGATGCAGATTAAACTGGCAGGCAGTCAAGACCAGCCAACATGTGGCGAGGCACGATAAATGGGTTAAACGAAAGCAAAAGTTATTTCAGCTAAAAAAGAAAAAAAATATAAAAAAGACAAAAAACTGAGGCCGTTGGTCTTATAACTTTTTCTTTCATTCATTTCTGCATATACTTCTTATATACGAACTTTGAAAAGGATGCTTTTTATTTTTCAGATATTTTGTGACTTTGTAAATAAGTTGAATCAATTATTACTTTTATATGATGACGTCATTCATGTAAAATTTGGGCGAGTTATGCCCATAGATACATATATACCGAATTCTAAGCAAAAAAAATTTCCATACAAATAAAGAAAAGTGGTTAGTGGATTTGTATGTGGACTGTACAGGGTGTGGTACGTTGGCGAAGATATATTTTCTGCTTCGAAACTTAGCAAGTATTCAAATCCAATTTTAGATCGCTTTCAAAAAAATTAAGGCAAGGGTCAGAAATGGTTCTGGCAATGCACATACCGAACCAGACTCAGACTCGGATTCGAAGAAGAAGTTTTATAACGTTCTCGACTTAACAATCAATTCTGCCCTAGTGGCGATATCATTATTGCACTTTAATGCAAATATCGGCGATAACAACAACAACGGTGAGAGATTCTTTGCGTCACCCATCAAATGTTCAAATAAACCTGACTCACTAGGAATCAAAGTGAACATTTGCTGATTAACAGGCAATTCCACAACTGTCTCGTGAAGTTGCGAGCGAATAGTACATAGTACCGATGTGTTCAGCGATCACAATCTGGTCTGATACGTCCTTCAAAGGAATGAGAACACAATGTAGGCAGATCTTCAAATTGACAACACCGACTATGCTCCAACTGTACCATGAAGAACTGTCCTCTGACCTCTTCTGAAACTTCAGTCATGCAACGAGTACCGTCGAAATCCCAGCAGAAGGTAACGAAAAAATCTGGTTTTAAGCAAGCTTAAAAGAAGAAATATGCTGGGCCAGATGATTACTAGCTAAACTGTTTAAATGCCCTATTTTTCGCGATTCGGCGACCAGCCCAGATGACTGGAAAAAGGTATTGATCGTCACTTTTTCAAAAAAGGGACTGGCGAGAAAATCATGGAGAAAAGAGTGGGTTTCGATCAAATTGATCGCGGATATATGCATCTAATTTTCAGATGTTTCCCGCTCCATAGACTAACTTTTACTTCATGTCATACTAAATGAGACAAATTTCCTGTAAAAAAAAGTTACCTTTAAAAGGCATAAAAGCATAATTGAAGCTCATTGAAATTTCGGTGTTTTTCCGCTTCAAATTAGAAAACCAAAAAAAAAAAAAAAACTAAAGTGCGGCCGATTTAATAAGCGGAACTACGCGCTGCAGATACACATAAATTTTTGTATCTGTGAGATACCATAATATGTACTTGCTACCGCACTGTGGCACAATATAAAAGAAAGCAATGGTAGAAACAATAGTTTCAGGTTCAGGTTCATTGAGTTTGCTACAGATCAGTGTGTTATTAAGCATTATAGGAAAAGTATTGTAAACAAAATTGCCAAGAAATAATAATAAAAAAAAAAAAAAAAAAAAAGTTGCAATACTCGAAATAGAAATTATATTATGCACTTCAAGTAGAAAACAACAACAGCAGGCTGCCTGCCTGCCTGCCTGCCAGCAAGTCTTGGTCAATTTCGGTTTGTAATTGTTGTTTGGCCAACAATCGAAATCGAAATCGAAACTAAAAGATACAAAATCATAAAAACCTGTTGAAGACTTGTTGTAGTTGTTTTTAGCTTTTCATTATACATACATACATACATACATACATACATACATACATATGTATCTTTATGTATGTATTTGTGCACGTAGTTGCTGTCAGCGTTACACCTGAGTGCTCTAAGCAGCTTTTTGTACAACGAACGGACGGACGGACGGACGGACGGCTGTTGTCGCCGCCTGCACTTGAATTATGTCTGATTACATTTACATTATATTGTATTGTATTGTATTGTATTATATTGTAGTACCGCCTGTCATAATAGTAGTTGACTTAAGTACATTTTATCGAAAGTGAAATGTGACAATGACATTAGTTTACCTTTTTTTTATCTATCTTTCTATCTATCTTTAGGCTTGAGTATCTGTGTATCTGCGTTTTCATGTTTTCCCTTTCATTTTAGCTTTATAATATTTCATGTAAGTACTGGACAAGCGGACGTGCAGTTCAAGAAAGAAAGTTATTTTCAGTTTAAAATTGCTCGAATACTCTCATTTGAAAACATTTATGTTTTGAATAAGTTTAATAGACAAAATGCATTAAATTTTTTTATTACTTAATTTAAAAGCTATGGCATTTAATAGCAGTTAATAGCATTTGTTGCAATAAATTATGAGGAATTTGAAATTGCTCATCAATTTAGACTCGAAACTTTATAGTCTAAAGAAAATCTAAACTTCGAAGTATCTACTTTTTTTTACTTTGATTTATTATTATTTATAATCCCTTGGAATATTTTATTAAATGCAGGTCACTTGTACGACTGCCCTAGGGTTTTTCCACTGAACATTGCCTTTAAGTTAACTTGTAACTTCGATATCTATTTTTGTTTTCATATTTCATTTTAAAGATACTTCTCATAAAAATCCTACTCAGATACATTTACAAAAAAGTAATTTTTTTTTTTTTCATATGGTAGGAACGATGCTTTTTTTTATATCCGGTATTTGAATTTATTTTTAATAAGCTTACGTTTTATCAGTTCCATCAAAAAAATCTCAAACCAATTCGAATTCAATAAATCTTTGTACCTCATCTAAGTTATTCTTACTCCTGCAACTTTAAGACGGATGTATCTTTACAGATTATTCTACGGTTTCTTATGCGATATAAATCAAATCTGTGGCGACAAGTCTGAGACTAATTTTCACACCAAGGTTAAGAGGATTACAAGTGCTCCGGTTCAATTGCATGATAATAAGCTTAAAATTGTGTAAATAATTAAGCAAAAAATAAAAAAATGATGTAAGCTAAATATATTTCAATTATGACGGCATTTCGTCAAATAGGATTAGTGCCATGGTACGGTTTGAAGTGACATTGACATTATTTAAACAAAAAAAAAAAAAAAAAAGATACAATACTTGAATTAAAATGAATACATACCATAAAATTATGCTGCAAGTTGAGCCTCAATTTGTATCTAGTTTTTCACAATAGCAAAGTCACTGAAAATAGAGAAAAACAAAAACAAAAACATTAAATTAGTTCGAATTTCCACATGATTATTATAATGCGAATAAAACAACAAAGCTGAAGAAAAATGTATATCAAAGTGTGAAAAATGCCGCATGGCAATTAATTCTCAAAACAAAAACTGCGTACAGTCTTAAGCAATGTAGTGTAGTATAGTTGTATCTTTAAGCTATAGCACAATTGTGCAAATGTATCTGCCATTTTTTTGTATGTTTATTTATTGCATTTTTGCAATTTCAACGCCTAAACAAATTTGTATTTTGACTTGATATGCTTTGCTGCTTTTGTGGGTGTAAGTTTACGAGGACTCACAGCGACTCTTGACTGAGTTTGAGATACTCAAAACTTCATTAAGATGCGCGCAAAAATTATTAGACCGCAACGAGCGTCATGTTGCTTGGAGCAATGAACGACAAGAGTAATATGGTTGCTGCAGCTGTATTTTTTGCCATTTCTAACAAATGTATCTCAGTGTTTTTTTTTTTTTTTTTTTTTTGAGGCTGTTCGCTCTGTTTTTGGTGTTGAATGACATATGTGTGTCGAGTCAACTGCACTAAAATGCATTCGAGTACATAAGTACAAATCAAAATAGCTACAAGTGCAAAACTTAAAGCGTGACCATTCATCAAATCGAATCATTTTCAATATTATTTATTGCATGTCAAAGTTACTTTAGCGTTGCAGAAAAACATTTTTCTTTTGCGTTGTTGAGATTTGTCACGTTCAGGATATCTATGCGTATACACGTACATAGACAAACAAAAAAAGTCGTGAAACTATCTCAATTTGCCATACGAACTGTTTTATAGATATCAACTTAATTGCTGAGTTTTATTAGTTTAAACAATAGCTAAACTATTCAAATCATTAAGCGTGAGTTGCGCAACAGTTTAATGGCAAATTCTTGTGGCATATCTTTCTTAAGACATATGTATCTATTGTCTTAAATATAGTCTTACAGTGCTAAGCAATTAAGTTGGTAACACGCAAACCGATAATGATTCAATTTTAAATAGAAAAACTAATGAAGCCTAGTAGCCAAAAATGTACGAGTGCATGACTGTATGAATCATGTTGTAATTTAACGAAAAATTCAAACAAAATATGGTACATATTATTCATTGCAAGATATTTTTGCAATAATAATCATAGCAACTGACTGCCTGCCAACTAAAATTGTCAACGAAAATTATTTACTTGAATTAAATTTTTGTGTTTGTTTTTGTTTTTTTAACTTGCACAATTTTTTTTTTTTTTTTTTTTTTTTGCTATGACAAATATATCTACAAGATACGCACATAATAAAATCAGATTGCGTGCAGATTTTGCAACTTTAACTCGTTGACTCAGTCAGTCAGACATTGTCAGATTAATTAGACGCTTGTTACAATTTTTCGTGCTGCAATTTTACAAATTTCAAAAAAAAAAAAAACAAACAAAGTTTTTAGTTTTTGAGTTTCTTTGATGCAAAGATGCAAAATTATCTGTGCGCTACATATCATGCAGTCAACAGGGGCCGCGCATAAATCTTGAAGTCAATTGCTTTGAAGCTCACTAATTTATTAGCTATTGTTTTTCGATTTCTTTGCTGAAAATGAATTGCGGAAAAATGGCATAAATTATGTTGAAGTGCACGCTGTCGATGCCATTGAACTCCAGCGCTGTCTGCGTTTGCATTTTGGCATGAAATGAAGTTCGTTGAAAAATTTATAGCGCCAAATTGTTGCGACTACGCCCCTCAGACTACCTGTTTTTCAGCTATGCATATATATGTATATATAAAAGTTAACAATTGAAGAAGAAATGAGTTTAAAACGAAACTTTTGCACCCTTTACACAGAATTGAGTAAAGGCTATGGAATTTCTGCATTATTAAGTTTTATGCAATTTACCTTTCCACTGTAAAATTTTAGCAAAGTTTTGTAGTATTGCTCAAGAAATTTCATAGAAGCTGTAATACTATTTATTTAATTAAGGAAGATATTATGCACTTTCCTATATGCAAATTTGGAAATAGATAGAAGATAGAAGCTGATATTGGCTTAAATATATTTTTTTTTCTTAGAAAAACTCAAAAATTGGCGACGGGTTTGTATGGGAGCTACACCAATAGCTGCCATACCAGAAGTAAAAACAGTTAGACAGACTCGTATAATCAAGCTGATCAAGAATATATACGAAACTTCGAAACTTCGATGTATATTTCAGTCGTTAATGAAGCCCAACCCCCAGGACAGAGCTGAAGCGTTTGCGAAAAATCTGAAGGAGAGGTTCCAGCCGTTCGTTACAGCGTTGCCAAGAAGAGTACAGCTAGTGGCTGAATCTCTAGAAGCCCATCTGCAGATGGCACTTCCTGTATCCTCTGTCACCCTTACGGAAGTGGAAAAGGAGATCAAGGCACTTCGCAATAACAAGGCTCCAGGCGACGACCAGTTTGATAATAGCTCCATCAAGTTGCTCCCTCACAGAGCTTTGCTATTCCTCGTGCACTTCCCAGGCGCACAAAACTGGAAAGCCAGCAGATGAACTGATAAGCCTTCTGCCAGCGTTTGGCAAAATATTGGAGAGTTGTATTCTGAGAAGTATTCTTGAGATCAGGGCGGTTAAAAAGACAATTTAAAAGTTTCAGTTTAGGATCTGGCTCAGATACGGCACGCCCGAGCAACTGCACCGAATTGTATAATTTTGTACTTGATGGATTTCACGGAAAGGAGTATGTCATTGGAGCGTTTTTGGATATTCAGCAAGCATTCGACATTGTGTGGCATGCAGGACACCTGAATAAGCTTAATGCAATTCTCAGCCCACAGCTCTACCTAATTGTCAAAAGCTTCCTCCACGAGCGCACTTTCAAAGTGATTCAGGACGGCCTGGCCTCTCAAGTAAAGAAAATCAGAGCTGGTGTACCTTAGGGCCAACTCTTTAAAGTCTGTATACGCCTGACATGGCCTCAGTAGACAACATACCAATCTTGGACCCCAGCAATTTATTTGTTGCTACCTTTGCAGATGCGTATACACTGCTACAGATCTCCTCCAGCTGTACTTAAAAAGATTTGAGAACTGGGCCTGTAGATGGAATATCGCTATAAACCCTGACAAGTGTGTATCAATCACATACACACTTAGAAAAGACACCTCTCCTAGGGTACTCTTACATGGAGAGCTCTTAGCCCAAAACTATGCTCACAAGTATATCGGCGTCACTCTGGACAAGCGTCTAACTTTCCAGCGCCACATAACTGAGATAGTTAGGCGCCTTAAGGCAAAGGCGAGCAGGATGGCTTGGCTCCTTAATGCCAGGAATAAGCTATCGCTTACCAACAAGTCGAATATCTCTAAAATTACTCCTGCACCCATCTGGAGATATAGTATTTAGGTATACGGCATAGCAGCAAAGGGAAGTCTCAAATTTTACGAATAATGTCTGGTACGGCATGGTACGTACGCAACAGAGACATTGAAAATTAACTCCAGATACCGATAATCGGAGATGTTATCAACCCTTAAGCTTCTGCATATCTGGTTAGGCTTGCAAATCATCCGAATCAGCTGGCGCGAAGGCTCCTAAAACAAAATAATCAATAAGGGCGAGAAGGAGGCTCCAGAGAGTTCATCCAACCGATCTGCTAAATAGAACAATATAATCCTTTGCTTTTCTTTTTCACTGATAGGGTATCATCTAGGTTTAAGTATGTGTTTTGTTGAAATTTTGGATCTCGCTATAGGACAAGCTATTTTTAGCATTAACAGTTAGCTATATAAAAAAAATAAACTTTAATTTAAAAGTTAATGGAGCGAACCATTTCTTGTGGTCAGATATGCACCTATAATGATTATATGTATATATTATAATGTTTTTTTTTTTCAAAGAGTAAAACTTCCAGATTAAAAATTTTTTTTTTTTTAATTGAGTTTTCAAGACATAGGAATTTAAAAAAAAGCCTACCAAATAAATTATGATTCACTATCTTATATTAGTGTTGAATATATATAAAGAAAAAATTATTAGTTTAGACAACCTTTCTCTGTTAATTTTTTCCCATCTACATTTCTTCTAATTTGACGCATTAATTTTTAATATTATCAACTTTTTCCTAAATGTTTAATTTGCATATATTAAAATTTTTATGCGCCGCTTGTTATGAATCTGTTGAACAAAATAAAAAGTTGTAATAACAAAAGCCGTAGTCAAAAAAAATTTGTATCTGCTATGAGCGCGTAGAAAAACTTTCATTTCGCTGTTGGCCACTTAGCTTCGAGCTGCGCACCTGCTCGGTAAATTTAATTTGTGGGTGAAAGAGCTGAAAAAAGCTGTTAACAAAAATTGTTTAACCGAAAATGGTTCGCTTGCGCAATATTCAAGAATTTATGTATCCGCTTATGAACAAGTCTTAAAGGTATCTGAACATGTGTAAGTCTGAGCATGCATCGCGTCGTTGGTTTTTCGAACATTTAAATGTCGACGAAAGCGAAAGTGAATGAGTGAATGTGACTTTAAACGAGCTAAGAGCACCACCCGCAATTTTAAAATTTTTATGACATGAGTTTGTAAGCGGTTTGAGCTAGACAAGAACTACAAATCCGGACTACAAATCATCTTTTCTTTATTTTTATTTTTTTATTTTTTTATTTGCTTGAGTTTGTTTGTTGCAAAACATTTTTATGCAAATTCCGGCAGCGGAATTAGAGTTTCTTTTTGTGCAATCGTCGTGACATGTTAAATGGGCTTTCCACCATAATTACAGCACATCAGCAGCAAACAGCGATCGTTGAAGTATTTTGAGATACACAAAAATTACATTTAGCTTCTCGTTTCCATTGTGGCTATTTATTGCGCAACTTGCTAACCGGATGTCTAATTGCGAACCGCGTCAATTGATTTAAAACTTTTATTTTCTTTAAGCGATTTTGTTGTCAATTTTGCGGCGCATTGGGTTTTTTTTTTTTTTTTCTTTTTACACATGTTAATGATTGATTTTTTAATGGATGTATTTACGGTTAAATTGCGCGAAGCTTTGCGTTTGTAATAGTTCAATAATGCGAGCAAATGAAGCAAAAATGTAGCAAAATATGTATTTTCAATGGAAATCGCTTAACAGATATTTTAATTATTGTAGTAGCTGAATATGTGCGAAGGCATTATATGTTGCCAATCAAGTTTTAAATTTTAAGTAGTTGTGCTGTTTGTAGCGCGATCATTCGAGATACTTGTGAAAATAGAAAACCAACATCTTCGGTTGCAATTTAACGTACGTCCTTCAATATTATTTACTCTTTTGGTTTCATTAAAATGTAAATAAATGAAAAATCATTTAAACTGCAAAATTTAGAAAATAGTTTTACGACTTGCACTGTAGAACTGATTAATTTTAGATACTTTTTCTAAATAATTACTAACTTTTACCTAAGATATTAGCATTTGAATTTGAACTGGTCTCTGATTTATAGTAATGTAAAGGATAATGACTCGATTTGAATGTGCTTGAATCAGCTTTCAAAATTCATTTTTATTTGTATATCAACAGGCAAATCAGAGGTTCGTTATAAAAATAAACGCTGATGTTAAAAATACAATATTAAAAAGTTGAAATATACATTTTTGTATTTCAATTCACTTTGAAATTCAATTTAAAGAAGACACCAGCATGTGTGAGAATATAATGCCGTTTTGCGCTTACCATTTACTTTTGATTGAAAATTTGTTGTGCTTAGATCTTTTGTGAATTTAATGTATCTTGAATCTTTTGTTTGCTCTAACTTCTAGTTGAAAATTGTAGATCTTTGAAACCGTTTTTAATGTAAACTCATTTTTATTTACATTTATTTAGCACAGATACAACATAAATATTTTTTTTTTTGTAGTAATACAAAAAATGTAGCAACAACGACAAGAGACACACAATATTGTGACAATAACTAAGACAAACAATGTCCAATGTCTTGGCCTACTTTACATACATATGCAGATACAATGCTACAAGCTTTATATGGAGCAAACTACAGACCCGACTGAAGAAAGCAAAAGTGACAACGTTAGTACGTACTAACGAAATATATATAGCACAGAAAGACAAGATGTTGCAATAAAAAAAAAAAAAAAATGCTGTTTGTATCTTTTTGTACGAGTAAATATTGCTGGTTGTGTTAAATGCGATTTGTGTACTCTTCAAGTAACAACAATTGTTGCTTGTTTAGTTAGCAGTTAGTTTGTTACTGAATTGCTGCTGCTGCTGCTGCATGTTAAATCACCCACAACAACAAGTAAAAAAAAAAAAAAAAAAATAAAGTATCTACAAGTACAAATTTTCGCTTTTGCAATTAAACCATTTTCTGTTAATCGTCCGTCCGTCTGCCTGTATATTGTTTGTAAATATTGCCCAATCGAAGAGTTATTTGATGGGTTTCGTTCGATTTTTTTTTTTTTATGTTAACAAATCGAACGTTTAGTATTTATTTTTATGTTTTAATTTAATATAGTCTATTAGGTCTAGTAGTCTATATAGGTTGTTAAGTGGCATCCATATTTATGGCGCGCAGGTGTGTTGCATTATTTAGTTGAATGAATTACATTTTGGCTATATCTTTGAAGTTTTTATTTGCTTTTAGAGTAAACTAGTTTTCTAGTGACATGCTCTTGCAGCAGATGCAATTAAATATGCACCAACTGCCGCAAGAGACGCAGCACTTATCGCATACATAAATCATGCAAACATCCAGATATATTGCATGCGAAAAATATATACATATAAGAATCATCGATCAAGCTGTGTCTATATCCGCTTACGACACTTGGAGTGAGTTAGATTCATAGCAACTGTGGGAAAATATTTTGTTGACATACAAACTACTAATTCTACAGTTAAACCAGTCTATTTTGAACCTTTTTGAACCACGCAGCATAAATTAAAATAAGTTATGAATTATAAGCTTTAAAATTGCAAAATGTTGCATTGCGCTTAGTAACGACTGACTCATAATTCGTTCAGCGTACAAATTCATAATAAAAAAACATTTTTATGCGTTTGAAAATATGCAGGTAATGTTGAAGTAAGACTTTTCAACATTTGTGGGTAGATTCTCAGGTTTGAGTTTTGTTGGTAAAAAAAAACACAGAAGAAATAGTGCCTAATTGAACCAAATGAATGCATCATTCAAGCTGACTTCTCAAACCGAACAAGTAAACAGTATTGCGCTATAATTCTACAAAAAGTATTTTCGGATGCTGTTAAGGCATTACCTGCATTTGGAAGCATATTGGTCTGATAATATGTTGTCAAGTACAAGCATCATTTAGGGCTAGTTTCTGTCCGTTATTATGACAACAAAATGAAGAAGGTCTGTAGTTGTCTTCAAATTCGTTATAGTGTAGTTTGACTGTACTATTATTAACTTATTTATATGTTACACAAAGTGCTTAGCTCTGACTCAGAATGCACTGGTCCGAACTAAGCTAAAAAGTTGTTCGATCTCAAAAAGCAAAAACTAACTTTGAAGCAAGTCATTTGTGGAGTGTCGCGGTTTTTTATTTTTTTTATATTGTCGCCATTGCTGCTGGCGCAATTTTTGTGCACTATGTCGGCACGATTTTTAACTGGAATTGGCTTTATATATATATATATATATATATATATATATATATATATATATAAACATAAATACAAGTACAAGCAACGATTTAATGGTGTCGATTTTCTGTAAAGTTTACGAGCTTTGAATATTGAACTCTTTTAGTTATTGCTTAAACATTATTTATTAGTTGAAGTAAATTGTAATTAAATGTGATTTGATTTTTGGAATAAAAATAGCACATTTTGTTGTGTTATTGAATTTTAAGACTAAACAAATATAATTTGCAGATTTGCACGAAGGCTGCACTGTCTAGTGATTCGCTGTGGAATTATATGCAGCGTAAAGTAGTTTGAAGTTGTTCATTCGAACTAAATAAACAACAACAGTATAAAATGTTTACCCAAGTTTTAAAGGCTGTGGTAGGTTAGTGTCTTACTCCCTTAAAGAGGAATAGGATAATATAAATATCCAAACTGGACGGCATTATCTATTATAGTCTTCAAGTTCATATACACAGCCAGACAGACGGACATATCGACATAAAATTTGTTGCTGATTATATAGAGCATATATTCTTTATGGGATCAATAAAATAATAAAAAAGTTTGTGTCTTAAGTCTTTTGTTTGAGCAGCATTCGAAATAAGAAAATCAAATAGTTTTATCTAATTTTTAGGCCCTGTACCGAAGGTACAAGAGCCTATTGGTTTTGTGCAAATGTATGTAACAGGTAGAAATAATAATCGGAGACCCCCCAAAGTTACCCCCATTATGGTCAGGAGCGATAGAGGAGTCGATATAGACATGTCCGTCTGTCCGTCTGTCCGTCTGTCCGTCTGTCCGTCTGTCCGTCTGGCCGTCCGTATGAACGAAAGGATCTCGGAAACGGTAATAGATAGAGACTTCGTGTTTTTTGCATTCGACTAGGACTGCTCCGGAATTTTACAAGTTTATTTTAAAAACTTGCCCCTCCCCCCCCTTCCCCATAAAATCACCCCCAAGGGTAAAAATTTCTTCGGCACAAAAAAAAGTAAGTATGCCAGTATAGAGATATCGTCCTTCTTAGCAAAAATCCGAAAAGTTCATCAAAATCGGATAATAAATGACGATTTTATAAGCAATTGAATTTGAGCGACCCCCCTTTTCGTTTCATACATAAAAAAATGGTTTAAAAGGCACTTAGTCGTGCAGTGAGAAGTGGTCATGTGTTTGGTCATAAGCTTGGGGAACATTTAATGTATTTGTTAGGCGACCTGCACTGGTACAGGGCCTCTTACAGTCGGTTACGCCCGACTGTAATTTTCTTACTTGTTTTCTGTGCAAATGCTGTTTTTAAGATTCTGTCAACGCCCTTTCATGGATTTAGTTTTTTTTTTTTTGCAAATTTTTGCACTTTGCTACATGAAACCGGATTCGCATTGGATTGAAAACTCAGCGAATGAAAAATCAACAAAGAAAATTAAATGTAAATTTAAAACGTTCGATAAAAGAGAAGACAAAAAAAAAAAACAACAAACTTTTCAAATGACCACAGGCCAAGTTAATGTCAACTGTCGTGGCGGTGCCATCGACATTTGTTGACCATGAGCTGTGGAGTGGCCCGGCGCCAAATGACTTTGGCACGTACCACAAGCTATGGCGATAGCGTTCTTGGCTTTGCGTTTGCGTAGCAGTTTCATTTGAATTTGTGGGTTTTCACTTTCATTTGGAAATTTTTCGTGACTGACTGACTGACTGAGTGAATGAATGAATGACTAATTGCTGTTGATAAATGAGCAAACGCTAAGGCATGCCATTTACTGTGCCAGTAGCAAATATCTAGCGACAATGCGCTATAAAAAAAATAATGAAATAAAATCAGATAAATGCTTTTATTACAGCGAAAGATATTGACATATGTCGACTTTCGCATACATTTTTTTTACGCTACGAATTAACTGTGTAGACTATATGCGATTTTTTGGCATACTTTGCAGCGCTTCAAAGGGCAGTTAATGGCACTTCAGCTTAAAAACAATTTAAGAAAGTACTATTTGTTATAAATTTGCAGCGTATATAAGTTTCGGTCTATACCATACCATATAAATTATGTTTTTTTTTTTTTATTGACTCAATGAACGCTGTACATTTAATGATGCGACGTGGTGTTATATTGTATATAGATACATTTATAGATGCATATACAAAGATACAGATACATATTCATAGACCAAAAAAAGTTATGTGTTCAATTATCAAAGACAACTAAATACAAATACCAATTGTATTATTATTGTTGTTGTTGTTGTTGTTTGCATTATTGTAATTAGAAAGTATTTAATTTAAAAAAAAAAAATGTCACTCGACCGCGAATTTCGCTTTTAATTTCAATTTGTTTGTCTTCATTATTGATATTAAAAAATGCTTTCATAAATATATAGTATATAGATTTTGAACTGATTTGTTTTTTATTTTAAATTTTTTTTTTTTTTAGTTTTAAAAATTTCATTATTACACGTTTTTTTTTCACTATCATTAAATGTAATTTCGAGTCGCTAACAGCTGCAAGCATTCTTGAATCATTTACAGGCTGACCTTTTTTATTTGAGTTATGAACTTTGATTTGTTTGCCATGTTTTGTACATATTTGTCTTATTTTTTTTTTCCTTTTTTTTTTTTTTGTTTGCTAATGAAAGTGAAAAGAAAGCCAGATATTTGTATAAAAAATTTTGGGTTACTATGTTTGTGTGTTTCCACTTAAATGAGTTTCAGTTGAAAAGAAAATAGAAAATCTGTTTCGAAATGCTTTTACAAATTCAATCGTGTCTGGCATGATTGCTTTGGTCTTTCCATGAAAATTTATTGGTTGTGTTATGAAATGCTATTTTCTTAAAATTTATCAATAAATAAATGGATCAAGAAAATCTTTGTTATTATATTTCTCAGATACATGTGCACATATATTCTTGGACAGCATTAAAAGGCGAGAGTATATAGCTATGTCCGGCCGTCCTTTCTATTTATGTGTGAACTAAAATTTTTTTTTATATATGCCTTAAACATGTGTAGTTGAAGCTTAGAAACTATTTTAAGTCACACGCTCACAATACCTCTATGTGCCAGTATATTAATATAAAACAAGTAAGGAAATTTCAGTCGGGCGTAACCGACTGTAAGAGGCCCTGTACCAGTTCAGGTCGCCTAACAAACACATTAAATGTTTCCCGAGCATATGACCAAACACATGACCACTTCTCACTGAGCGAATATGAATGAAAAGAAAAGGGGGGTCGTTCAAATTCAATTGCTTATAAAATCGTCATTTATTATCCGATTTTGATGAACTTTTTTGATTTTGGCTTAGAAGGACGTTAACTTTATACTGGTGTGCTCATTTTTTTTTTGTGCCGAAGAAATTTTTACCCTAAGGGGTGATTTTATGGGGAAGGGGGGAGGGGGAAAATTTTAAAATAAACTTGTGAAATTCCGGAGCAGTCCTAGTCGAGTGCAAAAAATACGAAGTCTCTATCTATTACCGTTTCCGAGATCCTTTCGTTCATACAGACGGACAGACGGACATGGCTATATCGACTCCTCTATCACTCCTGACCATAATGGGGGTAACTTTGGGGGGGGTCTCCGACAATTAGTTCTTCCTGTTACATACATTTGCACAAAACCAATAGGCTCTTGTACCTTCGGTACAGGGCCTAACTAAGCAGTGGACTTTAGTCCATATTATAAAACCGATAATGAAGAGTGTGACGCTGCTCTTATTGGTCAGTAGAAAGGAACTACAAGAATTTGGAGACTATAAAAGAAATATTCTTCAAATTTGGATATTAAGTTTCTCCTATTCCCACTTCATATAGATAGTCTTTAATGTATGTGCCAACCTTTTTTTTAAGGAGTAGTACCCATGATGAATCTGGTGGACTCATCGTTAGATTAGTCTTGCTAAACAATTTTTGTTGTATTGAATCATAAAGTATACAGTACAGGGCTAAATATAAACATAAAATTTATTGGAACGTATGGAACAGCATCTAGGGCATACCACAGCGCCTTCTAAACTTTGGAAAATTCGTAAAAAAAAAAAAAAAATTATTTTACTACTTTTCTTATATAATTAGGCCCTGTATCGAAAAACAAGAGCCTATTGGTTTTGTGCGAATGTATGTAACAGATAGAAATAATGGTCGGAGACCTCCCAAAGTTACCCACAGTAGTAGTCGATATAGCCGCATGAACGAAAGGATCTCGGAAACTGTAATACATAGTTAGAGACTTCGCGCGACTTTTGCATTCGACTAGGACTTCGCCGAAATTTTACAAGTTTGTTTTAAAATTTTAATATTTATTTAATACTTTTGTTGTACTGAATTAGTGGCTATAATTAGTAGATGGTCCTAAGAGTCCTAATCACTACTCAAAAAAAAAGCTGTTTGACATATTTAGATACTTAAAATTGGACTCTCTTAGAGGCATGTTCAGATGATGTCTCCAACATGGTAATGGTAAATGTTCTGTTAAGATTATGAGATTGAATTGGGGAAATCGAGTATAACCCGATGCTTAGTGTAAGTGTGTTCATTCATAGATTTATATTATAGTTTCATGTCTGAACTGATACGAGATAAGCTGAAAGAATATACACTCTATAGCAGGGGTGGCCAACCTGTCGACCTGTTATGAGTTCATAAGACAAATAACAAAGAAAATAAAAATAAAATAGTTCATAAAGGTTTTTTTAAGCTAAAAGATATAAAATTAAATAAAGCTGTAGATGTTAATACGGAAACTAATCGAACAGTTTTTAAACCTTTTTTTTTTATTATTAACAGCTTCTATTGAATCTTAAGCATCCAAATTGTTTTTCAAATACAAACTTTTGTACTTCTTGTGCCATATTAAACTTGATATTTGCTATGTTACCAAAAATCTTACACTCCATAGTTACTATTTAGAGCCCTCTTCGCATGGTATTGCATGCCATCATCAATAAAAGTAAAACAAAAGAAACAGAAAAACTAAAAATTTCTAAATAATTAGAGCATGAAAATAAATAGCAAATAATTTATTTGCAAAAAAACGCACATACAACAAACACTCAACGAAAATAAGTGATTTTTTTTTTTATTTTTGCTGAAAGAACAGTCAAAAGTAAAACTACTTACCAAGTCTCGAGTTTGGGCGTTAGTTACAAAACGCTCTTTCACCGCTTAATTCAATTAACCTCTTAATTTGTTTTATTTTCGAAATTAACAGCTTAAAAAATCTGCACGATTATCATAGATCGTTGAGACGTGGAGATGTCTAGCTCTACTTTTATGTTAGTAGAGAGCTGCTGTCTTCAAGACATAAACCAGAAAAAATACTTTAAAAGACGTTAAAGAAAATCGAGCAAGAAATTTCACTTGCAGTGTACACTTTTTCTTCTTGTTTTTTTTTGTATATATTTTCGTTTGCAATAAATTGTAACTTTAGCTTTGAGTTGAGTTGCACAGTTTGAGTTAAAAAAGATTGTTGAATTTGAGACACTTCATAAAAATGATAAAAATATATTTTTTTTGCTCTTATTTAGTTTGAGCCAATTATTTATTTATTTTATTTTTTTTTTTTGCGCACAAGGAAGTGTTTTTTTTCCTCAAGTGAAATTCTTGTAATTTCAAGCAAAATGTTCGACACGGTTTTTTCTTTTTATCTAAATTAGTCTTATTTTTTTTTTTTTTCTTAATATGTTTCACTTTTGAGTTCGTTAGCCGCTAAAGCAGAAATTGCGTCTGCATCGCTTGCGTTTCATGCACAGACTGAAGAAATGAAAATCGTCTATGGCCAAAGTAAGTAAGAGTGGTTTAAGCTGTTTCGATGAGGTTTTCTGCTTCTTGTTTAATAGCTCAAGTAGCGCGTTGACTGCTGCAGCGGCAGAGCCAATGGCAGCAACGATTTCAGAGCTTGAAATTAGTTGTAAAGCGGCGCTCTGTAATGCCAATAAGCCTATAATGGCTTAAAAATTTGTAGCTTTGGTTTGTAGTGGCTGTTGCAGTTGTTGTTGTACACTCATTGCCGATCGAAAGTTAAAATATAACCAGGATAAGTGTTGATAACCGAATTATTTTTATTTTATTTTATTTAAACTGTATAATAGTAATAGATAAATATTTAAAAAAAAAACAGTTAGTTTCGCTGGAACTTCATCTATATATCAACTTTATATGGAAATTGTAAAGCCCAAATGTGTTTGGTGCATCTTTATGCAAGCCAATCCTAATATTGGGCGTCATCTGTCTATTAATATATTTCGGTTCATAAGAAACTAACATATAAAACTCAAAATTTTCGTAAATGGCACTTCGTCCATTTTTCTGCTATGATCTTGTGCGCTTTGAGGCCATTTTTTGAGATCTTGATCATTCTAACGCATGCTTCATTCTTCCGTATTACACCGAATAGCTAATACAGCTTATGGTTCATATCGAAACTGATCGCCAAAATTAACGAAAAATGCTTTCTTCGAAAGTACCAGACTCAAAAAATCGGGACAGCTGATCAATCAAGGTTCATCAACGTTGAATAAAGAGACTATGAGCATCTAAAAGTATTTATTTGAAGGCTATACTTCGAATTTGCTAATTCGGAATAGTACAATCGCAAAAAAATGTTTTTCATACAAAAAGCCAGAAAGGCAGACTGATAAAGTTCTTATGGCTACAACCCAGGTTTGTTGATTTGTTGTTATCTGAAAAGGGAATAGGGGAGACTAAATATTTAAACTAGAAAGCTCTATATTTTATAGTTTTCAAGTTCTCGTTCTTCATATGAACACCCAGGCAGGCTCAAATGTCTATATCGACTTTCATTCGGATGCTGACCAAGACTATTTATACTTTATGGAGTCTGTCTCGCCTGCTTCTGCCTTAATATGGGGTATTATTCCTGAACTGCCCCAATGGTGGTGGCTACACCGATAAATTACCTTTTAGAATCGATTTAAGAAGTTTAATTTGCTTTAATAGAAAAATAGTTATGAGCTTTTGAATTTATCGATGTAGCCACAACCATTGAAAAGTTGGGGCACATCAGTAATAATGCCCCATTTACCCTTTACTTTAAATTATGTATAAAAATGTAGGATATGCGCATCACCATGCTTGAAACCGTTCTTAGTATCAAAGAAGTGTTTTTTTTTTTTTACATTTCCTACCCTTACAGCGCTTTGTATGTGCATCATCGTGTAAAAACGCTGTGACAACTCGTCCTGATAGGGCTTCAAGAACTTCGTTTCGTTTATTGTGTCAAAATTTGTTTTCCAATCGAAATGTGTCTTGATTTCTTTGCTTCTACAACCAGACTTCAATTTTAGTCTTTGTAAAACTAAAACCTTAGGTAACATGCTTCACGAGCATATATTCATGCTCACAGCTTCCGTGCACCTTTCTCCTCTTCGATTTGCTCGAAATCGCTCTCTAAAAGCAAGAAGTTCACCGGAGTGGTCTTTGGAGTCAGGTTCGAAAGATTTATTGCGACTCCAACTTTTCGACTTCTAGATTTAATTGAGTTTTCGGACATGCAGCGTACACCATGCTGAGCCTAGTGCGTACATTCTATGCAACGAGATAGTGGTTCGAGTGGATATTGGGACCCCGTAACATACGACTTTCCATCAATTGCTACTAAAAACCATGTCCTAACCGGCGGGGAAATCTGTTAGCATATTAGTTAAGGTATTGACATGAAGGTTAAACTTTCCTACTGTTGGACCAGAGATTATTTCTTTAATTATTTTGCACCAAGGAACACGCACCGATGGTTCAATATTCGATTAGCGAGTCAAGATATGTATCTTCTTTCCGGCTTTTAGGCTAGCATACTACAGCAGTATCTTCAAATCGATGCGCTCAGCTAAATCAATTGCAGTTTGATATAATTTATAATTGCCAGGAAAAAATCGTTTATAAATCACATGGACTGCTGAAAGAAATCTAACAATAATCTTGAAGTAGTATCAACCATATCATATAATAGTATACATGGAAAGTACTTCTTAGGGGTTGTAGGGATCAAAAAATAAAAAGCAAACGAAGATACTATTTCGTTTATATTTACAACGCTCTAACCACCCGTAGGCCGCTCCTGTATATATTTAGCTGCTGCCAGTGAGCCAAGTAAATGTGTAGCAAAGCGTTGCAGCTGCTGAAGCGCTTGCTCAGCGGTCTTAGTCGTTACTGTTGTTGTTGTTGTTGTTGTTGTTGTTGTTGTTGTTGTTGTGTGGTTGTCGCTCTGCCGGCAGTAGCTTTATTTGGCTTTGTGGTTGTCTGCACTTTTGCAGGGGTTTCTTTCAATCAATTGTAGTGGTTTGCTATTTATTTTTACTTGCTTGCTTGCATGCATTTTTTTTCTTCCACATTTCTTTGATGCATAATACAAAAGACTTAGGCAACGAACTTGTTGTCAGTGCAGCATAAAGATGTTGCTTTAAATAATTGCATTCGGTTTTGTCATTTCCAAATAATTTTTTTTTTATTATTATTTTAACATATATACATCTATATTGTACAGAGCTATGAACTTACCACATTTATGCTTTTGTTAGATAGAAATATTTTTAATAAAAAGCAGAACCGAAACTTTAATACTCTGTAGATGTGTTTAGAAAAAATATTATTAATAAAAATTTGGACGCGAACAAAATCTGTTATAGACTAGAAATCAGCTCTTTAGCATTAGCCGGATCTGTTGTGTTTTGATAAGGAATCAATCAGACCATAAATGTGCTTTTTTCTTGAATTTTTTTTTTCTGTTTGTTTCTAGTTTGACTACAACTACAAGAGACAGCATGACAGAATGTTTGATCAACAGCTAGGCTCGCTCTTTTATTGCCATGAATTGTAATGTAATATTTAAGACTGTAAGTTGAAGAATATACTTATATAACAATATATAACCTTTCTGCGCAGGGTATAGCTTATATTTATATAAATGTTAGATATATATCACAAGTATATTATTCGCATTTACGCAAGTCTTTCTTCATCGCTGACATCGTTGATGCTTAACCGCATTTTCTGACTTAAAAGCAGTCATCGATCGCATTGCATTGAACTGTGCAAGCTGAGGCAGCCAATTGAGTTTTTCTTTTGCATATAGCATAGCATAAAGCTATATAGACTAGTCGTATATTATAGACGATGTGGGAATTTGCAAAATGCGCAGGTGGGCTGGCAGACACTTAATTTGTATGCATTCGAAGTGAGGTTTTTTTTTCATCTTTGATCTCTATAGACATAGAAACTGCATCAGCAATTTAATAAATTATAATTTGTCATCATTGAATGAGTTTGTTTTGCATTCAATTTACAGAGTAGCGCAAATATGTTACTTGAAACAACCTTCATTATTACTGGTCGTTAGTCTGGCTGAGTATCTAAAATGCGAAAAAAATGAGTTATTGCGCAACAATTTATGCAATTGCAAATATTTGGCTTGTTGCAATAAACCCATGGCATATCGATATGCTGCCAACGCTTAATTAGTGTCATGAGTCACAAACTATTCGTTCAATTCAGTCTTTTCTTTTATTATTTTTTATTTCAGTTTCCAGTTTCCAGTGCCATAGTTCTGAGTGAATATTTTGTTTTAATTAACAAATAAAAAAAAAAAAAATATATTCTTTTCAAGTTTGTTTGCAGCTGAAATTTATGTCAGAAAAGCGAATTTATCTTTCGCTTTTTATCTTCAATTATTTTAATAAAGTCGACTGTCAGTTTTCTATAAAGCCATTAAAATATTCTCAAAACGACTCAAGACTGTCATTTCCGTTTGAAGCGTTTCGAGCGTAAATTTCAATTGTCTAAATGCGTACAAACCTTTTATAGATCGTGGAAATGAAGTTAATTAGCATAAAAGCATTTTTTTTCCGTAAACTTTTAAGTGTCATGAGAACTTCTGGTTTTACAATACATTTTAATACGCTCAGCCGTGCAGTGTAAAAATATGCAAACAACTTGTTTGAAAAATAAAATAAAATACTGAAATCAGTTACCAAATCGAATCAATCAATGCAATTTTTACACTTGGAGTCATCAGCGGCATCCGATTCGAGTTGAATGGCGTCGACGCGATACAACAGATTGCTTGTCATGTTGCAAATAGTGGCTAGTGGCCAATATGTCTGTATCTGTATCTGACTGTCGTGTTAGCCAACTATCAGTCAAACTTTTACGGAAGATTTTCACTTTTAACTTGTTTTGGAGTCGCTGCAGAAAAAAAAAAAAACTAGTCACAAGGCAAACGCAGGCGCAGCAATTATGCGATTTAGTCAAATTGTTTGCAACTCGCAGCCCACAGTGTCGATACTTTTGCTAAATACATAAATGCATAAATACTGCACCGTGTCAATCAATTCATAAATCAACTTCTTGTATGAGTAGAAGCAACAATTTAAAACTTGTTCGGTGCATAAATGTTTTCCAAATTGTCCCATAAAAGTGTATATCGATATTATTTAGCGGTAGTGCGCAGTTTGATTGCATTTGTTATATGTCAGTCAGTCTGTCTGTCTGTCTGTGAGTTTAGTTTCTCAGTTCAGTATTTCCGTTGCAGGTTATTTGATGCTGTGAGATTTATTTTTGAATGAATGCGTTGTGTGCGCAATTTAAGCTATTCAATGGGTGAAAATCTGTTATGCTAATCCATTTAAGAACGCTTTCACTAAAGCTCAATACACTATAAAGATTCTTTGGAATATTTAATCAAATGCATTAACAATCTGAAAATTTTTATAAGTTTCTGATCTAAAATATTTGTTCCATTTTTAGATATTGCTGAGACTCTGAAAATCAAATCTTACTAAGCTAAGTCATATTGTGAAAGTTGATTTTTTAATATCTTTGATTTTATGTTACTCGCGCACTCTAACACTATCTTCTACTAAAATTATAACAGATGCCTAAATTTGTATGAAATAATTCGTTGATGAGTGTAAGTTTCTTGCAAAAACCGAGAAAGGAAGATAAATTTGTCATATGGAGGCTGATATGACCTTTATGGAACATTTGGTTCGAGTTTGACCTAAATTGTTCTATTTCTGGATTGTTAGAAAGATTCACAATTTTTGTTTTTTTTTTTTTTGTACTAACTCTTAGAGAAGTGTTAAGGGCTAAATGTAGACTTTAAACGGTTGAAACATTTTTTAAACAGTCTGCAGTTTTGGAACACTTGGATGAACAGTAAACTGCTCTTGTGTAGGTTCCTTCAATGCAAATAGAGGTTGAATGCAAATTATTTGTAGAATATGGCTCTAGCAAGAAATGTTTAATTTGTTTGCGAATTAATATAAACGTTCCCCTATGATCTTTACTGTCTGAGTGATTTGTAGCGTAAAATGCATAGCTTTCGATGTGAAAATGGTTTTCAATAGGAACTTACCTAGTTCAAGTTTGCGTTGAGTGACGCAATTAGCGTCTAATTTTTGTGAAATAAATATTTGGAGCATTTGGTTTTGGGTTTTCACCAATTTCTGTAGAGTGTTCTACAACATTGTCATAAGTTGCGACAGTTTAAAGAAATCCACAGGGTGTAATTTTCTTTGTAGTCCGAAAAGAAATGGAACTTTCTAGAGTATCACGAATTTTTAGTTGCTATTTGGGGAAATCGATTTCCGTTGAATGAGCCTATTTCTGAGTTCTTTGTATATGGACCATCCTCTGTAGTAAGTCACCACATTTAATAAATTTTGTAGCATTTGGTTCAGTTTTGTTGACAGGACTGACGTCTGATAACCATACCACGACGTCGGCATGTCTAAATTTTTCGACTGTTTGACCAAACAATTCTATCTAACTTTGGCATAGTAGTCTTTCACTACTAATGTGAATTTTTGCGAACGAACTTGTACCCAAATTATATGCATTTTTCAACTTTGGTTCACAATTCGGATACAACTATATAAAAATAATAAATAAATTAATTTTTATTTACTCATATAAGCTTAGCACGATTTTGTATACTTCAGTCTGTCTTACTCTAAGTGTTAATTTAAAATAATTAGCAACAATATAAACTATTTGCTCTGTAAACCTAGCAAAATATATTGGCTATAAAATCGTTTGTTCTTTTGTTTAGAGTTTAAGGCCTGGGAACAAATTTGCAAAACGCTTTACATATTATGCGCTTCGCACAGAGTGTGCATGGTATTATAATATTGTAAATGTGTTTGCAACAACTGAGAGAAGCCATTAAAGACATACACAAAATTTGGTAAAACCATTTTCAATTTGTATTAATTTATTAGTTAAAGTTTGATTATGAAGTGTATTTAAGATTTGGCATAACACAAAGTTTTATTTTTTTTAATATATGCAAATTTGCATTTAACAAATGTGACTATGTAACTCTTTTCCGCATTCACATATTTTCCAAATATATGCGCAAGCTTGGGAAAATCGCTTGCCAAAGTAACCAAAGAAGGCGTCGGTGTGGTGAGCTGAAGGTCGTTCATTCATTCATTCATTCATCTGTTGTACTTAGCTGCTGCCAATTGTGTTAGCATTTTTTCTTAGATTCTTTTTGTTTCCCCCCTATTAGCTCTATTGTTATTTCTAGTCGTTGTTATTATAGTTAAAGTATTTTATATTAGTACAATTGCCTTGGACAAAACTGCGAGTTTGCCGCCTCGTTAAATGTAAAGTAGACACATAGAAACTTGTAAAAAGGTCAAAGTTTTCTAGATACATTAGTAAGCTTAAAATAAAATTGCACAACAATTATCATTTGCCAAGTTTTAATTGTTGCATAAGAAACATAGTAACGAGGGAGCTATATAAACGTATAACACTTGCCACCTTTCGGGTTTTTTTTTAAGACAAACATTTTGTTGTTATTATTAATTTAGTTAGAAACGTCCAACTTGTGTCAATCATAATAAAAAATGCCTATTGGATACAAATCACTTCACTTAAAGTCGATATACATACATACGTCCGTCTGTCTTGGCGCCTATAGAAGATAAAGCCTTTTAGTTTGGACATTTAATGTCTGCTATTACCTCTTCAGATATATTTTAACATAAACTACATCCCCCAAAGCAAACCCCTTTCCTTAATTAGTTCTCATTACTGCAATTAGCTGATGTTAATTAAACATTCGAAAAAATGCATACTTACACATTTTCCCACATATGCAGCAGCCATTTAATCTCTAATAAATCGAAATCGAAATTTGTGAAAAATCGCAACGAAAAGTGAAAATAAAATCAAAAACCGCAGAGCGCTTTTGACAGACATACGTAAATCTTGACGAAATTATGCAATACAAGTCTGTATGTAGGCGCCGGCACCTGTAGATACTTTTAGCCGTATATGCTGCACTGTATCTGCTTTATAGCATATATGAAGTATAGGCAGCTTTAGATGCATTTCTTTGACGATTTTTGGGTACTGCAATGAAAATTGTTCGAGAAATGGAATAAAACTGTTTTGGTGCCTAAGCTTTTTGGAAAACGCTTCCTGTTGCACACATATTGGCGCGTTGGAATGATCAAATGCAGCAGAAACCGCTTTTTTCGCATATAGCTCTAAAAAACTATATGAAACTAGCTTTGATGGCGTTGTGAACGCTGTCGCCTCTGTCGCCCCAAGAGATGCCAGACAGCTGTACACGTAAATTGTGGCAAACTCAAACTGCTTTCGGCTTAGAGCAGTAGCACTCTAGATGAACAGATAGAAAATACCAACAGCAAACTAGACTCCAATGCGCCTGTTAGATTGACTTAGTTTCCTTCCTCGTTGCAAATTGGGTTAAGCAGTCATTTATTAGAGTTGTACGAGTATCTACAATAAAAGTCAAGCAATTAAAAATTTTGTAATACACGCACAAAACTTTCTTAGGATTTTCGCTTTTCGCTCACTTTAGCAGCAATTCATAAATGAGCGTTTTTTTTTTTTTTGTATCATTTATTGGATGTGCTTCGATTTTTAATCAAAATAATTTCAATCATTCACTTACTGCATAATAATTAAGTGATTAGAAATTATTGATAAAAAAAAAAAATAAAAGTAAAATCGAACAAATCGAATTGAAAATTAAATTGTTAACACGGACGATGGCAGACGATGTTGCTGCGTACTAAGTATGCATATGGTGAGAAGTCATTTGCGTAGAAGGCATTCAACGCATTTCGACAAACTTTTTTCACTTTTAATTTCACTTTTCATTAACATTCCCCAAAAGAAGTTGAAAAGCAAAGTGCCAGCTGTCTACCCTCGCAGTAGTAGTAGTAGTCAATATATCACCGCCATACCGACTGGTTTTATACAGACCTGTACATCAATGATCCAATTGCATTGTTTGGTTGCATTTTAATTAATTGTTTTTCGTGGTTTTACGTTGATTCATTGATTTAGTTACTTAAATAGCAAACGTGCGACTGCCATAATCTGTTGAAGGTGCATCGGATCAATCATGTGTATAGAAAATGATTAATTCATTTCAATAAGAAAGATAAGAAAGATTTATATAATGCGATGCCTTACGCTTTCTTTTCTTATTTGAAAAATACTTATTACAAAGCGTTGAGCTAGTCATGTCTGTCTCGTTTATATATTATATTAAACCAGGCTTGAATATCTTATCTGCAGAAAAATGTGGTTTCAGAGTTTTTGTTTTATGTAAAAGAAAATCTCAGTCAGAAAATAATCAGTTCATATGGTTACTCTATAAGAACAAACTAATCAACATATTACAGTTTTTTATCTGACAAATACTTTCATGTTTAATTTTAAAACGTCAGAGTTTTGTTGCTTCTTACACTAGTTCCAATAAAAAAAATGCATAAGAATCAAGTGATTTAATGAGAATACAGAGTATCTCGATTTAGATATCATTAATTTTACTATAATATTCGGAGGAAGTATGTTAACTTTGCGTAAGAGATTTCATAGTCTGAACAAATCTTTAAGATGACTATCAAATATGCCAAATTTCAAGGCTTTTAGACTGTTTGATTTTCTTGATTTTCTTTTTAAGAAAAATTAGTGACTTGTAATAAAGTTATAAGTTTTTAAATGGCAGCAGCAAATCGGACGATCCAGCAATTTCTTAAACAATAAGACTTTCAAAAGATTCATTTTATTTTATTTATTGTGTAGTCGTGCGCTTCCAAATTATTTTGCACGAATTTTACATTGACGCCTGGTCAAAAATTTGTAATTGCTATGTCAACATTGCAATTGACCGGCAGAAGTTACGCGAAATAAATATCATTTGTTATTTATTTTATTTTTTTTTTTCAATTTAATTAGTCCAAGTATTACGTACTTTAATGCACCCAAGTAATCGAAGTCAACAGCTCCCAAGTCATCGTCGTCGTCTTCATGGTTTTTGGTATTTTTTTTCACTTTGGTTTGTAAACAAGATTCCTTGCAAAATGCGTTTTATGTACATGGCTGATTTTTTCTTTTTTTGTATTTCAGCAACTTTCGAACCAGATTTGCCAAATTGTTCATTAGCTCATATTTTTTTTAGTACAAGTAGCCAGTTTGTAGTTGAAGTTGTTGGACTTGCATTGCAGCCAGTTTGTTTTTGGTGTTTTTTTTTTTTTTTTTTTTGTATATAGACATATGAAAAGAGATGTGGTCTTGGTTTGTTTTTGGCAAAAAATGCAATAATTTCACCGATGATGTAATGTCAAAATATGCTGTTGATATGTCTTTATTTTGCATATATTTTGCATCAAGTCTTATATAATGAAAGTAAACGATTTTGGCGTCAAAATATGAAACATTTAATATTTATAAATGAAACTCAATTACAAGCATTTCTTTAACACTTTTTTTTTTTGACTGTTTTTCCCAAGAAAAGCAGTCACAATAGAAAACATATTAAGCAACCATCGCACACGAACATTTCGCTGCCAAATTCAATTTTGATTTCAATGCAGCCAAACGTGCTGCCACAAAATTTCTCGCCGGATATCGAAATGTTACTGAAATCTAAGCGTAAGCCGGCAGCAATTTGTAAAAAATAAAAAGTCGAATTAAGTACTTGTAGTGCAGAGTCGGCAAATCGAAGACCAAAAATACGGTAAGGAATGCGCGACATCCGTCTGTGGTATTAATTTTCTTTATTATTTATTTTTAGCAAAGTCTTAAAGCATAGGAAAACAAAATATTAAAAATTGCTTTTGATTATGCATAATAAATAATAAACACTGCGTGCAATCGAAAAATAAAAAAAAATATATATATATATAAGATATATTTTGTATGTGAATATCTTTGAATACAACCGCAACAGGTCAAAAAACTTTTCACTTTCAGTTTCATATTTGATGTTAATATTTGACTTTTAAAGATGCAGATACATTTGCGTTCAAAATGAATTTCAAGTAAAATAAATTAAAACAATGTAAATTGAAATCAATTTCAAGTGCGTTCATTTGACTTACAGACTTACATATAGACTCAACATAGCATGCACTTGAGTTGTAGATACTTTTTTTTTGTATGTTTACTTTGATCGAGCGGGTGTTTGTTTGTTGTGCTTTGAAGGTGAAATTATTATTCGTTTTTTTTTTTTTCGTATTTTCTTTATTTTATAAAAGAAATTAGTTATAAAAATAACGTTGAAGTCTAGTGAATGCTCAAGTATTTAAATGTATCTGCGTATCTTTGTATCTTGGTATGTAAGTGTGCGTGTGTCTTGCTGTAAGTGTTTGGCTGTCTAATGCCACAGCTTATACTTAATAGGCGTGCGAATATATTACGTATACGTATAAGTGTCACTTATGCATGCATTTCTTTTCTTACTTTATTCATGCACACTACGCATAGAGTGTGTAGCGTGTATTATCTGTTTATTGGAAAAGTTTGTTACGCATTAAAGAAGCAGAAATAAATTAAATCAAGCTATATATAGTCATACAAATCTGTTGATCCTATAGACTACCAGCTGATTCTTGACTCCATATTTCAAATCCAGTCAAGCAATTCTGTTTTCATTTGTTAAAGCGTTTGACAAACTATTTTACGAAGGATATTAAAAAATCTCCTAATTTTTTCTTATTTATAATTTCTTTCATTTTCTGTTAAATTTTTTATACATGCGCGAAGACTTTCATTGAAGTTTTGTTTGAACAATGAGTTGATTTTATCTTGTCTATGTTGTTGTTGTAGTTGGTAACATAATTTGTCCATGTGACTGAGTTTGTGCTTGTGTGTGTGTGTGTGCCGTTTTTGTTGTAAATTGTTAAAATATTTAATGAACATTCATAGAGCTCTGCAATTGTCGTTGACATGGTTGTTGCTGTTGTTAATCACATCTTTACGATGCTTAATTGCAGTTTATTCACACCAATAAATAAATACCAATACACACAGACAGACATACACATTGTCTCATAAATGTTTACAAATTTGTTGAATTTTATGGGTTAAATAGCATTCGACATGGCACTCTAATTGTGTACTTGGAATGCTTACTTTAGGACTATTGTAAGGAAGGAAAGTGTGAAATTTATTGTCAAATTATTTATACGTCGAGTAAATGGGTATACATATTCAGTTTATTTAAAACATGTTACAGGCAGAGGAAGGTATAGCAAAATCCATATTAATAGCTACGATAACCCTACTTCAACATGTCAACATTAAGAAATTAGCCTTCCTGGTAATCTTTCAAGTTATAGGCGGAAAAATCAAAGATTTTGAGAAACGATAATGCACCATCTCTCACCGAAAACTTGTCCAAAACCATTTCAAATTCGCAGCTACTGGCTTTTGAAACATATAATTTAGATAAAACTACGAAATATTAGTATTAAAAGCTGAGGCTATACTACATAGTATTAATATAATAGTAATAATAGTCTAGAACCCGCTAGCTGAAGGCCCTAAAAGTTATCTAAGTTTTTTTTTCCTAAACTAATACATATTAGTAGCAATTGCTTATAATAACATAAAGCTCTCAGAAAAATACTAAGGAAAAAAATAGTAGTTCTTATAAGTTTGAAATAATATTTAAGAAACCATTTCTTATCTTAACTGTTTAATTTTTGTTAGACTTTTGTGTAGGGTATAATAATATCAAAAAATAACTTTACAGTTTTATAGTCATAGCTGCTCGTTTGGCGCTGCGCCAGCTGATATACAAAAGCTTTGAACAATAACAACATTTAGCGATCTAAAGAGAGTACATATAAGAAAGAATGAAACAAAAGAACGACACACCCACCACATCGTGCCCCTTGACGCTAAATATAATACATACAAATATGTAGATTCTACATTGTAGATTAATAAAATAAATAAATAATACAACTACAATAAAACTATATTATGTCAACAACACGCGTACGCTACGCCTTTTAAATAAACAACAACACAATTAAGAAATTATGTATACAGAACTAGAAATGAGTATGAAAGTATACTGAACTGAGAGAGCACTAAAAGATCGCACAGAGCTGTCGAATGTTTGCAGTACATACAATGCGCAGAAAACTTTTGTTCTGTTATATATTTAATTTGTACGTTGGCAACTCTTACTACACACGCAGTTGTTCTGGAGAGGAGAGAGAGAGAGAACTTTGAATTTATTTGATTACGTGACATTTAAATTCGCATCTGCTCCAATGCTATTGTTGGAAAGTTGAGTTGGGATAGATGGGGCCACATTTTTTTTGCGTATATTCAGTGTGCTTTTGGCAGTGAACCGATCGTGTAGCATTAGTTCTTTGTAGATTTTAGTGTACAGGTATTCAAGTGAAATGCTTTTTTTCTTTAGCAGTATTAATTTTGCTTAAGCAGTGATTATATAATTGTTTTTTGCTTTGCAGTTTAATAATGTCGCTTCGTATTGTTTGCACTTCACCCGCCTTCAGCGTCATGGGTCAAACTCTGGTGCGCTGCATGTCGTCGCAGAGTGCTAAGAACATTGGCTTTATTGGGCTGGGCAATATGGGTGGTCATATGGCTAGTAATCTGATAAAGGCTGGCCATAAGTTGCATGTGCATGACATTTCGAAGCCGGCCTGTGATAATCTGAAAGCCAAGGGCGCTACTGTTTACGAGAAGACTACCGAATTGGCAAAGAATTCCGATTTTGTGATCACCATGTTGCCCAACAATGATATCGTGGAGAAGGCATATGAACAGATGACTGCCGATGGTGTCAACAAGCATACCATCTTCATTGATTCGTCTACCATTGATCCGAATTTGGTTAAGTCACTGCAAAAGCGCATCACTGCGAAGGGTGCACGTTTTATTGATGCACCCGTTTCGGGTGGTGTGCCCGGCGCCGAACAGGCGACCTTGACCTTCATGGTCGGCGGTACAGATGCTGAATATACTGCAGTCAAAAATGTGCTTGAATGCATGGGCAAGCGTATAACACACTGTGGCGAATATGGCATGGGTCAGGCTGCCAAGCTGTGCAACAACATGATGTTGGGCATCTCTATGTGCGGTGTTGCAGAGGCCATGAACTTGGCCATACGTCTGGGCCTGAATCCACAAACTTTCGCTGAGATTATCAACTCTTCGACTGGCCGCTGCTGGGCTTCGGAGATCTACAATCCAGTGCCCGGTGTTTCACCGACTGCACCTTGCAACAATAACTACAAGGGTGGCTTCTCCATAGATCTGATCACTAAGGATTTGGGTCTGGCCTCCGGTGTTGCCACTGCCTCTAACACTCCCATTCCAATGGGTGCTATGGCGCATCAAATTTATCGTCAATTGAAGTCGCATGGACTGGGCAACAAGGACTTCTCTGCGGTCTATGATTTCATGAAGAACGAAAAGCACAACTAAGTGGTTTACGAAGCAGGAAATATGGTAGCAGTGATGTGTACGCTGTCATCGAACCATTGGAACCAGTTTTGCATTTATTATAGCACACTAAACTATACGGTCGTTTAAATGACTTTTTAAGGTTTCTATTAAGCAACGTTTTGCATTTACATACTTTTACTTAATGATTACTTTGTGCAATTGCATTTTGATTACTGTGTACTGTACTAGGGTGACTACTTGTCTATAGGCCATAAAGCAATTAATTCATTATAAATGTTGAAGTGTTTGTTTTTATTAAGCACTTAATCCGCTCAGCTATCTATCATTGCTAAGTGATTCTCCATGAATTTTGTGAAGTTATTATATAATCAACAGATAGTGACATTAATTTAGCGTGGGACGTGGGTTTTCCAATTGCTAGCGATAAGCAAAGTAAATAACAAGGGGCAGCAGTAAAAATGTTTCAATTGAAGCGTGCGATCCCCCATGCAAAGCAGTCGACTCGGGAGCGATATAATTCATTGTGGATGATAAGTTAATATATTTGCTGATTAGCTGTATTTGTGTTGCAGAGTGTGACATGGAAACAGTTGATTAGAGTGGAGTAGAGTGCTAAATATTCGAAGAAATTGATAAGGCTGAAAAGATATATAAAAATTATTTTAATACAAATTTTAAATGCTACAGTTTTAGAGTCACTGCTGTGTTTGTTACAGTTTTAGAGCAAGATATATTGTTTGAGCATCATTGGGTAGCATAGTCTTTGGCATCTTTGATTCTACACTGCACTGCAGAGTATACTAAATTTGTGGAAATGTATGTAACAGGAAGATGGTAAAAAGTTATATACTTTCCTGTTCAGCATCAAAAGTCGATTTTTTATAGATGTGTGAATAACGATATCTTGAATGCTATATAAAAGCCACAGATTTGAAGTTTTAAAAAATAAATTTTAATATACATAATTATTTTTACTTAACAAATCGACGCTTAATGTTAAACTTTAATCGCACAGTTACAATATATAAAAAAAATATTCAAGGGAGAGTACAAAATTGTTTAACTAGCTAAATTGTTGATTTTCGTGTTGCATATTCTTGTTCTTTTTATTATTAATCTAAACGAATGTTTCGTGCATTTAACAATTTTAGCTACTCGCATTGCATGGAATAGAATAAAGCGTTTATTTATTTTAGTTTTAATTTTTGGAAAACATGAACAACGAAAACTGCAATCGAGTATAATTGGTTTAACTATTTAATTTAATAAATATAAAGATTTAATTTAATTTAATGCATATAGATAAGTCACATATATACTCGTATGTAAGTATGCGTTAGAGTAATTCTTGGAAAATATCACAAATTCAAATAAGTATGTAATTGTAAATGTTTCATTTAAAATTTGGTTTGAGGAAATTCTTTACTTTAGCATATTTTTAGTAAATATTTAATTTAAAGCGAATAGGCTTTTAAAAAATAGCTTATATAATTTATATATGTATATTGTATATTTGTGTTTGGTGTATTTACAATAATTTTTTTTTATTCATTTTGGTGTAAATAGTTTGCTTTGAGTAGGTACATACATAAATATAAATATTTTACTTTTAATGATTAAACATTAATTAGTTAATTAATTAAATTGAGTGCGCAATTGAATACATAATTGATTGAGTAAGTTTTCCTTAAGTTTAAATTTTTCTTTTGTATCTTATTAAGGATTAGTGGAATTTGTAGCAATTTGATACGAAATTGAAGCATTCTAAAAGTTATTAGTTTTTATTTTTTAAATTTTATATTTAAATTTCCGATATCATTCTTCGACTTGCATTAGGCTCTTGCCGTGCGTGAATTTATGCCTGAAACGCGTCGTCATCTGTTTGACGGATAGTGCTGATGACATAGTATTTACAAATCCAGCGGAGCTGCTTGCCACAGAACCAGCAGCTGTGCTCGGTTCATGCAGCTGCATGAACTGTTGCAGCGTTGCATCCGTGCTGGTTATGGATAAAGACTATGAGGCTTTGATTTTCTTTTTGGGATTGTTGCGCGATTGATCGGTGGGTACCGATGGTGGAAGTTCACGATATTGGTTCTGTTAAATAGTTAATATTAATAAATATTAATAAATTGCAGACGTGAGTACTTACATTTTCTTCGTCGTTGGGTACGCGTGACAAAAAGTCAAGCAGCTCATTATTTGGTATAGTATTTGGACGTAATATGCGCCTGGAGAACTTCATAAAGCCCCAAAATAGCAAAATCCAACGCAATGGTACAAAGTGTAGCACAAAAATGGCACAAATAAGCAATACAACAGCTAGCCAGGTCAGTTCGGGGACGGAAAAGTTAAAAGTGCTGCAAAATTAATTTTAGAATTTTAGAAGAGTTTAGAAGATTATTTATTTTAATTTTAGTGTTAAATGTCGGCAAACTTATGAAATGTTTAATCAAGGCAATACATACTTTTTGCTGCTCTCGCCTAGCGATGCCAAATTGCCAATTGTATTCTGCACCGTTTGCGAGACTTCTTGTATGACCTGTAGTCGTTCTTTAATCGATTTCTTCTCTTCTTTCTCCTTGTCATCATCGTCATCCTCATCATAATCATAGTCATAATGTCCGGCGCCTGTATCACTCGCTGTGCCTGTTATGAGCCGTATTAGCCAGTTCCTTATGATTATAAAATTAAAAAATAATTAAGCCATATACGTAAGTCATTAACTCTTCCGTCTTGCACTACACACTTGAGTATGATGAGCAACAAAACTAGTGGCACCGTCTCCAAATCGCCATAAACGCAGGCAACTATCCACAAGACAAACGCAATAGCTGAACGCACTGGAGATTCCCATTCGAAGCAGCTTCTGTAATGGCAAAGTTATATTGTGAACTGCTTCTTTTTTAAATGTTTTATTTATTTATTTTTTTTTTTTTTAGTTGTTTCTACTTACTGCACATAGCGCGCAGCATCCAAAATGTCCATAATGATCACCTTAAGCCGATTGACATTACGCAAAAATAGCTGACGTTTGAATTTCGCTTCCTGCTGTATAAGTTTTTCCTCTTTGGGCTGCAGCGCTCGACAAATCGCGCGTACATGATTCCAATCGACAGTGAGCTCCAGTAGTATCTAAATATGGCAAGATTTAGTTACGTTAAATGCATTTATTTCTGCTATCTGCTGTCTACCTGTGGCGATAAGCCTTTGGCGCGTACAACCAAATTCTTATCCTTGAGCGTATACCAGCGTTTGACGCCGTTCTTGATGCGTAAGAGCGGTATAACCAATTTTCCCAGAAACTCCACTCGATGATCGCGATCCTCATCGTACACAGTGATTTCCAGCACCTGTGTTATGTCTTTGACATTGCTATCAAACGAAACTTCTATTTTAGCATTTTACTTTTAACAACAAAATTCTATACCCTACTCACAAAGTGAATATCTTATTCCAAGTAGGCGTCAACGTTTTATATTCTGTCTGCGTCTGTAGACGCGCATTGCCCAATTCAAGTACACAAAATGGATCTGATTTGCCGCCGATGTCAGCCGCTGCTAAACCAGTTGCACCGAATACCTTCACCGTCAGATGTCCTACATCACGCAAATTCTGAAAACAGCGCAGCCAACTGTAACGGTCGCGCAGCAATTTCGTCTCGCGTGGATCTTCCTTGAAAGCTTTCAGATCGGTGATGGTCTCCAGCGCTGTAGTACCGCTTATCGTCAACATCAAAGACACCTCACCAGGACAGTCTTCGAATGGCTTCCAAATGCCGTGTGTTGTCTCGCGCTGAAAAACGCTCAGATCTATATTGGCTTTACCATATAGTGTGTTGCGATTCCACAGCGATAGCTCCAGATTTTGATCTTCATCGAAGAGATGCAAATCGAATTGTTCCAGCCAACGTTCTGTCCAGGAAGACTTACTTTTGTATTTCTCGTTGCCGAGCCTAAATATTTCAAAATTTTAATTTTAATCTGCTGTATTTCTTTCATTGTGAAAATTTATTTCGCTCACCTAAATTTAATGTGTATATCAATTAATTTGCTGCCATCATCTGCAAGCGGCAAATCTTTCGCTTTAACCAGTAATATCGTGACAACGGAGCTCCATATCTGTGATTTTAAGCGCTTTGATGACTCGGCCAATTTGGAGTTGCGCTGAAAGTGCTGTAACGAAAAGCGCAAAAAAAAAAAAAACCCATTTTAGTAACAAGGCTGTCTAAATTTTGTATGTCGCACTGCACCGCTGACCTCTTTCAGCTCTTCCAATTCCAGTTCGACACGCTGGCGCAATGCAATGCGCCGGGAACGTAGACGCTTGAGTAGCATGCGCGGCGTATAGCGTCCAACACTATTTGAGCTATTTGCGCCATTCATGCTCAGCGTCATGACACAGCAACTCAAATCAACGCCAACAATGACTCAAACAAACGCGAAATCGGATCGAATTGAATGTCATCTATTTGCTTATTGTGTCACGGCCTTTCTTTCTTTTGGCTGGGCACTTTAGCTACTCAACGCCCGAAATCAAATACGAAGCTGCACTAAATCATAAACCAGCTCGTTGCGATGTAATGCCATTACTAAATGGTGGGGATTTCTATACATAATATATTGTTTTCCCCGAAATCACCGAAGTCGCTGTCGCTGTCGTCGTCGCCGTTGACTCTTTCAATCAACACTAAAATACAATCGACAATTGCTACAGAGCCGCTAGTCTTGGTTTACTCATTGTTTAAACTCTGCCGCCTTCAACACTGCTTTTTGCTTTCAATTCGTCAACGTCTTTACTCAAGATTTGTTTTAGTATTGTGTAAGCTGCTTATCGCTTAGGAAGTATGCGTCAGCGGGGGCGCTTAGACTGAAGTTGTCGGCTATTGTTCTCTCAAAATCTATTTAGCACGCTGTATAGCTGGATCACTTAATTAGTTCCAATTGGTGACGCTTGAATGCGTTGAATTGAATTTAGTTGCATCGCAAATTGAAATCCAGTTTATTTTAAAATATATATAGTTCCTATATACACTAAATTCATGTCTATAGAACGTGAACGTGGCCTAAGTCATTTATTTAATAATTTCAAAAACAAATTATTTTTTTATACCCTGTATGCATAGGGTAAAAGGGTATAGTAAGTTTGTGCAAATGTATGTAACAGACAGAATGAGCCAAGGAAAATTCTAGAAAATGTATTTACGTATGTACATATATACTTTATGGGATCTTCCACGCCTATTTTTGTCTGTTACACACATTTCTTGATAACCAACAAAAGCCTATAGTTCTTTCTGACCTTCCGTATGGAATTTGGAAATTATAAGCGCTAGAGACTTCATGAGTGCATGTGCTGCACGAATTTCAAAATCATAAAAAAATTTTAAACGATTTCAGCTCACAAATTTTATTCGATTTTAGTTTCCAAATGGAAACTTTTTCAAGCCAAAGACTATCCAGCTCACGAAGCAGCTAACATTGACTCATCATCATTAGTAGTGTGTCAAAAGTTCTCAAAAAAAATCCAAATTGCCATCTATCCATTTTCGTTTTTAATCTGGTGCTAATGTAGTATAATATGGCCCAAATCGCTGGTACATTTATTTAGATAAAGATTTGAGGCCACGACAGCCATATTAAATTCGAGCATTGCCAAGTGTGACGTAATTTAAATCCAATTATAATAATGCAATTCCCTACAGTACAGTTCCAACTATTCTGTTTTTAACTTTAAAACGAATTTAATGTAACTGCTTCGATACCAATGCAGCACAAAGTTATAAATAATTAAAAGTTTGCATATATGTACAAACCGAATCCCAAATGACCAATTAATAGCAAATGTGCACAAATAAGAATAATAAAAAAAAAACAAAAAAAAAAAAAACCGGAAGGAGAAAAATTCAAAGTCACGTGAAAATTCAGAAAAAAATTAATATAAATAAAATAACATTTAAGCATTTAATTTGCGTAGCGAGTCACACATAATAAACACATCAAATAGCGCAAATAAATGGAGCAAACATTTTGTCTCACAGCAGCCGTTTTCTATATATAATACCTAAAAATGCTAGACTAAATAGATATACCAGAAGCAGTCGAAAAATGACAGACGGCGAAGCTCCATTTATAAAAAGACAAATAGACAGACAGACAGACAGACAGATAGACAAATAAGCCGCCATTGTTGTCGCTGCTGACTAGACGCATGATTAATGATGGCGGCTTTTCTCGTCACAGATGGCTTTCACACGACACGACTCCATTCAATCGAATGCATAAATATTCACAAATAAATCGCGCGCGCCTGTTCTTTAAACTTCCGATATATGCTGTCTGCGCTTTATTTAATATACGGAACGACATGTCTAAATAATAATTTCCTTTGATTTATATTTAAGCAATATATATTTACCATTTCCTTATCTTCCTGACTGCGCGGCCACAATGTCAGATTGATGAGTATTTCGCCCAGTGAACGTTCGCTGTGATTCGTATCGTACAACTGCAGATTAATATCCTCAGCCTTGCCTAGTTCCAATTGTGTGAGATCAAGCTTTGCCGAGCCCATGAAATCATCCTGCAGTCCCCAGTCATAGTCGAAGACCTGGTGAGAGTCGTTGCGAAATTCAATTTAATATCTTTTTGTTTAAGTTATTACGATGCAGTGACAGCAATTTGTTTGCATTGTTTGCGACTGCTCTTAGTTCTGTTGTCAGCAAACTGATGCGATTTGTATATTGAAAATACATATAGACAAGCACATCAATTGATTTTGTTTATAAAAGTTTGAAAATTGCACGACAGATTGAGCAATAGTTTGATAAATACAATAGTTGTGGGTGATGGCAGACACAGACATTGGCTGTCACTTGGATGTATCATCGTATCAATTTGTGATTTGCCTTTCTCAATATAAATTGGCTTATTGTTGAAAGGAATTCAATTTATATTTTATTGCAAAGATAGCACTTGAAAGGGTTATTTTAGAAACATAGATATTAGTTATAGTGGAACGAAGAGTATGACGTCTAATAATTAATAATAAGAGCTCTATAAATAAGTATGGACTGTATAATTGACTTGAAGATCAGCAATTTGTTGGAATATTTTTGGATCACTAAGAGGGCTAGCTCCCATACAAATCTGTTTGGGTTTTTGTACGAATAAAATGTTTTTGTTAAATCAGCAAATCAGCGTTAAGCAGTAAAGTTGGTATATCATTAGGGTTCAAATCGGATCACTCAAGGAGATGGCCCCCTACAAAATGCCAAGTCAATGAGATATCCGTCTGTCTACTACAATTTTGGATATTTGAACTCTCCTTTATCTCTTCAGATAATTAAATATTGAACGTGTCAACCGCTCTCATAGCAACTTGATTCTTCTTTATTTTCATGTTATTTAAACTAAAAATGTCAAATACCTTAGGAATTTTTACTTAAGTTCTAGAAATATTTCATATTGCTCCATATAGGATCAGTACACAAATCTGCCTGCTTTCCTTATGTAAGAAAAACATGTTTTTGTAGTTCAGTGTGGTGTATTTTATCCCAATAAAATATTTTAATGGAATCTAGAGAGCAGTAAATCATCCATAAGGATCTTTTTACATTTTTTCTGCCAAACCTAAGCCAATTTCAAGTTACAGAGTGCAGCCTAATAGATTCGCTAGAGAATTCTACTAATTCTACACGGTATTCAAGTTAATTGTATTTAAAAATTTAATTGAGTGCACATAAAAGCAAACAATTTTCAATGCTTGACATATTTCGTGTTTCACAAGAGCCTACAATTCATTCCACCACAATAGAACATTTTGCACAAAGAGCAAACCACTTAACCGCAAAATTAAAATAGAATTTCTTTGTGGTCTTTTTCAGTGTGCGGTTTATGCTACTCATACTTTAAACTTACCTTAACCACAATCTGCTGAAATGGGTCCTCGACAGGCACAATGAAGACTTCGTCCCATACTGGATTTAGGTCACGATGTATTGTACGCGATTTGTGCAGCAGGCGACCACCAACCTTGAACTTTACATAAGGATCACTCAGGCCTACAAAAGAATACGTTTTTTTTTATATATGTGGCATTTAATTAAATTGCTTGATGAAAAATTTAAAATGCGCCGCATACATATATAAAATATGTATTTGCTTACCATTCTTATCCATGGCCACCAAATCGCTGCCGGATTTGAGATGTACGCGCAGCTGAAAGAAGACATATTGACGTAATTGTGCTTCCCGTTTGCGGCGCAGTTCGTCGGCCTTTGTTGTATTAGTATGTGTGTTTGTGTGTTCGTGTGTATATGCAGTAGTCAATATAGTAGTACATATGTAGTAGTGGTTGTTATTGTTTTATTTTAAAAGCAGCGACGTGTTTTTATTTTTTTTTTATTTTTATATGAGTAAAAAAAGTAAAAGTAGAAAAAAGAAAGAAAGTTTTTGTAAGCAAATAATTTAACCAATTTTAGTTGATTGACATAAACAGTAAAGACTACATATTAAAAGCAGCATCAATTAGTATTTTGCTAGCATCTTTCTAATTTAATGAAATGCTATTTACACATAGTGAGTGAGCGAGAGAAATAGAGAGAGAGAGAGTGAGAGAGAACAGTGCTCTTAAGTATGAAAAACAGCGTGAATAGCAGCTCCAATTAGAAATGTCACAGCATGCCCAGCTATACGCACCTGTAACGCTTCCAATTGCCTTTGTGCCACCAATTCCTCCGCTGAGGCAGCACCTGCAACAAGACCACCACTTGCGGCGCCATTTTCCGGCTGCTCATCGATGCGTCCCTCCATCGAGCCACCGATGCGTTGTATAACCTGTGCCATTTTTGCTGTTGCACGGAATTCACGCGCCAGCGGTGAACCACCGATTGTCGTTGCACGATGCCGTGGACTTTGTGTTACTGAGCTACTCTCCGAACTGTAATCGGCAGCGTAATCTGTGCTCTCCTCTAGGAAATCGCTTGGCGACTTACGTCCAATGCGGTCTTTGCTGCGTGTACGATTCCAGCGATGTTTAAGATTATTGAAGAATCCGTGCGTCTTCTGGAAGACACCAACGCCGCTGATGCCACTAGAGGAATTGTGCGGTGCAGCGGCACTTTTAGCACGTTTCGGCGAGATATGCGGAGATTCGTTGTTGTGGCAGTCGTGTCCGTTCAGTTCGGAAGCAGATTTGCTTAGATGTTTGCCCAGTCGTTGTTTCAGCTGTGGTGAGCCGTGCGGTGTTGTGCTGGCAGAATCTTGTTCAGTATAGTCAGCGGTTCTATTACTAATGCCACCACCGACAGCTATAGAACCGCCGCTGCTGGTGGGCAAATCGTCGCTGTAGTGTATGCGAGCTGAAAGCGTAAAAATGTGGGAAAAAAATTTAAGTCTCGATTTGTATTAAATCAGCTCATATTACGTTATAGCGTTGCGTAGTACATATTACTAATTTGTTAATCGATTAAACAACAAAGGACGCACACACACACACACACACACACACACGCGTTCCAATGCAGTCTGCCACTTGATTTTTCTAATATATGTACTTATGTGTATGCAATAACTAAACTATGCCACCATACAGAAAATTCATGAGCACCATTGTTCGGTAGTGTGTAGTGTGTTTCTAGTGCACAACGCAAAAAAAATCATACTTCAGCCGGTTAGCACTTAAATATTTTAGTGCTTTTGAAACGATTGAACGGATCGGAAAAATATATTTTCCAGATTAACATTCCAGATTAACATTAACATTTATAAAAATATGTACTCTGAATGAAGACATAATTTGAGTTATTAAATAATCAAAATTGAACTCTCTATATTGTATATCCTTTTAGCTTTAAAATCGACTCGAATTGTAAGAAAATTTACATTTGCACATAAAACTTATTTGCCTGTCATATCTCCTGTGTACAAACTATAAAAAAAAAGCAATCAAACAAAATATCTATTGACTATTTAACATTGGATATCGCTGTGCAAGGTCAAAATTTCGAAGCTGCAACAAAACATTGCATGCAACAGAACACATTTGTGCATAAAGCTTGAATATTTTAGCATATTTTCCGGATGCAATTCGATGTTACAATTTGTGCTACTAGCATTTGCTGTGATGAGATTTGTTTGTTTCTTTTTTCGTTGCAAACGAAAAGCAAACAAATTCAACAGAATTTTTATTTATTTATGATTTTTTGTGGCTAAAGAACACATAACTGTTGCAAAGACAAAACCGCAAAAAGTCATGGTTTAATGTCAAAAAGAAAAAAAAAATCCCGCAAGCATAGAAAACCTCCCAAAAAATAGGAGGGTATATGGTCTAACTGAATTTTTATATACTGTGTAGCAAATGTCAAACACTAAATACTCTGCTTAATAAAGCTAGACTACATAAGTGCGCAGAGCTCAGTAAAAAAGCAAAGTGTTTTTATAATTGAATAATAAATTTTATGATGAACAACATGCCTGGCAAGATTTTCTTAATTTTGAAAGATACTTTTAATGAGCTGCGTTTTTTTGGCGTTTCTTTTTGTCGTTTTACTGGATTGAATTGAAGTGCAGCCATAAAAAATCATATAAAAATTTTGCAGATTATTTTTCGATGCGCAGCTGGCAAATATGGAAAAGGTCAAATATTCACATAAACATATAAACACTGCCACATTGGATATAATTCTGAGCTCAGAAGCACTAAAGTATTAAAATTTAATTCCATTATCACACTTTAGAGTTGACTTTATTGCAAATACTTTATGAAATTAAGCGAAAAACTTTAAATTCTTTATTAGTAAGGCTGGCAAAAGTATATTAAAAAGTATTAGAGTATGTGTTTAATATTCAGTATGACATGAAATACATTATTTATGCACATTCACTCACTTTTTTTTATAAATATTTTTTCTAATTAATTATTAAATTTTAATTTAAACAAAATGGTGCACTTTTGTTTTTAATTTTTTTATGAAAATTATTTTTATTTATTTTATTTTATTATTAATTTAAAATTAAACAATTTCAGCCAGCGTCAACAACCGCACCGAATCAGCGCTCCTAAAAGACTGCTACAGATTTTTGCATATTGTTTCTTTAGAGACGCGCGCAGCACAAAAAATGTTTTTTTTTGTATGTAGCTACTCGGTTGTAGCTTTTATTTTGTTTTTACTATTGTTTGTCTTGGCTTGTCTATTCTAACTAAGTATAAAAAATTCATGCTGAATGGCTCATGTACGCTTTTGCAATGTTTTATCTAGATACTGTACATGTGTGTTGGTGTACAGCTTGTACACCTGTATCTGTAGGCGTAGACGTGCGCCATTGAGCAAGTTTTAATACCAACTTATTCAGTACATTCAAAATAAATGCCAGCAACTCTTTGATGCACCTAGTGTTGGTATGCTAGATTGCAATACATTGCTTGTGGGTGTCTGCTGTAATCTGCTGTAAATTACCTAAATGCATTCATTCGTTTAAGGGAAGAGCTGAGAGTTTGCAAAAAAAAAAGTAAATTTTCAACTTTAATAGTTTGCAAAGTGAAACGGTATTCATGTGGGGAAAAGCATAAGCATGTGCGTATGAATGCATGAGAGATGCTATGGTGAAATATACATGGTGAAATAATTATAATCCATGGACAGTGTCTCTTTTATTACTGATGTAAGCGTTAGCTCGCGAGCGAGGTAAGAGAGAAAGCTATATAGTAAATAGATCATTTGCTGTACCGTTCGACCGTTTCTTTTGTTCTACTGATTATTATTCTTTAAGCATTAAAACCAAATGTCATCAACAGCTACACTATTAAATTTTCTCAACGCAAAAACATCCACCAATTCGAAAGGCTACCCTCGCACATACGTAAATTCATTTCCATTGCAATTTGTCTGTAAATGTAAAGTGCATTCACATTTACATTCACAATGGTGCTACATTCTTGCCTGCCGGATAGCTGCATGGGGTGCATTGCACTAGAGTTTGTTTAAATGTTGGTTCATAGAAAAGCTTTCTCCGAAAGCTTCAAGCACGTGCTTGGCTTCCAGTTCGATGTTGTTTTGCGTTATTTTTGTTAGCGGTTTTTTTTTTTTCTGCTTGTTATTTATTTGTTTGTTTGTTGATTTTATATACTCCTCGTACATGATATTTCATATAACGGGTGGGACATCTTAATCTTCGGCATTTTATATTATTAGGAAATTAAAAAACAAAAGAAAAAAACTAAATTCTCAAGATGAGAACTATTACCAAATCAGCGGTTAAGGAAATATTTATAGAATATATTCTGCAATTAAATGTTTTTTAGAGCTAATGACCAAGCTTATGACCACTTCTCACTTCACGAATAAGTGTCTTAAAAAACATTTTGTTATGTATGAAAAGAAAAGTGGGAAGTATCATAGGTCGTTCAAATTCAATTGTTTATAAAATCGTCATTTATTATCCGATCTCTATACTGGCATACTTCATTGTTTTTTGTGCTGAAGAAATTTTTAGCCTTGGGGATGATTTTATGGGGAAGGGGGGAGGGGCAATATTTTAAAATAAACTTGTAAAATTCTGGCGAAGTCCTAGTCAAATGCAAAAAACACGAAGTCTCTATCTATTACCGTTTCCGAGATCCTTTCGTTCATACAGATGGACAGACGGACGGACGGACAGACGGACATGGCTATATCAACTCCTCTATCACTCCTGACCGTAATGAGGGTAACTTTGGGGGATCTCCGACTATTATTTCTAACTGTTACATACATTTGCACAAAACCAATAGGCTCTTGTACCTTCGGTACAGGGCCTAACTATCGGGTCCGCCATCTAACGTTTTTTGAACTTCCGGTTTTTCCGAGCCTGGCAACACTTAGCTCATGACAGATTTGACAGAAAGTTAGTATTATTATTCCGCTGAACGAATATGGTTGTGTATACGCTCGAAGAACGCTGGGAAATACTGCGTCATTACTTGATTGATTTTGTGAAAAAAATCATCTTTTAGATGAAGCTCATTTTCATCTTGGATGCTATGTCAACAAGCAAAATTGTCGTATTTGGGGCACGGAGAACCCACACGTAATTGAACAATTGACGATGCACCCATTACGAGTGACTGCTTGGTGTGGACTTAGGTCGAAAGGCATCATTGGATCAATTTCTTTGAAAATGAAGAAGGTGAGACGGTTACAGTCAATGGTGAGCGCTATCGGGCCATGTTAAGTGAATTTTTGAAGATGAGCACCTTGGTGACATTTGGTTTCAACAGGATAGTGCTCCGTGCCACACAACCAATGTTACAATCGATCTTTTGCGCACTGTTTTTTGAAGATCGAATTATCAGTCGAAATTCTGATGTCGCTCGGCCACCAAGGAGCTGCGATTTGACACCGTTGGACTATTATTTGTGGGGAGCCGTCAATGATAAGTGTTACGCCAACAAACCAGAAGAACAACATTCGTGATACCATAGCCGAGATAGCTGGCTGCACACAGTCGAAAATGTACTCAAAAATTGGACCGACTGTATTGGATACTGCATGGCTAGCGGTGGCAGCCATATGAATGAAATCATATTCCACTGTTAACCGGAAGGATTGAGCTTTCAAATAAAAAAAAAACAGTTTGAAAAAATCTCTTGTAGTTTTCATTTTATTTGGCGGACCCGATATTTTCTATTTTATTTTAACACTTTTTACCACTGCAACTCTTAACTTATATTAAATGCATCACGCTGTATGTTATAGCTACTATATCTGCATATGTATGTGTGTGGTTTCGCCGCTTGACTATGACGGCAGCGCTCTGCATTTTTTATTTCGGCTCATTGGCTTTAAATTTTAATCAGGTTGTAAATTACTTTAATCAACTCGCCTGTCGTTGGCCTTTAAAACTTGGTTATTTTTAACTTTCTGATCAAAAATAGATGTTAAGAATGCATTTTGTAGTTAATTACGCAATAAAATATTTCATTTTGCCAGTTTGGTATTGAATTTATTTTTTAGATTTAAATTAATTTAACAGACAGATTATTCAGTACTACTTAATTTTTATCAGAAGCTGTCAATAACAAAAAATCGGTCTCGAACGAGTAACGTTTGAAAATGGTCGCCGGTCGTAATACTCGTCCAAAGTTTGAACTGCAAACATACACACTGTGCTTGCTATAGTGAATACATTCGGTTCGACATATACACGCTTGGATTATACTTCAAAACTAGCAAAATCGTTCGATTTCACGACAGTCAGAAAGCTGATGACTGAAAAAAGGGATTTAAGTTTTGTTATTATTGGAAACAGAGCAGTTTAAGCTTTGAAATAACAACGCGGAAAAATATGCATTGGTTAATAATTTAAATTAACATCGTCTACGTGGGTTAGGTTCCAATAGTTCATCACCAAATACGTCAGTATTGCCGCTCGATACGTTGCCATAACATTAAAAAAAAAAAACAAATAAAAAATTTAGAAATTTTTACAAGAACCATGAAATAATAAACTAACAAACGAGTGGCTTCCTGTTGCTGGTTTTACTGTCAAACTAAAGCCAAAAGATTTGTTGGGTTGCCGAGGATAAAAGAGAAACAAAGAAAAAATCCTTAATTTGAGTTAAATCGAAGATTTTATACCCTTTCCATAAATATTCTAACTAGGGAAATTTTCTAGTTTTGTAGTCCGTTTCTCGCATAAAGATCTAAAAATGTGAGTCCGATCAGTCTTCAATTTAAAGTATTTGGGTAAGCACGTTTCTCAGGCATATTTAGTCTACCGTGTGTGAATTCCAGATGATACTAAACAAGTTATATTACGTATAGAATATGTATATATTAACTCTTTGAACGAATTTCAATTTTCCATAAAACGGATTTCAGTGTTAGATGCGAACTTTCTCACATTTACATAACGAGATCTGAGCTGCAACATTTTCATTTGCATAGCAACATGCAGGCTCTAATGTCCCAACATATTCAACTCAAACGTCCTTCAAGTTACCACTATAACAAAAAAAAGCCAACAACATTTTTGTCCATCAAAAGGTCAACAAAGCAAGTATAAAGTTGCACTGCGGTATCACTGGCACATCACTCTGGCGCATAGCATTTTATATTAATTAAATTGCGGCGTTTGGCTGGACTGGACATAATCGCAAATACAGCTAACGTAGCAGCTATCATATCATATCGAGTGCATATTAATGAAACACTTGCCAGGAATTTTTTACATTTACTTGATTATTTTTATTTTTATTTTTTTTTTTTTTGCTAAGGACGTGTTAAAGAGATTTTGTCAAATGCATGTTCTGTCATTGTTTGAAGTGCTTCGAGTATTTAAATTAGAAGGTCTTTAAGGCTGGTACTTGTATGATGTCATGTGTGCGTGTAAAACAATAAAAAATGCGAGGCGGAATAAAACAATCCTTGCGTGCAGTTTTGCTAAATGTATTTGTCACGTTTTTAATACGCCCCGAGGGACAAGTTGTCACAAATTTTTTCGTTTTTGTTTGTAGTTATTGTGGCCCTTTTCGCTGTCACTCTTTGGTTTTTTTGCAGAATTAAATAAAGTTGACATGTGGGATTCTATACAAAAAAAAAAAAATAAAAAAAGAAAGGAAACAGCGGAATATTTGAGAACATATTGTTGGCTTCTTACAATTTGATTTGACAGCTGTGCATGCAGTAAGCCTTGCTGAATATATTTGTTATTTTTGTATTTTCAATGTACGCACTGCATTTTTATAAACTTTTATTCAGCATGTGAGTAGTATTATAATACTTAGGTTATAATGCTGGCATATGTGCGATAACTTGAGTCGCTCTAGTCATGACTGTAGCTCTGTCTGTCTGTATGCGCCCTATTCACGTCTCCATACACTTCCGTTTTGATCTCTAATTTAAATTTTTTTCTTCCTATATTCCCTATATTTGATACTGTTCTCTTAACTAGTTATTGGCCAAGTGGATTCAAGGCAGAATGCAGAACGCGTTAAAACTCGTCCAAAATACAATTAAAATAGTAAATACTCGATTTGAACAGCCTGTGCGAGTGTCATGATCAATCTTTTCCCATACCTTTCTAAAAAAACTATGTAGGCTTGTTAAAATGCTTCACGAATGAGTCCAACCATGTTCAAAAGTATTCACCGAAACCAATTAGGTGATAGACATGATGCAGCATATATCGTAGTTTAAAGGGACTATGGACTTAAAAATAATTTCAATAGCTATAGTACAGTGTGCTCGACTTTGAGTTACCCTGTACGCACATTTAAGCTTATATTAGTTTAGGGCAAATATTCCTTCCACTTGAAGGCATTATTTTCATCTTCTTCAATATTTTAACAGCGACTGTTATATGTCGCACTTTATCAAAGAACAAAAAAAGACTGCATACTTTTAGGCTGTAGTTCAAGAGTAATACTTATTACTAATAAGATCTGCTGCATCTGCTGCATCTGCTGCATCTGCTGCATCCTGCGTTATTTATTAAATTCTTTAACGCTAATAGACACTCCTACAAACAGTTAAAACAACGCTCATGCATTAGTTTGTTCGCAGAATTATTATATAGCAGCAAAAAGTTTTTGCAATAACTTTCACTTAAATTGAATTACATATATTTTCCCACATCATGCCATCATCTTACTTTCTATAAAGAACTTTTGCTGCTTACACAAGGCATTTATCGACGTTAAATGGCATTAGTAGAAAATGAAATGTGTTTAAGCCTTTATACATATATCAACAAAGTTCGCATATCCTTTACTTGTATGCGATTATGCTTTGCATTCATTGCAAATTACAATCTAAGCCGCATTTGCTTGTGTGCTGTCATGTGTTTGTGTCTGTCGCTTGTTATATATGTACTACATTTCCACTTGCATATTTATAATCCACATAATACTGCAGATACCAAACATTAAACTGTGCAGCAGTCCAACAGCCTAAGGTAGTTCTTGACACGTCGTTCCTCGTTTTAAGTTTCCAACGTATAAAAATAGAACACTCGACTGAGATTGTTACAACAGAATGCGTCCATGTTGTATATAAGTTATTTTAAGAATTATGCACAGCAGCTTGATGCAACACTTTAATTTTGTAAATTTCAGCAAAGTGTAGAATATTCTTTTGCAATCTGGCAATTTTTCAGCTATTAATTGTGTTTATTGAAACTTCAACAAGTTTTTTATTTCGTTGATGGTTAACATTGTAGACAAAATACCGAGAAGAAACCTGAATAAAGAATATTAAAATCAATTGTGATACGAAGATGGGAAGATATACATATTGTCAGCAGCAATATGGAAATCTTCTTTGTCTATGATTAATTTCATTGCTTTTAAATTCGATTCGTGCAAAAAGTCAGCTGAAAATTTTTATTTATTTCAACAACTCCAGAACGCTTAATGTACTTTAGGCTTCGATTACTACCTATAAACAAAAGAAAAGGCTAGTAAACCGCTCAATTCTAACTCACCCTACTGCAAATATATATGCATTCGTTTGTTCTCATTTTGAAACTCAATTTCGAACATTTTATGACTTTATATCAGCAAAACACATTAAAAAGTTTGCGTATGTTGAATTTTATTTTTATGCCAATATAATACAAGGAAATGAGTATAAATTATCTTTTGTGCGATACTTTTTATTGTACGCAAATTCTCATAAAACGCAAGAATTATCGAGAATGGTAGCCGTAATGACTAAATGGCAAAAAACCAAGTCAGCAACAACTGTGAACCAAAATACTTGGAATGGTGAATAAAATATTATTTTTACAACAGGGTTTTTTTTGTTTTTGTTTACAGGGTATAAATAGAAAAAAATAAAAAAAAATAAAAAATATAAACAAGAAAACCTTTGTTCATTTTATTTAATTTTAAATTTGTATGAGGCATATATATATATATCTATCTGGAGTCGTGTGAGTTATTTTAAATTAGGAGTTGAACTGTCAAATCATCAATACGGATCGAGAAAAACCAAAATTAGCAGTACATGACACATCCTATGTCACAAAATATAGCGTCGGAAGTAATAAAGCGTATACGGTAGAAAGAAAGAAGGGGTGACGGGGAGCAGGATTTAAATTGTAGCTAAAATATATACAAAATAAAACCTGAGATAGCCAGTGAAAGGGCTCTTTCGCTTTGTGTAAGGTGTAGGGCGCTTTAAATGCAGCAATAAAGTTAGGCTGGTACACGCCGCTGGATTTCAATAGGATTAATTTCAAAATAGACTTGATACTGATCCATTGCGATGATCATGACTCACACAATTGGCTCAAGAAGGTGGTTCCTAAATTGAATGTCTTGGACAAGATACCAATGACAAAGTACCTTATTACAATTTACCACTCAATTCACTACGCGATGTCGGGCTGAATCTGAGCTTTTTGCTTATACAGGAACATATAAAGGCGGAATAAGACGACTTGACACTCAATACGTGCATACAAACCGAGAACATGCATATTTTTGAGATAGGATCATATTTACTTGTTTTTCTATTTGCTTTCCAGATAAAGCGCAGTAGTGGTGCTCTCGTCTGGCTACATTCTAGACGATTAAACTGAATAGAAGAACTGGTGCAACCTACCACTTCTAATTGAATAATAGACAAAAAACCACAAATACAAATAGGAGTAAATACTGAACTTCCTTTTATAAAATAATATATTAAACGTAGCCTAACTTTGTAACTGGCGCTAGGCAAGAGATAATTGACATAACCTTCTGCTACGATATGCTCTTATATCCAATTTTGTTAATAATTCGAAGGGTAACAGATCAACCACCAATGTCGGAACATATTAGGTATACTATTGGTCTAAAACATTTAGAAATTTATTAGGAAGTCTAGACTATCCAACTGAAGAATTAATGAAAGTCCATTTCAGACCAACATAAAGGAATTAAAGATTATTAAGAATGCCAAAGAAACTCTTTGGTGCAACAAGGACTCAGAAAGTCTTTGAAAAATAGTTAGGAAGCACTTTAATAAATTCAAACCCCAGCACAGGAGCCTGGCTGAAGTCTAGAAGCAGTCTTACAGAATACAATAAAAATATTGGCAAAATTATATAAAAACAAAAAAAAAAAAAAAATAGTAATAGTAATAATTCTTGCATTAAATAGAAAACACTTTTTGTATTGATACAATTTAGTAATTATTGCATAATTAAATGTCAAATAATATCATTGCTTTTAATCAGATTAGTTAAATAATAAACTAATTATCAAGCAATATTGTTATTGTACACAAAATCGTTTGAAAAGCGCTGATGGCGTTGTAAAATTTCAAATAATAAATCAAGCTATTTCGAGGCTTTCGCTTTAAAAATGCATACACATAACTCGTGCATGAAATGTTTATTTCATATTTTTGTTTTAATTATACACAATATGTTCGATTTCTTATAGAATTTTGAATTAATAATAAACTTTGCTCACCTGTTGACATTGTGGGCAGATTTTCCGACATTTTTTATTGTGTTGTAGTTGCCGCAGTATCGGTGTCAGCTTAAGTATGAAATGCCACAATGTCGCTCAGTCAGGCAGGCAGGCAGGCAGGCAGTTATTTAGTCAACGAAGCAGGCAGGACATACAACAGGACATGCAGCCAATGTCAATGGCTGCTTAATGTTTGTTTGTTTGTATTTATTGATGTGTGTGTGAGTGTGTGTATGTGTATCGCTTAAGTTTTTATACAAAGAACTACTTGTCGTTAGTTTGTTTTGCTTTCAGAAATCCTTTGGCTTGTTTGGCGCCATTTTGCGCAGTGACGTCATTGTTTTCCAAATGCAAACGCTTGACATTTTTTCCAATTGAATACTTCATGTTTTTTTTTTTTTTTTTGCTTTGATTGCTATTAATAATTGCGTCAATCGGCGTCTTTGTTGTTGTTGGCAGCACATTTTATGTTGGCTGCCATTTTTATTTATTTTTTTGAGACTTTTTTTTTTCCTATTAGTTGCGTTTGTTAATTATTTATTTTATTATTTTCATTTTTGCTCTTCTTTACACTGCACACCTTCGGAAAACTCAAATTATGAATGGTTTTTCACTTGATTTTCATGTCTAAGCAACATGCAAACAATTTCTGTATTTTTTTTTTTTTCTCAACTTTTACATTTGTTTATTTTTTGTTGCTTTAAGGTACATATTTAGTGTAGATATTGGTGTAAATATTTTCGATGTTGGCTCGATTAGCTGCTGCCAGTCATGCTTTGTTGGTATTAAATGTCTGTGTTTGTTTTTTTACATGCAACATGTGCTCAGTTTTAACCGAATTTTATTAGAATTTCTTTGTTTAATTTATTTGGCATGTGCACAGCGTGCTTTTCTTCTTTTTTTGGGCGACAAGAGCCAAACTAAACTGCAAATAAATCATAAAATAAACATAAATGTTTTAATAAGGCTTGACTAAAGAAGCACGCAGCGCTGAAATTTATTTTGCAAATACACTTTGACATTTATTTATTAATGTAGAATGATTGAAAGCAAATTGCTTATAAAAAGATATAATTAACAATTAAATTAACGTCAACTTAAGCAGTCCGTTTTTCTGTTATTTATATAAAAAATATTTTTTTTTTCAAATATTTTGTTCAACAACAAATATACAAATCACAGATAAACGGTCTACTTGAGATGTTGCAAAATTGCTAAATTTGTTTTATTTTTTTTGTTTAATTGATCAGATTTATACCATATACAAGCTACCTCTCCTTTTCCCTACCCCTCGTGTAGACATTTCTAGGGGATCTTATACTTCGCAGTGTCCTTTACATATGAATGTACCGAATATCATCTGCGTTGAATAGTTTTAGATATAAGGCATTTTTATTTTCCACTAAACCTTCTTCTACTATTTGTAGGGGGGCGACCTTTCCTGTGGTGTCTCGTAGTGGATGAACTATTAGAGCTTCTTACATATAATGGCATCGTATGCCAAGGCTATGCGGACGACATAGTTATTAGCTGCAAAGGAAAGCATGAAGACATATTATGTGATCAAATTAAGATGGACATTAACATCACAAGATCTTGGTGCTCCGAAGTAGGACTGAGTATTAACCCATCTAAAACTACTATCGTTCCTTTCCCTAGGAAGTATAAGATGAAGTTACTCAAGCCAATATGGGTGAATGGCACGCTGATAGAATTTTCCAAGGAGGTAAAATACCTAGGAGTAATATTTGATAAACGCACCACATGGAAGACTTACTGAGGAAAGCCACTATGGCAATGGTGACTTGCAGAGTCATTGCCGGGAAAAATTGGCGGTGTACTTCCAAAATAATGAAATGGTTGTGCCTCACAATGGTCAGACCTATAATAACATATGTGGCCAATGTCTGGGCGGATAGGGCTAAATTGACATTAGCTAGTAAACCACTGAACAAAGTTCAGAGGTTAGCTTGTATATCTATAACAGGAGCAATGCGAACCTGTCCTAGTGTGGCATTATACGTGCTATTAAATCTAATGCCGCTGCATCTTCATATCCAACAACATAGGGTAGGGAGAATAACCACTCGTAAAAAGACCTTTATCGGGAATCAAACGAGTGTTAATATGAAAGACGCCCACCGACTCCTGCAATACCCTAGCGACAACTTAGGCATAATGAACAACTTCACTAGAAGATTTAAAGTAGGGCTCAGCACTAAAGAAGAATGGGGTAACATAACGCTGGCTCCCTAACAGATAAAGGAAGTGGCACAGGAGTCTTCAGATCTCGCACTAAATACTTCGAATCACTACGAAAGCTACGAAAATTTAATAAGTTTATTCTGTACTGGGTATCCGGACATGCGGGCATACCAGGAAACGAGCAAGCAGACTACTTGGGCAGGAGAGGGGCAGCGTTCCCCTTCATGGGTACAGAGCCTTTCTGCAGGCTCGGACCAGGAACAATGAGAATCCTAGTAAAAGAGGAAGAAAAGAAAGCAAGGGACTCTTTCTGAGAAAAGTGTGACGGATTAAAACAGAGCAAAAAGTTATTAGTTGTTACAACAAGAGGAGATCGGTAATTTGCAACGGTCTTGAAAGAAACAATCTAAGAATGATTTCGGGCTTGCTGACTGGACACTGTAGACTTAGAAGACACTTGTGTAAAATTGGGTACAAATCCTTAAAATAGACTAGAAAAATATTTACTAAAACTTCTTAATTATTCAAATTTATTCATCAATGCTATGCTGGCAGTATTTCAAATGAATAACAAGTTTAAAAGGCGTTTTTGATGTTGTTAAATTTTCTTCCTTTCGATGCTAAATTATGCATGAATACATTTTTGCATATATTTTGTCGACTGCGTAATATTTTCACCATTTGAAGTTTTTACTTGTGGCTTTTTTTTTTTTCTTATTTTTTGATGCTTTGACATGTTTCAATTTTGATGTTGGCAGGCAAAAGCGCTGTCTGGTATGTAAATTTACAATCGGAATTGACATTGAATATGCATTGAATTTGAATTAGCTTATAGCAATGTGGTTGTTTATCCTTAAAACAAATTTTCCGCATCGACTGTTAAATGTCATTTTGGAAAGTACTTATTTGAGATGAAGTTTTTTTTCTATGCTGAATAATTAAAATTTGATTTGATTGGTTTAAAAACCATATTTTTTTTGGTTAGTTTATAACAACGTAACTTGTTTCTGATTCATTCATTCGTTTTTGTGCTTTAACAAATAAACAAACTACATATAAACAGCCTGTTTAAGTAGACTTAATGACATGTTTACCTAGCGACAGTTAAATTCTATACATATATATATGTAGTTGAACATGTAGATTGCACGGCATATCCTGCAGAACTGTGATATTTCCATGGGTCATAAGCACTATGTTTCGCAAAACGTTAATTCAATTGGTTGCAGCTCAAACGCTGAATACTTTACGAGCCAAGCCAAATAAATGAAGTACATGTCTAAAGTATTTAATGGGCTTAAACATATATTCGTATGCGTGTAAGCACTTCTTTGGATGAAAATCGATAATATACAGCTTCCAGTTTCACTTAAAATTTATTTTGTGCACAAAAACTTTTGACCAACAAACGCTTCACTCCATTTATTTGTTGTCTGTTGAAAGGACTTTGCTGCGTACTACACGTATATAATGCGTGTCTGTGTTGGCTAGTATACAACTGTATGTGTATTCAACGCAATGTAGCCTTCTCTCAATGCGATTTTATACGCCTTGCTGTCGCCATTTGATGGGGTTGCGTGTATATAGACTAGCAGTTAAGCCCGCCGTTGCTCGGTGTAGAATTTGTAAAAAAAAAAAAATGCTCTATTCCAACCGCCATAATGCTTCATATACCCTTTGAAACATATTATGCTCCCTATTTTTCCCTCTTAAAATTGAATTGGTCAAAAATCAGGCAAAAGCGTTAAATGGTTTCTTGTGTAAAGTTTACAAGTCGATTGATTATATTTGATAACTTTATCTCTTTTCACTTCTTAGGAGGTCACCTAGAATACCATCTCAGCTCAGTCTCTAAAACATTAGCGCATTCGGTTGTATGTTGATGAGTGAATGAATCAGTTAGGACTCGCATTCTTATACAAACAAATGTCTACACTATGAATCAGCTTTGTGCTGGGATTTTCGTAATAATTTACTCGTTTAACTTTGCTGCCGTGTTGTGCTTAATTTGCCATTGATCTGCCACGAGCAAACATGAGCGTGACGGATGACTGTACAAGTTTATTCGAATAATCTAGCATTTTACAGGATTTTCACAATGAGTATCAAACACGTATGAAGGCTGAAAAGTAGTCAATTAGTTATGTACATAGCAGGTTTATACGACAGCCTAATTGAGAATATCATTTCGAGGTAACTGACAGAAAGAATGTATGACAAAAGAGAACAACCGCAACGATAAATGCGCCGACAGTTAAAATTTCGATATATACAATTTTTTAGAGGGTTAAATGGCATTTTAAGCAGGGCAACAAGTAGAACAAGTAAGGAAATACAGTCGGGCGTAACCGACTGTAAAAGGCCCTGTACCAGTTCAGGTCGCCTAACAAACATATTAAATGTTTCCCGAGCTTATGACCAAACACATGACCACTTATCACTGCGCGAATATGAATGAAAAGAAAAGGGGGGTTGTTCAAATTCAATTGCTTATAAAATCGCTATTTATTATACGATTTTGATGAACTTTTTGGATTTTTGCTTAGAGAGACGTTATCTCTATATTGGTACACTCAATTTTTTTTGTGCCGAAGAAATTTTCACCCTAAGGGGTGATTTTATGGGGAAGGGGGGGAGGGGCAAAATTTCAAAATAAACTTGTGAAATTCCGGAGCAATCCTAGTCGAATGCAAAAAACACGAAGCCTCTATCTATTACCGTTTCCGAGATCCTTTCGTTCATATAGACGGACAGACGGACAGACGGACAGACGGACATGGCTATATCGACTCCTCTATCACTCCTGACCATAATGGTGGTAACTTTGGGGGGTCTCCGACCATTATTTCTACCTGTTACATACATTTGCACAAACCCAATAGGCTCTTGTACCTTCGGTACAGGGCCTAAAAAGATATCCATAAAGTATATTTTTATCCGAGTCGATATGGACATATTCATCTGTCCGTCTCTCTTGTTAAACGTATGCACATTGAGTACTTGAAGACTATAAGAGATAACTTCAGATAACTTATATTCTATGAATCTCACTCCCTAAAAGAGTTTGAGACTTACCATTGAACAAATTTTAATTCTTCATTGGTATATGTATCTTTCTCTCTAATTCTTTCTCTCTTACGCTCTACATATATGGAGTACAGCAATACTAAACTTAAACGTTTGCTGCTAATGAAAATCGCAAAACACATTCGAGAGCCAAATAGTTAAAAAATGTTTTCTTTGGCGCTCGCCGTGTGCGCGTTTTATAGAAATTGCTTGAAAATGTACATGATTACGATGTTGTTAATGACTATTAAGTAAAGTTTGATTTATAATTTTTACGGTAATATTTAGTGAGAGTTTCAAGTATGATAGCTGCCAACAATGTAAAAATATGTATTCACACTAAATTTCAGTTAGTGCGTAGCTAATTATAAGTAGTATATGGGGAGTATTGATGTTTGGCGAAAGTATTTACAACAAAAATACAATTTTTTTTTTTTTTAACAAAGCTATACTGGATTTTTTAGACTTCTTTATAGAACATAGGCTACATCGGCGCTACTGCCTTTTGGTTAAGACAAACTTGGTTTGCTTTATTCATTAGTGACATTTTTATGAATATTTAGAGACTTATATTATACAATATTATAGTTAAAAAACCAGTACAATATGTTATACAAACTTTTTGTGAAATTACTTTTTTAATAGAGCCATGCATACATATATGCTATGCATGTACTTCCACAAATGTTCAGTGTCAACGAGCATAACTTTTCTAGCTTGTAGTAGCTTGTTACTTGTAAAGTTCTGAGCCAAATCAAATGCTTGCAGTGTTTTACTTATTATGCTTCTACTCATTCTTTGTATGAACTTTGATTCTTGCGTTGACTATGTGCTGAACTTAGGCCAATAAAGTTCCAAAGTCAAGACAGACACTAAAATGTGTGTCTGTCTTGACCTATATACATGCATATACATATACATATACCTTACACCTCAGTTCAGCTATGTTTGTAGTAAACATATATATTTGTGTAGTATATTTAGATACATATTCTACATATTGGCATGCCGACACCAGACAGAATGTGTGAAAGTGTGAAAAGTCCTTAACACCTATACACATACACATACGCACGGAAGGAAAAGCAGTATCGGAAATTCAATTTCAAGGCTAAAATGTTCAATTTACTAATAAAAAAGCGATAACACAATTTACACAGGTTAAATGGATTTTTATTGCCACGAATAATGTTAAGGTTCACGAAATGTTGTTAGCTGTGAAATGAGTTTTGACATTTTTTTAATTGACAAGCAAACATGATACCGAAAAATAAAATAAAATAAAATAATCAGTTAAAATAGTTTGGTATCAGTAACAGATAATTAATGTTTTTGCTTTAATTTTATTACTTTGTTTAGTTTTGTATTGGAGCCGTACTTTCTAGTGGCAATATAACGGAATCATACTCAAAAACTGAGAAGAAGGCTGGTCCTAAACACTTACCATTAATAGACAACATTTCGAGATGTTCAATAATAACATTAAATATTATTCTGTGGTTTCTTTTGTGTGTTACAAACTTTGTGATAAAATTTTTTTTATCATTGATATCAGATTTGAACTTTACAATGTTAGTCACTGGTCTTCAAAAAATGGCTACCAGTACTTTTAAAAAGCACTTAAAGCATTGGTCTTAGAACCTTTTAAAACATTAGGCATAAAACACAGCTCAATTACAATTCATATTTCCGAAACCCAGTCAAGTTAAAAGTTTTGATATACATAGATGTGTACATTTGTCCGTCTGTCTGACTGGCTGCCTATATGAAAGTTCTAACCAGCTTGTGAGAGGTAGCCTCATATACAAACCCTCTCACAGCAGCGGAACCAAAAGCATCATTACAAATGGGAATCCAATATTACTACGTTTTAAAGATACTTCATTTACCTGGTTTTTAAAGTCAATTGCGTTCATTGATTTTGCTTTGGAACTACTCTGCTGCAAGATGCACAAAGAAGCTGATGAGACTAACAACAACAGACCATCAAAAATGCTAATTGCGTTGTTCTGCGATTAGGTAAGCATTTCTTATGTATCAAAGGTGTGAGTATGAATCATCAGATTGATTTTAAGAATACCTTCCCTATCAAAATCATGAGCGATGAGGCAAAAAGTCACAAAAAACAAAAAACTAAAAGCAGTTTATATATCAGGCACCGCATGACAGCGGTAATGGCTACCTTTTGAGACATGCAAACTTAAACAAATGGTATGGAACCCTCCAGAATAAAGTTTTGCGCCTACTGATTGATTGTGAGTGGTATGTTCGCAATTCTACCTTGCACAATGACTTTGATCGGCTGTTGGTTCAAGTGTTTGATAGAACTCTAGGCCACTGCAGTTCCAATAATGTTGTTGAAACGTCTTAAATGTGGGTATCTCATCCTTTAACTTGACACACCACCTACGTAGCTTACCAACCGATTTACTATGACATAAACATTTTCATGAATAATATTTTTTCTCCAAATTTATGGCTTCATTTCGTTGAGATTCAATAACTTTTATACAGCATGCTCTACATTTTGTAAATTTTTTTTCTTTCAATTAACTATGTTCGATTTATTCAGATGAATATAGAACAGCTGCGATACAAGTCTGTGGCTCAAATCAACAAAATATTAGAAAGATACAGAGTATCTCAAAATTTCTCTCAGCATGGCACCGAATATATAAGCTTAAGCTTAATTTTAGTAAATTTTTTTTCTGTTTTATTTTTGAGAAATTTAATTAAAATGCCGTGGCTTTCTTTTGAACCAACTAGTGGGCTACTTTGTGAGCTAAACATTGCTCAGCTCTGTTTGTATATGTTAAAAGTATCTTGTTTCATTTTGCCTGCACTGACCAAACGGATCTTATTTAATATGAATGCTCTTATTTCGATGTTTGTGCTGGCAATTAAAATTTATTACAACTGGGTTATTTCGAAAAGTTAAAATACCAGACAGCAAACCAAAAAAAGCAATGTTGCAAAAATCATAAAATAAATTGGCATAGCTTTGACCTTGGTTAGTTACTCGTAGTTACTCGTGCAGCTGCGGTAGCTGGCAGGAAAAAAAAAACTTTAGCTTCATAGGAAATACAATGGAAAAAATAGGCCACAAAATTTTGTGCGAGTTTATACACTTCTGCTGGTTGCAACTGCTGCTGCAACAAACTTAAACTTCTACTGCATACGGCATGAAAAGAGTTTTATTTGCTGTACATGCACAAACAAACAAACTATCGAGTTATACGATATACTTTAGTCTAGGGAAAGCCTTAGCAGAATAGCACACATTGATTAATTAATCTATGCGGTGCCTTAAATGCCAATTACAACCCGTTTTATTTTTATTAAAAAGCATTGCAACGGCAATGTAGTATGTACATTCCATTTGGAAACATTAAAACTCATTTGCAATTAAATTCAGTGTAGTAAAGTCGAAAGGGGCGCAGCTCGATGAATCGACAAAGCGACAGTCCAATTATTTTTATTTACAGAACAGCATGGGAAACAGATAAAAAAACGAAAGCGTTTTTAATATTGTGTAATAGCACCCTACCCCAAGTACAAATAGAACGCTGCACTGATTAAATTGTAACCAAACAATGCCGACTCAAACATGATTACATGTTGAAATGAACAGCGAGATACAAAGTATCAACAATTTACAGGTACGTGCACAAATAAATCCGGAAAGTAGGTGGTATGATGAGCTGGAATTTTTTGAAGTGAAACTTCTTTGCGGAGGCTAAACGAAAGGGATACAAGTACAGAATGAAAGAGAAAAGAAAATGCAAGCAAGCCTAACTTATTTTAAAGTGTGGGTAGTGTATAGTACATCTTCAACTTCAATAGTGTGCAAAGTGAAGCATAGAGAATGAGTGCTTATGCATGCGTAAGAGAGAGAGAGATGCTAAAGTAGTTGTTGTTGCTGTTTCGTTTTGTGCATGGTGAAATAACAATGGTGAAATAAAGCATTAACATGTATACGAAATATCATTGCAATTTAATTTTAACATATAACAAGATTTCTGTGCCTACACTCGCAACATATTTTTCTTCATCAAATAGTCATTATCCAATGCTCTAAGGAATTTGAATAATTAACAGCATATCCTAATGCACGTCGAGGCTAAATAATTAATTAATGCATTACCTGAATTAAGCGCGAGAAATAAAACAAATGAATTACAAAGAATGGAAATAAACGAATGACTTCTGCTTCTTTGATAAAAAAAAAAAAACAGCATAGAGGGCTAGGCTAATCTCTACGCAAGCCAGTTATCAAAGCGAAATGATGCGCACGAAATTAGATACATTTAAGCAAATTTACAACTCAATTTACTGCACAGACATTAATAGACTGTCAGTCGTGCGCCTTTGTGGGCTGTCATTAAAATGGCGCCAATGACATGAAAAATCTCGCGGGTAAACTACGCAATTACGTCATGAATAAGACCGAAGCGTAAAATTATTCAACGAAAAGCGAGACAGACGGAGAAAATTTTGAATAACATTCTATTAAAAATGCAAATCTTAAGAAATCGCACACAAAAAATTCGAACAATAATATTGAGTAAGAAAAACAATGAAAATGTTTGCCACAGACGCTTATAAACTAAGACGGATTCATTTGCAATTCAAAGTATGCAAAATATTAAAGCGTTGAAAGAGCTCCACGAAGCAGTGAAGCAGTCAAGGATGCCGCCAGCCATTTTATTACTTAAGCATATTTCGCATATATGCGTGTGAGTGTAATTGCAAACGTAACGGTAACATTAGGTGTGCTGTATGTGCGTGTATTTATGCCAAACCGGAAGTCAACATGCATGCAAAGACGCCATAATGCCGTGTTTGACTTTCTGTCTGGTCTGACTAGCTGACGAACTGACTGACTGACTGACTGACTGGGAACGCTGACACGAAACAATTTTATTAGCATATGAGTTCCATATTTTCATACTTTGCAAGCCGCACTCGCTTGAGTTAGTCATGGCGTTCTCATTTGCGCGCGTAGTACATGAAGCATGAAATTGCGAGCAATTAGTAGCAGTCAACATTTTATGCGCTCGTATAAAAATAGCTAAAAATTAACATATTGGGTTTAAAAATTAAAAAAAAAAAAAAAAAACCAAAAATAACTAAATTAGAAATAAATTAAATTGCTTTTCTAAATATACGAAAGCAGTGTTTAGCCCGTTGGGATGCAATTATATTAATATGTATTTGAAAATGTGTAAAATATTTACTACAAAATGGAAAATATTTTCTAGCTTTCGACATATGTACATACTTGATTTTACTAGAATATTTTAATCAAAAGGCATCGATCTACATAAAAGTATCAACTTCTTCGGAGATAATACATTTGTTCACGAATGGGCTCTAACTGGTTGGGTTAGATGGACGGAAAATCCATATAAATCTGTAGCATATATAATGGGATTTTTTTAAATATTTGTCTGTCTGTAGATCTGTTTAATACGTTTAATCTTTCAGACAACAGGAAAATCAAAAATTTATTTTCAGTTAATAAAAATAATATAAAAATTATGTACTTTCAAAATTGTATCTTGAAACAAGCAGTGTTGGCATATGTACGTAGATTTTCCAATTGTTATAACCGAGAAAAGTTGAATTGTTATTCTTTATTATTCTTTCGGTCATATCATTCGGATTTTGCAAAATCTTATCATTGTCATCATATGACTCTTCATTCCTAAAGAAAATAAAACTAAAAATAAAAATTTAATGAAATGAAATGAAAAAATGTTATGACAAATGGTTCGACATATGTTTATCTGCATAGGATCTCCATTACATAATTGCATTAATTTGTACTAATCTAAAAATTATCAAAGATTGGCTTTCAACGCAATTTCAAATGCACGGCTTACAGTCTGCAGCAAATAGTTGAAACTTTGAAAGATGATTAAAATGTTTCTAGTTTATTTGCATAAATTATTATTATTATTATTTTTTTTTTAAACTTTATTTGCATAAATTTTTCTTTTATATACGAACAACACTTACACATGCTTGACTAGCTGTCAACAAACAAACACAGATACATCGATGTATGTGTGTATTTGCAGAAAAAGCTATATGCAGATAGCACACATATGTATAGATACACACGAATACATGTACAAATTTTGTACTACAAAACGCGGTGTTTTACGATTTTCTGTTATTGCTGTTGTTGTTGTTGTTGTTGTATTTTTACAACAACTTACAAGCGCACATATTTTTGCATATTTTATTTTTAATGTACATATCTGTATCTATTTTGTTTTTATTTTTAATGTTGTTGTTGCACTATGCTGCTGTCAGCATTCACTTCACTTGATATTTTTTAAACACTTGCAACCAAATGCTTTATATCATTTTTTATTATTTCACTTTCGCGCACATTGACTTATAATACCATATATATTATTCGCATTGCTCTTGGCCTAGACACATGTGCGCTTTCATTAATTGGGCCATTGGGCTTATATATATGTATGTATGTATGTATGTGTGTATGTATATGAAGCATTATTTGGCCAACACTACCGCGAGCTGCTACTGTACAATTCTTGCTTTAAATTTTGTTTTTCTACTTGGTGGATGGGTTTTTATGCGGCATTAATGAATCCCGTCAATGTGCGCTTGAGAACGTCACGCGTCCGCGTTTGTGGAGAGTTCCTACGCAACTGAAATTTTATGAATGAAGCTTTTACTCAAAAAGCGCTGAGTAATACTTGAACGTTGTATGAATGGAAGCTTTTTATTATTATTATTGTTTAATTTTTTATTTTTTATTTTTTTTTTGCTATTTGTAGGATTGATAGAAGATAGTTGGGGATTTGTTTGCAGCAAAGTCCTTTAAAGAGTTTAGAAAAAAAAAAACATTTAAATTTGCTTAAAAATTAGTAAATAGTGTTGCTGTATTCTAATTGAACATCCGTGGCGAATATATTTTATTGGGTTTAGTGTAAGATACAAAAAATTTGTCATATAACTTACAAAGGTCCCATATAGGGTTTACCCATTCTAGTGGTTCGATATGGATTTTTGTATAATAATTTATTGGGATTTTAATAAGATACAACAAAATTCAATCTAAAATGTTAAGAAAAAATATTTAATTGAAAATGTAGAAAGAGAGAAAGATGGACATGTCTATATCGACTAGACTTTTTGTAGAACGCTAGCCTTTTTTTGAACCTTGTAGAATCTTTTATTAGGATATACACCAGATTTGGCGTCCCTCACAGACTAAGCAACAACAACATTTTCTTCCTACAAAAAAACTCAGAAAGATGTTGCAGATTTGCAATATGAATAATAATCGTTCGTTTCCTACAAAAACTGCGAAGGTGGCATAGTATTGCTTTTAAGCAACGAAGTTCTTGGGCTCAAAAGTTGAGGGGGAGTGCGTAGAAGGTTTGATTTTGTTAATTCTATTGTAGAAAATTTAAATATAAGCAAAATGCATAAATTAAAATATATCTAAATTGCATATTTATATCACATTGTACTAGGTTGCGACACTGCTTGTACTTCTGCTTTCTTCAACTACTATTTTGTATACATATTCAGATTCATGAACCTGAATGCTGTATGATAAATGTCGACAATCCAGATGTACAAATGGTGCATTCGATTGATTTTTCTTCTATAAAATTTTACATATATAGGAGGTATTTAAATTTCTGTTACCTTTACTGGGGGACTCGGTATTTAAATTCTATCCAAAGAAGATGAAATTGATGGACTGCGCTGCTCCAAGATGTGTTGTAAGGCAAATAGAAGGAAGGCTTAGCGATATCATTTGTCAAAATGGAAATGAAGAAATTTAAAATGATTTCCAATCTTACAGAAATAATTATAGAAAACTTACAGTCAAGTCATGTGCATAATTTAGCTAAATAAATATTTTTTATATATAACTGTATTTCCCAATAAAACATTTGTTTTATAGAATATACTGTAAAAAAAAAAGAGAACCTGTCTATTAATTTTAATCGTTTTTACAAAAGAAATCTTTTATATTTAATAATTTCCATGTAACCGCACAATTACCTCGAGCATCCTCATACGATTTACGCTCTTCACTTGCCAAGCTTTCCGGTGCTTAAACTTGTGTCACTCTCAAGCAATGTAATGGCGCATATGTGCAAACTTTGCAATGTAAAGAGAACCGAAGCCAAAAGAGAGTACGGTAGCAACAACAAAACAATAACAAACTAATTAAAGCTAGGGCTGCAGAAACAATTTTAATTTTGACATTTAAAATGCTGTACAACATTTTTTTTTTGTAGCAGGAAATGTCAAAATATATATGTAAAACTAGCTGTACCCGGCACGCTTTGCTGCGCCCAGTAAAAATTATTTTTATTACACAATATATTCTCCTCCTACTCGACTCCAAGCATTTCTCTACTTCTTCCAGCCATATTCAAAACCGATAAACAAAATATTTTTTAAACTATGAAACTTTATTCTCTTTTCTTAACTTGATTACTTCATCCGATCCCATTAACATGTACACCAAATTTCATCCATGTACTTCAAATGGATGCAAAGGTATGTTGAATTTTGTTTATCGCTTGTATGGGGGGTGGGGCATAGCCCCCTCCGATATTGACCAAACGTAACACGATTACTTTTCCCGATCCCATTAACATGTGTAATAAATTTCGTCCCCGATGGATGCAAAGATATGATGAATTTTGTTAATCGCTTGTATGGGGGGTGGGGCATAGCCCACTCCGATATTGACCAAACGTAACACGATTACTTTTCCCGATCCCATTAACATGTGTAATAAATTTCGTCCCGTACCTCAGATGGATGCAAAGATATGATGAATTTTGTTAATCGCTTGTATGGGGGGGTGGGGCATAGCCCCCTCCGATATTGACCAAACTTTACTCGAACACTCTTCTGAATGAACTGAAGATCGTCTGTGAATTTCAGCTCAATCGGTTGGATGGTTTTGCTTCCTATAAGGAACATACATACATGCATACATACATACATATGTACATACATACATACATACATAGAAATATACAAAATTCATTTTTATATATGTAGATGATACGCGAATAACTTCGACCGATTTTGCAAATACTTCGACAAAACAAAGAAAAAAACAAGTAAGGAAATTACAGTCGGGCGTAACCGACTGTAAGAGATCCTGTACCAGTGCAGGTCGCCTAACAAACACATTAAATATTGCCCGAGCTTATGACCAAACACATGACCACTTCTCACTGAACGAATATAAAACATTTTTTTATGTATGAAGAGAAAAGGGGGTTCGTTCAAATTCAATTGCTTATAAAATCGTCATTTATTATCCGATTTTGATGAACTTTTTGGATTTTGGCTAAGAGTGACGTTATCTCTATACTGGCATGCTCAATTTTTTTTGCCTTGGGTGTGATTTTATGGGGAAGGGGGGAGGGTCAAAATTTTAAAATAAACTTGTAAAATTCCGCAGCAGTCCTAGTCGAATGCAAAAAACACGAAGTCTCTATCTATTACCGTTTCCGAGATCCTTTCGTTCATACAGACGGCCAGTCGGACAGACGGACAGACGGACATGTCTATATCGACTCCTCTATCACTACTGACCATAATGGGGGTAACTTTGGGGGGGTCTCCGACCATTATTTCTATCTGTTACATACATTTGCACAAAACCAATAGGCCTAATAAAAACAATAGAAAGATTTTTCCAATATAAACTTTAAGCGGAAAAGTGTTTCATTTTATTTTATCATTTGTAAATCGAACACTTGCACAAGAACTGTGTTTCATGTTATACACAAGCATTTTGTATACCCTTTAGTCATATAAATAAAGGGTATATTAAAAAGAGACGCGAGAGACGCCATAAGTATATATATTTATGAACAGCAACAAAAAGCGAGTCCATATACATGTCTATCTGTCCGTATGCAAATCGAGAACTTGAAGATTATAAGAGATATAGCCTTAAAGTTTAAATATTTAGATTCTTCTATACCATATTCAGATCACTTGTATGCAATAAAAGTACTAAACAGCAACATTCCACATATCCCTCACAAAGCAGTGGTTGCAAACCTATGCCATATTATAAATTTGTCTATTTTACGTTAATTCTTATAAAATATTATATTTAGTACGACATCGGTTCGCATACAATTCTGATCCATCTTTTATATACTATATGACGAAATATACCTTCCGAAGGTTAAAATTGCATGACTATTAGATTGCTGGTATAAACTCTGTAATTCATTTCTCTCTCTCGCTCTCTTTGGCTGTCTCTCAATCTTACTCGTCGTGGACTGATAACGATAATGCGAAGCGAGGCTGAGCTTTAAAGACGTTTTGAGCCTGGCTGTCAGTCGTGACTTGTGCAGCACAACGAACGAACGAACGGAACGGAGGGACGTTGGTGTGTACTTCTATTTTTTCACATTTGAACGGAAAACTGTAAAATTCAGTGTAAAGTGTCTCGATTTTAATTGATTGAACGGGTTAAAGTGCAGCGCAAATTTTTTTATTTTTTGACGTTAGGTAAGTGATTTCGATTTTTATTTGTTTTAAACATTTCTAATATAAATACGTGTATATGTCAGTATATACTTACAGGCATAGAAAAAAAAAAAAAATAGAATTATATTAGAGAACACCGTTATAAGTGAATGCATTATCTCTCGAACTTTTTTTTTATTTAGTTTTCTTAAAGCTAATTTAATTATGAGGTCAGCGTCATTTTTAATTTTTGGTTTTTTGTTTAATACCCTGCAAATGTAGGGTATAACGTTTACTCAAAATGTAATAATAATGTACAAACAAATATATACAAAACAGCTTTCATTTGATTGTTTGATTGTTTAAAGTACCTTAGACATATATGTATGGTATTTCATTTCATACCATTTGCATATATAAATCATTGCATTATTTTTAAATAAATACGCCATTTTATTGCATTATTTGTTTTTGTAATATTTTTTAATTTTTTTTCTTTATTTATTCTTCTTTCAAGTTCTTCCTCAGCATCGCATCTACATCTCCCTTTGCTAACATGCAATAAATTCTCTTTTAATTTCGATACACTTTGACCCCTTGAACACATTTCTCATTTGATAATTTGATTGTTTGCATTTAAAATTTTTAACGTACTCATAAATTTTATTTATAATTTATTATTTCATTCTTGAGTGAGACCATAATCCCAGCATTATACATAAATTCTATTTTTTTCGAATTGTATATAAGAAAAAGAAATAAAGCAGCTTTTAAATGTTTTTAGGCCCTGTACCGAAGGTACAAGAGCCTATTGGTTTTGTGCAAATGTATGTAACAGGAAGAACTAATTGTCGGAGACCCCCCCAAAGTTACCCCCATTATGGTCAGGAGTGATAGAGGAGTCGATATAGCCATGTCCGTCTGTCCGTCCGTCCGTCCGTCTGTGTGAACGAAAGGATCTCGGAAACGGTAATAGATAGAGACTTCGTGTTTTTTGCATTCGACTAGGACTGCTCCGGAATTTCACAAGTTTATTTTAAAATTTTGCCCTTTGGAACTTTGAAGAATACCATGGCAGAACCTACGAGAACTTGAGTCACCAAAGATATACATTTATTTAGACTTCTTGTTCCTACGTAGATTAAGTTCATGCATATTTTTCGAAGTCCATCATCTCATTTGTTCTATTAAATAATATATTAAAAACTATTCGTTGTCACCGAAGGAAAAAGTAAATAAATATTTTCAGATTGCAGCAGTCGACTGGCCTCGTCTACGCGATACCCTATTGCTAACAATTTGTATAAGGGCTATCCCTTCTAGTGGTTTTATTTTCAATATACATATGTACAAGTTATCTGTAGAAAGTATGGGAGAATCTAAATAATAAAATTTCAAGGCTTTATAGTCTCGAAGATCTCAATTTTCATGGACGGACTAGACTATTGATGCTTTATGTGATTTATATCATCTCCTTCTGTAATTAATTAAACATTTATAATAACTGAAGCATCCGTTCTTTAAAAGTCACCACATTAAACTTTAAGTTGCTAAAGACGAACAGACCTGGCTTGTGCTGTTATGCCACCTTTTTGTCTTCCTTCTGTCACACACCAAAACCTAACACATGCATTCCTTTTTTTTTCGGAAGACTCTTATGATACTCATATGAAATATGTTAAAACTAGCTGACATTTATAGTTGCTACAAAAATTTAAAAAAAAAAAAATACTTGATCGTGATGTAGAACATAACGTCAGATGGATGTACTATGCCAGCAAATTGGGCAACAAAATAAGGATTAAGTGCAATCTTGTTTCCTATCTACGTAGTTGAAACGATTGTTGATGTAGGTTTATTCAAGGTGAATTTGGAGCGAAAAACTATCAGAATTTCAATTTCAATAGATAAGCCACTCAGAACACACCTCATACGTTACGAATTTTCAATGCACTTTGTTGGAAGGGAATAAAAATTAATTGGCAAATTGAATACATGAAGTGTACGCGTGCAAAGTTCGCTGTCCCATTATATCAGAACTTGTTTTCAATCTGTCGTTAGTCATTGCTGAGAAGCACTAAGAGTAATTTTTTTATATAAATATATACGCTTTTACTTGGTATATATACAAATGTACACATTAAGTTTTGTCTGACAGACACTTAAAAGCAATATACGATTCTGTGATTCTGTGTGCTGATAAGAGCTTGACTAAGTCATTAACAGACAAACTCAATCCGGGGTTGTCTGTCAGTTTAATATTGAACCGGCTATGGCAATAACGTACACCCGCGCAATTTTGTTTTCGGTTTAGACAAAGTTAAAGCTTTCTCTTGTTATATAATATCTGTATATATTCCAAACAGAGTTGATAAGCCATAGTAGAAGCATTATGGCAGCCAAGGTACAAACTGAAAAGAGCCAAGTGCAGCACCAGGAACAGGAACAGGAGCAGCAGATTGACGCCGCTGAAATCGCTGAACTACAAGCCGATGCGGAACGTCGCAACATCTACGATAAAGTACGTGAGCAGGCGGAGCGTTTTGCTACCACATCATTGGGTCAATATGTCATTGTGCGTGCGGATCGTATGCTTAAGGTGATCGAGAATACCGCCAAATGGAGTTTGCCGCAAGGTAATTCCTTAAAATATCATAACAAAAATTATATACGACTGAACTAACAAATATTTCGCTTAGGAAAATCCAATTGCACATTGGAGCGTCCACTTGCCTGGCTACCATTTATATTCTTGATTTTTATGTTGCGAGTTATACGCGTTTGGCTTTCAGTGGGCGCTGTAATGATTGGCAACGGTCCAGTCTCGCCGTCAGATATAATCTATTTCATACAGGTGCGCCGACGCAAGCTGCGTGCTATACGTGTGCATGGATTAAAGGCGATGAGTCGACGAGAAGAACAGTCACAGGCAATACGTTCCGACAGCGGTGCCAATAAAAGTTTTGCAAACAAATTCCGTGGGCTATTCTCGAGCGCTATTTGCCGTCCCGGTTTGCATAACGATGCTGCGGGCAGGCGGGTGATTGTAGTGCGTGGCGGTGCTTTCAGTATGGAAAGTAATGTGAGTTTGTTGTAAGATGTGATCCATTTAGACGTTTGCTACTTTGTTATCAATTGAAATCTGTATTATCGACACATGCCTCGTGATACTATAGGATTTTTGTAATAAAACTTAAACTTGAGATCTTAAATTCAAAGTCGATGGAGTAGTCGTAAAAATCTATTATTAAAAATTTGATCTCGATCATCATAGCATATGCGTTGTCATCAATATTCTTCTTCCGTTTTCATGGTCGACTTCTTTGCCAGCTCTTTTGACTAAGGACTTGAGGTTACAGCCGTGCACTTCTGGGCGCACTTAATATACAAGTCGAATCGATACAGACATGTCCCTATGTCCTTGCTGCTATTTTATCCAGAAACGCCAATTAAACTAATATTAATAGATAGACCAATCTTACGTTAATCATAAAATATTCCATGTAAGGAGTAGCCAACATACAAAAAGTCGAGTCGTTATAGTTATGTCCGTCTGTCTAGCTGCCTCATAAAAATTAATAGTTTGGAGGCTATAAAAGATAGAGCCTTCAAGTTTGGCGTTGAACTTTGGACACACTTGAAGTTTAAAGTCGACGAAATTGATTCAAAAATAGTTCCAGCCATGAAACATAGCTTGCAATTGCAGCTCTCTAAAATGTTATAGGTAATATGGCCCAAAAAAAGTCTTAAAGATCAATCACAGTCCAGATATACGGCAAATATTTTTACACAAATAATCTAATTGTATGACGTTTCGAATTCGAATTAAAACTTTCGTACCACACCTCTATATGGAACACTGTCTAAAATACATTGGAAAAATATTGAAGCTAATGGTTTTTAATTTTAGATCACACATAATAATGAAACCTCAAACAAACGCGCACGCGATGACGATGAATCCGTTGAACATAATCTGACCATAGATGAATTGCTGGCTAAATATGCCAATGTGAACTCTGAAGATGATTCTGATTTTGTGCCTGATGAGGAGCATGATGATAGCGATGCAAGCAGGACGGAAAGTGATAGCGATGCCAGTGAAGAGTCGGAGCAAGAGAGCGGCGTAAGTTGAGAACTGAAGATTGAATAGTAAACCAGTAATGTAATTCGTCCAAATATGTCGGCACAGAATAAATCGGACAAGGAAATCGAAAAAACCAACAACGAAAGTGTTATTATCAAAGAAAATGGCGGTCAACGGCGTCCCATGCCGCGTCCTATTGTGGAGAAGATCAAGCATGAACCCATCTCCGATGTGGACAGCGGCAGCGAACAAACCAAACGCAATGGTGCCAAAGCGGATCAGGAGCCATCGGTTGTTGGTAATGGACATTGATATTGGCACACTTTATACTCGTTTAAGCATTCAAAATAAACCCAAATATTTGTGGTGGTAATAATTCTCAAAATAATGATTAATATTAATGCGAATTAATTAAGATTTAAGCGTACGTGTGGATAAATGGATTTGAGTTAACTTGAATGAAATACAATATAATATGAACTAAAAACAAATTGGAAACAAAAGCAATTCATATATACCCTACTGTATACATATACATATATCTATAAATCATATTGAAATTCAAAATTTCTTGTCTCAACGTCACTTTGGCTGCGTTTTCTGACTGTAGTATAGTATAAAAATTACTCATTCTTTTAAACAGCAACATCGGAGCAGCAACAACAACAGCAACAAGAAGGTCTAAACTTAACAAACTGCTTGAAATTGCATAATTCGGCTTCAAATAATGTGGAACATAAGAAGCCGGAATTGAACATCGAACAGAAATCTACACCCGGACATTTGAGTGCTGCCGCTATGAACGCGAGTATCTTTAACAATGCCGCTGCTGCAGGTAAAGTTTAAAAGATTTTTAAATAAAATTGTTAAACAATTTTAAATATTAAAACAATTTTTCAATATTAATTAACAATTTAACAATAGCATTTTGTCTTTGTTTCTGTTATTCTGTACGCATGTTCAAACAAAATAGCCAACATTGATTCTTCAACTTCAACATTAGAAGATGATGAAGCAGAAACAACTGAAGAAACACATCCCATTCACACCATCGCAAGACCTTATGAAATTCCTACAACAAATGCAATTCCACACGATCCTGAAATTACAGCCGTTCCTTACAAATCCCAAGTGCATACCATTAACGAATTAAATAATTTAGCAACTCCAGCTCAAGAAGCAAAAGCTGTTTTAAATGTTAAAATGAAGCCAACACTAGAAAAACTCGACTGTAACAAACTATCCCCAGCCACCTCATCCGAAGATATATTCTATAGTCCAATCGGTTTGTCGAATTAATAGAAAGTTTTAAGCCTTTAGCTTTTTGTACCGTCTGCATGTATATTGTGACTAATGCGTCTATGCTCTTCCTGTATACAAATGTTTTATTAAAATTTTTATGAATCATAAATGTAATCCATTTATAGCCTCGCCAACGGAATTTAATGCACACTTTTTGCCTGCTTCTATACTAAAGCAGCCAACAACAGAAGCATCAATTGGTAAATACATTTTTTTTTTGTGAGATTTAAAAATTTTAGTTCTAAAAATTTATAAAAAAAATATTTCATCCGTATAGCACACTCCACGCCCAATTCCGAAGCCGAGTCGCTTGATAATGATCTGTTGTCTAAGAAAAGTGTCACTCTACCGCAACAACAGCAAAAGCAACAGCATTTTAACCATAACCGCTACCGTGGCCGAAACCGTCGCTGAAATATCCCTTGAAGGGCCTAAAAATTTTTCTATACCAATTTTTTAATACTTTTGGCTTAGTCATAGTTTATACAGCGAATTATATTTAAAGAAAATTTTGAAACGTTTTAATAAAGTGAATAATTTAATAGTCTTAACTAAAATTTGTTAAACAAATTACAAAGAAGAAGAAAAAATGGGAATATATTTTCAAAGTGACATAGTGCTTTCCTTCTAAGTAGTAGTAATCGTCACAAACTTGGATAACAACGATGGCCTCTTTTTAAGCTTGCTAAATGATAGCTCTGATAGTTTCCGAGGGTAAGAAATCTTCCCCATACTGCAGGTTATATAGTTATATGTTCCTTCCTTCGCATACTGCCATTGTAAGATTGTTGTTGCAGTAATGAAAAGAGAAAAGAACATAACCAGAATAAATCTTCTTGGCTTACCAGCGATACTTAGAGAGATGAATGAGAGCTACGTCCATAATTACCACAGCATTTATTCGAATAGTGTTCTAGATTAATAATTGTCGCCATTTGGAGTTCGGGCAGACGAACATTTCTTTTGGCATCAAGCAACTGCGTCAAGTCATCTCTTGCCATCCGTTATCTTGTTTTAGAATAGTGCAATTCTTTTTTTGCCCTCCGTTATCTTCTTTTGAAGACAGCCCTTTTCGAGTCTGTATCCACTCCTAGCACTCGTATAAAAATTAATACTGAACTAAAAATTTACATAAAATGGTGCACAAAGTGTAAAAATATAAAAAAAAAAAAAACAAATTTTGAACTTGATCAGTTCTTAAACTTATTTTTTTTTTATTGCAACACCAAAACATAACATACAGAATTTAAGAATAAGAAATTCTTTAAAAGTTTACTAAATTGCATGGTGATGTTTGTCTGAAGTACTCCTAAAATCTTTACATTTTGCAGGTATTTTGTAGCACTTAGTTTTTTTTTCTTCTGTGTTGCAACACAGCTAAATCGGTTCGAATTTAAATCGTATATCGCCATCGGGCACAAGTATTATATTGCTTATATACTTCAGCTCACTCTCACCGATCCAGCTGATTCTATATTTACGCAATAGACGTGCCAGTAGTGTTTCAATCTCCAGCTCAGCAATGCGTTTGCCTATGCAGGTGCGTGGTCCGAAGCCGAAAGGTAAATAGACAAAAGGATTTGTTGTGCGTGCAGCAGGACATGCAAACTCGCCACTTTTAAGCCAACGCTCGGGCATAAATTCTGCACTGCGTGGAAAGTATTCATCGGTATTTGAGAGTTCCAGGACACCCATTAGAATGCCAGTGCCACTCGGTACGCGATAGCCGGAAAGTACCAGATCTTTACTGGTTATGCGAAAGTTACCCGGCGTTATGGAGTTAATGCGTAGCCCCTCCTTAATGCAGGCACGCAAGTAGGGCATATTCTTAGTGTTTTCAGCATTCAGTGTTGCATCAGCGCTGTGCAATATGCCTTCGAGCTCACAGTGCAGACGGTGCTGCTGCTGCGGATTACGCGCAAGATGATACAGTATGGTCACAAAAGCTGAGGAGGTCTATTAATGGCGAATTTTTAGATATTTTATATATATTAAAACTACTTGAATAGATTACCGTATCCATGCCCGCCATCAGCATGTCCATTGCCATAACAATTGCGACTTGTTTATCCAGTCGGCACAGCTTTTCAAGCACACTCTTTGCCTCTGGGTTTTGCTCGGCTTCAAATTTCCGTATGGCCGCTTCAATGTAATTTATTGTTATTTCTGTTATATTATCGTAAGTTTTTAGAAATTTTTTAAAACCCGGCATTTCGAAGTGCTGCCAAATCGACGGCTGACAGTCGTACTTGAAGCTGTACGTAAAAAAATCGGACATATTATCGGCAAGGGCACGCGCATGCTGATCTGGACAATCGGTCAGTAAACCCATGCGTGTGTTCAGCGCAACAAAGCTGATCGACTCAAATGCCCACATTTTGAGCAATTCATGAAAGTCAGAATGCAATTCATGCGTCGCAGCATCGCGTTCACTTTGGATTCTAAAATAAATTAGATGCTTTTGTTGCTAATGATTAAATTCATTTCAAAAGACTGACATGACATACTTATCAACAAATTCTTTGGCTATTTCATCGAGCTGCGGTAAGCTCTGACGCACATTCTGCACTTTCATTAGGACGGGATTAACTTTATTGCGTATGTCTGCCCAGGCTTGGCCTTGCCTGCAAATGATTAAAGCACAAAACAGTAAAATATATATTTTTTCGAAAATATTACTAGTTACTCACTCAGAAACCAAGCCTCCAATGCCACCAAATACATCCGGACGTTTAACTTTGCGATAATATGTAAAACTCTCCAGACCAATGCGTATGGGCCAAACACCTTCATTGCGATATGTAGTCTCAATATCTTTGGGATTGTAGGTAAATACAACATCCGGCTTGCCGAGCATACCTTCCATTCGATAAACGTCGCCATAGGTTTCACGCATTATGCGATTCATTTCGATCATATTCTTTTTGTACAACTTGCCACCGGGTAGGAAGCTTGCAATTGTGCCTAATCGACTGGGACCGGGCATTGTTTTGTAGTCTTTAGCCTGTTGCCAATCATCAGTTAATTTGTCGTCCAAGTTTTTTAACTAATAAATTAAATAAAATTATTTATAGACAAAATTTCTGCAAGAAATAGAAAATGCATAAAAATTCACGAACGGACTTGTATGAAATTTTGCATTGTCGTCTTTGCCTGTGAAATGGAGCCGTTTAGGGAAGTAGTTGAGACTCTTAGCCATTTAAGAAGGGTGCACAGCATTTAGATTCTAAGTAACCGATGCATTGACAGTAGGATAGTCGTACCAATACGTTAGACTCGGTCAGTTTCCTTGACGTTCCTTGTAACAAATTAAAGCATTCAAAATTGCAAAATCTCCGGGATATGAAAGAAGTCTATCCTTACTGACAGTATTCTCCAAAATATTTGAAAGAATATTGCTTATTAGATAGCTGCCTGTGCTGGAAAGGCTAAACATCGGCCCTGATCCTGAATTCGGATTCAGGCATCAACATGTACTGTCTCTAACATAATTTATGCACTTTAACAAGCGGCCTTTTCGCCCAAAATAATTCGGGCCAAAATGTTGAACTAACAGGACTAAATACTTGATCGATGACTGGTTAGACTCCCTAATGTATATTCAAAGGGAAATTCGAAGACAAACCTTGTGATCCAATTACAATGAGCATCAATATCACACGGTATTGGTGTTCTAAAATAGGACTGAGCATCAATCCAGCTAAAACAACAAATGTTCCTTTTTCTAGGAAGTACAGATTGAAATCACTCAAAGTAATATGGGTACGCTTATATAATTTCCCAATGACGCAAATATATGAAAGTAATCTTCGACCAGCATAGCCAACAGCATAAAATACTTAGGCAAGTAACTTGCAACGTATTATCTGCCACTACTTGCGATATAGTTTACAAGTACGAAAGCTCTCTCTTCTGTTGCAATAATATTTCGCTCACTACAAAAGTCGCTACATTAATTTTAGTATGATTATCAGAGAAAATACGAGATTTGTTAAAAGAAAAGTTGACTACATATTTAAACAAAATTTGATTTATTCATCAGTCAGTATCTATTTAATCGCCTTCAAAGTAATAATAATAAATTGTTGATAAGATGTTATTGAAAAATAGTTTTCAAGCCAAGTTTTGGATGACTATTAAAACTGATTAAAACTATCGATTGAATCAGAACACCCTTTTAAAACTCGCCAACATCAAAATATTCACTTGAGGAAATATCAGAATCATTGTTTACATATTTTATCGCTTTTAAAACATTTTTTCCATTATTTACTTAATGAAAAAACTGAAGACTCTTACAATATATTTTCAAATAAATTGAGTCCAGCTTCTTTTCTCATGCAACACAATTAAAACAAATCTTAATGTATTGTTGTCGATGCTATTGGACAATTGTTTGTTTTAACAGTTTGAATTTTAAACAAACCTCGTATGTAGTTTCGTTGAGAATGTGCTCCTCATCATTCAATTGATGTTGTTGGTGTAGCGCACTGTAAGCGCTCAACTTACGCACTGCAACCGTCAATCTATTAAAACGCTTACAACAGTTGTTGTAAATTAATTTTACAAACATTTTTGCTATGTTAACAAATTAGATGTGAAGCGAATATATTTTCTCTAGACTGCACTGTTATATGAATCATCAACAACTGAGCGTGAAAAGTTTTGTTACTCTTTACATTGAGTAGAAATATTTTACAACTTTATTATTTATAAACAAATATGTAACTTTTTTTTTCTAAATAGGGCTTTATTTCGTGAGTGCTTTAAAAGCTACTGAAAGCTTATCGTGACTTTTGGCGGGTGAATTATGGCGTTGACTTGGAAAGCTTAAATTCAAAGCTTTTACGGTAAGTATTATAGTGTTATCCCGCTCTAACATTTAACAGCTGAAAAATTAAAAAATTATTTCATAGAAAAAATCAGTTAGGAGGGACAGATTTTTATAGCAACTACCGTTACAAAGGATTTAACGGTTGGCATGTAATAGTTCTCTAATCCTACTGTTCCTGCTGACAGTAGTTGTTGCTAAGGTAAAGTAAGCGGAGAACACTACACATCTGAACATTCCAACATGTGCCTGGTCTTATACCAGTCTATTTTATGTCTATTCGATTAAGTTGACCAGCCCAGTACAGACGCTTTAACATATGTAAGTACCGAGATTATCAGCGTTCTGTAGATCTTGATTGCTTCCTGAGATCTACATGCTGACGTAATTGTTTCTAATTATTTCGGAGCTTAAGTATACGAAATTTTCTACATTCAACATTGATATTGTAAGTTGCCATCCTCACAGACTGTACAAGACGCGATGATTGCACTAATGTGGTATGTACTCCATCTTCACTCTGTCCAAAACTTTTCTTGGTTTCAAATAGCATGAAGAGGTTCCTTCCTAGCCTGCCAACGGTTTGTGTGTAGATTAGCGTCATCATATCAAAGACTAACAATCTTTGCTACGGTGGAAAACTTCACAGTAACGCTCTGTCGAAAGCGGATTTATAATCGACTAATAGCTGGAATGTATCTTTGTTAAACTCAAGGGCCTTTTCCATGATTTTTAGGCCATATACCGAAGGTACAAGAGCCTATTAGGTAGAATAATGGTCGGAGACCCACCAAAGTTACGCCCATTATGATCAGAAGTGATAGAGGAGTCGATATAGACATGTCCGTCTGTCCGTTGAATATGAACGAAAGGATCTCGGAAACGGTAATAGATAGAGACTTCGTGTTTTTTGCATTCGACTAGGAATGCTCCGGAATTTTACAAGTTTATATTAAAATTTTAGTAGGAAGTGGTCATAAGCTTGGGAAACATTTAATATGTTTGTTAGGAGAGCTGAACTGGTACATGGCCTCTTGCAGTCGTTTACGCACGACTTTAATTTCCTTACTTGTTCATAGTGTGACTGTTTGGTCATTGGTCAACTTTTTTGATCGGAATATAATTTTCAAAAGCATAATTTAAATAATTTCCTAGGATGTTTGGTGGTACATAATTTATTAATTTATTAATCCCTAACTTCGCACGTAAACACATTTTTTCTAATAGCACATGCGGCTGCTGCGTTTGCCGCTTGTTGTTGTTTATATATGTAAATCTTTTTATACCCTTTAAAAATGAAAGCAATTATTTCTGACAATTTTTTTTTACATTTATTTTGCATGCGTAAATTTTTTTTTTTTATAATAGCATAAAATGTTTTTAAGTTATTTTAATTTAAATTTTAATTTAGGCTTAACTGTAGTAGAGAATTATAGAATATAATGCAAGAAGTTTTCAGTTTGAGTTTTCATACTTAATTAATTGATTTAAGTTGTATGATTTAGATATTTTCGCTTTTAATTAATTTAAGTTTTTCCATTTACTATTTTTAAGGTACATTTTAGTTGCAATTGAATTGAATATTTTCAAAATATTTTGTTCATTACGAATTTTATAATTCATTACTCATCTAGAATACACCTAGTAATACATACAATAATATATATAGGTAGAGTGAAGGAAAAGCCAGGTCATTGAAAAATACATTTCTGATGTGTTTTTGTGTCCTTTTTTTTTTTTTCTTCTCATTTGTATTTCGATTAGGAATTTAAACGTATTTTAGCGTATTATATTAGAATTTAAAAAATATACAAAGAGAATTGATGGATTTTGTAAGTAATTTAGCTTAAGTAGGATGAATCGTTTACATTTAGATGATATTTGAAAAGCTATATAGACTACATTGAATACAATGTTTATATGATATGTATTGTAAAGAGTAGGTAGTTAAATCTATGCCTTTAGGATTGAATCATATTCGTCTGCAATTTTGTCTTCTTGAAATTTGAAGTATAACACGTATAGCTTATATATGTAGTTAGTTATACATTTAACATAGACAAGATACTGCATTCTTATAAGATCTGCTTCAAAGTTTTAAAATTTGAAATTTTCTTTCTCTTTAATACTCGCATAATTTTGATTACTATGTAATTTGTTTTTTATTTTTGTGGCTTTATTGGCTTAAGACTTTATTTCATTTACTATTTAACATTTATCAAAAAGTATAACAAAATAAAAAATTGTTTCGTTGTTCTGCCTAATATTTAATATTTTAATTGCATTTTGAATTAAGCGCCTGCATTAAATAAAATATTTATACCTACAAATATTTGTTGTTCCATTCGCCTTAAATATTTAATTTGGTTGATTTATTTGTACTAAATAATTTCAAAATAAATTGTTGCTAAACAAATGTGTGTGTTTTGGTTTTTTAAGGACCTTCAGTCTTTATAATATTATCTTTCAAATTTGTGGTACTATGGCGCTACTTTAGCTATTATATATTGCACTCTTCAAATAAAATGAAATCATGATATATTATTTATGCAATTAATCAAATTTAGAGGTACATACATATATAAAAACCATTAAAATAAAAATATTTTTAAGTAAGTAAATAGAAATAAATAAAATGTAAGTTTTAGACATTTGTAACTGAATCATAATAATATATGACACTACTTGCCGTAAACTTATTATTATTTTCTCTCAACTCAATACGGTCTTACGCTACTAAATAGCAAATGAGGACTTTTAAAATACTTGTACATACATCTTGTATAGGTTCTATAAAATTTATAACTGTTTTGGATTTGCATTTAAATAAATTTTTGATTTGTTCTGTTGTATTCACTTTTTTTTTTTTTTTTTTTTTGTAAAATAGTTCAATGAAACCATTAATTGACATGCAATCAAAAAGGCTTAGCTCATGAACATATTGTGCTGAAGATCCTTGTACTACAATATTTTATTTTGGAATTTGTTGAAATGAAAATTAAATACAAAAAGTATAGATTTGAGTTAAAGATTTAAACTTGAACTATAATAAACTCGATTTTGTTTAAAATTTGATCCAAAAGGATATCAAATAACAATGGCTTGACATGTTTTTGCTTGTTGCCTCAAAGTTAAACACATTAATTAATGTAAATTAAACTAAACTTCGGCTTAAATCTAATCATATATATGTATATATATTTCATAAAAAGTTCAGTTTTATTACACTGTATTGATATGTATTGGTTGCTTGTATATATCTTAATTTTACTTATTACTATCTATTATTTAAATAAAGAACTATGCGTAAATATTCTATAACATCAAATTAAGTTCCGTGCAAATATTGAAGGCAGTGCAGTGATTAAATATACATAATATGTAGTAAATTTTGACTACATTTTGTAAGTTTGATATGTTTTAGTATTGCTATTTATATGTATAGCGCTATAAGGAATATGCATGCTTTAAATTTGTTTATTTTATGCAATATTTAATACAAATTTATAAAATCACATAAATCTGTGCTACTTAATAGCTTTACGCAGCAAGCCTTTCTAAATGAATGGATATGCATGTGTAAAACTTGCGTAGCCTTAATTTTTTTTAAATTTTTTTTTTTTAATAAACTTATCTAATATTAAGTACGAGGTTAATTGCAGAAGTGAACGGCCTGATGTCGAATGGCGCTTGTGGTTTTGAAATAATTTTCAAATACTATACATATGTGTACAAGACTTTGCTATAGGAGGAAATAATACCTAGTGAGGGTCTAAACGATTTAAACAATTCAACATTTCTCAAGATTACACAAGAGACACATTAAAATCAGTAAAATTTTAACTGATTTCAGTATTATCGGCTTTAAAAGGAGCAAGAATATTTGTGTATATTAGTTTTTGGCATTAAAATAAAAATAATTTGAGCAGCATTTACTGCAAGTTTCCCTAACCGTTTTTTATTGAGTACAAGCGGTTGACGAACGAAAAATAGTGCATAAGGCGCATAGCATTGACAATTGAGTCAGTCATGGTTAGGTTACAGCGAGTGTTGTGCTTTAGTATTAGCCTCTTTGGTTGCTAGTTTCCTCTGCCTACGCAATCAAATCGCGAATGCCACTTGCTAGGACTAGCTTCTGTGTTTAATATTTCCTCTGCGCACATTTTAGGCTATTAGTTCTCTGCGACCGCAAATATTCCGCTAGTGCAGCTTGACAGGATTTCCATTTTAATTCGCGAACGTGAACCCGAACGCATATAACTATATATATTAGTCTCGGCATACGAAACACACCGTGCCTCTTTCACTCACACACGCATATTTCAAATACTCATTGAAGTTACTAACCGCACCACGCAAACAATCATTTACGCACACGCTAACCGAAACACACACACACTCACCCGGTCTGATAATTACAGACACACAAACCATACGAAGGTCAAAGGATACTACTCACATCACAGATTTCGCAACACTGCAGCATAAACCTGGATAAATTTTCTCATGAACATGGTTAACCGACAGAAATTTCAAATTTCAAACTTGTAAAATTCCGGAGAAGTCCTAGTCGAATGCAAAAGGAGCGAAGTCTCTAATTATTACCGTTTCTGAGTTCTTTTCGCTTATACGGACGAACATGGCTATATCGACTCCTCTATCACTCCTGACCATAATGGGCGTAACTTTGGAGGCCCCCTCTAAGGCACTTATTTCGACTTATGCTGACGATGTTGCCGTTCTTTACAGTTCGAAGTGTCGCATCGAGGCAGCAGATGGCGTTCAGGGTTACATCCACATATTGACAGTTTGATGTAGACGCTGGAATCAAAAGATAAATGCAAGCAATCTGGCTCTATGGCGTACAGATTTGGGGGATTACGGCAAAGACAAATTGCAATCGTATTCAAGTGCTGCAAAATCGTGCTCTTAGACAGATCACTGGCTGCCCCTGATACGTAAGTAATTCGACGTTGTATCGAGATCTTAATTTGCACACAGTTATAGAGCAAATTGGGATGCATACCAGCCGATATAGAGACAGATTAAGAAGCCAACAAAGCAAACTTGCGATTGGTCTCCTTCCTGTCAGGCCAATCAGGCGTTTGAAAAAATCTAGACTTAAAAAAATTTTAGTAGGAAGAATACACTTCTTTACATAGAAAAATAATTCTCGTGCAATTTGTGTGAGGTTCATTTGAAATATGCGCATTCATCACTTAATTAAAATAAACAAGTAAGAAAATCACAGTCGGGCGTAACCGACTGTAAGAGGCCCTGTACCAGTGCAGGTCGCCTAACAAACACATTAAATGTTCCCCTAGCTTATGACCAAACACATGACCACTTCTCACTGCACGACTAAGTGCCTTTTAAAACATTTTTTTATGTATGAAACGAAAAAGGGGGTCGCTCAAATTCAATTGCTTATAAAATCGTCATTTATTATCCGATTTTAATGAACTTTTCGGATTTTGGCTAAGAAGGACGATATCTCTATACTGGCATACTTACTTTTTTTTGTGCCGAAGAAATTTTTACCCTTGGGGGTAATTTTATAGGGAAGGGGGGGGAGGGGCAAGTTTTTAAAATAAACTTGTATAATTCCGGAGCAGTCCTAGTCGAATGCAAAAAACACGAAGTCTCTATCTATTACCGTTTCCGAGATCCTTTCGTTCATACGGACGGCCAGACGGACGGACGGACAGACGGACATGTCTATATCGACTCCTCTATCGCTCCTGACCATAATGGGGGTAACTTTGGGGGGTCTCCGATTATTATTTCTACCTGTTACATACATTTGCACAAAACCAATAGGCTCTTGTACCTTCGGTACAGGGCCTAAAAATAATAAAAAAAAAGAGTTTTGTCCAGCTTTTTGGAAGTGTGGACCACTGTGAGTGTTATAGATATCAGACGGTTGCAGCACCAATTTTAACAGTTCTGTCCGTCTGCCTGTCACTCATATTAGTTATCAAACACAACACTAATTGAGCGTATTGCATGTAATTTGATTGTAGTCTTATGCCAGTTGGTACGAGTGCAGATGGAACCTTAAATTTATTTTTGTATATATATATATATATATAAGCGCTATTCGATGTCAGGTGGGTTACTTCTAGCATTACTCTAGTTGATATGTATTATATACGAGTCTAGTTAAAACTATGCTTTTGCGCCGTAACATTTTGGCTTTTATATTGCTCAATGCAATTGATATGTATTGATTTTCATTGGTTGTCATCTGTATGTAAGTATATATAAATATATCTAAATAACTAAACGTATTGTATATACAATTATATGTATATTATGAAAGACAGCAAGAATATTTATATGTTTAGTTTGACATAGATGATATTTGCGTTTGTCAAATATTTCTTTTTTATTTTAGAATTATTCGTTTTCTAATTTGATATATATTTTTTTTTTTTTTTTTTTTTTGTATATGCACACCGTTCATTCAGCTGTTTCAAATTGTATAACTTAATTTTTTAATAGTTTTCATTGACGAGTATATTATTTAAGAAATATTTGCTGTATATATATGTATTACTTTTTTTTTTTTGTTTTATTTTATCACTTATGTGCTAGAAAAATCACATTTAGTTGCTTAATATATATATAGATATATATAGATGTAGTATGTATGCACAAGTTTTATGCACACAAATTGATATGTTTGAGATTTTAAAGATTTTTGCAATTAACAACAAGTTTTTTGGATTTTCTTTTTGTATACATTTTAGACAACAAGAAGTTTTTCTTTTTTGTTTTTTGAATATATGCGCATGTATAAGAAACACACAACTGTATGATTTTTATATAGACATATGGACGCTTGACTGATAGAATGAGAAGTTTATTTACTGCTTAATATTAATGTTTTATTTTTGAAAATAAAATTAAAAGAAATACGTTTGCTATATTCGAGTTGCTGCCTGAATATTTAAAACATTGCATAATTTCATGAATTTCAAGTATTTTGAAGGAAACTGTCATCACTATAAAACATCAAAGACCCAGATCGTGTCAACGTATGCAATCGTGCATATAAAGCTTTGGTGGTGCGACACATACCGGAGAAGTAAGCAAACGCTATATGATGCTCCAGAAATATGTGCAGCCCAAGCACAAGCTAGAGTAGTTCTAGCCGATCAGTCGCCAATCTTTGCTATCGAAGCTATGAGAAAGACTAAACGCCGACAGAAGTAAGTGTATCACCGAGTTCCGGAACTTCATACTGAACTTCTTCACAGTGATGTATTGGGTGTCTTTGAGCAGAAATTGAATTCCAATGCCGTCGCGCAAGTCTTTTTTTTAATCGAGTCTGACACCGCCGTGTCATGAATGAATGGGCTGTCAACACCATGCTTACTTAAGAGTTTAATGAACTTTAGTTGACAAACCGAGCACAGAGCGTGGAACTTTCAATCCCACAAGCCACATCAAGTATAAATCAAGAATGAGGTGTCTTAACTGAATTTTGAAAGGCAGCAGTAAATTATCGTTCTACCAGATATACGACGCCATAGCTACAATGTGGCGGAGATATGACATAAAAGTGATGAAGCTGTACATATAAAGTTTTAAGTTATGCAAAATTATGTCTTAAGAAGCATTGCGGAGATCTGTACTTCATAGGAGATTGACTATTATAAATTGAGGTAGGATCAGATCTCATTCAGCGCACAACAATTGTCTCACTGTCTCTTTAATAGAGATTTTGACGAGCAAAATGACTTAAGTGGGAAAAATTTTAAAATTTTTCACCTTTTTATAAAATATATTTAATATAATCATCTAGGCACACGCTATGTTTCTTATTTTGCATTACCATAAATATTTTTTATATCTGAATTATTAAAAATGAATAATATTTTTAAAGGAACTGTAACTCGTGCAGTTTTTGTTTTGCGCGCTCAATTATTTTCTGTTAAATAATGAAAATAGTTCTCAACAAAATATTTTACATTTTACAACTCTCTAATTTTTTGTCCTTTTTTCTGCTATGACGCTTGGTGCTGGCTTCAATAGGAAACCTACCTAATTGAACTGTCAGAGCTTGGCATGAAAAATTACGCGCACGAATAAATTCAAACGCAGCAACACAAAAATAGCAAAGTACAATCGCATAAAAAAATGTAGCGTACAGCATTGTTGGCTACTTCGAACTAAATAGGTAGAAACTGCGTGAAAACTTACGACTTTTTTTTTGTTATTAAATTGTTTTTTGTTTGTTTTTTTAGACTGACATACACACTTGTATATTGTAAAAGTTGCTTGTATACATTTAAACAACACTTTAACACACCGAAACATGTATATGTATAGCTATTAAGCTTAATTAATTTATATGCCTGTGACAGACAAATAAACCTTTGCCTGTCAAGTATTAATTGTACAACATACAAATGAAATATGCTGCTTTACATGTATTTAAATGTGTAACAAAAAGAGTTAATGATTTCTTTCATTTTCATTATCCTTTCTTAAAACTTAATTTAAACCATCAGTCCATGTTTCTCAATAGCATTTAACACAAGTATCGCCTGACAGCAGAGGATACCATGTTACACTTCTTCTTCTACTTCTACTTCTTCTTCTTACTCCTCTGGCCAGCCGAGATCTTCACCGACCAGTTCATAAAAACGTTGATTATGCTCGGCAAAATATTTACGCAGCTTGGATACCACAACAGGATCGACATGCGGATGTTTACGTCCTTTTGTCTCGCGCAGACAACGGTCACCGCTGTCATAGCGCAGACAGTAGAATCCTTTGGTTTCATTGAAATAAAAATGGCTGCTTGTGACACGATGTTCGATGCCTGTGAATGTGCATTGCAGCCATTGTTGTTGAGGTTATTGTATACAAGTTGTTGTTGTTGTTGTTGTAGCCATTCCGGAAATTATCAACAAATAGTATGCAAGAGAGAAAGAGAGAGAGAGAGAGAGAGGGAGAAAAATTAACAATGACAAAATAATGAATATATATACACATTATTTCAGATTAATTTCATGCAAATTTGCAATGTAATTTGAACGTTGCGGCAGCACTTGTCTCCTACAGCTGTTTAATCGAAATTTAAATGAAAATTTAAAATTCGAAAATTCCTAAATAAAATGAAAATAAAAACAAGACAAATTTTAGCTTCGTCAACGCATGTCTTTTAAATTTTAGAATACATTTTTTTCGAGTTCTCGGATGGTATAGAGAGCTGGAAATTATTTCATTGCGTTAGTAAAATTAACAAAATTAAAGCGAATGAGTGTTGTTTGAACCTTAGACCGCTGAGATGTTTACTTGCTAGCACACTAGTTAGTTGATATAAATGTATAATTTGTGCAATATCAGCTGTTATTAATGTAAATGTTAAAGTATACAGTTTTTATTTTAATTCCGTTTTTGTAGAATAAATGCTGTAGAAACTCAGCTTAAACAAATTAGGAAGAACATTAAATTTTGTTTGCAAGAAATAAAAAAAAAATATCGAATTTTTATTAAATTCTTGCAGAGTATATGTAGGTGTTATAAAGTTAATTGACAACCGGAACTATTTGAATCGAATTACATTTAATTATGCCAATTGCCATGTAGCAACACACTCACTCACTATACACAATTTCCAACCACTTTGCTTGATATAGAAATCCAATACCTGTCAATCACACGTAATATATGTACATATATGTATATACGTGTACATAATTTTTGTTGTAATTAAATCAAATTGAACGTGCAATCATGCATTCGAATCAATTCAAGCCTGACTACACACGCATACATACATACATACATACATGCAAGTTGTATAAACGAAACTTACCTAAAAACGTTTCGATGCGCTGCAACTGTGAGACAGGATCCTCAATAAGCCGGTCACCATTGACAACCAGTAATTGTTCACGTGGGAAGACCTCCAGCCAACGATGCAAGTGCAAATGGTACATGGATATGGTGAGCGGGCGATATGTTTCGTTAACCGTGCCGTTTGGGAATATGGCCAATTCCTCGAATGATCTGTATAAAATATGTAGTAACAAGTAGATAGTTAGTACATTTTGCGTTTGAGTAAACATGAGCGTTTGAATTGCATTTTAAAATATGCAAATTGACAAAATTATATGCTGGCATTTGCCTGCGTTCATACAATTTCTGTGGATGTTGTTTCCTCTTTATTTGGTTGACTTCCACTTGACTTTTATAAAAACTGCAAATTGGATTAAACTTGCTACGCTTGTATGCGTTGTTGTAGTACACAGTGCAAAAGTGGTTTAAAAAACATGAAATATTTTATGCAGACAGACTTTTAGTCTGTGTACTTCCGCTACACTTGAATAAAAAAAAAGCGGAAGTCAATTATTTGGCATTGCTGTTGCTGACATCAACGTCCGTTTTTTACTACTTCTCAACTTTTAACTTATATTTATTTACTAGGAGTTTCATTTTCTTTACATTACGCTTCATTTGCATGCCAAAGCGTTCAATTTCATATTTTTTATTATTATTATTATCAATTATGTCAAACCATTTTCGTAGATAAAAGAAAAATAAATAAAGAAAAAAAAAAAAAATACAGTCAGATTTCTTACTTGGCTGCCATTTGCGCTGCCACTGTTGCTGGATTAGGAGTTGTCGTATAGGAACCACTATAATGCTGTACATTATATATATTCTTGCCAATAGCGGAACCCAAGCCTTTTTCATACGATGCTGCAGCTGAGGAACCAGAGCCACCCATATAGGAATTCAATTTGCCATAGAGCAGTGAATGAGACTTCAACTGCTGTGGCTGTTGTTGCTGCTGGCCGGCGCCAGATCCTACGCCTCCATTGGCTGCATTGCTCTCGGCCAGCGGTAAAATTGCCGTTGCTGCATGAGTGCGAAGCTGTGTATAATCCGAGATGGCACGTGTCACCGGTTCGCGTACAATGAGCAGCAGTTTAATACTCGAGTTCATAGCGCGCACACGCTCCGGCACCTGTAAGCAAGCAGATAAATGTTTCGCAAAATGTAATTAATGGATACAGTAGCAGATATTTGGTTTAACATTAGGAAATAAATTTATAGGCCTACAACTGTGCAATTGGATATTAAAAGCAAACTACAGGAAAAATATTAGCTTACACAGTACCGAAGATTTTATATTTCTCAGATGTTGTTAGATACTTGAATGCGAATATAATTATTTGAAGTCTTCATTATGTGTTTCAAATGGTAAGTTACTAATTTTTGCCTATTAAAAACTATAAACAGATTTTATTGCAAGCGTTGAAAGTAAAAAGTTCTCTAGCAACCTTAAAAGCAACACATATAGCTTTCAAGGTTGCTTCGATGATAATATCGTTAAGATATATTATAGAGCTTTCTATATTATCGGTTCATATATATCTGTTAAGCTGCATGTGTATGTGATCGCAAAAGAATTTCTAATCTGTCTCATAGTTAGTCATTTGGAACTGGTGAACTATATTGAGTATGGATATTAAAACATCCCAGTTCGAATCAAGTCTCTAGTTAATTTAAAAACGGACGCCATAAAGTATATTTATTCTTGATCACAACATATGCCGAGTCGATTTAGATATGTCCGCCCGTCTGTCTATACGTAGGAATAACGAGAACTTGGACACTATAAAGGATCGCGTTTTCCAATTTAAATATTTATATGCTCCTATTCCTTCTTCAGATAATTAGTATTCAATGTAAATGCTAATACCTCATAAAAAATATACTTTTTTTTTCAGAAACAAGAAAGAACGCTTCAATTGTGTAGATATCCTGTTCCAAATGAGATATCCTGTTTTTCATAATTTGTATGCGTGCTATATTTTTTCTTAGGTCCAAGTTTGTAATTTCTAGCTAAATATTGATTGATTTTAATTATAAAAGTTCAAATTTAAGTCATTAAGTTCAAAAAATCAAAATTAAATCCTTTCAGAGCGATTTATGTAGTCCAAACCTCTGTGAATTAAAAGCAATTTACTGGCTTTCAGTTTAATTTTGCATGCATCTACAAACCTAAAAATGCAAACAAAAACACAAAAGCTTTTTCAAAATTAGGCACAAACATACAACAGCGCACAGCAGGAGTTGCATTATCCACTAAGAACAAAACATACACAACCATACAAACAATGCAGTGCAGTGCTGTGTAAAATTGCTAAACTATTTTCCTCCGCACTGTTGTGCCACAAACACTTCATATATTTATTTATATATATGTATATAAATGCATTCGAACCCCAACATTTGGTTCAGGCTTAACGTTTTGGCAGTCGATTTAATAATACTTTTCTCTACTTGTCACACGTGTCTGCCAGCCTGCCTTGCTGTCCGTCTGTCTGTCCGTCTGTCTGTCTGTCTGTCCGATTGCCACACGAATTGCGGCGCAGCAAGTCTGCCGTAAACAATTTAATTAAACCGGAAAATATTGTCGTCGTCGTCTTCACAAGCCAAGTCGATGTGCACCATAAGCAAATTATCAAGTGACCTCGACAATACAGTGCAACAGCAGCAGCACCACAAGCACAGTGCACCCAGCTGAGCAGGCCTTGAGTAATCCTTTCATTGCCTGTATACGTGTTTGTAATTTGTACTTATAAATCGATTTATACAATAAAGACACTATGCAGCCTGTGTAAAAATTTAATTATATCTAACAAAAGGCTTGTATTAAAGCCGAACGAAGCCTGTAAGTATGCAACAAGTTTTTTCTTTTGCTTATATTTAAAGAAAGTCATCTCAAATTTAAATCACTCAAAATATTTACAAATTCCATACACAAACTAAATCTAAATAAATTTGCATGTAAGCAATTTAATCAAGCAAACGAGATATGTATTTTATTTTATTATTTATTTATAATATATCTGTGAAATCTAAAGTGCTTTTGAAATGAAAAAAGTTTGCCAAACAATTTACTATCTTTTATGAAAAAACCAGAACTGAACAAAACTTTGAGAGCCTTTGTGAATGCAGTATTTTGTTTATTTATTTAAAAAAAAAAAAAACTGAATTCAGTGCCAAAAATTTACTGCGGAAACTGATTAAGCCATGAGCAGCGCGCTTCTACTTGAGCAATGTATTTGCCAAAAAATAAAAAATAAAAATACGAAAAAAAAATACTTCCTACATGAAAGTTCAAGCTACAAAAACTTTTATTGTATTGTAATTGAAAGTGTTGACATAAACTTCACGACTGTGGTTGGCAAACAATGTAACAAAAAAATAATGTAGAGACGAGAAAAATTAGTTAAATATTTGTTCAGACGAAGTTCATAAGTCCTTTACCAACAAATGTTCTGTTATGTAAATATAGTGAAACATTGAGGAAACGATTACTACGAAATCTATTGTTATATTCTGTTCTGGAGCGCCATATGTTTGCATTGCGCAGTTGAAGGCATGACGAGTCCCAAAAAACATAACTTAATTAATTAATGGCCCTGACATCAGTTGCTGTTAATGCCAAATAAGCAGAAATCTCTCCTTAACTAGTTTTTCTAAAGCGTGACCGTTCGTTAGATATTACTTATACCATGTGTGCTAGATGCTTCTAGAATTGTTCGCGCTGTCTTATGTTACAATATATTTATTCAATCCTTATACTGGTCATCAACTCGAAGAGGTTCACAAAACCACAAAACTGTTTCAAATATGGTTTAGACTTCTTTCCATTCAGCAGGACGGCAATTATCAGTGGCTTGTAGGTTTTCATTTCATGTCGACGCGATCAGCATTACTTTCTTCTGAAAGATCGATCAGATTAACAGCCTAAAGTCATTTATGATATTAAATGACTTGTAGATGTTTTTTGATACCAATGCTTCGTGTGTGCGACAGCGTAATTATGCCAATAATCAACTAAAAACTCCAGGTTACGGCACTACCTGTAAAAGGTATACTTTTCCTATGAATGTGTGCCTCTAAAGCTTGGTTGACAGGTTGCTCTTATATTCGAAAGAATAGTGCTTCCGAGTATTACCTATATTAAATGAACGAACGAAGTATCATTTCTGATAATTAGTTTGTGTGTCAGACATTAACATGGCAAGTTCACAGCTTAATTTATCGTTGACGCTATTGAAGAAGAGCGCAACAATCTTTTAAATTTAAATAAAATTCGACATATATTTGCAGTCATTTAAGTTACAGGGATGATATAGTATTTTTGTTAATGGGACTTGATCCATCAAATCGAAATTCCCAAACCAGAAATTCTGTCATTTAAAATGAGTAAAATTGTTATGCAAATACATAATTTCGTTTATAGAAATATATATATATTTTTTAAATTTATGCTGACTACGCGAAAGATGGACACATACTGTCGCTGAGTTGTTACAAAACAGAGTATTTATGTGGCGCTGTAATCTGTAAATGCGCTGAGTTTTAAATGCTTATGTTGTTGACATTTTTATATATTCGTATATATGCATAGGGTATATATACGTTCAAAGGTTTTAGTGGAATCTTGAATGTTTGTGTTGAATTGCTGCCATTGCTGCTGGCAGCTGCACACTGACTGTCTGTCAATAAATATTAATAACGTCATTAATGAAGATTTATCAACGAGCACAGCACGACAGTCAGCTCAAAAGGGAGCCAAGTTTGTTGATACTACTACGATACAGCAAAGTTAGGCATATCAACACAGCAGGATCAACTAAAAAAAAAAACAATGCAACAAGCTAAACTTTGCTATTTCTGTTGGCATAAAATAAAAAAAATATCTGCTGGAGAGAGCGCTTAGTTTACTGCACAAAATCGCAATACTTACAGTAAATGCAGCACGAATGCAAGCAGCACAAATAAAAATAGTTAGTAAGGGAGTGATGGCGGGAAAAAAATGTTGAAAAATAGTTAAGCACGCTGATGCGCATAACTGTTGCTGCTGCTTTGAGCGTTACTGTCTATGCTCATAAATAATTGTATAAATATATTTATGCGGTTCAAATGGGTAATTCAATTCAAAGCCTGGGCTACAAATATCCAGGTGAACGTTAAATAGAAACGCAATAATCACAACAAACAACTGAAGCCTTTTCAGTTAGGGTTTTATACTGCTACAGGAAACTTCTACGGTTTCTGAAGATATATAAGAGCCGTGGAGATATATAAACTGCTCTACAAGTGAAACGGGATGAAGTACCTCTTTTTTGGTGCAAGAAAAAGAAACATGAAATGCTTGAGCTTGAAGATGTTGAGAGATTATATTAGCTCAAAACATATTTGGAAGTTTGGTTAACTTCTCTAAATGGCGGCAATGAATAAGAAAACAATGCTGCTAGTTTATGATGATGATACCTTGAAAAGCGACCCAAAATTTAAAAAAAGCTGAAAACAGCTTGCAGCTGAGTTATTCAAGTCTGGTGGCAAACAGTTGATAAGGACTCTTAACCAAGTGGTCTGCAAGATAAGGTGCTATGTGAGACCCAGTTATTTGTGTCAACTACCATGAATTAAGTTTTCTTTCAATCGGTTAAAAAATTCTGTCACAGCTTTTCGACATTTTTTATATGGGAATATGTCTTCACAGATAAGTCACAGCCTCAATTGAGTATTTGGAAGACAGTTTCTCATCGTTTTGATTGAAAGAATTATTGAAAATTGGACGTTGGCATATGAAAAAATGGAAAATGTCATCGACTGTATAAGTATTTTACACAATGAAATTCCATTTAATGTTTCTTTTCTCCAAAAAATGTTCATACCGTTCAATTAAGTCACCCATTATATATTATTTTTTTTGTTATTAGGCCCTGTACCGAAGGTACAAGAGCCTATTGGGTTTGTGCAAATGTATGTAACAGGTAGAAATAATGGTCGGAGACCCCCCAAAGTTACCACCATTATGGTCAGGAATGAAAGAGGAGTCGATATAGCCATGTCCGTCTGTCCGTCCGTCCGTCTGTCCGTCTGTCCGTCCGTCTGTCCGTCCGTCCGTCTGTATGAACGAAAGGATCTCGGAAACGGTAATAGATAGAGACTTCGTGTTTTTTGCATTCGACTAGGATTGCTCCGGAATTTTACAAGTTTATTTTGAAATTTTGCCCCTCCCCCCCCTTCCCCATAAAATCACCCCTTAGGGTGAAAATTTCTTCGGCACAAAAAAAATTGAGTGTACCAATATAGAGATAACGTCTCTCTAAGCAAAAATCCAAAAAGTTCATCAAAATCGGATAATAAATGGCGATTTTATAAGCAATTGAATTTGAACAACCCCCCTTTTCTTTTCATTCATATTCGCGCAGTGAGAAGTGGTCATGTGTTTGGTCATAAGCTCGGGAAACATTTAATATGTTTGTTAGGCGACCTGAACTGGTACAGGGCCTCTTACAGTCGGTTACGCCCGACTGTATTTCCTTACTTGTTTTTATTGTTGCGTTAATAAAGCGATTTAAATTCCACTCATATTTCTGCACAAATTATGGCTAAAACTTAAGGCAAAAAAACTTACTGTTAACCGGTTTTACAGCTTATATTTCAACTTGAAAGCGTCTTAAAAGTAGGCAGCATAGGATTTCGCGATATTCACGGCTGGCTCAAAACATGGTGGAATAGTTGGAAAAGCTTCTCATCGGACCTGATAAACAAACATTTGGTAAGACTCAGCGACCAATCAGAGGAGCATGACTTATGTTAGAGTTGAGAAAGTATCGAGAAACTAGAAACAATTGAACATTTGATAAGCCATAGCTTACAGTAGAAAGGGATCAATCTACTCAGGCGTTTATTCTTCGTCAATCTAAAACAAAAGGCAACCTAATAGAGCGAATGTAAAAAATACATGTTTATTATGAGGAAACTTGCAATGGCCAACATAATCTAAACAAAACTTTAAAATTCTTTCCATTGTTTGCGTGCAGTGCATATATATGGCAATATACTATGAGCACCATTTACGATTTAGAGACAAACATAAAGCGTTAGAGCAATGAAATGGAAGTGACTATGAGTGAGTGCAACCATATATACAAGCATATGTCTGTGCAATGTATTCAAGTATATTTCAATGGATCCGCACTGCAAACATTGCCAATTCGGTGCAATTTCGTTTCATTGACACATGCACTTCCGGCTCAAAAACAAATTGCATCAGCAACTCAATTTAGGCAGCTATGAACTAAAAGCATTGGCTTTATTGTGCTGCTATTGCTGACTCTTTTTAGACTCTGCGCCAACATAAAGCGTCTGCTTTCAACTTGTATTCACTCTCATCACTTGTATCTCTGTCCGCTATTTTATTATTCGATTTTTTGCTGTACATTCGTAAATAAAAGTGATGCAGTGATGCATGAAAATTGCAAACAAAACCACATTCGATTGCTGCATGCAGCTCAATTAAATGTGCTACGCAGTATTTGAAGTTAATTCATGACGGCTCAACAAAAATCTATTAAACATGCCAGTTTACTAATTGGCTACTGCTCTGTAGGTGCTTGAAGTAATTAAACTTGGTCAAAGCGATGAATTTGTGCAACCAAAAATTAATTAGCAAACAATTACCAAAAAAAAAAAAAAGTAGAAATTAATTACAAAGTAGTTAATTGGAGCAAAATTAGAAAGACCTAATTGCCAATTAAACATGAAAATTTATGCGTTTAAAAAGTAAGAAAAAAAAAACAAACCATTGAATAGAGCAGAACAGTTCAAAAATTCATGGAACCAAATAACTTGTAAAACTGCCCACTTACCTCCGGCGAAACAAAGTAGCTAGGACTTTTCTCGATGGTAATTTGTCCACGAAACGAGTGTGGCATCTTCTTGCGATACCACTCCAATCCCTTCAGATAGTTTTCATCGCGATCGAAGAAATGCACCTCGCCGCCAGCCTTCTGTATGCGTGGATGCAGATAGAGCATCTCGAGTAGTGCACGTGTACCGCACTTGCGCACGCCAATTATGAGCGCCTACAGCAACATAAGCACGAAGCGGGACGCAAAATCAGGAGTCGCAACGGAAATGAAACAAAAGTAAAATTGGAGCAATTAGTTTTTGGTTTGTTGTTCTTTTGCTGCTCCGTTTGTTTCTGCTGCTCAAACATGACAGCAACACTTTAATAAACCTAGACCAATTAACTTTGGGCATAGGTAAGCAGGCAAGCAAGAAGACAGGCAGACATTCTAGCGTCCTGGCATCGTACTGGCCTACACCTACAGCATATTGTATAAATAAATTGTCGTAAACTAATTACCTGCGGCAAACGACGACTTGTCTTTGGAAAGTGTACACGATTCGAGGGAAAGACCATTGGATGCGATAACTGATTCGCACTCGGCACGGGCTGCAAAAATTCCGGCAAATGTCTGCCGCTGTTGCTACTTGGAGCGATGCTATTTAACAATCTACTGCCTCCTCCGCCAGCTGAACCACTTCCACTACCACTTAGTAGACTGTTGAGTCGATGCCGTTCATGCACCGCCTGTACCGCTTGTATATTGTAGACGGCACTGTCGTAGAGCACGTGAAACGTAAGAAACAGTGAGATTAACATAACGGTGAGAAATACTACGGCTAATTTCGGACGGGATACACCGACGACCAGTATGCAGTCGGTGTGCGATGTGTCGGGGCCCACAGGCCGCATGGCTGACTTGGGTAACCATCTGCAAAGAGCATATAAAAAAAAAAAAAATTACATTGTTAGAGAACATGAGTTAGAGCAAGATAGCAGCAAGTAAGTTCAAGTAATTGTGTAATTGTAATTTAAGGAATGGCAATTAATTGCTAAAACTCAAATAAATTTCATTTGTAAAACCATTTGAAATATTTTTTGTTTTTGTTTTTCCTTTTTAGCGTGGCTGCGTTCCGACAAAACTTTTATATGTCTACCTACTGCCCCTTGCTGTTTATATGCTGTTAGCCTTGTGTGTTCGCTTTCCTTTAGTTGTTGTTGTTGTTGTTGTTGTTATTGTTTGTGCTGTTTCATCGGTTTTAATTAATTTAATGGATTCTTTAATATCCGTTGCGAATGAAATTGTGTTTGTTTAAATGTAAACATGAACTTGTGAGCAATTTTATGTAATAATTGCACTGAAAAAAATTGTTATTTGTTTAATTTAAGTGCAGAGAGTAAATATTGAAACTAGAGATCATCATCTATCTTGTGGTCTGCCTGGCACAAACTTAATATAACCTTTAATCCTATGAATACAGGGTATAAGATCATTAGAGGCATGCATCATTAAGCATTTGCCCATTTGACTTATAATATATAAGGAAGCAGAGCATAGGACAATGTTTGCTGTGTAACATATTTGAATAATAAAATATTATATTATTTTTATTTAGTGGACCAGTCTAGATGGGCTACATCTCATTTTTAAAGTGTTTCTTAACACTTTCGGAGGTCTTTATATATGTGCCAAAGTAACATTAGTACCAAAGGATTGAATTTTTTGCTTGGAGTTATCACAGACCCATTAAAGTACATACATATGAATATGTTGCATCATCCGAACCAAATAAATGTCAAATTGGTCGATAGCGCTTTTGAGCTATTTTATGATTTCCAATAAAATATCTCACACACATACAATGTCAGCTTCGATGGAGATCAAATTCTGATTTAATTAGAACACACGTTCCCTATATTGACTGTTCTTTCATTAAGCTAATTAGAATAAAATGTTAAATGTCAAACAATTTCTTAATAAGCTACTTTAAAATATTATAATTTTCTTTTTCGTCGATACAAAGCCATGCTGCACGACAGTCCTTAGTTGTACGAATATTAGCTTATCATTGGTTTTGAATGTTCAAAAGCAAATGTTTACTGAAAGCCGAGCTGATTCAAATGAATTTCGTGCACTCATCAAAGCACTTTGCATTGCTTTTATTTAGCTTTATTAGCTTCATTTTGAGATCTTTTAAACGTTTTTTAACGAGAAATACTAAAGCAACAAATAAAAGAAAATGGTGACACTAGACACATTTTAAGTAGCTGACATACTTTTAGGCACATGCAACTAATGGATGACTTTATTTTCTTATACTTAACAAATGCTGTATAAAACCAAGTGGCGTAGCGTAAAGTAGATTTTACAGCGTAGGGCGCGGCAGCGATGGGGGAGTTGTGTAGTATGCAGCCGCAATGCGTTAAGCTAAGTGTTGGTGCGGTAGCGTTGATAGAGTTGAGTTGAGTCGAGCACTTAAGGCGACGATGGCAGCTAAGTGCATTTGCATAGCCACATACATACATGTATGCAGATATACAGAAAGCCTGGTGTATGAGTTAGTACACCAATGAGAGTATCGCTGCATGCATCTAACTGTATAGGCAACAGGCGAATTCATGCCATTACAAACTGTGTTTTTTCTATTCTATTCTATTTTTTTTTTTTTTTTTTTTGATGCATGCGACACCTCGTTAAAAATAACGACACACAAGTAGACAGCCGCTGTGGGAAAACTGAAAGTCTGCTCTAGCTGCTGTTGACATTCTTGGATCTTACTCTCTCACTCACTCTGGTACTTTAAACCAGTCAACCAGTCAGTCACTCAGCCAGTCAAAAGTTGACACAGTCACCTATGAACCACATACTTTGGTGTCAGAATGTAAGCGAGTCAGAGCATATATTTCTACTTGAATCATATGAGGTATACTTTAAGGTCTCTAATTTTAGATGTACTGTACTTCTGTACTTCTGTAGTTTTTTTTGTCTGCGCCTAAATGTTACACATGCAGCAGAGTGTGTATAAAAATAAATACAACAACAGTAGAAGACACCGTAGCGCAGCAGCTGGCGGTTATCGGGCAAATTACTTATAGCTGCGTAATTTGTTGAACTGTTTATACGAGTATGCACATGGTTGGTTTAAAAAGTAATGCCAGAGATTTTATTGTGTGGCGTGCTCGGTCGGTTTGGAATCGTTGAATAGTTGAATAGCTTGAAAGCCTCTCAGATTCCAGTTAGTTAGCGGCCTGCCTTCGGGCAAATAACTTCCAAAAAGAATGACAGTTATTAAGCTGGTACAAGATCAACAGCGGTACATGAAAGGAGATATGGTAGACATGGCTTGAGTTACAGCGCATATCATCTCATCTCCGCTAGGATCGTGGCTAAACAACAAAGACTTCACAGTGGATGCATGCAAGAAAAGAAAAAGTTTATACAGTACAGAGCAAACGAAAGTTCTCATTCAACTGCCAAAAAAAAGAAGAGCATCCATGCGATTCTTCATTGCGACATCAACCACAAATTCTTGAGATATCTTTCCAAATTATTATGGTGTTGCTACAGAAGGCCTTTTTAAAATTTGAACGATCAACTAGACATCAAAAAGGCTTTTTTATAAGGGAAGCGAATAAACGGAGCAAGTCCTCTGGAATGTATATCTTATAAGTTTTAATAATTTTAAAGGAGCATGTATACAGGCAAAAAGGAAGAAAAGCTTGAGAATCATTAATGACATAGTCACAGAAGAAACAAGTAAGAAAATACAGTCAGGCGTAACCGACTGTAAGAGGCCCTGTACCAGTTCAGGTCGCCTAACAAACACATTAAATGTTTCCCGAGCTTATGACCAAACACATGACCACTTCTCACTGCGCGAATATGAATGAAAAGAAAAGGGGGGTCGTTCAAATTCAATTGCTTATAAAATCGTCATTTATTATCCGATTTTGATGAACTTTTTTGATTTTGGTTTAGAAGGACGTTAACTTTATACTGGTGCCGAAGAAATTTTTACCCTAAGGGGTGATTTTATGGGGAAGGGAGGGGGAGGGTCAAAATTTTAAAATAAACTTGTGAAATTCCGGAGCAGTCCTAGTCGAATGCAAAAAACACGAAGTCTCTATCTATTACCGTTTCCGAGATCCTTTCGTTCATACAGACGGACGGACGGACAGACGGACATGGCTATATCGACTCTGTTAGCGCCAAATTTGAATTTGTGGTGTGTAACGTTTTTTACCACACCGCGCTAATTTGCTACTCGTCTTGTTCATCTGCTCGAACACTAACTCTGAGAGGAGAGAGGAGTTAGTCAGTTATCAAACTACTGCAAACGCGTACGCTACCACTTAGTGCTACAAATATTCGATTTGAATTTTGCGCCAAGTTTATTTCACCCCGTTTTTTTTATATACACTGATGTATTAAATAAAAGCGAGCGCGCTACAATTATTAATTTTAAATACATACGCGTGTTTTATTTATTGTTTTTCGTGCGAGTGCTTTACAGGCACTGACGACCCACCCCCACCTGTCTGCGCCAGCAACAACGATTTTATTTATTGGGTGTTCCAAAGCCTACGAGCGGCACAGCGAACATTTTGGTCCTTCGAACCCGGATAACGCAGACAGAGCGTTTTTTAAAATAAATAATTGTACCCTACTTTTTGAGTACATACATCAGGTGCGTATAGCATGTTTGTTTGATTTTTTAAACCCCCTGCGTGCGTTTGCATTTTTTGATTTGCCAGTTCCGCAAGTTTTCGGTTGGCATTTGAGTGTTTATGTGCATTATTGTTGTTGTGCAAATATTCTTCGCCTTTTCTTTGGCGCACTCAAAAAGTTATACATACACACACTCTTTTCGATTAGAGTGTAGAGTGTTTTTCTTTGCAGTGTTTTTCTATTTTTTATTAACTTGCAATTCCATTGCATTAGAAAACGGTTTTGATTGAGACGATCAAGACAAACAAGACAAAAGAGAAGAAGAAGCAGCTGTATAAGCGCATGCTGCAGTGGTAAAATTACAACAATAAATACATTTTAATAAATACCTACATATATATATGTACATACATATAAGCACCGTTGCGCTTTTGATTTGCATTTATATATTTTTTGTGTTTGTTTGTTTGTTTGTTGTAACCCCGCATCACGCATAGTCTGTCGCTAGCGCTATTTGGACGGACGGACAGACAGACAAGTTAGGAACAGTTAAACAAAAATTTCTTTTGTTTCTGTATACGACCAATACGTACCAGGGTCGATATCAAAGTTCCATATTATTTGTTTTTTCGTGCGATTATATTATATTTCAAAATATATCGTTTTTCGGGCTGCATATAATTATTTCAAATAAGTTTCACTGTTTTTTCCCCCTTCTTCGAAATAATTTATCGCAACGCCGGTTCAATAAATATAATATTTTATACGCACATTTTATTCAAAATCGAGTCTTTTCAAATTTAATTTAATTTTTTTGGATATTTTGGTTTTTTGCTTTTGCATTGTGTTTGGTATACGATCAATATTGCAAGGGTCTATATCAAAGTTCAGAGTTACTATTTTTTTGTGCGTGTATAGTTTTTCGGGCTGTGCATAATTATTTCACAAAAGTTTTATTGTTTTTTCCCCCTTCTTCGAAATAATTTATCGCAGCGCCGGTTCATTAAATATAATAATTTATACGCACTTTTTATTTAAAATAGAATCTTTTCGAACAAATTTAATTTAAATTTTTGTTCAAATTCTCTTTGTTTGACTTTTGCAACTATTTTTTTGTTTCATTAATTGACTAAGTTTTTAAAAAAATGGCCAAAATAGATTCAATCATTGTGCTGACGAACTTCTTCGTTTCGCGGCACAATGTAAAGAAATGTGCCCAGAGGAACAAACATCCTTCACAACAAAATTGTTGAAGGATGAATTGAAGAGTCTGTGGCGTGCGGTCAAGGTTTCTTACGACAAATTAATGTGTCAGAAACCAGAGGGCTTGGACAAAGAACTTATCATGGCAAGGCAAAGTATATGTTTGAGTGCCTATATGACATGTGGTTCCATGGTAGATAGGACTTGTTCATTTTCAGATCATCTTTCAGAGCATTGTGGAAGTAGAGATACCCCAAATGTGTCACATAATATTTCTTTACCTCCATGTGACACAGACTTATTTTACGGTGATTATAGCACATGGCCAAGTTTTCGTGATATGTTCACGGCCATCTATAAGTCGAACTCTAGACTACAACCTGTTGAGAAGTTGTATCACCTAAAACAAAAAACTCGTGATGAAGCTCGAGATATCGTCAACAGATCTCCGCTAACCAACGATGGGTTTGAGTTAGCGTGGCGATCTGGTTGACCGATATGAAAATAAACGAGTGTTGGTAAACAGTCAGCTCAAGGCATTGTTTGGTTTAGAGCCTGTAGCTTCTGAGAATGGCGCGGCCATTAAAAAGCTACAGCGGGAAATCAACAATGCAATTGCCAATTTAGAGTCCAACAGTATCATCATTGAAAATTGGGACGCTATACTTATATTTCTGTGCTCTACCCGTCTTCCAGATAATACTCTGACGCTATGGGAGCAGTCTTTGGAAGACAAACGAGAGGTTCCAAAGTGGAAGGACATGGACACCTTTTTAACAAGCAGGTTCCAAACGTTAGAAACGGTCTCAAATCTTCGTAGCTCTTCGAAGTCCGTTTCTGATAAGCCTTCAACAGATTTTAACAAGTCGAAGCGTTTGAATACTTTTCAAACAAAAGTAGCATATCAGTGTCATATGTGCCAGTCTTCGGAGCACAATTTGATCAAGTGTCCGAAATTTTTAGCCCTCAGTCCTAAGCAGAGGACAGATAAAGTGAGAGAGAACAACTTTGTTTTAATTGCTTGGCTCACAGTCACATGAGGAACAAATGCAAAAGTTTACATAAGTGTACAAAGTGCTCAAAACCCCACCACACGCTGCTCCATTGGAATACTTCTGCCAATGTTTCAAATTCTAACCCCCCTTCTCCGGCAGTTCAGTCGAATTCCAATGGACATGCAAGTACGTCGCAAGCAACGAGAAGCAATAGTTTGCAATCTTGCTTTGCATTTTCAACCAAGAGTGTGCTCTTGGGAACTGCGATAGTGCAATTAAAATTTAATAATATGGTTGTTTCTGCTCGAGCACTGATAGACTCGGGATCTGAAGGTACGTTCATTTCGGAACGTCTTCAGAGGCGCCTAGGTGTGCGATGCGAACGAGTGCATGCACATGTTTCAGGGTTAAATACATCTCTAGCTGCTAGTATTAACAGGTCTTGTCGTTTGATACTGGAGTCCTCACTCGATCCAAGTTTCAGATTGGAAACGAGTTATTTTGTTTTACCCAAACTTACTGGAAATTTACCCAGTAAGAATATTTCATTGCCGTCAGATGTCAGTTTTGATTTCCCCCTGGCCGATCCTCAATTTTTCAAGAGCGATCAGGTCGACATCGTGATAGGCAGTGATATTTACCCTCAAATCGTGAGAGAGGGTATAAAACAAAATATTTTGGGTTCATTGCTGGCTCAACAAACTGTTTTTGGGTGGATTCTTACAGGTCCACTCTCTCCCCCCACCAGGTGCAATACGATTTCTATTGTATCCTGTTTTACAAAGTTTAGCTTGGGTCAGCAATTAGAGACCATTCCCAGTAGGGCTTTTCAGAGTGTTGAGGACGAGTTCTGTGAACGAAATTTCGTCAACACCACTCAAAGCGATAGTGACAAGAAACATGTGGTCACTCTTCCTGTTCGCCCTAACTATCAGTGTGAGCAGCCTCTTGGAGCTTCACGCTCTGTAGCGCTAAAGCAGTTCATGCATAATGAGACTGCGCTTTTCCGGATCTCAGAGATTAATTATGATGAGGAAGTTAATGAGTGTTTGACCTTGCAGCCCTCTTGTAAGGTAACCCCCCTAGATGTCAATGAGCGACATCATTTAACTCATTATACATATTTAAAACCGGAAAGCACCCTTACTTTTTTCGTGGAGAAAAGTGATTCGGCTTTACAGAGAATTGGTTTTGGTTCGTCTGATAAAGCTGAAATTGAAGACTTCGCGTTGACTACGGTTACATTCGGAGTCAATTGTGCCCCTTACGTGGCCATTCGGACTTTACGTCGTTTGGCAGATGACATCCAGGATAAATATCCGCTAGCGGCAGAGAGTCTGCGCTCGATGGTGTATGTGCATGATGCACTTGCTGGTGCTCATGATGTAGCCACTGCTATTCGCTCACGTGTTGAGCTGATGGTAGCATTGAATCCCGCAAGGTTTTCAATGCGAAAGTGGACTGCGAATCATGAAAAAGCATTAGCAGGGATTCCTAGCGATTTTTTGCTGTCAATTTGTTGCTTGTCAGTCGCTAGGTTGTTTGATCCGGCAGGCTGGTTAGCCTCAATAGTCGTTTCCACCAAAATTTTATTGCCAAAAATTTGGTGAGAAGACGAATTGGGACGACTGTTTGTCTGCATCTACACAGCAGTCTTGGATAACTTTTTTCGAGGAAGATGTGCGGATAAAATATATCCAAATTTCTCGATGTGTGAATTTCTCCCCCATGGTTAAATGTGTGTTCAATGGCTTTTCAGACGTTTCTGAAAAAGCTTATAAAGCTTCTTTGTTTTTTGAGATTTTTATGGAAGTACCCACAACCGAATTCAGAGGTCAGACATATTGTGGCAAACCGCGAGAAAAATCTCCCCCATATGAATGTTGAGTCTGTCGAATTTTTCAAACGTACGCAGGTAGGGACAAAAAAGTCAGACGAGCTGATGTGAAAACAGGACGTGGTGCGATTACGCGTCCTGTTGTCCAGCTACATGCGTTACTCGAGAAATTAGTAACTTTTTGTTTGCTTCAAAAAATGAGATTTTTTACAGCATCTATGAAGATGGAGAAGCAACAACAAAGGCGACCACCACGAAAGTGCCCGGAGTTTTTGGGCATGAGAGACAAGCAGCTTCACGGAGGCCACAACCCCATCAGGCGGGTTAAAGCATCAGCCTCTGCAGTGCCCTCAGCCTCTCCACCACGCCGGTCTACTGTTTTGACCAAAGGCGGCGGTGAGAGAGAACTATCTCCCTTTTTGGAGATAGATGAGGAAGTGGAGGTTGAGTCTGCAGTGGCAGAAGCTGCGCTTGGGTCGCCTGTATCTACAGAACCCAGGTCACCTTCAACCAAGCGGAGATGTGCTGATGAAAAACACCATTGGGATGAAGGGAAGGATCTCAATTCCCACCCTGAGCGTACCTCCGTCACCTCCGCGCAAGTATCGCACGCCGGAGGGACGTCGAGCGCTCTCTCCAGCTTTGGAGACAGCCAAACCGCGGTCAGCTCCTCCGCGCAAGTATCGAACGCCGGAGGAGCGTCGAGCGCTCTCTCCAGCTTTGGAGACAGCCTAACCGCGGTCAGCTCCTCCGCGCAAGTATCGTACGCCGGAGGAGCGTCGAGAGCTGCCTCCAGTTCTGGAGATAGACGAGGTGGTTGAGTTGGATCCGGAGGCTGGGTTACTTACTGCTGAAGTACCCAGGGCTTCCGCTCCCCCCCAAACAAGTGAGAGACGTGGTGCACGTCGGCAAAGAAAGCGGCCAGCTGGACGCCATAACCGCGCTCGACCGAAATCGTTCCCCGGTGCACAAGCGGCCTCGGCTGTCTGGTGCACTTGTGGTATCACAGAACAATCGGAGAGTGTCGGTTCGGCGTCAATCCCCGCCGACGGAACTAACCATTCGCAGTAGGACTGTGTTGAGACCTACTGCGAGTATCAAGCTTATGGTTCACGGGCGCTCAATTATCAAACGAGCGCTGCTTGACCCGTGCATGCCCACCTGCGAGCAGGAAACCACAGTTATCGTGTGTTGGTTTCACTGTAGAGGTGTGGCCCCAGTGCGGTTTTGAATGTTGTGGCACGGGTCAAACGAGAAGTTAAACTGGACACTGCCTGGAAGGTCCGCGTGTTTGGCGTCGCTGACAGCAAAGTGGTAGCACTAAAGTTCATTTTTTATATGAGCTAAATTTCGATTTGTGCTGCAATATATTTTTTATTTTGCAGGGATGCTGCAAGGCGGGCGGTAATGTTAGCGCCAAATTTGAATTTGTGGTGTGTAACGTTTTTTACCACACCGCGCTAATTTGCTACTCGTCTTGTTCATCTGCTCGAACACTAACTCTGAGAGGAGAGAGGAGTTAGTCAGTTATCAAACTACTGCAAACGCGTACGCTACCACTTAGTGCTACAAATATTCGATTTGAATTTTGCGCCAAGTTTATTTCACCCCGTTTTTTTTATATACACTGATGTATTAAATAAAAGCGAGCGCGCTACAATTATTAATTTTAAATACATACGCGTGTTTTATTTATTGTTTTTCGTGCGAGTGCTTTACAGGCACTGACGACCCACCCCCACCTGTCTGCGCCAGCAACAACGATTTTATTTATTGGGTGTTCCAAAGCCTACGAGCGGCACAGCGAACAGACTCCTCTATCACTCCTGACCATAATGGGGGTAACTTTGGGGGGTCTCCGACAATTAGTTCTTCCTGTTACATACATTTGCACAAAACCAATAGGCTCTTGTACCTTCGGTACAGGGCCTAAAAATAATCAGACTTTTCAGGTTACTTGAATTCTGAAAATTAACAGGAGCGGATGCGGGTAATTTTACTGCACTTCTTGCAGTTGCTACTCAATTTGTTTCAAAGAAATGGAATTGTTCGTACCAATAGACTTTAGTGTCTGTATTGAATAAGCTCTCCTTTGTCAAAAATACTCAGTCATTAAGCAACATGAATTGCTGCCGATTGATTAACTCCAAACTTTGTACGACAGAAATAAGAAAGAAGGCCACAAGAGACACTCTCCACGTAAGGGTTATACCCCGAGAAAGTTAGCGAGAAGACAATGAGTGATTGCACGGATTAACGTATAAATCTGGTTGGGATATTAACAAGAACAGTTTCAGGATGTTGATACGAGTCCTAACTACGTACTAAACCATTAGGCGCATGTTCAAACGGATGCAGAACTTCTTTTTGTAGTTGTGATGCTGAAGATGAGATGAAGATAGCTAATACCCTTAATGGAACTACACAACACTTCACAGAAAAAGCAGACGACTTCACATAAACCATTTTTTTTGGAAACTGGAAAGTCTAGCAAACCTAACACTGGAGTATTTTTTATGTTTCATTGGCTCTATAATAAGCTCTCAAGATATCAGGCATTCCTGAGCGTTGAATAAAATTGATCTTGTTGATCTACTCAAATCTACGCTTCGGTTGGACAGATATGACTGAAGCTGAATTCCTTTTCCTTTCCACCGGTTCCAACCGAACAATAAAATCTCTGCCATTACTTTTCGTAGTTATCCTGCATGTCTGTGTGTAAGCTTTTATTTCATGATTTTGTCACGTTTACTATACATTGTTGTTGGCTTTTTCGTTAGTTGCAGCTACACCTAAAGTATACAGCCCAGCCTACAACTAATGCATAGCTCAGTCAAACTGACAGCGTCGTAATTGTACTTTAGGTAAAACTTCAGTTAAAACTTCCGGTTTTTGATTGCAAACGCAGGGTATACTTCAGGAACACATGTGTGTATGAAAACAAGAGTTGACTGGAGGCAGTTCAGGTGGGCGTGATTGGGGCTGACACGTTTCGTGTCTGATTGTCGGCTTGAATTCAGCGCTGTGCTTCTTGTTGTTCACTCTTGAAAAATATAACAACTTAGTAGTGAAAAAATGCGTGTCGACAGCGTTGTCAGTGCGTTTGGCTTATCTTGACATTTGTTTTAGTTAACAAATGCAAATGCAAACGTGCTTAAGTTAATTGCAGTTTAACACGTGTGTTAAGTAGACTCCAACGTGTGAAGTGTACATTTTAAAGCGGTGCACGAGCGCTGCCCCTTTTTGCGTATTCATATTGCAATTATTTTAAATATGCTTCACTTAATGAGTAATAAAATAGGAATAGGTTTTAAGGCGAAATAAACGATATACATGCTGAAAGACAGTTGGACATGGCTATATCGAGATCGAGTTTAAGTTGCTGAAATTGAAGGAGATCCAAATTAAATCAATTCGCTTCAATTGTAAAACACACTAAAAGTTAATCAGCTGCAACTAGTCAAAGTTCTACAATAATTAATTTAGTTGTTTGGACTAACATATTTTCATTTTTTCATTTAAAATATTGTGTGAACAATATTAAAGCTTTACATTTTTAATAAATCTTCTATAAGATCATGAATTCTTTTTAAGGAATTTTAAATTATTTAAATATGAAAATTGAATTTCACTGAAAAGTTTCTTTTTACCGCGAGAGAGAGAGAGAGAGAGGGGAGTTAATACTTAGTTGTGCTAAGAAAGACATTCATTTCAATAGCACTGCACATGCAACTAGTGAACTCAAAAAGAACGGCAAGGACTAGCAGCTAACTAGACAACAACCACTCAGCAAATTGCCATTTGAATATAAATATGCGGAAGTCGGTTCAAATTTTCTGCGTTGGACATTTTTATGCAAAATAGCAAAGGTTGCAGCTATGTGTGTATGTATTGCATGTCTTCCAAGCGTACATTTGACTCAGTTAGCGAAAAATTCAGTAGAAGTTAGCAGCAAATTGTTGCGTGTTAGTAATTCTGTAATAATATTTTAATGTGTGAAATGAACAAGACTTTAAAGCAGTATTATAGGTTTTTATAGTCTATGCCTTGAAGTTCTTTAACCTTTGTGCGGCTATAAATGTCTGCGCTGTTACAGGATAAAGGCGTAAATATTTTATTTTCCGTTCGCGTAATAAATTGCAATCATACGCGTTAGTTTTTGCTACTCGATTAATAGTTTGTATATATATATATATATATATATATTACAGATACGAAATATCACAGCAAATATGCCTAGAATTTGGAAACATCACAAGCTGCTTCAGTTTAATTACAATTTTGCATGAAATATGCACGTAAATCGCTTCGAAAGTATTTCGATATGCAAAACTCAAATGAATTTTACCAACAACAATTTCTATGGGCTATAGCAACTGTTGCTATTAATAAGCCCCCGGACCGATGGCTGAATTTATTTAGCTTTCGTTTCGTTTTCAATAATTTTTGCATACTTTGCGGCTTTTAAAAAGCCAAGTTGAGCGCTTTTCGTGGGAATTTATATGTCAGTTAAACACAAGCAAAGCGTGGGCGTAAGCCGAATGAAAAGCAAGTCGTCCATGGAAATAGGCTGTGCAATATACTACGGATTCTGCGTGGGTTGGTATTTTGTTTCGTTTTTAATCTAATGAAATGAAATACGATTTATTTGCAGCACACTCAAATGTATATAGATAGAAAAACACACACACACACAAAACAAACAAAACAATTGCTGCTGTGTGCGTGCGTACGTGCGAAAGCAGAAACGAGGGCTGCATCAACAAAATTCTTGTGGGACTTTTGATTATATCCGATAATTAACTATTAAAGCTTAAGTAGTATCTGAACGAATAAGCTCAAGACTTAGACTTAGATTAAAAGAAAATTGATTACATTCCTAAGAAGTGCAAATCACAATAGTAAGCCAATATTTAACTGTCGAGTCCCTGGATCTTTGTTGCCTATCAGTATACCAGGACAAGTTTAGTGAAGCGCTGGACTATGTTAATCTCATGAAATAGCTTATATTGCTCCCAGTTTATATGGATCTGAATCACGACGCCAACAATCTTTCCATTGAACTATAACGTTTAACTAATTTTCTATCCTGGAGAACTGTAAACTGGCGTCCAGATGATTCCGCCATATAAAAGTTGGAATAGCTGATCTTATTGGAACGTTTTATAAATGGTAATACTTCTTTATCGGCGGCATGTTGTCCTTTATCGCATCAGCATTTGTTCGAGAATAATTTTCATTTGGAAATTTTATTTCGATTTGATTCATTCATATCTCAATTCATGATTCTACTACTTAAATGACGTCAAAAATATGTTTTTAGGCCCTGTACCGAAGGTACAAGAGCCTATTGGTTTTGTGCAAATGTATGTAACAGGTAGAAATAATAATCGGAGACCCCCCAAAGTTACCCCCATTATGGTCAGGAGCGATAGAGGAGTCGATATAGGCATGTCCGTCTGTCCGTCTGGCCGTCCGTATGAACGAAAGGATCTCGGAAACGGTAATAGATAGAGACTTCGTGTTTTTTGCATTCGACTAGGACTGCTCCGGAATTTTACAAGTTTATTTTAAAAACTTGCCCCTCCCCCCCCTTCCCCATAAAATCACCCCCAAGGGTAAAAATTTCTTCGGCACAAAAAAAAGTATGCCAGTATAGAGATATCGTCCTTCTTAGCAAAAATCCGAAAAGTTCATCAAAATCGGATAATAAATGACGATTTTATAAGCAATTGAATTTGAGCGACCCCCCTTTTCGTTTCATACATAAAAAAATGGTTTAAAAGGCACTTAGTCGTGCAGTGAGAAGTGGTCATGTGTTTGGTCATAAGCTTGGGGAACATTTAATGTGTTTGTTAGGCGACCTGCACTGGTACAGGGCCTCTTACAGTCGGTTACGCCCGACTGTGATTTTCTTACTTGTTTGTCTTTGTTTTGAAGCCCCTTTGAAAAAGTTAATGAAATTTGTTTTGAGACTACAATAAATGTGATATATTATTTATGATGTGTATATTAAATCTACTTACAGAATATCCAACGGCAATTTTAATGAACAATCGCGCAGTTTCTGCGGATGTTGATGATGCTGCTGCTGTTGATGGTGTTCACGCTGTTGCTGATAGGATACCGATGATGACGAAGACGACGATGTGGCATGGGCGGCATAGTGATTATGTTGTTGTTGTTGTTGGTGCAATGGCTGATATTGTTGTTGCTGTTCAGCAACAGCATAGGATGACGACTGATAGGATTGTTGTGTACCATATTGTTGGTGATAGTGCTGCTGCTGCTGCTGCGACTGATGCTGTGGCTGTTGTTGATAGTAGCGTTGCTGCTGTTGCTGTGGTTGAAGTGGTTGCTCTTCGCTGTTGCAGTTGTTTATTGCGCTGATGCTGCTTGTGCGTCTTTTAGCGGCGGTCATCAGTAATGCAACAGAAGCTGACCTACTCAGTCAGAAAACGGAGGCTGATTGGTACACACAAGGGAAAGAAAGTGCAGTAAAACCGCGTCGAAGTGACAAACAAACCAACAAACCGAGAAGCAAACAAACAGATAAACACGTGTGTCTACTAATTGGCTTTCAATTTATAAACAACGTTGCAAAGCTTTGTTGCAAGTGTCGTAGTATTGTGCAGGCAAAAAGAATAAAACAGCTGAAACGAAAAAAAAAAAAGAAAAAAAATATGCTTGATGGCTTGTTTTGACTAATTTAAAGTTGCAACTTCAATTCGATTGGCTTAAATGTTTGGCTTGTAGTATTGTTGGCAACGCTTTCTGTTGACTGTTTGTTCAGTGTATGCGTTTTGTGTAACTTAAATTCATTCTTCATTTATTATTTAAACTCAACATGTTTAATTTGATATACGCCACAATTTGTCTAAGTGCAGTAATTCATTTATAGCACAACTGCGTTAAGCTTAATTGTAGAATCGTATGGTATCATATATATTTAATGATTATACAAATATAATGCAACTAAACGCTGCATTTGCATCGCTTGCTTCTAAGCGATGTCGCACTTCCTGTCATCAACGCAATTTCCGTTCCTTTTCAACATTCAAGTGGCTTGTTATAATGCACTTAGCGCTGCTGGCTTTTGACAACTTTAGCGATACAAAAACAACAACGATAACAAAATGTCGTTGATCAAACAACGACAACAAGTATAATGTGTGCTTGTGTGCTACAGCAACGACAATGCCTACAAACGCCTGTCACTGCTTGTCGCTTGACTTTTTGTCGGCTGGGTGCCAAGCGACTTCCGTTTCTGTTTCTGTTTCACCTTCTCACTCTGTTTCACTTATTCGCTAATTAGATTTGCTTCAATAGCAGCTGCCGTACTGTAGATGACGCTGCTATTGCAAGTTGTCATCAATTTTAAGCGCTGTAACGTCCTTATTTTTATCCTTTTTGTTATTTTTGTTGTAATTGCCTTTTCCACTTATCAATTTCAGTTGTTTCACTTTTTGTTGATTATGCCGACGATGATGATTTTCTTTGACGCAATGTTTCAGCATTAGTTGCTGCCATTTACTGGTATTGCGCTTGCTGCCAGTGCTGCCAACTATGACGTGTTTACAACTTCCGCTACAATAATTGCTTTGGCTTTTCCGCTCTTGTTCTTCTTGTTGCTGTTGTTGTTGCTGCTGTTGTTGTTCGTTGTTATGATTGCTGTTTATGCTATAATAATTATTATTATTGCTGTCAGTTTGGCAATTGCTTCTGAAACTGCTATTGTCGTTGTTGTTGTTGTTGTTGCTGTGGTTTCTGTTTGTCATTCTTATTTGCCGCATTTGATTTGTATTTTATTGCTGCCTTACGGCCGTTGACACTTGGTCCGCTTGCTTTATAACCCAAAATTGGCCTTGAGCATATTCTGTATGTGTCTGTGTCTTTTACTCTTTCACACATATAGACAACGACAAAGTGTTTTCGTCCTGTGGCGTTTAAATGGCACCAAGTTCAATTTCCGCTTGTGTGGTTATTTCTTTATTAAATTTTATTGCCTACCACTTTGTCCTCAGAGTTGTCGATGTTTGTCAACTTATTGTTTATATGTTTGTTTGTCTGCCTATCGGTTTGATGGTCATGTCCTGCATTTCTGGTTTTGATTGTTTTAATTGTTGAACATGCATGTGGTCAGAGCACTTGACTGCGTTTAATGGATTCCAGACGGAAGCGTAGGTTTGTTTGCTGTAAGCATAAAGATATAAAATTTATGTTAAAAAAATTTGTAATAATATAATTTTATGAAATCAACTCAATATATCGTGCTGATGTCAATAGTTCGTCAATATTTTCCATATATGTTTCTAATAAGCATATTACTCGAGTAGTAGCCGATTAAGAATCATGGCACGGATTGGTTTTCCTAAAAGTGGTGAACAATTTTTATATGATATCAAGACGAATTATTTGAACGCTGAACTCTATAAGAACCATAAGTTTAATCTAGTATCAGCAACTTCTGAAGCGTATTGCAGTACGCGTTCGGATAGCAGATGGTAAAGCATTTTTTTTCAAGCAAAACACCAAGTTCCTTTTGGAAGCTGAGCTGCAAACTATCGCCCTAGCTTGCAAGATAATTCAAAAGGCAGAAAGCAAAAACTCTTCCATAAATGGGAGCGATTAGTTAATATAATAATTAATTAATATATTAATAAACTAATTGGAAATTATATAAAAGATAAATAAATTTAGCCACGTTCAACAATGTACGAAATCACATTTTACATACTTAAGAAGCTTTGCATCTTTGGTATTTCGCACATTAAACACTCCCACTTGAGCTATAAAGCTAAAAATGGCCGTCATTAATGGCTGTCATTAGATTTGCTTCAACGAATTACTGCATGTCTTTAAGTCATTTACCTTTTCTAATGCTTTACTTCTTTACTTTTCTTTGGTTTAATGGCTTTGTCACTAAGGTGTGCAACATAATTAAGCCTGACAGAATGTTGTCACCTGCAAAAGTAAATTTGTTTGTCTCTCTTTGTGCACAAATAGCGCCACAGGGAAATTACAAAAAAACAAAACAAAAAAAAAAAAACTCAACTAAAATCAATTTGTAATACTGCTGTATTTTGTTTGACCAGCAACTGCATTTGATTGCTCCTTTTTGCATACTACAAAGGTTCCATACTCTGCATCTACACATTAAAAAAAAGTTACAAAAAAAAAAAAAACAACGGACACTGTTGCATGTCCAAATGCAATTTTCAGTAAATTTAGTTTTTTCTTCTTTTTATGAGTCTGTCTATTTGACTATTCAAAATGACAAAAACTTGGCCACAAGCATATAAAATTTAGATTTTCAATTTGTCAATTTCCTTGCACATATAACATAGAATGAGAATTACGAGTATAAGATACTTTGGCTCTCATTTGATTGTGCATTTGTTGCGATAATTTGAGAAATTTACTGCCAGAAATGTCTTGCTTTACAGAAATATATGCATTCATACTTATCAAGTTTCAATTGATGTCAATTTCATTTGGTTTCATTTGCCCTCCATAGAATATTTTATAATTTCTTAGTCTATAAAGTCTCATTAGAAATAAAAACGAGCTGTTGAACAGAGGGCTTATAGGCTAAAAGAGTAAATGCAATTTGGAGAAATGTATTTAACAATCGAACAAAAAGTCAATATTTCAATACAAAATATTACCTAGAATCAGCGCTCGTAACTCTTTTGAGAAATATAAAAAAAAAAAAACAGTTTTAAGAGTTAATTCCGGGTTCTTCATATATCTGTCTAAGCATACTTACTTAAGACTTTTCTTAAATAAGTTCGCCTTTGCATCATTTTTTAATGTAGTAAAATGTGTGGGTTTTTAGTAGACTGCGTTGGTGCATTAGTTTTTTTTTTTTGATAAGTATAAGCTGCCCCTTTCTTTATGCAATTACCATTTTTCCATTAATAATCATAAAGAATGTAAAAAGGTCACACGACATCAGCTGGCAGAAAATTACAGCTTTTGGTTTGAAATTTAAAATTGTATTTCAACGAAGGTTGTCACCAGCAACATGCAATTTCACGAAACGAGAAAATTAGCATAGCATCAGACATGCAAATGACTCGATAAAATGTCAACAAATAAAGAAATAATTGTGTTTCACGGAAAAGAAGTTTTTTTTTTTTTAAAATTGCAGTACAATATAATGGCAGTCGACAAACACTTTTATATTTTATATAAAGCATAAACTTATCTTATAACCTCTACTATTTATTACAATACATAATATTTTCATGGCTATTTCATTGAATTTCTATAATTCTATGGATGTGCTGCATTCCTTTAAAAATATAAAATGGCTAAGAAATACGTACAAGAATGATCAACGAGCTAAGAAGCTACTTCAGAGTATGGCTGACTGCAGAAGCATTTGAAGTAGAAATACAAGTTCACTGGTTTCGTGAAAAGGCTATACTTGATAAGCTTCAAAAGAAAAAAAAGAAAAATAGTGCAAAGAGGCGGAAAAAAATGAAATCCATGAACACAATCTAATATAGCACTCAAGAAACACAGGCAACATCTTCAGATTGCGGAAATGTAGCAGCATAAAAGACAACTTCCAAGCAAACCAAGTGAGTCAACACATACGTTCTGAATGTGAATGTGTGTGCCTCTGGCAAGCTGTAACTATTATGTGCCATGTTTCAGCTGCAAGTGTAACTGCAGCGTTAAAGTCTGGGCAGGAGTTTAACTTAAGCCGGATATTTATTGTTGTATGTAGCTACATACAACGAATGTACGATATACTTTTGTATGTATTATCTGATTGTTTCTGTTTCAGTGCGTTCTGTGAGTAGCTTTGTCGAAACAATTGAATTTCACAGCCGCTGACAAACAATTGCTACAAATATGGCAATTGAAATACATACAAGAACGTGCAACAACAGCAATAGCAGTTGCAGCTTCAACAATTTAAACAAGAGCAGCACAATATGCTTACAAAACGGAAATCTACTTGCTTGGCTTTTAACACTTATTCTTATGGATTTATACAAGGCTTACAAAAAAAAAATATGATGCTTTGTTTGATGTAGCAGCGCAATTGAAAGCTGCTGCTAGAAAAAATCTATTGATTTCTGTACACAATAGCAAAATGTTCCGGAAAAGACAATTTTATAAAAACGCCATAAACTATGCAACACTTTTTTTTTTAATTTTTTTTTTTTTTGCTGCTGCACACAATTTTGGTTTTTAACCTTTCTAACAAGGCATAACGAAGTACAGGCAAATGTCACGCTGCGTTTCATTGTCAAGTTAACTTACATAAATTCTCTCGCACCTCAAACACCCTACAAACTGCCAACATGATGTTGAACAATATTACAACAGTACGCCGACGTATTTTAATTTACGAGATATAATATTATATATAAGCATTATAACATTTATATGAAAAAAAAAAAAAAAAGACAAACAGAACAGGCATAGTACTCCAGGCGTGACCCTGACTTTGTACTTCGTTTGGCTGACTGATGTTTGTACAGCGTGCGACAGCGAACAGGATAGCATATGCCTGCTGTTGCTGCTGCACTTGAATGGCATGAAGTGCCACGTCTACGTTTATGTATGTATGTATGTATGCATTATTATGGTTACTCACACACATGCATACATATCGACTAGTTTGGCCTCCATTCTTTCACTTGCATACATGCAGAAGCATTTTTGAACTAAATAATGCAAGTAACAAGCAATGAGTTTTCTCCATGTGCTGCACGTTGTCATTGTTTTAGATGTGCATAGGAAGGAAAGTGCTACAAATATTTGTTAAGACTCAAGGTTATGTATTAAATTTTAACAATTCAAATTTCCATGTACAACATAATTTTTTCTTGTGCATAAATATTTGATTTCAATTTGTGCAAATTTTTATTATGTATTCAAAAGCATACGAAACTAAAAAACTAATTTAATAAATTTAGATTACTATTAAGTAAATATTTTTTTTTTTTTTTCTTAATAAAAAACGAATTTAAAATACAATTAACAACTGTTGATTGTAGGTCTAGTCTAGTAGTAAACACCTTTGAATTTTAAAGTTTGCTGACTATCTTGAATCCGAGATAATCAGCAACAACAACGTCAGCCTGGAGATCAAGCGAAGAACCCGTTTCCAAACAGTTGCTATTTTGGGCTGAGCAAGCAAATGAGAAGTAAAGCCCTCTCTCGAAAGACAAAAATTAAGATCTATAAGACGCTGATACTCCCGGTCCTATTGCCGGGCCGAAACTTAATTGGAGGACGCCGAAATAGAGAACGACCAGGCACGCGTTGAATGACCAGGTATGAATAGATCTCTCCGTACTTGGCATTAGACTATGTAGGCTGGCGCGCCTTCCTAAATGCGGCCACGGCTGGAAGACGGTTGACGGCCATTTAAGTAAGTAAGTAAGCATAATAACTTTTAAATTATTTCTCTTAATTCAGCTAGAAACGCCAAATTTTATATATTTTAAATCAATTATAATAAAATATTCCATAATGGTGCAAATCGAACCACTCAAAGGGATACACACTTTAGGGTGGGGGTTGTGGCACATACACGTGATCTAAAACTAAAGAATAGAAGAATTTAAATCGTTTTTCGGACGTACTGGCAGACTGACGGCAGACGGATAAGTTTATATGGCATCTCAACTTTTTTTATAATGTGCCAAGTTAGCATAAAAGTCGAAAAGCATTCCAAATCAATGTATGCTCTATAAGCTACTATTTTTAGTATATAATTTATCATTTACTAGTGGAAATAGCATTAAGCAAATTTGAATAAGGGTTTCATAACATTGCCATATTATTAAATTACTATATTATATTATATAATTCGAGTTAATTTCAGCGAATTTAGTTTAATATTTTTTTAACAATTCTTTTTTTTTTTAACTATGTCAATGATGCTTGTTTTGCAAATTTAATAACTTTTTTTTAATTAATGCTTCATTGAGTTATGAAAAGTATTTGCGAATGCATATGTCAGCATTAAAACTATGTGCACTAATCGTGTAACTAAAGCATTTAACAAGTGCATGTATTTAGATTTAATTTATCGTCTATCCATTAATTAAAACTGATTTTTGCAATTTGAAACAGCTGCAGGTACTAGAAACCATTGTTCCACCCACTCAAAAGGATTGTAAATCGAGATGAGATTGTTTAGCTGTCTATGCGCATCTAAACAGTGTTCGTGTGTAGCTTTTAATTTGCAAATTAAAACTTTTGATAGATAATTGCATGAGTATAGACTTTCACATATTTACATTTTATGCATAAATATAAAGTTAATCAACGTCAAAATCGACGTCGAAAAGAAAATTAAAACTCATTTCCTTCAAGTTGAATTGTGTTCTTTAACTGAAAAGCTGCCGTGTGTAAAACACAACTGACATGTTTTGCAAGCAACAGCAAATAGTACAATATATGATATAGAACATAGTATATACAAAGTATACGATCTATTAAAGCCTTCATGCAGTATAAAATAAACAACAACTTGATTGACATTTGAATAGAATAGTTGTATGTGTTAAGTTTATTAGAATTGCTTCATTATGAGCTGAGCAAAATCGAGCGCTGGGTATTGGTGTACTAGGTAATGTAGTACATACTTCATGCCGACATTTTATTAAAAATAGTAGTTTAAAATAAATTAAGTAGAAGTGGAAAATTTTATATATTTTTTGTTATTTTAAATAAAATGTGAAAAACAGTTGCGAAACGAATTACTATACACATTATATATAGCTTCTAAACAGATTTATGTTGCAAATAAAGATCTAATCTTAATATTTTCAGTTATAATTAATAAAGAAATTTAAGAAAGATTTAAAATTACTCTAAACTATTTCGCATAGTCCTTGGACAAAAATTTTACATCATCAGCGTGGAACAAGTTAAATGCTGCTAGTGCCGCTAGCATAGATAGTTGTAGATACTACATTATAACCTTTTCAGACTACCTACACAAACCATTTGGTGGCAGAACAATAAAGTAAACTTTCGTGCATTTAATATTAATCAGCCGCGCATATGATTAGCATACAAAATAGCTAGGTGTGCTATGAAAATATTCATTCATGGCCGCTCGCTCGTTCATGTAGGGTAGAATAGAAGAGAATTTGTGTACAAGTATATATATACGTTGGATATAATATCAGATATAAAGATACAACTGACTGAATGTATTACTATTGAGTTCACCAGACATACACAAATATTTCCAAGCAAAAAACACATTAATTCAGTCAAATGTCAAAACCAGCATTGAATATAAAATTATAATTCATTAATTTCTAAACTACTTTATATATATAAACGACTAAATTATTAGAAACTTTTTGACGTTGATTTTTTGTTATTCAGTCTGATGCATGTATATATAAAATCTCAACGTTTTATGTATGTTAAATTAATATGGCATCGCAAAAATATTTAAACAACTGTTCAACTGTAGACTTCGCTCAAAGCAAAACGCACAACATGCTGTGCTGTGAGATATTCTCAATGAAACCAAACCGAAAGTGGTTCAAATAACAAATCGAATCAGTTTGGCCCCCAAACAAAATTAAGTTTCGCATTGCAACCCTTTTTCATATCGAAATAATATCGAAAATTCGTGCACAAAATAGTTGCGAAAAAAAAAAAACACGGCAATCGTGAGTATACGACTTCGAAATACGCTTCCAACAGTTGAATACACGGCTTCAATCCACTGTATATATATAGCTATATCGACTCGACTTTCAATGCTGATGGTTAATTATATATAAATTATAAGGTCTGCCATGCCTCCTACTGCATGTCATACATATTTGCACAAACTTAATATACACTTGACCCTCCAGCGTAGGGTATAAAAAATTGCACTAATATTCATATATACATACTTGTACATTGAAAAATCAAGCCACAACAAGTGGAAGAGGTAGTGGAAAAAAGAGGAAAAACATGGAAAACAAAACTACATATAAAGATAGTTGGCTACAAAAATAAAGTAAAGAAATAGTTTCCGCGCACCGTGGTTCACAAGATACATTTAATTGATTTCAAACAATACAACTTTTATACTATAATATGCGCAATTTGGAATTGATTTAATTAACTTTGTATGTATGTCTGTTATGGAATGCACTTCTTCACCGTATAAGCGTTTCGAAACAATTTCGACTATTTTATACCACTATGCAATGCTTGCGAATCCTTTTAACAAGCACCAGTGTTGCAGTTGTTGTCAATTCTACGCTTCGTTTATTCGTTCGTTTTTAATTTTTTTAGTTTATTTTCTCTTTTATATTTTTCTTCTAGCTTGCAGTTAAATTTAACATTCACGCTTCATTGTTTGCATTTGCTGCGTAGAGATCACTGAGGAGAGACAGACAGACAGACAAATAACGAATCAAGTAGTAAAGCAACAAAAGCATAAAAACTGAACGAAAACAAACTCAAACGGTGAAAATATTCTTAACACTTAACATTTTATCGCCAACCGTCTGCAGCTTTATCCTTGCAGTAAAAGAATACATTTTTTTTTTTTTTTTATATGTGTAACACCTGCAGGTGTGAAGAAATTCACTGGCATCGATTTCTATATCATTCATGTTCAACGATTTTATTTGCTTGTTTGCCATTTGTTTGAATATTGCTGTGAATATGTGTGAATTTTTATAGCATACTTTCAGGCTGAGCAACGATTCAAATTTACATTTAAATAGACCCCACAAGAAGTTTTGAATAAAAATTTAAAGAATTTAATATTGTATTTAAATTATGAATAACTTCTTAATTTGTGAAATAATTGAACGCTTATTTCAACGCATTAATGGCTGCTTGGCAACGCAAACCAACACATGTAGACACATTTATGGCTTAATGATTCACGCATCATGCTACATAAAATTAAAATTCAAAAAACTGCTCAAATAAGCAACACTTCCAAAGCTGCTTAATACATATAATGAATGCTGTTTATATTAATAGACGATTTTACCTATGAATAAATGAGTATATTATGGAAAGTGATTGTGTATGAACTGCATATAGCCCTGCCTGCATATACTTAATGACGCTTTATATATATTTGCTTCGTCAACTGTTTTCATTAAATATTCAAGGCCTCTCATGGCGTTTATATTGATTTTCACATTAAGTTTAATGATTTTATCTTCGCGTTAGACAGACACGCATTGGCATTTGAATTTTTTTGTTTTTTATGCGGTATTTGATGACACGCTTAGAAATATAAATGGTAATTCATTGCACCCAGTTAATATAGGTAAGTCAATTGATAAGCAATATAAATATTTTATATATTCGTAGATACAATGTATTATATAGATAATATAATAATAATATTTAACGACAAAATTCATTATTTATGCGTTTTCAGTCGAAACTTGCTTGTTGAGTTCGATGAGTGTCTATTTTAAACTACTAGCTTTGCCCCATAGCAGGTCCACACTGTTTTCATAATAATATGTATTTTTATAATAATATTTTATGATTGAAGCTCAATTTTGATTTGAAATTCAGAAGGCATTAGATTTCTCCTGTTTTTATTTTAAGCTGTCGATACGTGTAAAAAAGGAGTGGGGAAAATTGTCTGTAAACAAACTCGCATTTTGTCACATGCATGAATTCGATTTACATACTTAAATGTAGCACATGTAATACACCAGGAAAAAATTTCAACCCTATAACTCAATTATTGAAATACAACATTTTCATTTACCTATTGCTATGGAACATATATTTTGACATTTCAACAAACCCAATATTTTCACTGCAATGTATAATAGATTATGTACATAGCACATCAATATATATTAATGTTCTTCGAATATTTTATACGTTTTTTTATTTTCAGTATTTAATCTAATCAATGTTCAACTAAATAATATATAAAGTCAATAATTACCTATTAATAGCCTTATTATAGTATGCAGCTGCACAATATTATGAAATATATTTTTGTTTGTTTAGATAATATTTATGCAGGAGCGTGTACATACAAAGTATATAAGTATATACAACTGACAATCTCTACTGTCAATTTCCATATGTTCACATATACACGTAAGTAAATTTAATTCGAGCACAAATAGTTTCAAGCTAAAACAAGGAGAGAAGCAAAACAACTTTAGAAAATCGATTTCGAAACTTTTTAACAACGCTTAATAATGTCCCCACTCATCTTATGTTAGCCACAGCTTTTTGAACTTTGGTATGATATATCACCTAAGTTTTACAGAAAGGATGCAAAACTCTCTTTGATCAACAGCAAGCACATCTTCAAAATGGTGAAATAATTGCGTTTATAGAATGAATTAATGACTGAAAAATACAGAAAACAAAATCTAAATTTATTCTTTTTCTATTTTTAAACGAGAGAAACGGAGAGACGCAAGCAACAAGAATGGCAGGAGTTCGATGATGTTGCGATATTAATGCCTTGCCGCCTTGAAGAAGGCCAAGTAGTTACATTTCACAGACAGTTTTATTTTAAATAATTCTTAAAATTTTATTGAAAAAAAAAAAAATAAAGAAAAACAACAAAGCAAGAACATGTTAACTGCTTTCTATAAACACATAAGGGAACGGGGTCATTTAAACCTATTTATACACTGATGCATGCGACGGCAAAAACAACAACGATTTATTTACAAATATAGACAAGTTGAAATGAAAGCTGCAACACATGTTAAAAGAATCTGCGGCATTGAACATACGCTAAAATGATAAAACAAAATAAATGTTTTTTTATGAAGTTTTGTTTACACAGCTTGGCTCAGTTCGTGTTTTATATTATTTGTCATTTATTAAAAATTTTTTTTTTTATTATCTTTTTATGTATTACAATTGAAAATGCGCAATCAGCTGCAGAAATATGTCAAATTTATATTGCATATAATTTTCAATAAAAATAAATCCGCATTTCATGTGCGAAAAATACTACAATATATGCAAAATTTAAAAAGGCATGCAGATACTTCAAATGCCATAAACATCAACTATGAAACTAAAGCCGCGATTACGTTGACTCTTGAAATGTATTTTTGCGAATGTGGCATGTGGTCCGCCGGCCATTAGCTGCGCATAGCCCCCATTGCCGTCACGCAATTGATCAGTGATCACGATTTGTGTAATCATGCGCGGAAATTTCTGCAGTACAAGATAGAAAATTAATTTTTTTGGCAAATGAGCCACACCAAAAAGACCAAAACACATACCGCCTGTTTAAAGTTATAATCGCGCGTGACAACGCGTAGAAACCGTGATTTCTCTGTAATAATAATACGTTCCAAGTGCGTGTCCCGGAAGCTGCGTGCGCCCCAAGTTATGCTATGGCTGCGTTGCTTATTGGCAACAATAAAAGCGGGCAAGGCCAGCAACAGCAACAAAGTTATTTTCATTTTAAATTTTTAAGCTTTTAAGAGATTATTTTAAATGGCAATCGAATGCGTACTCGGCGCTCGATATATGCAAACTGAGTTGCCACTGATTTGCACTATTTTATATATTTGTAGGCCAAGTTGCGTAATACTTTAAACTTATAATGGAGCATTGTCTGAAACAAAAATTTATTGTTTCAATTGTTATTTTTTTTTTTTTTTTTTGCCATTTTGCCATTAATCAACAGTTGTGCACATGTCGCTGCAATATATTCATACTTCGTTTTAAGTGCAAAATAAATCAGAAAATACAGATAAAAAGAAAATGAATCTTTAACTTTGATGGAACCGAAGCTTAGATACTCTTCACATTTGCCTTGGACTCGGCAACGCTTGAGTTTAGTATTGCTTAGTAAGAATGCTAGACAGTTGAACTATTTAGGCCCCTATATATCGTACATTTTATTAAATATTAATTTAAATCATTGCAATTTACTGTTAAACCTATTGGACTCAACTTTGTATGTGTTGAACCTATTAAATAATATTATAAAAAAAAAATTAATTGCTTAAATTAGTTTTGTAGATGGCAATATTTTTTAGTTAAAACATTAAATAAAACGCAGAAAATTGAGATATTAGTATGAAATATAATCTAAGTGCAGAACGCATTTTACATAATGACCAACGTGACCAGGTTTGCCAGTAAACGCTTCTTTAGCCAGGAAGTTTCCTTCCTACATTGAGCTAGAGATACTCCTATGTTGTTGGCTGCTTGGCATAAAGTAATTCTCTAAAAAAGCATTCGAAATGTGTAACCAAACATCCATTGAAGATAATTTTTCGATGAAACTCTGAAGTTTCTGCAAACTATTCTCAATGGCATTAAACCGGAATAGTTTCCAAAATACATATTTCTAGAAAGTACTTCCTAAGTGAAGCCGACTTCAAGTGGAAGATTGAGAGCCTTATTGTTGGTAACAATTATACTTATGGGATATTTTGTTTGACTTGGTAGATATTCTTATGGCTTTGAAGCTACCATCATGTAAGTATCATAGAGTAGATTCTAAAAAAACTCTACACAAAAATAAACTAAGATATCTAAGTATTCAGTTTTGACTTAAAGAATATTCTTGAATATTTTTTTCTGTGCTTTAATCGATATTTGCAATACTAATGAGCGCGCCAAAATATACCCGTATGCATGTCCAAAAGCGTTTAGCGAGCAATGAAAATTATTCGCCATGCCATAAAGAAAAGTTGGCATGAAGCGCGCTTCACGCTAAAAGTTAAAAGGACGAAATTGTTATGACAGGTAAATTGCACAAGGATAGACATGAAAATAGACGCCTACAGATATAAATAGGCGCAAAGTTATTGTACAACTTGACTAGATACCAGATACAAAATGTCTGTTTAACGGTGTAGGCAACGTTATTAGACAGGTAAGAGAGTGTGTGAGGGAGTGAGAAAGGTAGACAACTAGATAAGTACCTTTAGGGGTGCATTAAACATGCAAATGTCAAAATAAATTATGGCAAAATATTTGGTGCGCACAAACCGAACAAACAAGTCAAACTCAAAGCAAAAGAATGAGCCGAAAAGCTACACCGCAGGCGCCAGGACCATTTTTTTTTTTTTATTTTATTATTATTTTATTTATTTATTTATTTTTTTTTTTTGATAAGAGCATAGCAAAAAGTGCAAATGCTCGTTCAAAGGTTAATTTCCTATTTCACTCACACTTGTGCTCTCTCTCTCCGACACGAACACTTTTGCACACAATTTGCTTCATGCATAATTTTATTAAATTCATATTTGTTTAGTCAAGACTTTTATTGTGAAATATTTTATGAGTCAGGTTTTGTTTTTTTTTTTTTTGTCAAGTTATCCAAACAAAAATGGACTTAAGTGTATACCCATGCGATTATGCTAGATACAGCTGCTTTAGCTCATATTTGCTATTCCACACACTCATTCAATTTCTGCCGCTTAAAGTTCAAATGTACATTCCCTGTTTGCGTAGGTGGCTTGTGGTCTCTACTCCTATATGTTTAATATGAGCACGTTTGGAAGGTTTGTGTACATGCATGCGGGCTTGACCATTTGATATTATCTCCACTTCCAAGACCTGCGCAAACTTTTGCCAAGTAAATATTTTAAATTTTGAAATATTTATTTAACTCTTTATTTAGAAAAAAAAAAAAAACAAGTACACGCATAGATACATTCTAAATATCGCTCCTCCACCAACGTTTGAGGTTATAAAACCAACAAAACCAGCTTTTAGTACTTAAAATGCAGACAACATAAACCGATGCCAACACGTGCCTTTTTGTACAATAGAATCTTATGTACTCGATTTGTAATAAAATTTTGCGTAAAATTGACATTTTGTAGCACAAACCAACTGAGTTGAAAATAATGAAATTGTATAAAGCAGCTCATAATACAGTATTTAAAGTTCTGATGAGCAAGCCGAAATTTAAAAAATGTTTAATAGAAACGCCAATTTGAGTTCAAGAGCAAGTGATTGGTACAATCGTAACTCATACTTAAATGGCCGTCAACCTTCTACCGGTCATGACCGCATCTAGGAAGGCGCGCCAGCCTCCATAGTCTAGTGCGCGCTGGCGCCAATCGTTTTGAATGCCAAGTATGCAGAGGTCTCTCTATACCTGGTAATTTCATCGATTGCCCGGTCGTCCTCTATTTCGGCGTTTACCAATCAAGTTTGAGAACCCCCCACCCCCTCATATAAACCATGCGTGCTGGAGCTCTTTCATCCATTCGAAAGAGGTGCCCAGCCCAGCGCAGCCGCTGGAATTTTATGCGCTGCATAAGTCAACCCAATCGAATAGCTCGTTGCCGACTCTACTAGAACCGAAAATCCTGCGAAGAATCTTCCTCTCGAAGACTTCTAACGCTGTCTCATCCGACTCAATCACGGTCCATATAATATGACCGGGAGTATCAGCGTCTTACAGATCTTGATTTTTAACTTTCAAGAGAGGGCTTTACTTCTCATTTGTTTTCGCCTGATCACCAGGCTCACTTTTTTGTTGCTAGTTATATCGGTTACTGACCGTCCAAGACGCGATAACAGAGTGCGAGAAGACACCAAGTACTCCGTCTTGTCCACATTCACCGCTAGACCCATGAGCCGAGAGTGTTTTTCAATGTCTGTGAACGCCGTTTCTGTGTACCGACTGACTCGCCATTTCTGTGTACCAATAATATTGATGTCATCGACGTAAGCGAGCAGCATCACTTACTTTTGGAAGATCGAGCCCGAAATACTCTGTATGTACGGGCACTGGAGTAGGATGTATTCCTTCAGAAGATTGAAAAGATCGCACGACAGAGCACAGCCCTGCCTGAAACCACTCTTGGTATCAAAGGGGTCGGAGAGGTTTTTTTTGCCATCCTGTCAACGCTTTGTGTGTTAGATAGTGTCGTCATGCAAAGACGGACAATCTTTGCCGGGATACCTAGTGCAGACAGGGTGCCAAAAAACTTCAATCGTATCGGCGTGTGGAAAGCGGCTTTAGAATCGACAAATAGGTGGTGAGTGTATTTGTTGAACTCACGGGTCTTTTCGGCGTTATGTAAATATTTTGTCACTGGTCGTTCTTTTTGGTCTGAAGCCACAATGATATCGTCCTATTCGTGAATCCAAATATGGCTTCAGCCTATTACACAATACGCGCGACAGAATCTTATATTCAATGGAAAGAAGCCTTTTTCCGCGATAGTTGGCGCAATCAACTCCTTTCTTAAAGATAGGACAGAGAATACTAAGATTCCAGTCATTGTGTATGCGGTCACCGGTCTACATCTTGCATAAAAGTTGGTGCTTACTCCTAACCAACTCTTCGCCGCCGGTCTTATATAACTCAGCTGGCAGCCCATCAGAGCCTGCCGTTTTATTATTTTTCAGCCTTTAATAACTGAATAGACCTCGTTATAGTCCAGTGGCTCTACAATAGTGCCATCATTAACTGGTGGTTCCGGTGTAATTTCTCTATCGGAGGAATTGTGCACTTCATCGCCTACGAGTAGGTTAGAAAAATGACTCCTCCATAATCTCAGTGATTCCTGTTCATCCGTTATCAGATTTTAATTGTCATCCTTACAGAAAGTTAATCCGGGTTTAAAACCTTCGGTCAGACGCGTGACCTTTTGATAGAATTTTCGAACTTCATCTCTGTCACGTAACATCTCAACATCCTCAAACTGCCGACTTTCTTGCTCCTTTTTCTTGCGTCTGAAAAGCCGTTTCTCCTCTCTCAGTTTCTCTCGATATGGCTCGCATTGCTCCCGACTGCAGAGTTCGCTGATAGGAAATGTTCTTCTCTGCAATTGGAGGACCCAACCACCATATAAACATTTAACCAAATTCGTTATTTTTTTGCAATTCCCACCTTGTTATTTTCCTAAACTATCTAAACTTTAATTAATGTTTATTAAGCATAAGAATAATAAAGTTAACTCAAAAACTCAAATGCATCATTGCAGGAGTTATTTACGAAAATAGTTTCTGAATTAAAATACTCATAATTTAATTTAAATTGCGTCAACTAAATTAACAGAACAGCCGGTGTTGCTTCCTTTATAGTATTTCATCACTGCTCCTTTAGCAGTGAGTGCGCTTGTTGGCACTTTATTCAACGCTGCACTATACAACACGGCTACTAAACAAATAGCGACCAGGACAATGAGGGCTACGACAACAATTTCAACTTAATGCCATTGCAATGGGCAACGTTTTCATCTAATTGGCAGCATTAGCAGAGTTGGTGTCATTTATTTATAGTCAAGAATAGGAACATCAGCTGGCAGAATGACAAATGACAGCGAAAATTTTGCAGCTAGAATTAAGTTAACGCCGAAGGACAAAGGGACAAGAAGAAAAAGTCAAAAACACAAACGAAAACGAAAACGCAATGAAAAATTCCTTTCAAGTTCAACAAACAAAAGTTGTTGACAGCGGCGTCGACGCCATGTCATTTAGACAGGCTAGAGGAGAAAAGCTAAAGCCAAACATACAGTGGCGCAGTAAATAGGATTTAGTAAACTGACGTTGCTGCTAATCGAAAAATCATAAAAAAAAATTCATTAGGGACAGGCAACACACATGCCTTTACATGTTGACCAAACAAAACAAAATGTTTTTCCTACATAAACCCAGAAAGAGGAACAGATTTGTATGAGTTACCACTCCTAATGGTCCGATATGGAGCTATAAAGAATTTTTTAGTAAAATTGATACACTTAAACACTTACGTATGTATTTTCTTAAAATGTTAAGAAGAACGACCAATTTTTTTCCTCTTTTCATATAAAAAATTAGAAAGAAGGGGCAGCTTCTTATAATTTCTATTCCTTACAGAGGGAATGGCAAGTTTATACAATTATACTAGTTAAATATTCAAACTTGACGACTTCAAATTCATCGATCTTCATATGAACAGATTGAAAAGAAGAGTCTTAATATTCGAACTTATAGATCTATATCTTACAGTCTCCAAATTCATTCGACTCGCCTCTTAATATTCTTTTTTTTATATGTAGGTAAATACTTATTTGCGCGTATAAGCAGCAGCTTACTGCAAATGTTTACTGTCGACATTGTAAATAGGGTCTAAAAGTGTGTATACCCAATTGTCAAGGTTTCTTCGCAGTGCATAGCTGCGCATAAAGTTTTTCGCTTGATTTTGTTTGTTGTCAACTTAAAAAATTCAAATTTTAATTGAAGTTTGTATGTCTGTTAATGGACAGCTAGTATAGCGTCAATGGGCGTACGTTGAGAGTTGTATATTACAGAATGAAAATCATTCGTTTGAAGTTTTTGCAACACAAACTAAAATTTATATTTGAAGTTGCTACGCAAGTTTAAATGAGCAAATAACTTAAGAGACACGTTTAATTTTATATTATGGAATAAGAGATTAGAGCTCTTAACTTTTTAAACAACAGTCAAGTATATATATCTGCTTTTTATACGAAACATGGTTAAGCCCAAATGAAAAATTCGTATAGAAATGAACTATGTTGAATTAAACAGCAACCAATTTAAAAAACTATTCAAATATTTGCTTTTGTCATAAGTAATGTCAGTACTGAAAGTTAATTAAAAGCGCACTTAAGCTAAAATTATACAAAACAAGTAAGAAAATTACAGTCGGGCGTAACCGACTGTAAGAGGCCCTGTACCAGTGCAGGTCGCCTAACAAATACATTAAATGTTCCCCAAGCTTATGACCAAACACATGACCACTTCTCACTGCACGACTAAGTGCCTTTTAAACCATTTTTTTATGTATGAAACGAAAAGGGGGGTCGCTCAAATTCAATTGCTTATAAAATCGTCATTTATTATCCGATTTTGATGAACTTTTCGGATTTTTGCTAAGAAGGACGATATCTCTATACTGGCATACTTACTTTTTTTTGTGCCGAAGAAATTTTTACCCTTGGGGGTGATTTTATGGGGAAGGGGGGAGGGGCAAGTTTTTAAAATAAACTTGTAAAATTCCGGAGCAGTCCTAGTCGAATGCAAAAAACACGAAGTCTCTATCTATTACCGTTTCCGAGATCCTTTCGTTCATACGGACGGCCAGACGGACAGACGGACAGACGGACAGACGGACAGACGGACAGACGGACATGTCTATATCGACTCCTCTATCGCTCCTGACCATAATGGGGGTAACTTTGGGGGGTCTCCGATTATTATTTCTACCTGTTACATACATTTGCACAAAACCAATAGGCTCTTGTACCTTCGGTACAGGGCCTAAAAAAGGGTACAAAATTTCACTTTCGTTCATGCATTTTGTGCCAACTGGCAGCTAGCCAACACTTGCATCTATTATTGGACTCAACGAGACCGTTTTGCAATAAATCACTTAAAAGCAATGTAAAAAAATATGCATTTGGTGATTAAAAGGAAGGGAGAAGATTTCGTCTGGAAATATACATTAAGAAATAAGATAAGAAATATCTAGAAATTTTATAGTCCAGACTTTATACTATGAATAAGGTAGTCGGAGTGTTGAATTTTATGAAGAAATATTGCATCACAAAGTTCCTCATGATGGTATGCAAATGTCATAGTTTTTGTGAACATCTTATAAGCCATTAAATTTAAGGAAAATATAATTGAAATCAATTTTGTGGCTTTTCCATGTAATCAATTAATTCGTATTGTCAGACTCTCATCAGCTTTCAGTCGCTTATTATCACCATGTAATGCTGGATTTCTACTGTCAAGAGATGCCCTTTTATGGGGGCTTTATATACGTTTAAAGCATTAAAACTTTTCAAAACATATCTTTTTGTATAAAATTATGGAAACGCACGAAACATCATAAGTATAAAAGCTTTTTTTTTTTAATCGGAATATAATATATCTACTGCAATAAAAATATTTCACTGAACTCATATATGTTCGCATGACTTTGATGAAAGCAAATCGATGCAATTAAATTCACTTGTGACACATGGTCGTGTCCGGTGTATCTGTCGTGAAAATAAAAAAAAAAAATAACAAAAAAAAAGAGAAATTCGAACAGATCGTCATATGTATCATATTTAGCTACGAATGTGTTTAGATTGTAAAGAATTTTACTGAGTTTTTGCGTAGCTATCAACCGCGAAGCTAAAAATGACAATAACACAAAAAAATGGGCCAGACAGCCGAAAGGGAATACGCAAAATGAAATCGAGACAAATCAAAAAAAAAAAAAAAAACAATTTCTGCTAGAGATGTACTAAAACATTCGGCTGAGCTAACATGCGTGCGTGCGTGATTGCTGCGCGTAGACAAACGCCATTTTAAACAACATTTCGATTCATGCATTTCGGTGTCAAAGGCCACAGACTAATCTGATACAAAGCCACAAATAGCTTACGCCGCTCAAATCGCATTTGCTTTGCTTTTTTTTTTTCATCTTATTTTTTTTTTTTGATAAATAATACTTCTCTATATGACACTTGACGAACTTATACCCTTACACTTGTGCAACAGACTAAACAAGAAACCGACTGTCAGACCTGCAATTGGCCTTGGCAAGTGGTGCCCAAGTGAAGCTCAAATAAATACCATTTAAAGTGTAAATATGGTAAACGACGTCAATGTCAGCGTCAACTTAGAGAACGCCTCGTTTCGCAGTCCCACGTTCAATATTCATGGTGATGGCGCGCTCAAGTGTCAAGCGGATGTCAACGTTGACTAACATGGGTTTTTATGATGTTAGCCGACTTTGCGCTGAGCTTTGGCCCGCTGACTATGACTTTGCGTCTCGACGTTGCCACCCTTAGCACACAGCGCCACAGCCAATTCTGCTGCATTGTTGTCATATACAGCTTAAACAATAAAAACGAATTTGTTGCAGACAGGGATAGAAAGTTAAACCGACAAACAGAGGCCGCATACAAATACATTTAATGCGCATACGCCACGTTGGCTTCAAATTTGAAAGAAGAAAAAAAAACAAACGAAACAGAAATAGAAATAAAATGTTAAATGTTAAACGTAAAGCAGAAAGCAAACTAAAACAGGGAATTATGTAAACTTCAGTGAAACTTTAATACACTACATGTGTTCTATTGTCAAACTGTTTAAGACTAGCAGTGCTTCTCTAAGACTATTTTATATTACCGTAGTGGAAAGTAGTGTACATGAAATATTTGAAATAAATCAGAGAAATTTCACAGGCACAGATGCTGGAGAACTTGAATGGTTACCCCGATAAACTCGAGTTATCCAGTGATAGCCAATGTTGCAGATCAAGTAAACCTGAACTCGCTTGCTGGAATGTAAAACAAATTCAGACGACTCATTGAATGTATGTTTCAAATTAAGACAAGAACACACATCAGAAAAAAAATCTACATATCAACTTTCAAAATAATAAGTACGCCAGTAAGATACACTTTACAGCTACTGCTTTTATAGCGTTCTCCAATGGGCTCGGATCACTAAGGTCACTCTCAAACCGCTCAAAAAATCACATTACCTGTTAAAAACTTCTTGACACTGTGTGTGTGAAAGTGTATTAAAAATAGGCAAAACAAAAAAAAAAAACAAAGCGCATTTAATAATCTTTATTGCTGCAGCTAAAACCCACATAGTTCTAAAGGCGTTTATAAGCACTTCTTTCAGTATTCAAGCATACTGCAGCAACTTGTTGATGACACCATAAAAAGGTGCAATCTTTGTTTTACTATTAAAACAACAAGGCGCCTTTTTTTCGATCGACAGACCAAAAACATTTTATTTTAATAAATATTTCTAAGAGTAAAAAGAGAAAAAATTGTATATTAAACAAAACAATATTCCAGCAGAGCGCATTGCATTTGCATTTGCATTTGCCTTAAATGTTTCAACAGTTTGTGGCGTCAAGTTTTTACTTGCTTTGCATATAAATTAACAGAATGTTGATAGTCGACGTCTGAAGTAGACATTTGCTTTAATTGTGGCAAGTGGCAATTGCCAATTGTCAGTTGGCCAACTGTCGCTGTTCATGAAAAGTTGCAGTGCCCTTTAATGAAGCTTACTACAGCTTAGAAACTATTATATTTGACTTCTGTACTGACACTTGGCACTTGTTGTTGTTGTTTTTGTTTGTTCATTTGACTTTTAATAATATAAATTAATTTGCGACGCTATGCATATTGTACGAGCATTCTACTGTTGAAATTAAACTGGCAATTGCTTATAACTACGACTGCATTTCTTAGAAAAATACCCAACGAATTTTAAATAGGACTTATAAACAGTCAGACAGCCTGTGATTCAAAGAACTTAGGAAGGGAAAATTTTCGTTTTATATGCAAATTCCGATTGCTTTAATTTGCACATTTTATTGTTTTGCGTAGCATTCGTTATTTCAAATGTTTGTCACTATACAAAGTGCTGCAGCTGATGTTTTATATCATTCGCCAAAAGATTATATTATTTTAACGAGAAGTGTCATCAGGGAATATGATTTAAGACAAATTAAAACAATATAAAAAACCGAAAATATCATAGATTGTGAGGAAGTCGAAGTAAGACTGATGAGTCCGTCTGTTCGTAGTATCCTAAGTGCTTAAAATGGTGATAAAAATTGTACTGCATATATTTTCACCTAACTTCAATAGCTGCAGTTCTGTTCGTTAAAAGTTCAGACTTCAATATAATTGTTTAATTAGGGTTTCTAAAATGACTGTTGAAGAAGAACGATTCGGGCTTCTTTTATCTAACATCTTTAACCGAAATATAATTGAAGCGTAGACGATGTGGTACAATATATAACTAGATAAAGGACTTGTCTCAAGCAGTACACATTCGCTTGAGCTTTTTTCAAATTGCACAAACTTCATTCTATCAAAAGCGGTTGAATTTTTTTGGCGTAATAGGGATTGACCTATAAATGCTTATAGAATACATTTTATTTGCCTCAAGTGTATGATTAAAATAAAATGAAATATATTTAAGTAATGCATAAGTAAGCTTGTCCCGACAGCAAATATGTGTATGTATGAGCTGCTGTTTTCGAGTTTCTCACAAAATATTACGCATCTTTGCTGACTATAATGTTCGAATTTCGTTCTCTAATTCTACGAAAAGGCTGACTTTAAACCAAGATCAATGCCCCAAACTAAATAGCTGCCAAATTTGTGTATAACTATATCTTCAGATACTTTTACGTGACTTGTTTAAAAGAATTTTCGAATACTTAAACTCGGTTTAATTTATGCTACAAATAAAAGTTTCCAATTATACAAACTCGCACGCGCAAATACTCACATTTATCAGCATTAAGCGCAAAATAGGGGAAAAAGAGCATTGGCAAACGAACGAACGTGTAAACGAACTCTGTTGAAAGTTTTTTTTTTTTTTTTTGTATTTGTTCACCGCTCCAGATACTTTCCCGCTTCTTCTTCATATATGTACTACTTGAAAATAGTTTATTTCTTTTGCAACTGGTTTTGTGCAATTTTCCAGTACAGACGTGCTTAAGGACGTTTTCCACAATGCTGCACACGTTGCTGCGGTAATCCTTTGAGTAGCGTCAAACCTAGTCGAGTATGTCATATATGAAAGTAAGCGCGGAATGAAAAAAAAAAACAGCAGCATAATATTTAATTGGAAGCTTTCAAATTATTGTAGAAATTATGAGAAAAATAAAGTAGATCAAATGAATTTCTTTTTTAATATACAAAGCGCTGCAATCAATTACATATAAAGAATATAGCTTATACGGAAATTTCATAAATGTGTTGCACAGTAATCTCGTGTGACTCGTAAAAAAATTGTGAAAATGATTGCACATTTGAAAGAATATTACGTGTAGAACTGCACTACTCTATAGCAATTGAAATGATTCAATTTAATGGAAGAACAAAAAAACTTTTGTCAAAAAAGCGAAACTAAAAAATAAAAATTGGCGCCATAAAACTCAACAGTAGTACAAAACAATAAAAAGCTATAAAACCGAAGCTTAAATACTCTGCAAACTAGTGCTTGGTAGCGCTAGAATCTACTTCGGTATTTAAGTTAAGTCACAATATTTGCAACGCACTAAAGTAACAGATTCGCCATGAAGTATATATATTTTCGAGCAGCTCAAAATGTGTGTTGTTCTAGGTGCAAAATTTAAGAATAAATTCCGGCGAAGTCCTAGTCAAATGCAAATAAAACGAAGTCCAAGTTCCATTCGTTCATACGGACAGATAGACGGACAGACGGACATGGCTATATCGTAATTTTGACTATTTCTACCTGTTACATACATTTGCACAAAACCAACCTTCGGTACAGGGCTTAACAACGAATCGAGTGAACTTGTTCCTATTGTTAGTGCCGGGAATAAGTTCATTCTCTCCATTCGCGTTACAAATTTCGCAGACAAACTCTTAATACCCATTCTACAATATGTATGTAGGCGATATAAAACTGAAAGAATTGGTTGCTCTGCACTTTACCAGTTGCCAACTTAAATCAAATACGACTGCACACGTACTTACAAAAGAACAATTTTCAAATTTCTTAGCAAAGTTAGCTAAAAACAAGTAAGAAAATCACAGTCGGGCGTAACCGACTGTAAAAGGCCCTGTACCAGTGCAGGTCGCCTAACAAACACATTAAATGTTTCCCGAGCTTATGACCAAACACATGACCACTTCTCACTGCACGACTAAGTGCCTTTTAAAACATTTTTTTATGTATGAAACGAAAAGGGGGGTCGCTCAAATTCAATTGCTTATAAAATCGTCATTTATTATCCGATTTTGATGAACTTTTCGGATTTTTGCTAAGAAGGACGATATCTCTATATTGGCATGCTCAATTTTTTTTGTGCCGAAGAAATTTTTACCCTTGGGGGTGATTTTATGGGGAAGGGGGAGGGCAAGTTTCTAAAATAAACTTGTAAAATTCCGGAGCAGTCCTAGTCGAATGCAAAAAACACGAAGTCTCTATCTATTACCGTTTCCGAGATCCTTTCGTTCATACGGACGGCCAGACGGACAGACGGACAGACGGACATGTCTATATCGACTCCTCTATCGCTCCTGACCATAATGGGGGTAACTTTGGGGGGTCTCCGATTATTATTTCTACCTGTTACATACATTTGCACAAAACCAATAGGCTCTTGTACCTTCGGTACAGGGCCTAATTAGACGTTGTAGCCAAGTAATGGAGACAGCGGTTTCCGGTGTGCTTTGAATGCTTATTATTTGCATAAAATTTCAACTCAACACGAACATGCACACACACACACACACAAGAATAGAATACAGAGTATAAAGGGCAAAAAGCGAACAAAAACGGGCGCGACTTAGCACCATAACCACACAGATCTATTAAATTTGCTGCAGATGTGATGGTCCAATAAAAAGAAAATAAAACAACACAAAAATGGCAAAGTTAAACCAGAAAAAAATTTAAATTTTTTAACATATTTAAATGTCAGGCTACAAAATTTAGTTGTTAAATTCATATTAAATCCGAATAAAGTGGAGAAAAAAAAAGGTGATGCAGAAAAAAAAAATAAACGAATTTTTGTCTTTGGCATAAAGCAAATACCACCAAACTGGTATATGAGTTGCATGCAACACGCAGCAACAGCAACGACGCCACAAAAACTTTAGCAAGCTGTGCAATACAATAAGAGAAATTGGCTTAGAATAAGGACAGCAAAGGACAATGAACGAACAAAAGAACAAAAAAAAAAACAACAAAAAACATACAAACGAAGGACAAAATCTAAAGTGCATTTGCGCTGTTTGGGGCGCTAAGAACGTGCGCTTCAGCAGCAGCAGTTCTTTCGTGTTACACTCTGCCATTTGGTTATATTTGTTATGGTTTTAGTAATTTCGAAGGTTCTTTTACAATATCCTTATCCGCTACGTCTCTCACATGATTCTTAGTTGATGCATACAGTTTCGGTGTTTCTTATATACTTTATAAAGAAGGAAATATTCCTACTATGTGTGGAAAGTTTTGAAAAAAATAGAACCCGGTACGATCAAGAGCATATCTATTCATTCACTTGAGCATGCTCAGAAATAACTCTTGAAAACCGTCCAAGCAGCATTAGATTGTTTTTTGATCAGTACTGGCTATATGTACTGGCTATATGTCTGGCGATATATGTGCTGTGTCCCTTTCTGTCTTATAAGATATAAACAAAATTGATTATATCGCAGTAACTGATGCATACCATATAGTATATACATACATAGATAAAAATATTCGGGAGAAATAAGTATGGCAGAAAAAAGAGTTGTTTCATTTTTTTTTAAATTTTTTTATTATGTTTATTTGATAAGATATTGTGCACAAGTTTGTAAATAGTAGCGAAAGTATTTTACGCCTAAAATTTTTAGCCGATATTGATCAAATATACATGGCAAATAACAGCAATTGATTTTAGTTCAAATTAATAAAAGATGTTTGCCATATTTTCTACATATAATCCAAATAGTGTTTTATAAATATTCTATTGGAGCAAATGAAAAGCGGCTTAAAAAATCCATCTAAACGAAATAAAATAATTCTTCTTGAGTCAAATTTAAGTCACCAGCTCTTGGCATTGTAGACAAAGTTTTGTACCACAGCAACAGCATTTTTGAACTGCAGCCACTCAACTCTTTTACCCTGCTCTACGATTTGCTTTTGTTTTACTGCCATGGCTATTATTTTGTTATTTTCTCAAATGTCCTTGTTGTATGCGTTTAATCGCAATTCGTGTCTGAAGGCAGCCATGAAATGAAAAGCGAACAGCAAACACGAAGCCACTTTGCCAAGCAATCTCACACCCAATCGAATCCTCACTTGCAGTCAATAGATTGCTTATCATTTTGCAATTTTAAAGCGTAAAACTTGTAAAAAGTTTTTCTTTGTTTTTGTCAGTTTATGTTTTTTCTTAGACATGCAAACTTTTCTAACGAGTTACTTTCAGTTTTTTTTTCTTAATTTTTTTTTTCATTGTGTCGCAATTGTTGGAGCATGTTTAGCTTTTCTCAAACTAAACTAAGCGCCGTCAACTGCACAGCAATGTCATTTAAGTCGACTCTACGTTTTCATCAGTTTTCACGCAAAACTTGTGTGTTTAGCTGGAGTCTCCTGTGCAGCTTAATATAATCGATTTAGTTTAGGCTAAAGTTGAAACTTTCCGTAAGTAAAAATTGCATTCTTGGCCTTTTTTGCTGACATGCAACAACCAAAATGTCTTGGGTTGTGCTGTTGGGTGTTAATTTTTAAGTATGTACGATGTAACTTGTGTCTTGCATTGACTTGAGAAAATTGAGGAAATTGGGTTGCGCACTTGGTTCGTAGTTTCCCTTGACATTTGCTGCGTTGCGTTTTAAACATAAGTTTTGTTTTAAAGTTCTTCGTTTCCTTAATTGACAGTTTTGAAGGACAGCCAGAAACATTGAAATATTAAAGCATTTAGAATGGGAACAACTGTTTTGAAAACTATGACGAATACTTAATTGAATTGATTTGAAAAAGTTCTTCAATTAAAATTAAATTGATATTGATTTAACAATTGTTTGTAATAAATAATAATAACTAAAACCATTTCATTAGCCTACAGAAATGCAGTCAAGCAGTTAAACACGGCGTTGCTCGATTTGGAAATATATCACATATCGCAGAAAATTTCGTCAATGTAAGCTTTGATTCCCGTGAACTACTTTTGGGTGAAAATGTAGCAAAAATGGGCGAAGCACTTGTTTAATTATTTCTTGTGTCAAGTGTGTAAACCGATATTAAATAAAATAAAAAATGCTCCCCATACGTGGGTTGCTACATATATTTCTAGCCTGAGCCTGATATTTTTTAGACCTAACTTTGACATATCAACGCAATTTGAATTCTTTACAGGCACCTGGAAAATTCATCTCCGCCAAAAAATGTAATTAAGCCTTGCATATTTTCGTGTGAAGATTTAGTGCGATTTTCGACGTGGATTATCAAGATTATCAAGACTAGCTCCATCATACTAACTTACTTAAATGGCGGTCAACCGTCTTCCGGTCACGGCCGCATCTAGAAAGGCGTGCCAGCCTCCATAGTTCAGTGCGCGCTGGCGCCAGTCGTTTTGAATGCCAAGTACGAAGAGATCTCTCCATACCTGGTCATTCCAACGCGTGCCCGGTCGTTTTCGGCGTCCACCAATCAAGTTTGGGCCTCCCATGTAAACCATGCGTGCTGGAGCTCTTTCATCCATTCGAATGAGGTGCCCAGCCCAGTGCAGCTGCTGGAATTTTATGCGCTGGACTATATCAATCTCATCGAATAGCTCATCGCCGACTCTACTACGACCGAAAATCATGCGAAGAATCTTTCTCTTGAAGACTTTCAACGCTGTCTCATCTGACTCTATCACGGTCCATATTATATGACCGAGAGTATCAGCGCCTTATAGATCTTGATTTGTCTTGTATAGGCTTTACTTCTTATTTGCTTGCTCAGTTAAAAAAACATCAGTTTGTAAGCGTGACTGTTCGCCTGATCTCCAGGCTGATGTTGTTGTTGCTGGTTATCTTGCTCCAAGATAGACGAAGTTTTCTACAACACTGAAATTGATATTCTCCATCGTCACTAACCGTCCAAGACACGATGACGGAGTGCGAGAAGACACCAAGTACTTCGTCTTGTTCTCATTCACCGCTAGACCCATAAGCCGAGAGTGTTTTTCCATCTCTGAGAACGCCTTGCTGACTCGCCATTTCTGTGTTCCGATGATATCGATGTCATCGACGTAAGCGAGCAGCATTACTTCATTTTGGAAGATCGAGCCCTACATACTCTGTATGTACGGTCACTGGCGTAGGATGTATTCCATCAGAAGATTGAAAAAATCGCACGACAGAGCATCACCCTGCCTGAAACCACTCTTGATATCAAAGGGGTCGGAGAGGTTTCTTCCTACCCTGTCAACCCTTTGTATCGTCATACAAAGACGGACAATCTTTGCCGGGATACCTAGTGCAGACAGAGTACCAAAAAGCTTCGATCGATTTGGCGTAATATAAATATTTGGTCACTGGTCGATCTTTTTGGTCTGAAGACACAATGATATCGTCCTATCAGTGAATCCGTATATGGCTTCAGCCTATTACACAATACGCGCGACAGAATCTTGTATCCGATGGAAAGGAGACTTATTCCGCGGTTGGCGCAAACAGCGGGGTCTCATTTCTTAAGGCTCCATCCTTGGCCACTGTGAAAAACTGGTACAACGAATTGCATCTTGGACGCAGTTCGCTCACCGACGAAATTCGTGAAGGTCGTCCAAAAAAAAAATACATATCGATACTGTGTGTGAAGTGTTAAAGCAGGATTCATCATGTGACATACCGTGAGATTGAGGCCTCCCTGGGAATAAGTATGACAATATTACATTAACATTTAGTCCTCAGAAAGATTTGTTCACATTGGATGCTGCATAATTTGACAGTCGCTCAAAAGAAGGCTCGTTTCGATTGGTGCAAGCAAATGCTGAAGAAATTCAATCGTGACAGGCGACGAAACGTGGATAAATACGTATGAGCACGAAACAAAAAAGCAGTCGACCGTCTGGGTCTTTCAAGACGAGCAAAATCCAACAAAAGTTACTCGCTCGTGCAACACATCAAAGCAAATGATCGCATGTTTCTTCGCGAAATCCGACCGAAATGCGACCGTGCCGCTTGTGGAAAGAAGGGCGTTCCTTTTTTTAATGGTGTACAACCATTTGTTTGCCTGAAGTGTTTAATGAACTAAGAAAAAACAACCAACGAAGACGAATCATACCTTATCACCATAATGCGAGCTGCCACACTTCGGCCGTAACAAATGAGTTTTTGGACGCTCAAAACATCGAGCATACAGCTCTGACTTAGCACGAAATGACATCTTCCTGTTCCAACACAACAAAAAAAAAAAAAAAAAAAATGCGCGAACAGCGGTTTTCAACTCCCGAAGAAGCTGTTGATGCCTTCAAAACACATGCTTTGGATGTATATCTGCTTGGAATGGCAAAACTACTTCACAAAATGGTTCGGGCGAATGCAAAAGTGTTTCGTTCTTAATGGTGAATATTTTGAAAAACAATAAAGCGATTTTTTGTCATGGTTAGGCTAGAAATATATGTAACAACCCTCGTACAACCCATTTACTTTTACAATTAATAACTTTTGCAGCATTTACTCATTTTATATTTATTATTATATTATATACCGAATTGTATATATAATTGCTTAACATTCATCGAACCAATAACAACAACACTGCACACTCGTATGTGTATTCAGTAAATATTCTATTATATACACATGATATACATAAACGTTTACTTACAAATTAGACCAAAAATGCGCACAAATTGATTATTGGCATAATCTGTAAATAAATATGGAGTACATAATTATTAAAACATAAACCAAATATGATGCAGTATTTGAAATTAATATAAATTTTAAATTAATACAAATCGCATAATAAAATGCAATTGCAAATGCGAAAAATTGGATATTTGTTATGATAATATGTACTTCAAATCAATTAATAAAACATAAAATATTAATTTCTCGTTTTAATTAAAAAAGTAAACAGCGCATATGAGCTGTGTGCGATAATTTAATAAAAAAAATGTTTAACTAAACTCAAACTCAAAAAAAAAAAAAAAACTAAATGAATTTAATAAAAATCGTTAGTTGTTGAAAACTTTTCACCGTAATTGGTTTAAAATATCAATAAGAACTGAAATCCTTGACTAACTTTGAAACGGAAACGGAAGAAATGCACTGCGTTGCCATGTGTCTGTTTGTGTGTGTGTGTGTAGATGGTAAGAGCGCATTTGACAAATGTTGAAAATCGAAAAAAGTTCGCGTGGAAATACGTTGACAAGTAAGTACAAAGCAACGCAAAAGATTATGTGTGTGTGTGTGTGACTGAGTTGAAGCAGAAATCAATTTTCAAAGTAAACTTTTTCAAAATATATTTACGAAGCTCATTTATACTTGTTAATTTACTTGTTTTTGTTATTATTTTATTGTTGTTGTTGTTGTGTTGTTGTTACTGAGTAAAAGTTTTAGAACTTTACTGCATGTGTATTGTTATATAACTCGAGAGGAAGTGCACACACGCACAGCCATTTACCACACAAAACATGCACATGCACACACACCCACACACACACACATGAGCATTAGTCCTTATAAGCATCATAAGTGTGTGCTTAGAAAATTGCGTGTGGTTGCAGTTTCCGGCAGCTAGAAAACCAATTAGAAACAAAATATAGTTTAGCAAAAGTTTAAATTTATATGCTTTATTATTGTTGCTATGCGATTTTTTAAATGGAAACTGTTTATTGTTCTATTTGATGTTTAATTTATGGTAAGTCCACATCGTTGTTACCATGAAATACACTTTTGAGAATTATATTTCAATTGGAAAATTGTTCTCGTTAAAACATAGAACACAATAATTTTAAATACTTTGTATAAAAAAATAATATAGTAGAGTTAAAATATGCAATCTTGACAGTTCTATCTTTTATAGTTTAGAGATTAGAAGTATGTACTTGGTATCTTCTTGCAACCTGTCTTGGACGGTCTGTGTCTAGTAGAAAATTTCGTGTACCTAAGAACGGAAGTAATCAGCCTTAAATATCTGCTCTGCTACTCATTGAGAAATGATTCAAAAATTCAACATACGACAACTTTTGCAATTTTGCAATATTAATTGCCATATAAATCGCAAAGTTTTTAATACACAACTTAAGACTGGAAGTCTAATTAACTTGAATCGAAAGAAGAGTTTCAATGCGTTCTCATAAATGTACATCACAGCTAGCTGCAACAGATCAGAGCAGCAGCAGTTGCGACATCCTGTTGCGCTGCTACTAGGAGTTGTATCAACTTGGTCTTATCTATGATGTAGCTTTTCCTTTTGGCTTTGCTGTTAATTACAAAACTCTTGGAATTTATTAAAAACTTTATGTAAGTCAAAAGCGCTTGGTTGGTTTCATAGAAACGTTGAATCAACTAACTTTAGCTAAGCGTTTGCTTTCGTCGTTGTTGTTTTTGTTGATGTTGTTGTTGTTGTTGTTTTTGTGAAGTCATAAAATATAGCTAATATAGATTGCAGTTTAAAAGTTTTGACAGAATTCGAATGATATAAAGTGGAAAAGTTTCCAATGCTATCTGCATATAGAAATATTCCATCGGTATTTCTTAATTAAATTAACAATTCTTTAATTGCACTAATTGCAAATCAATTAAAACGCCTATGAAAATCAGCTACTTCCGATACAACATGAATAATTAAATATGTGAATAAACTGCTTAAAAGCGGATAAAAGCAGTTCAAAGCGGCACACAAACAGGAAATTTTAAATGAAGCACAATCTGTGCTTATCAACGTTTTGTAATTTTTTGTATATTTTGCACTTAAATCCATAAAAAAGAATTTAAGTAAATCAAATACTTGCTACACAAGTCTTTGCGGTTAGCGACAAAAGCGTAAATTAAATGACAGAACACGACAAACAGACAAACAGACAGATAAACGCACTGAAATCGAGCGTCAGACACTTAAGTAGATGCTTTGAGATCTATTTTACACAAAAATAAACTAAACATATATCACACAGTTTATTTCTAGCATCCAAAGTGCACAGTACAGAGTCTGTAGGAAATTTTATTTTTCATTTCTGTCTATTTGTAAGAAAAAAAAAATGTCCAGCGAAGCAAGTGAAAAATTTCTGCCACACGTATCTATTTCACTAAATGATGATGCAAAATCAAAGTCCAACAAGAACGAATCCACCGAGCAATGGGGCAACGGCATTGAATTTCTATTCTCATGCATATCACTATCTGTAGGACTGGGCAATATATGGCGTTTTCCGTATATTGCTTTTCAAAATGGCGGCGGCACATTTGTCATACCCTATCTGATTGTGTTGCTGATTATTGGACGCCCAGTATACTATTTGGAAATAGTACTGGGTCAGTTTAGTGGACGTGGTGCAGTGCGTGCCTTTGATTTGGCACCCATTTTAAAAGGTGTAGCAGTGGGTCAGGTGTTGGCAACTGGTGCCTCGATTACCTACTATTCAAGTATTATGGCGCTGACATTGCGTTTTCTGATTGCATCATTTACGCGTGTTCTGCCATGGAGCTATTGCCACGAGGAATGGGGCGATGAGTGTTTTATGGCAGGAAATTCAAGTAGTAATATGAAGAAGTCACCAGCGGAGCTGTATTTTCAGTGAGTATAAATTTAAAATTGTTTCTTCAAAACTATAAAAGATTCAGTTCATCGAAATACATATAGTAGAATTAAGTATATATGTATGTTCTTGATCAACATTGAAAGTCGAGTGAAAATAAATATTTCCGTCCGTCCTTCTGTCTGGCTATCCATATGAACAACTACAATTTGAAGATTTTGATAGATACGAGTCTTCAAGTCAACTAACCTACAAGCCTACTCTTAATTTTCTTAATTTTTTATTATATAAATCCTATTATATAAATCCTATTAAAATATTTAATAATCGGTCAGTTAAAAGAAGTCGATATAGACATGTTCATACGTCCTTTATGTTCAACAAAAACTTAAATACTTTAACTCTTATTATATATTATAAACGTCAACAGTTTTGTATATCAAAATTAGTCAATAAATATATATTAAAATAAATACTTTAAAAGTTGAAACTGTCACGTTTCCGTATTTAGTCACTACTATTCCTTTACTCAGATAAACACTAAAACACTCATAGAAACATGCCATAAGCCATATACATAAGTCTGTTCATAGTCGTGCGACACTTCTAAATGCATAATCAACACTAGCCAACAAAAGTTTTCGTACTGCAAATTATTTACAGATATGTGAACAATAATAAATATTTTCTGCCTTTAAATCGACTTAGCACTTAGCTGTAGGAATTGAGTCTCAGCTGAATATTAATAAACTACAATAACTATTAATGAATTTTTTTGCAGACGTGAAATACTCAATGAGAAGGATAATATAAATGATGGCTTGGGCATGCCTAATTGGGATTTGGTTGTATGTCTGGCAGTTGCTTGGTTCATAATAGGCGGTGTGCTTATAAGAGGTATAGTCTGCCTAAATTTAATCTAGGCTTGTCGATAAATTAATATCAAATCTAAATTTTAGGTATTAAAAGCTCCGGCAAGGCCGCCTACTTTTTAGGCGTATTTCCCTATGTAGTGCTTATAATATTACTCGTACGCGCATTGACATTACCTGGTGCTATGAATGGCATTATCTACTTCTTCAAGCCGCAGTGGCATGAGTTGCTCAATCCTTTGGTCTGGTATGCTGCAGTCACACAAGTTTTCTTTTCGTTGGCCATTTGCTTTGGCACATTAATCACCTACGCTTCGTACAACAACTTTAAGCGAAATGTCTACAAGTAAGCGTAGCTGCAAGTCTAATTGTGTCTTAGCTAATCTATTTATTGTGTACAACAGTGACATTGTCATTATAACCACAATGGACTCCTGCTCCTCGATTATTGCGGGTTGCATTACATTTGGCATATTGGGTAATTTGGCAGCACAGACAGGCAATACAGATATTGCCAGTGTGGTCAAGGGTGGCGCTGGACTTGCCTTCATCTCGTATCCTGAGGCAATTGCCAAATTCGATTATGTTCCACAGGTACGTATCAAGCAGCGAAATGCGCTTAAAATGCGCTTTAAAACAAAACTACCTAAAAGGCATTCGCGTTCCTTTTCTTTGTCATGCTTTTCACTTTAGGCGTTGGCAGCACCGTTGGCATGGGGTCCTGCATTGTGCGTGTCATTCGGGACCATTTTGATGCGCGTACACCAAACTGGGCGCTGGCGGGCGGTTTGGCTTTATTGGGCTTTGGTGTGAGCATCGTCTATATGACACCTGGTGGGCAATTTATACTTAATTTAATTGATTTCTATGGCGTATCATTCACGGCGCTTATATTGGCCATTGGTGAGCTGTTGGCGGTGGCGTGGATCTATGGTGAGTATGACACAGCACTTTGACCTTTGCTTAGCATGTTTCTACGGTTTGACTCGATTTGATGTGGTTTGGTATTGTGTGACAGGCGTCAGACGTTTTTGTGCGGATATCAAATTCATGATGGGCATTGATACTGGCTGCTATTGGCGTTTATGTTGGGCTTACATAACACCTGGATTAATGTCAACAGTGCTAATCTATACGCTAATCGATATGAAACCATTGACATATAAGGATGTAGCGTATCCAAGTACAGCGCATGGTAAGTTTAATTGGTATTTGTAATAAAGAACTATCGCAATAAAAATATTTCAATTTTCTAACAGTTTTCGGTTGGTGCTTAGCCGCTTTGGGTCTCTTGCAGTTACCAGGCTGGGCTATATATGCAATGTGGCAGCAAGAAAATTCACGTGGCATTTTTCAGGTAATATTCAAAATATTAACTAAAGCGCTGTTTTTTAATAAATTTCTTACACAGCGCATTCGTCACGCTTGTCGTCCTACAGTTAATTGGGGTCCTGCGGATGCGCAATTGTGTGAGACATACCACAAGCAGGATTGCACAAAATTTTCAAATTAAGTTTGCTCAAAATTAAATTTCAGCTCAAAGCTATATTGACCTCATTCTGCCACTGTAGACGAGCGTTTTAATTAAGTCTTTGGTTTGCACAATCAATTTAAGTTTTATAAACAGTTGAGCTGCATAGCAAGTATATTTTAAGTATGCTTCAGGCAAATATTATCGCGGTTTATGAAGCATACAAAGTAAATAACGAACTGTAAACATAAAAGTCTTAAAAAAAAAAACAAGAGCTGTAAACAATAAAGTTAATTTTTCAAAACAACTGAACACTTGAGCGGTTTTTACATATACCCTTCATTGTTAGTTTGAAAATATGTGGGTAGATGGAAAGTTTCTTCGAAATTATTTAACATTCCCGGTTAACTGAAAACAAAGGAGAAAAACGTTGAAGCAACTTTAAAACTCTAAAAAAAAAAAAAAAAAACATTTTCCGGCACTCATTTTCGTGTTTCCGTAAGTATAACATATACGAAATAAAAGCAACGACAGTACACTGCTATATTTCTATTCGTAAGCAGCAAATAAAATGGAATAATAGTCGGTCACTTCATTTAAGAAATAGGCCTAAAAACAAGTTTATTTATATATTTTATGAAACTTACTTCATTAATTACCATTTTCATTCAATTACGGCACATGGAATATTTCGAATATATACGGTTACTTTATTAGGTTATCGCTCACGGAATAACAAAAATACGAACGAATATCGAGAAGCAGTGTTTGTCAATCGAAGCGATTACGATACCATAATCGGTCCGGTGCGCTGTTTAATATTCGTTTTGTTATTTACATTCTTCGTTTGAAAAGTAGCCCTATATATTCATGCAGGGCTGAAGCATGCAAATAACCGAAAATGTCGCAAATTGGGCTTTAAGAAATCTTAAAAATCTTAAAAAAAAAATCGATGCATTAACCGCTTCCAAATATTTGCAGAAAGATAAGATTTGTAGAACTTTGCAAAAATAGTACAGAATCTTCAAGCAGGGTATAAAATAATTATTAGTTGAAGCTATTAAAATATGCATTGTATGTATAGCATAATATTCTACGAAATTTCACTGTAAAGTGTATACATATAAGTTCCGAAATTATATACACGAAACAGCACAAGCGAAAAGGAAAACAAAAATTTACAAAAACTGAGTGAAATTAATTCAAGGCTTTAATTACCCCATGGCAAACAGTTTATGTAAACGTGTGTGCGTGTATTTTTAAACAGGATTCGAGATGTCGTCGACATGGCCAAGTGGCAGTATTTCTCGTATGCTATATGTAAAAACTCATAGTCAGCGAATTAAATTCTTACTTCACTGATGCAGTAAAAAGTTTTCGTCGCATTACATTTGAAATGAGCTCCGATGCAGCAATGCGGAAATTCAGCTTCAAAGCTGAAAAACTGCGAATAAATAAAAACTAACCAACTTGTGTGTGCAAATAAAGCACATTTGTGACATTTCGTTTAAAATTGGTTAACCGAAAAAAAAAAAACAAACGCCAAAGGTGCGGTTTTTTGTGCTGAAGCATTTAAGACTTAATATATAAATTTTATTATATTTCATTAAAATATATATTAGTGCAATTTCTTGTGCCTTTCACCCAGGACTTTGTACAAAATTGAACTTTTCGTAATCCTTCTTGATGTGAGTATTTCTTGCCCTTTGATATTTATAGCTTAACTGGACTTAAACAGGGTAAGACTAATAGAAATTAATTGCTCATATTCCACGTTTTGTATACAAAACTTTGAAATTCTTTATTAAATCGTGAATGAAGAGAGAAACCATCTGAACAACCAGCAAATAACAACAAATTTATGCTTGTAGAAATAAGCATATTTGCGTTTTACAATCTCCTCTTTCATTTTCTCTATATCTTTCTCTCTCTTTCACGTTTTTCTAACTCTTTCTAAATCTTGTTGCACATTTCTTGTGTCAATGCAGCGGTAAATGAAATGAAATTGGAGAGACGAGTGTAACGGCAACACTGTTTGTTTTCATATTTTTATTTCTTTCTCTGTGTTTGTTGCTGGTTGTTTATTTACTCGTGCGCCTATTAATTTGAATGATTAAGTAGATGTTAGTATGTTTGTTTGAACATAATAATATGAAATTAATATTTAAATCTTTTCCTATCAATCTGGGGAACACCATAAGCTAAAATATTGTAGTATTTAGAAAACATTATATGTATAATCAAATTTGTTATCAGAAAAACAAATATTTCTTTTTCGAAAAATCTCGTGTTTTTAGCCAAACTAAACCGAAAATTGCGGGAACTTTTGATTTTTTTTTTTAATTATATGGTGAAACTGTACAAAGACTGGGAATTAGAAGCTTTATTACATCGAACTCAACGAAAATCTTTCAAGCACTAGTCTTTCTTATTACACAGCATTCAAAATCAAGGAATTTATGTTCCAAATGAACTGATGACTAGAAACGTTGAAAGCTAATCTTCAATATGGCATGCTATTTGTGGCGTGATACACGTCACGGGTTTTACAAAATGTACACACTTTGAGAATCCAAAAAGAACAAATTCTTGTATATTAGACGAAATCAGCTTGGAGTGGCATATTTTAAGGTTCCTCGAAGTTAAAACTAACAAATACAATTATTTACCACAGATTTTCAGACCTTCTGATTTCCACAATTATCGACTATGATATCATGTAGAGCCAAAAATGGGTTCATTTCGTGTATATCCAGAGAAGATGATATCTGTATGCAATCACAAAGTATCATTAATGTTAAAAAGTGGTGGACACATGAGTTTATTTAAATCTCTTAAATAGCTACACTATATTCATATATGTCATATGATATCTCATCGGTTTATCTTAAAGAATGTAACACATGAATAGAGGCATTGTAGACCGTAGAAAGTAAATATTCATGTACAGCTCGACATGACGAGTCAATCTAGTCATGTCCATCTGGTAGTAATTGCGTAATTTTAAGCTATCGAATAAAATATTGAAGTTGACTTGCCACTAAACACTGTAGCTTAATTTGAAAAATATTCTGGAAGGATGTTTTGTTTTTATGGAACAGCAATTTTTTCTTATGTTTCAAATCAATATTCGCCGGTGATCGTTTTATCCTATTCAAGCTAATCGATGTGCAACCCAAAAAACTGCGGCCATGACCACGTTAAGATGTTTCAAACGATTGAACCAAAGTTTAAATACTCTTAAATAATTAACTTGGCTCGGCAACGCTTTAAATAAATATCTGGCTTCAAATTTTTTTTTTTTTTTTTTTTAGAATATTTTCACTGTAACTTTCATTCGTATCAAACTTTTCTAATTCAAACAGATTTTATGCGTAAAATAACGCATGCCGACTAGAAGTCAATTGGTTGGTAGTCTGAACTGAATATAACTCTCCAATGCAAGCAACTCCTGCTGCAAATTGAAGCAGCAAACTGAAGCTGAAGGAGTTGAGAACTAAATGCCGGAAGAAGTTGCAACAAACTCGGAAAAACAACTCTTATGCTACTACAATTGCTGCCAGATGCCTTTTCTGTTTCACCTGGACGAAGTTTTTCATACTTTAACATGTTCGACATATGAGTCAGTCCTGTTTGCCAGGTGAATTGAGCTTGGTTTTATGCCAACAGCATTGCAACCACATAAGCAGTGTATATGACAACCACTGCCACTCTTTATGAACATGCTTAGATACAGTAGCTACAACATTTTCACTATAAATTAGTTGAAATATTTTTGCAACATGTTGGAAAAAAAGATTGTTTAGAGTTTAAAGTTAAATTTTGTTGTTGAAATTTCATAAATCAGATTAAAAGCTTTCAAATAAATATTTGGCTTTAACGCATTTGTAAGTACTTAAATTAGTAATGCTTATTGAGCGTGATAGACACTTGTGGACATAGTCGTGGTAACACGTATACAATTAATGTCCTTACAATCCCTACAATCTCACAATAATAATTGCAGCAATTACTGTGTACAATAGGCAGCACTTGAATATTTGAAATACTAGCAAAGATTGATAATCAATAAAGGTTGGCAATGGAAATCAATTAACCTAATATGAATATCTTCTTATAGCTTACTTAAGCATATATACAAGAATATATTATATAGACTACACTGACAAACTTTTATCGCTTTTATAAATTGGAATCAATTACTTTGAATTATAATTAAATCGATTATTCTAAGAATGTGGCGACACAAAAATGAATTTGAGCGAAACGAATTAAAATCATTTTGAAGGCTATGGACAGATGTTGAGCGCATTCATAATGAATGCAAGCCCTAGAAAATCTTCAAACAGATTTTCACCCTGGTTTGCGACTTTGAAAATAACTAACATTTTTTAAAACATTGTAATTGTTCCAGCTAGCTGAAATTATTTGAACTTGTATAGAAATTAACACTTTAATACTTGTTACAATGATCGAATCTATAAAAATTATTTATGAAGATTCGTGTAAGTGCTTCGAACTTCACTTTATTATTTGACTATTAGAATGAGTTTTACTCACTTATTTCATCTAGCTTACAATATGATCTTAGTAAAGAGCTGAAGAAATGCATTCGCTTCAACAAAAAAAAAAAAGGTACGTACTACCGATTTCAGCTATCTTTTGAAACAAACTGGTGAAACGCATACAACTGACAGACGAACAATGCCCTATCCAGCTGATGAAGCATATATATACAGTCTGTTGCAACATCGCTGACTGCTTCAATGCATTAACAATCCTTGTTAAATCAACCAAAAGCAAAAATATAAACCTAACGTTCAACACAGCAAAGCTAAAACAATTTCCAGATTAAAATCTTAGCCACGCCTAATGGCTTTATGCTGCCTATGGCTTAGAATCCGCTCAGCGTACTGAGACCCGACATTGCGCGGTGTGGTCTGCGTTGTTATAAGCCTATATTAAAGAAGAAAGAAAGTAAAGAAAAGAAATCCGGCAAAACAAACCTTGACAAGGATCAGGTTGTGACATGTACTTTACTGTGCACACAGGCTCGTTTTAACTAATACCGAAACATAGGGGAGGCGGGCGAGCGAGCGACGGCATAAACCTACAATCTAATAAACGCAAAAATGTCTTTGGGTTTCATTATTATTACTTATCTGTGCCGTAGTAATGTCATGTATGTCATGACAGCAAAATGGCGGCAAAATGGCTGCCAAGGTGTTTGTGTACCCCGGAATGTTTGTTTGTCTGTTTGTGTGTTCCACGCAACGAAAATGAAATCTTATTAAGCAGTTATCGCAAATTAAAATCTAAATACCAAAACGGCGACAGGCGTCGACACGTCAGTTCGCAAAACAACAAAGGCATGCCGAAGGATATCGAACGTTAGACGCTGCAAAGTTCTAAATTATAAATGAAAACAAAAATTTAACTTGAAAACATTTTCTAATAGCATATTTCTGTTGCCGTCCATAATAATGTTGAAAGAGTTCGAGGTGTGACAAGCAAAGGTCGTTTTTGAATATGGCACCTCTTGCTTGTGTGTCGCACTCTCAGTTTGAAGTCTTAACTTTTTCATTTATTTTATACCCGTTTGTTGTTGTTGCTGTTGATTTAAAAAACGAAAAAAACATTATTTTTTTTTTTACGAACTTTTTCATTAGTGTCAAAGTGAAAAATGCTTGAAATGACAAAAGTTTTGGAGCAAGACAGCCCAAGTTACAGACAGGCACACAAAGCGACGGCAGGCAGGCAGACAGTGAAACACATTAAGCCAACATTAAATTGTTTGCAAATGGCAGCTGAGATAGTAGGTAAACAGACAATCAGACGGACAGACGGACAATCAGACAAACAAACGATTGTCATTGTCAAGTGTGTCATTCCATTGTTATTCACTTCACTCGTCTATCTATTCTATTGTATTTATATTTTGGCATGTCACTGCGTTTATATGCATGTATGTCTGTATGTATGTATATGTTAAATAAAAGTAGAAGCAGCAGCGCCCCATTGACAAATGAAACCCTCGTTTTGGCACAACCCTTAAATAGACGCCTGCGAAATCAAGCCATGTCAAAGTTGGCTGCCAGTTTAAATTGAATTGTTAATTCTTTACCCTTTTTATGTCAATTTAACTTTTTCTTTGTAAGTGAAAAGTTAGAAACTTTTTTTGTCATCCACTAAAATGTTTATTCATTTGCTAGCGTTGCGTACAAGCCATACTACTTACTAACTATACGCAATGAGTATTGATATACGCTTTTAATACTATGTGTTCTATGTAAATGTTTTGACTATCTTTGTAATGGAATGAAGTTCCTCGCTTTGTGCTATAGAAATGCAGTAATAAAGTTTTATTTTATTAAATGTTATCTTTGTATTGTCATCGAAAAAAGAAAAAAAAAAAAAGAAAGATTGATCAGATAGTATTTTAAAGCCATAACTGACAAACACGTTTCATATTAAGTTTTCTTAGGTTATAACGTTATGCACATCTACTTATTTTATATGAAGTAGCCCTTTTTAATTTACTAAATTAAAATAATTAGTTTAATTAAATAAAGAAAAATCCAAAAAACTCTTTTTGATTTTAATAGTGCTTTCTTATATATAGGGTAATGCACATAAACATACATCCTTGAGGTCTACAACTTTCGGTGATCAAGTCTTAACGCCAGACTTGCACAATAGATAAACGTGAAAAAAATGGGTCAACATTTTCTATTTTTAGGCTTGTAGAGTTTACTGAATCCGAATCTGAACTTAAATTTTCGAAAAACAAAATGGAAGACTCAAAATGGTGGACCATAATACAAATCTAAACTCAGACTTTCAAAAAACATTACCAAATGAATCACTACTAAAAAGTGGTATTACATAATGGACCACCATCGTCAAGACCAAATATTACGTCATCAACGACGAGTGGACCAACGCCATACGTGCTATCATCAAAATTCCACCATATGAACCAAAACCAAATGAGTCACCTCCACCACCGAGGGTACCACCTTAAAAATATATTAGCAAATCCACTATTACTAAAGGGAACCACCGCAAAATATGTTACCAAATACACCATTACCAAGTGGACCACCTCTAAAGAGTAAATCGCCAATGCGTTCATACTATATGCACCACCATCAAAAGAAACACCATCAAATGAGTCACCTTCAAAAGGATCACCGTCAAAAGGAACACCATCAAATGAGTCACCTTCAAAAGGACCACCATCAAAAGAAACACCATCAAATGAACCGCCTTCAAAAGGATCACCGTCAAAAAGAACACCATCAAATGAGTCACCTTCAAAAGGACCACCATCAAAAGGAACACCATCAAATGAAGCACCTTCAAATAGAACACCATCAAATGAAGCACCTTCAAAAGGACCACCATCAAAAGCACCACCATCAAATTAACCACCTTCAAATGAACCACCTTCAAAAGGACCACTAGCAAAAGGACCACCATTAAACGAACTGCCATCAGAAGGACCACCATCAAACGAGCGAAAACTTAGTGGACCACCACCAAGTTGAGCACCAACAAATGAATCAATAATGTTTTATGATCGGAATAACATTAAATATTTGAATTCTACTCTACTAAATCGAAATAAATAAAAATGTTTCAGAGTTTTTAAAAATGATAGTGAAAACAAGTATTGTCGCTGATCAGAAGTCTCAGAGCCTTTAGCGCGTCATCTTTACTTGTCAAATAAAGTTCCATTAAAATCAATTTAGCCGGTTTGGAAATTTCGTGAAGTGTTTAAAAGCGATGTTTGACCACCCCCCTTTTATGACAGTTTCCAAACTATGAAATTCTTAGTTGATTATTAATTGTACAGAGCCTAAAAACTTAGTTTAAAAAAGATCAGATATAAAAATTATCTGTTAGGGTGGTCCCTTATCCCAAAATGCATATAATTCATTTTGGGCATATAATTCATTTTTGGGATAAGGGACCACTATTTAACTTGCTTGTGGTCGATACCAATACTTTATATAATAGAGAAGAACACTCATTTAAGAGAGCTTCATCGCAGTCAGGGTTCAGTTGAAAGAGAAGCTGCTTGGAAAGAATTTATAAAACTAGACTGGATTAGAAAAAGCTTTATCCGCGCATTCTCAACTACACAAAATAATGCATTATAATTGAAACGAAATAACAACCTACTGGCTCTGTTTCAACATTAATTGAAATATGATTTCTGCTACTTTCGTTTTATAGCCAAATCAAATGCAAAGCTGTAAGCAATAAAGTAATAAAGCGGAAAATTATGCAGCACAATTGATATCAATTTACTTCTGCAGAACTCACCATTGCAATAACAAAGCCAACAAGATGCAACTTCGCATGAGTACACCGAGCACATTCAAATCAAATCCGGCATTCAGAGTGCTTTCGTATTGTGCCAACTAACCGATATACGAGCCACATAATCAACAAATGTGCACACAAAATGAGAAAATGTGGCAACTGCTGACATTGATATACACATTAATGGCATAGACTGACTGCAACTGCCACTGCCACAACCAGTGCCAGCATGAACTGCACAATTCAACGCATTCGGTCTTAAAGCAACAAAACGTTGCATAGTTGCTGCAATAAACTGCACCGGATTCGACATAAATGGCGTACAGAGTTGCAGGCAAAAGCCAAAAAACATTTGCAGCAATGGCTGACACACGTACTCGTACTTTAAATAGGACGATGGCATGAATATGACCGGGCACACAGGAGTAGCAGTGAAGCAATTAATGGGGTTTCATATGGAATGCATGCATGAATGAATGAATAAACGAGCCAGTGTGCGGGCAAGCAAATGCTGCATGATGCAGTGACTGGCGACATGTTTATGCATGAAGGAAGATCTGAGTGCGTTTGCAGTATTTTTATGTCGGTCTCACTGTTGGGCCCCGCATATTCATCAAATTGAACAACATGCACTCACAAGGCACAAACTTGTATTAAACGTACTGAGAAATGCTGAAGTGTAGCAGCTGCGTATACAAAAATTTTGAAAAAAAAAAACAAAAATCGAAATATTACAGAACTCGTTGCTTTATTCTTTGGCATTTTGTAGTAGCTTTGATTTTTGTACGCTTCATACTCTATAGTATATCAATTTTAGCACAAAATTTGCAAGTAAGCAGTCGACTGTGCTTGAGCACCTAATACCCTGTAACCACTTTAAGCTAAATGTATGTAACTGGGTATAAATAATATATGTATATTGTATAAGACTTAAAAAATTTGGCGTTCCCAGCTTAACTTACAAAAAGCAACAAAAGTTGTCATAAAAAAACCTAAAGAGGTGGAACCGATTTGTATGGGCGCTACTCCTTATAGTTGTCCGATTTAGACATTTATGGAATATTTTATTAGCATTGACTTAAAATGCACCAAATCTTGTGTTTCTAACAGAATTTATAACAACAGCCAATTTTTTTCATACAAGCACCCAAAAAGGGGCACAGATATGGTTGGCTTCTTTCCTTTTTTCTTAAGGTTTTTCTATAGGTTAGATCAGCACCTATAAGAAATCACATAAAATATTAAAAAATGTTGCATTTCTAGCTAAACAATAAATTTTTTATGCAAAACCCAGAAGGAAAGATATGGATATCTGTTAAAATTGGATTCCATTTTGTTTGAAAATTTTATATGAAGTGTATGAATACTTCGACTTCAACGAAATTAAACTTATTCCAACTATTTTTTTGTTTTTTTTTTTTTGAGCTGCTTTACTATAATTCATTTCCTTGCACTACTGCTGACTCTGCGCATAAATCAAATGAACAAAAATTCAAAGCAAATTCTTTCTCATCTCATGGATTTATTTGTGTCTACATATATATACATATTTTATTTTGGTCTCTTTTATTGCTGTCTTCATTTATGTTGCAAGTTTTTGTTATTGTTTGTTGGGCTGCAACTGCCGCTTTTCTTGACTTTTTTTTGTTCGGAGTTTTATTGTCAGAGTATAAAATTTATTTTCGCTGTTCTGACGCAGCAAAACGCAAATGTTTCTTTTTAGCACATTTTTTCATAGATATATAATTTTCATATTTCTTTCACAATATTTCTCTGTTGTCTTGCATTTCATTTTTTATGCATTTCCGTTCTGCATTTTTATTTTAATATAAATGTAAATTGCATCTCATTTGTCTCTTGATACTCGCAATGGCAGTCGCTGTTTTGTCTGCTTTGTGCGAGTTCAACGCTTTTGTAATTTATGCAGATTCCGTTTTGAAATATTCGTCCATGTACAGTCTTATGTAGTTCATTTTCCCTTTATAAGGCGACTTTTATAAGCTCAATTGCTGGAAAGTTTTTGTTAGCATTAAATTATTATAAAACTTCATAAACTCAAATTGAAAAAAAGCATTTTACTAGGCTTTCAATGGTTTTGATTTACTTTATGACGCAGTATTAGAATACCCTGACCATAACTATTTTTGACTTTGAGATAAACGTACTCCAAAATAGTCAGTTTTTAGTCCGAAAGAATTGTAGTTATTTTCATATACTAACATATTTATTTATTAATAATTTTTTTTGAATCACAAGTTACTACTTAGTACAACATTTTATTAAGCTTAATCGCAAAGTATATTGTATTTCATCAAGGTTATATAAAGTTTAAATATATTTTAATTATTAAAAAAAACATTTTTACACATTATTCTACACATTTCTTTAAAAGCTTGCAACAAATATTAAATTAAAAACTGAATACTATAGAATCTATAGAAATAGCGTTGTAAAGTTTTCTCCATTTTTTTTTTTTTTTTTGTTTTTGTGCACTTTGAAGTTTGCTCAGTGCTGAAGTTTTGTGCAGCGCGCCATTTTATGCTTGAAAACCTGTGCAAATATGACCGCCACTCAGCGCAAAAGCACTTCAACAAAACAAAAAAAAACACATACACATAAAATATGACCATATGCATGTCTATGTATGTAGGAACCTATATGGCAAACGGATGTTTACATTTGCCGCCATGACAAAACGGAAACGAGCGAAGGCAAACTCACACACACACAGAAACACACAGCCACACAATAGAAAACTAAATGCTACGCAGAAGAAGAAAGTGAAAAGCGAAGCATAAAAACTACCGAATGCAATTTAACTGCATAAAATAACATACAGAAAAACAAATGCACATATTTACATACGAGGGTGGATTTGAAAAATCGAAATCGAGTGGAAAATAAGGAGGAATAAGAGGCATTAAATATACAAACTTGAAGACTTTATCTTTTAAAGTCTCTTAGTTCTTGGTACCCGCACATGACTATTTTAACAATAATATCTTTTGATTCAGCAGTTTTTCAATAATTCGATTTTGAATCCACAAGGCGGACCACCAAAGCAACCGAACATAGGGTGAAGCGACGCAATTTCCTTGTTCTGCAATCAACTTTGAGGATATTTTTAGTAGACTGGAAAGCAGGTTTTTAATTGATGAGGCTTTTAATGCAAAACATCATTTCTGGGAAACAACAGAGATGATGAGAGAGAGAAAACTACAAGAAACCTTGGTAAATACTTCGACGCGAATTGTAGTCATCGATCAACCCTTTTGAGCAGCAGTGGGCTTAGATCTTACGAGCTAAATTCTAGGATGGAATATCAATTATGCTCTGACCAACTTCCCTTATTGGTAGATCTAAAGAGTGTCTCAATATTTGAACTATTCAAAGAGACGACTGCTACCGCATAGAGCAAGTATAGCAGTATTTCGCCGAGAATTCGAAGAGTCAGTATATTTCAATATTGAAATTCTGCAGGCTGAGAATATTGAATATTTCTACACCATGCTTCTCTTACTCCACTATCTATGTATATCATTAATGAGACTCACAGTGGCTATAGTTACGCTAATTGCTGATGAATAGGAGATTGAATTATATTAAAGGGTGTCTAAAAAGATCAAAAAGTTGTTTGTGGGAAGCATGACGCAGCGATACAAACGACAAGCAGTCCCCAAACACCCAATCAGGTAGGATGGCGGAACCTATGCCAGATCGTTCTGAAACTGACTTCTGCAGAAACAAACTGGAAACTAAATTTGCTCCAAAAAAGACCGAGAAGTCAGTCAGTCAGTCACACGTTAGCAAACTGTAGACCAGAAAGACCCCAGGCGAAGATGAACTTTTTGCAAAAAGTCATGCCAGCAAAAGCAGTACTTTTCATGGAACTGATATTTAAAGCGATGCTGAGACTAGGTCTCATTAAACTGGTCCAATGATAGCCAAACTGTTTGATGAGTGTCTGTTGACAAGGATGCTGGCGCTCGAAACTGTTAAGTAATGGATACTACCTTTCCAATTTCGATTGCGGAAAGCCTATTAAACTTCAGAGCAACTAAATAGATTGGTCTACTTCATTTTCGAAGGCTTTGAAAGTTAGATATAACGCAGTGTTAAAACCATCCGAGCGCAGGTACCTTAAGAAAATATGCTGGGTCACGCTATACTCGATCTTCATACACGACATGCCTAATAGCGCCTTAATACCTATGAATGATAAAAGATCTAAACTTAGCCACATATGCCGACGAAGCAACCATTCTGTCCAGAGACACAAGAATATAAAATATCACTTATATGTACATTGTAATGCTGTTTGCATGTTTCCAATCCGTGGTACATACGAACTTGAAAAATTTGAATAATCTAAATGTTCACAAAATTGCAACTTTGACTAATTTTTAGACCACCCTCGTTTGAAATGTGAATTCTCAAACATATACCAAATTATGAAAAAGACAAAAAGTTGAATTAAATTGCGCCGGTTGTTTTGTATGATGTATATATGTACATATATATATGTAAATGTCCACACATACTATTATATACAGTATGCATGTAGGTGAGCAATAGCAACAACAATCAGCATCAGTCAGCGGCAACAATCGCTGCTGTTGCTCATTAGTGAACGTGGGAAAAATTAAAAAAAAAAAACAGAACTAAGCGACCAGCAAGAAGTAATACTTTTGTACGGTATCCTGCTATGTATGGAGGTACGACTAAAGTATATGACTAAATGTGGCACTAGAATAATTTAAACAATACCAACGGGGTCAAAGCACGTTCAAAAGCATTGTTTTTTAAGGTTTTTTTTGTTTAAATTTATGTGCGCTTAGAAACAGCTGCAAATGCTTAAAAAACTATCACATAAAAGTGAGTTTAGCAAGGTGCGATAATAATTGTGTCTTGACAACACACAACATGCGTTTGCTGTTGACATACATAGCCGTTGTTTTTTGTTTTTTTTTTCACACATTGCTCTATATTTTCTTGAAATTTAAATTAAATGTTTTAAATGTTAATAATAGCAAAATTGTGCAGAAATATAATAAAAAAAAAAATAACTGGTTACTAACAAATTGCATTTTAAATACTTAAACTTTTATAAAACTTGGCATAGCTGCAATAAATTCCATCTTTTTTTCATCATTCATCTAAGCACTGCAGGGAATCGGGAAAACATCAAAGTGGCTGCCAACTCACGCGCTTTAAGTTAAAGTTCAATTTATTTTCCAGCTGCGAATAACTATGCTGCATACAGATGGAAAAGTGTTTTTCTTACTTCGCAAGATATGGATCTGGTTGCAAAGATTTTACAAGCGAATAAGAAATTTCTTTGAAATGCACATAGAAACGAGTAATGAGAAAATATTAAAATAGATGTCGTGGGACGCTTTCATATTCCTACTAGCTTTTCTCATTTTTCTTTTTCCCAAACGCAAATTGGTCTTCCAATGAAATGAAAGCAGCAGCAGAGTGCAGTTCATTTGAGTGGCTTTATAATTGCACACACAAAGAAGTTAGAATATTGCAATCGTGCATACAAGACTTTGAAATACCCTGTCAACTTTCCATGTAAGCTTACTGAATCAACACGAGTACATTTTGTTGAAGAGCATCAAGTGCCAATCATTCAATGCAAATCAATTCAATCATGCAAAAGACGTTTCGTTTAGTTGAAGAATTGCTGTTTCGTTCCAAGCGGAGATTGTCGCTATATGAAATGGCAATTCTAAACAGAACTATGTATACTAGGACATAAATGAGACTTGTATGGAAGCCTGACTTAGCTTAAAACCGTTTAGATATACATATGTAGCCCAACATTGCTTAACTTATGCGCCTTTTATTCAGTTTCTCGTTTGTTTCTAAATAAATGAAAATAACTTAAAAAACGTAATTGCGTGATGCTTCACTAATTTAAAACTGACGATGGTCGGCGTAAGCTGCGGTCAAACACTTTTTTTTTTAATCTTGCAGAAATATGTTGCTGTGGTTTTTCCATTGAAAATATATTTTATAAAAGCCTATTCGGCTCATGGCATTTCTTGCATAAAATTTAGTTCTACTATCTTTTCCTTTTACTTCAAAACTAAACAAGAAGATTGCAAACTGAATCAAATTTAAATAATAAGCAACTGCACTGTAGACAAATAATTTAATAGTTATTAGCATATGATGATGTCTTTCAAGTTCTATTAAAATATAGCGCAAGCACTACTAAAAACTTTATGGATCTAAATAATTTTTATAATAACATGAGAACAAAATTTTGCGCGCCTATTGCGTTTGAGTTTAACTTGTAATTTATTTAAAAATTTTTTTGCTAGAATTCTGTGAGCTTAAATATTAAATACCATATTCCGCTCTTGCACTGCTAGGGAAATTATTATTAACAGCTGTTATATGGCTGTTAAACTTTACATTTTATTTGAATTTTTTTGTATTTTTAATTGAAAAAAAAATATATTATTTTTCTTCTTATTTAAGCTGAAAACTCAAAATATGTTGAATCTTACTTTAATTCTATTCGGAGTATGCAATAATGCTTTGCAAAAATTATGGTGAGTGATATACATTCAATGTTCAAAATATTATCCATGGGAAGCTCGGCTTGGTGGCCAAGAACAAATGGAGTTAATTTTTGATACCCTGTTTTGAAGTGATGCGTATACCGTTGAGGGCACTTTGCATTGATGTGCACAAGTTGTAATCAGAAGCAGACATGTCTGGGCTATAAGGCGGGTGAGTTAGAATTTCGCAACCACTGTTTTCTAAATATATGTCCGAGCATTGTCATGATGGAATATTATGCATTCGTGTCTGATCGCATATTTTGGTCGCTTTTTCGCGATCGCTCTCTTCAAACGCATCAATTGTGTTCGGTAGATTCTATTTCAAGATCTCATAATACAACAAACCACACACAGAAATGCAGAGCATTATCTTGGCGCCATGAATATTCAGCTTTGCCGTACATGTTGATGGTTGGTCGGGCTTTAATGTTAAGATCGACGAATGCAACAGCTGAGATACTTTGCAAAAGTTTGAGTAATTCGAACAACTCAGAACTACGTTGCGTATGAGTAATATTTTGTTTGACTCTTGACTAATTCTAGATCTCCGATGTTTAGCTAATATTTTCTTGCAGCTTTTTGTGCATTATTTATAAAACAGATTACAGAACGTTCTCTGATCTTCATATTTTTATCTGCATCGAAAGACTAATCGAAAGGAATTTTTTACGATTTAAATAAATTTAAAAGAGAAAAAGTTGTCTAATTATTTTGTTTTTTTTTTTTTTTTTTTGATTTTTAAATGTACATTATTAATGGCAACCCTCGTAATATATTAAACAATAATTTGCTTACATTCTACTAAACGGGTGTCGATATTTAGATACACACTAGCATAATATAAACCTACATATGAACTTATATCCTGAAACATTTCTGCTTATGTTAAATTCATTGACACGAGCAGGTTGCCAACAACAAGCACTAAACAAATACATACTCACATACACACATAATTTACTTAATCAATACATATTAACACACATATATGTATATGCGTACATACAGACACACACGTTTATAGACGCACAATAAACTTCGATTAAACAAACTTACTCAACTATGCATTGGTTGGCATTGGTGAAGGTTGACTGAATATGAGCATCGTTCAATAGGACATCGAGTTAGATTAGGAATACAAGCATACATACATACTAGTACATATATGTATATACTTGTATGTAGGTACGTATACACACATGCACACACATACACTAAATACACTGTTTAAGCGTCAAAAACTTTCGCTACTAAAATCACATTCCGTAAAGAAACTTTAAGTCAAGTTGAAAGTAAAATGGCCAAAGCAAAATATTGACGAAATAGCAAAGCACAGCCAACGTTAATGTCAAGTAGGCATGAATGTGGGCGTGGTAGACTACTTTCTTACTGATGCGTGTGTGTGTGCGTGTGATTCTATTTAGTTCTTTTAGCCAAAGTGATAAAACTTTGCACTTAACTTTAGGTTTTCGAGACCGCCTTAGCATTTCTTTTGACTTTTTAAGTGGGTGGAAATAAAGTTTTTCATTTGAATGTCTTTCAAGAAAGAAAAAAAAAGAGGAAATCAAATAGTGATAACAAGAATCCTACTTCTATCTCTTAATTACAAAAATTTTGAGCTAATTACTAAATGCAACTTGAAAGAGATACTCGAACTAATGGAAAACCTATTAACATTTTCTTATGTATAGGAAAGTGTGGGCATATAAATTATATTCTTGCATTTAGCCACTTACATTTAATTATCAAATAGTTCGACTTAATTTAATTTCAATAATGTGCACACAGATATACTTTTTAATTTTCGTTTTGTACAGATTTATATGGTGAAAAAAAATTATTTTTGCAATGCTATGAAAATAAGAATTTAAATGAAGAACAAAAACAAAAGTTTGGTTTATTCTCTTCAATTTCAGCTTTTTCATAAAAATTCAGTTGGAGTTGTGTAAAGTGCTGCCAATTTACTCATTCATTCAAAAATTCTCAGTACGCTTCACTACTCTGTTTTTCTTTGCTAGTTTTTTTTTTTTTGGCTGCGTAACGATGTCGCTGTGCGTGACTTGTTTGACGAAGCGCATAAAATGCTCAATAACTATATATATAGAAAATATATTGTATTGTACAACATATTGGCTCAAATAGCAACAGACTAGCTTATGTACACTTACATAGATACTCCTACACACACGCACACCCGCGCAAATAAATCGACGCAATCAGTGTATAGAGTACATAATACAATGCGTATATTCCTATTTATAGTTGCTACCCGCAAAGCTAAAGGGTATATTGACTATCTGCAAATATATATTTAACTGTCAAATGAAAAACTTGACATAACTCATAAAGTATCTAAACATTAGCATTTGCTTATATAACAGATAGACACAACTGACTTCCCAACGCTACGAGTATAAGCGTATAAAGAATAAGAAAAGAACTATTAAATTATTAATTGCGACAAACAATATATGTAGTTCGAATGCTACTAATTTAATGATATAAAGTAACACAAAGCAGTTTCTATGGTTATTGCCATTCATCTGTGCCTTTTGAAGGACAACAGACAAGTACCAAAATACAAAAAAAAAAAAAAAATTTAAAAATGGAACAAAAACCGTAGAGCAGTAAGATAAATAAAAATGGGTTTACTGTCCAAACAATACACATGCATATATAAAAAAAAATATTATTACAGTCGCACATGTGTATCTAAAATTGTACTCGTTTGTTTGTATTTGTATTTGTGTTTGTGGTAACCAATTCGTATACTCCTTAGCTCATTACTCTACACATATTCAAATGTGTTTCGGTTATACTCGACATGTGCGAATTTTCTTTAACTTGCGTAACGTAAAAATATCCTTGAACTATGTATGTGTGTATACATGTCTGTGTGTTGTATGCGCTTTCAATGAATTTGCATTTTAGCCTAGCATACTCACTCAGCTTTCACTCACTCACTCATTCATTCTGTCAGTCAGTCATGCAGCCAGTTACTAACTCAGTCATTCATTCTTTCTCTTATTGTTCTACGCTTTTCAATTTTGTTCTGCTTTTCATGGTCATTTCGATTGTAATTACAGGCAAAGCGACCGCCGTCTATGAGTAATAATGCTAAATTTAAATTTTATTATATTATATAATTGCTTACAAATACATACACAGGCATGTGTAAGAATAAAGTTCATTGAAATATAATACAAACTTTTGGGTGAATTTATAATTCGAAAAAAATTAACTAAGCAAATAAATAACTGTAATTTGTGCATTAAAAATAATTTATATTGTATAGTTAGGTAGAAATAATGGTCGGAGACCCAACCAAAGACACCCCCATTATGGTCACGATTGATGGAGGAGTCGATATAGCCATGTCCGTCTGTCCGTCTGTCCGTCCGTATGAACGAAAGAATCTCGGAAACCGTAATATATAAAGACTTCGTTCTTTTTGCATACGACTAGAACATCGCCGGAATTTTACGAGTTTATTTTAAAATTTTGTTCTACAAAGGGACGTTAATTCTGTCTTGTAGGTAATCCTTCTATTCAGATTAAGACCCATGTAGATGAACTTAGCTGGCTATTCCAAAAGGGCGCCATGGATTTGCACTAGCGTGAGCAGCTGCTGCCAACGGAGGATGAAGTATATGTTACACCTTTTCCTAGCTTTTTCAGCGAGAGCAGCTAAGTACGCCTTTATATATTGCAGAGGCACTCATGCATACATCGTCTGCATATAAGGCCAAGAGATGGGATGTTTCTGCATAGGTCTGCTGTAAATAAACTAAAGAAAAAAGAACCGAGTATGCTTCCTTGTAGCACTCCTACGATTGTAGTTTGATCGATGTATGAAGATTTTCACGAGTTAAATTTACGAGTTAAATAAACGACACAACAAAACGTTGGTAAATCGGCATAAAACTATAAGGTATCGTATTTATAGTTCAACATTACGCATCAGAGACACTAAAAATTATATATATTATCGATCAGCCATCTTCACTATATGTACGTATAGAATCTAGTCCCTCAGTTTTCATCCAATCTTACTACAAGACGATATGTTGTTACTTTGCGAATGCCCAAGTCTGTATGCCACACTCATTTGAGTTTTAGATCATTTTCACGGAATTAAATTGTCACTGAACTGCTTCGAACTCTCTTGCAAACATATAGTCGTCTTCTATTCTAAATTGTCCGTTCTAAGCTCCTCTAAACGCCACTGATTCGAATTGCATGATACTTAAAAAACCCTTCTTAGGTAGGGTTGCTTAGCATGTTCAGTGATTACAAGCTATCTGAAGAATGAATAATATGCAAATTTAAAGGCTCTAACAATTATAGTCTCCAAGATCTCGATTTTCATAGAAGACGGACAGACAGACCTATGTCTATATCGACTCGTCTTTTTATGCTGATAAATAATGTATACACTTTGTGCGGTCTACCATGGTTCCTTTTAATTTTACAATAAGAATAAATCCTTTTGTCTGTAAAATGATTTTTTAGGCCCTGCACCGAAGGTACAAGAGCCTATTGGTTTTGTGCAAATGTATGTAACAGGTAGAAATAATAATCGGAGACCCCCCAAAGTTACCCCCATTATGGTCAGGAGCGATAGAGGAGTCGATATAGACATGTCCGTCTGTCCGTCTGTCCGTCTGACCGTCTGTCCGTCTGGCCGTCCGTATGAACGAAAGGATCTCGGAAACGGTAATAGATAGAGTTTTCGTTTTTGTTGCATTCGACTAGGACTGCTCCGGAATTTCACAAGTTTATTTTAAAAACTTGCCTCTGCCCCCCTTCCCCATAAAATCACCCCCAAGGGTAAAAATTTCTTCGGCACAAAAAAAAGTAAATAAGCCAGTATAGAGATATCGTCCTTTTTAGCCAAAATCCGAAAAGTTCATCAAAATCGGATAATAAATGACGATTTTATAAGCAATTGAATTTGAGCGACCCCCCTTTTCGTTTCATACATAAAAAAATGTTTTAAAAGGCACTTAGTCGTGCAGTGAGAAGTGGTCATGTGTTTGGTCATAAGCTAGGGGAACATTTAATGTGTTTGTTAGGCGTCCTGCACTGGTACAGGGCCTCTTACAGTCGGTTATGCCCGACTGTGATTTTCTTACTTGTTTTTATTTGTGCAATGCACAACCTTTACGAAGAAGCCATGCGCACTTTTCATATTTACATCGATTTGGCTTGTTGATGGACGTCTAACGTGGATGTCATCATCCACAGCTTCCTTACGCTGCTTCTACTTCTTTACCCTTTTTGTTACCAGACTCCCCATAGGCTTGCATCATCGATTCGCGAATTTTGACGTGTTTTTTTTTTTTTTGTGGAGATTTCTGTTACAAAATCCATTCGTTTGTGAATAATTGACATATTGACTGCAGACGATTTTTTAGGAAAATCGAAATACTTTATTTCAAACTGTTTGACTTGCAAAGAAAAATAAAACTGCCGAATTCATACGCCATGTTGTACAGTTAATTCAAAGCATATATAAATGTCTGTTAATCATTCGAAAATGATGCAAAGCTATTTATTCTACAGTTTCTACATTTATTTTTTAAGCCGATTGTAGGGTTTTAAGATTTTTATTGAGCTATTGAACTGATGTGCGCTATTTTATGTTCCTTGCGGCAAATAAACGAAGAACAAAGCAACAAGATTGAAAAAACAAAAGTGAAAATGCGATAATAACAGTAAAACACGCACACGCAGAATGCAAACAGAAACACACACACACACACACACACATACATACATTCGTGTCTATGTTGAGCAATCCTTCACACGGTAAAGTCCAGTTGAAAATGTAACGGATATGCGCCTGAAATCCTTTTTAGAGCAACAGACGAAACGAATAAGGGAACAAGTGTGGCACAAGCGCCGAAGAAGCCTACAAAACGTGTTGAAAGCAAGTAGTTGAATGCGAACAATTTCAAATGGAACAAAAACACAAAAGGAAATACATAAACAAACACACACAAACACAGCGAGTAACTGTATTGGGAGCAAAGAGCAACACAAATAGTAGTAGAAGAAAAGCTTAAAGCAAATGCAGAAAGGCGGCAAAAATGTAACAAACAAATAAATAAAAACGAAATGAGAGTAAAATAGCTGAGAGCGAAACAAAGTGTGAGAAGAAGAGAGAAATATAGAAAGACTTTGTCGAGCAGGCAAAAAAAAACTTGGCGCGTCATTAGTTCCATGGCCAAAGGAGTAAGCCTGGGGCATTATTCAAGCGCATTCAGAGGGAGCAATAGAAAGAAGGCAATGCTCCATAGAAATACATATTAGCAATTGGAATGAAGTAAAGCGGGGGGGCGTAGGCATATGAAAGAAGCAGGCCGTATAAATGTATGTGTATGTGTGCTTTGTTGTTGTTGTTGCTGCATTCCTCCATTTAGTTTTTATGTAGAAGTGTGCCATAAAAATGGAGTAACATTTATGGTGCACATCAATATAACAACAACAAAAAAGGAGGGAATAAACGGCGAGCGAAACGACAAAACGAAAACGAAGCAGTGCCCCTTTATATAGAGACATCGAAGTGCACACTCAGCGCGTATGCTGCTAGGCAGGGAGTATACGCTTCAAGGATATTTTATTTTAATGTTATGCTTTCTTATATTTATCTTCTTTTTTTTTCTCTCATGGCAGCAACTGTATATGTAAGTGCTTATACAGTAATATCCATAATTATAAGTCATCTGTACGTTAATGGCAAAAATAAGATCCAATATCTAATGGGATGCAATAAAAATTTATAATATTACTGATGAACCTACGTGCGGAGAGTCAGACATCGCCCATTTTACTACTTATTAATATTACTACAAAGCTTCAACTTTGATCTGCACTTTGTGCACAAGTGAAAAATTATAAAAATTATAAAAATTATAAAAATTATAAAAATTATAAAAATTATAAAAATTATAAAAATTATAAAAATTTTAAAATTTATAAAAATTATAAAAATTATAAAAATTATAAAAATTATAAAAATTATAAAAATTATAAAAATTATAAAAATTATAAAAATTATAAAAATTATAAAAATTATAAAAATTATAAAAATTATAAAAATTATAAAAATTATAAAAATTATAAAAATTATAAAAATTATAAAAATTATAAAAATTATAAAAATTATAAAAATTATAAAAATTATAAAAATTATAAAAATTATAAAAATTATAAAAATTATAAAAATTATAAAAATGATAAAAATTATAAAAATTGTAAAAATTATAAAAATTATAAAAATTATAAAAATTATAAAAATTATAAAAATTATAAAAATTATAAAAATTATAAAAATTATAAAAATTATAAAAATTATAAAAATTATAAAAGTTATAAAAATTATAAAAATTATAAAAATTAGAAAAATTATAAAAATTATAAAAATTTTAAAATTTATAAAAATTATAAAATCTAACTTACCAAGCCGTACACAAAGATATAGAATGAATTTATAACGAAGAGACTTAAAATTATGAGGTGCAGTGTTAATGTTTGTAGCTGTGTGCGTTTGTTATTTTAATAAAATATCCTTTTTTATTGTCGCAGCATGCGAACATTCGTATGCCTGGCTGTATAGCTGCCAGTCTGCCTGCTCTTTGACATTTTCATTACATTTGTTTTTCTCTTTCTTTAACTTTTGTTACTTCGCTTCGCAGGACATTTTCAAGGCTAAAAGTGCGTATACGTGTTATGACGCGCGCACCGCCATTGCCGACAAGCTAGACAACCTCGTCTACGGCTTTTGATGAGGCGCACGTTGCGCTGACTCACAGACAGTGCTGCCATAATTTTGCCTTTAAATTTTATGATATATATATGTATATATATATATATATACATAAATGTGTGTGTCTGGATAGCGTTGTGTATTTAATTTTCTGATTTGTGACAAGTGCTTGGGCAAACAGTAACTTGAGAAATTGTATACGAACATTTGATGCCCAGCAGCGGTATGAATTGAATTTAATCGCTTTACATTATTTTGCTTTTCTTAAATAATAAATGAAGTATGGTCTGGATTATTAATCAACATGTTTACTTAGTATTTTTTCTTCTGTTACATATTCCGAAATGCATCGCCTTTAGGTATGCAATAGAAAAATTCTATTTAAATATTTTTTTAAAAGCGCAGAAAGAAAACAAAATGGCGCACAGTGGTACAAAATGACACATTTCAAATCGAATTTGTAGCTTCAAGCGATTATTAATGGCGAACGTTACATTCAAAATCTCAAAAATAGGTAACTGTTTTATACGTCTGTGCAAAGTGTATATAAGAGGCAGAAGTTGGCGTGTAAGACTCTAAAAATAATATACACATATAGTTTTGATCAGCATCAAGAGTTGAGTGAATATAGACATGTCTGTCTGTCTGACTATAAGAGATAATGCCATCAAATTTGAACATTTAGACTCTCCTATTACCTCTTCAGATAAATTGTATTCAATTGACTTTCCAAACTCTCTATAAGCGGTAGCATTCATAAAGGTTCAGATCGGACCACTAGAATTTTTTGAGTTTTTGTATTTAAAATAATACGCAATTGTTGGTAGTTCGTCTAGAAATGCCATATTTGGTTTATCTTACGTCGCACATAGATTAGGAAAATTCCCAAGAGATTGTGAAAAAAAAACCGATGCATGGATTGTGTGTCACTGTTTGGTTTCGTTTATGGACCAATAGCATCATTAAAACTTAAGTATCTTAAGATGAACACGAAAGTACTGAAAAGTTTAATGCAGTGCGCTGCCATGAGCTGTTGCAAGAGTTTTTTATGCCGGAGGTTGAAGCGCTAGCTTTGCATAACATGTAGTTCCAATAGAACGGATCCTCACACACGGATCATCACACAATAATCGCCTCAAAAAGGTAGATTTTAAAATATCGTTGGACTATTTTTTTTGCAGCTACACGATGGATAAAGTCTGAAGATTTTAAAATAGTGTAGGACTATTTTCTCTAAGACAGCACTAATGATAATCAAGAAAAATAGATGTATGATCCAAAAGCAGTACATGGACAAATCATGCAATTTTAGTCATTTCCTTTAATAATATGTTGAAAAAAGTCCTAGCCACATTCGCAATAAACAATTTCGTAAAATAATAAATATTACTGTTTGTATATTTGTATTGGTTTTCCTTGTATTTTAAAACAAAAGAACCACTTATAGACCATTTAGTAATTTAGACATAAACGAATATGAATAATCTAATCTAACTCCAGCTTTATTTAAACAGAGACTTCACTAGCAAAATGAAAATTAAAAAGCTGTATGCCAAAATTGAACAGCAATATTTTGCTTTTAGTTTCTAGGTATTATTAATTAATAAAATTTTAATTAATCAATTTTCAGCCAACTTTTACTGCTTATTGTAGCACTGTGCGGCATCGCTGCTAGTAATAAAAAAAATTAAACCACTCCGCTCAATCAGCGCACGTGCCTTTGCGACATGTAGCACATTTGCAACACTTACCTCACCTTCGCTTCGTTGTTTTCCTTACAAGCAGCAGCATACAACGTACTTTTATAGGCGCAGTGCAGCTTTAAGAATGCAGCATTTTTTAATAGCTTTGTGTTTGTGTGTGTTTTTGTGTATGGTTCAACGTGCGTCTGTCTTTGACGGACGGCAGCAGCAGCAGCAGCAGCACATGCATGTCTGACCCAGTTACTGTTGTTGTTGCTGTTGTTGTTGTGGTTTTCTCCTTTGGGTTTTGCGTGTTTATCTCAACCACGTTGCGGCATTTATGCTATGTTTTCTTATGCTGTTGATATTCGCTCACATGTTACTACGTTTATTTTGCAATGACCGACTTTGCAATAAAAATTTAAACAAACACTAAACACTCTCAAAACTTAAATTTTTGGAATGCAAACTTTTATGCTGTCACTTTTATTGCCAAAATATTAAATATTTAACGAACAAATAGCAATGTGCATTTTTTTCCATTTAGATGCGCCTAAAAGTATGCACTTAATAATTTATGATTTGCATTGCTGTAGGCTGCCACATCCAGGCGCACAACATTTGTTTTTGTTTATGCGTTATTCATACAATTTCTTGCTTTCTCGCTTACTCACTCGTTCATTCTGTTTCAGTTGTTTATTTATTTATATATTTCGTTTGCGTTTTGTGCTTGACTTTCGTACACTTTTCACGTTTACGTTTTGAGCTGTTTTCGTGACTTTCACTTTGCTGCCGCCTGCTACGCGCACGTGAACGCAGTGTGTGCGTGTGTATGTGTGTGTGTGTATTTGTGTTTCGTTTGTATTAGTGCGCGACCATGTGAGTTCTTAGCTTTAGTTAAAATTTTTTTAAACGCTTTTGATTTCAATTTATTTGTTTACATTTTCAAAAAGAACATTTTAAATTATTTCACTTCTCATTTTGTGTTTATTTTTACGCACGAACTATTTATTTATTATTTTTTTTTTCTTTTCGTATGTATGCGGCGATAAAATCAAATGTGAAATATTATTGCAATAAAATTTTGCCGAAAAAAAAATCCGACACCGACGTCCGTTCGCTTTCAGTAGTCACACATTTCTGCGCGCGTAACAAATTTCGAGTTTTGTATAAAGCAAGTACAGAGAGAGAGCGATTTGCACAACATTAGAAAGCCAGAGCGACTGAGAGAGAGAGCACCTGCCCTTTTGACCGCAGGCGCTAACAAGTCTTCTACGCATAATTAGCAAACGTGCAAAAATACGCACGTCTTGCTCCTTCTCACATACAAAAGAGTGCATTGGAATTTTTCTCATTTTGAAAATAATTTCCCTTAAGTTTCGCGAATACTGCTTTAGTTAAACATCTTAAGGAAGTACCCAACAATAATTAAGGACAAGTTACAATTAGCAAGTAAAAACCCAACTAGGAAAGTGTTATTGGAACTGGGACGGTATTTGAGAAACTTGTGGTATTGTTAGCTTACACGATGACAACAAAATCTCATAGCATAGCTATTAATTAAAACAAAATACAGCATTCAGGGTGCTCAAGAAGATGCTTCAGTATTCTACCTTCATAACCGATATTAAAGAAAAACTAAACAAAAGAAGGGCTAAGCAAAAAAATTCATTAAGCAGCTGACAACGCTACACCGCTGAGTAAAAGCAGGCAATTTCCAACTTATCGAAACTACTCAGGTTGCGAAACTACTACATTTCTCAAAATGATGCCATTGTATATATTCTGGAAAGTGCTGAACAACCTATGATAAGCGGCGGATAAAACCTCAAACGGATCAATCAAGAGAAAGCCGAATATTCAGTAACAGTTATTACATCAGTAGTTGTTCGACTATATATGTAGAGGCCAGAATTTTGGATACTGAGTTCGAAATAGTGCACATCTCTAAGTTTGCTAAAAATGTCCCCAAAAAGTTCAACAACTCAAAGACAACAACAACAAAAAACATAGTTGCGACAGAGAGTGTGCCCTATTACTGCGCATGACCTAACAATTTATATCTCAACTACGCTTCTTAACTTTTTTATATCATCTCACTCTCTCTGTCGTGCATTCATGCAACAGCATGCTTGAGAGTAATCAAAGAAATGCCCACGTGTATTCTGTCTTCAATAACATTCTCTCGCTCTATCTCTCTCTCTTTCTTTTTGTATTTGCTGCCATTTACTTTCACACGGCGCGCTTTCATTCATAGCACATTTAATATAATACACTACTTCCCGCACGTTCCGCGGCGGCACCATAGTAAAATACTAAAAACTAGAAATGATGGTCCATTGCAGCCTCCATGAGAAGTTGGTTGGATGGGTGTTTGGGTGTGTGTGTGTGTGTGTGTGTGTGTGTGTGCAGAGAAAGTAGCTGAAATATGAAATTGGCGCAAAATAAACGCGCTGCATTTATTACACTTGTTGTTGTTTTTTTGTATTGTTTTTTTTTTTGTTTTGTTTTTGCATTTGTGTTTTATGTGCATTTCATGCCACTGTGGATGCGACATACATATTTTATTCTAGTTGCAGCTGCAAACGTTTTTGTTGTTGCCGATGCTGCTGCAGCTGCTGCTGCCAATCTGCATTTGCATAAGTATTTTGTATCTGCAACATGCTAAATCATGCATGCTGATTATCATGTGGTTTCAAGGATATTCTCTTTACCAAAATTTTTTATGGAATATTTTCATTCCGAGCATTAAATGTCAAATGTTTTTGACGTCCCACTGATGCTGTTTGCGTTTGTAGTTATTGGTTTTCGTTCTTTTTCTCGTTTCTTTTAAAATTGAAATTGCTTTCCATAAATGTATATCTTACGCATACAAACAAAAGTGCATATTTTTTTTGTTTTTTTTTTTTTTTTGTTTAGCAATTTGTTGGTATAGATATCAAGCCTTAATAGAGGAAATTAAAAAGTAATCATACTATTTCCTTGCAAATTTCCATCGCTTGCGCTCATCCAATAACAAGCAAACAACAACAAACTGAGCAGATACAACCCAAATGTACAACGAACGATTTTCAATCAATTTTGCATTTGAGTTTGATAGTTCAAATTAAGGCAGAGATAGAGATAGAAAGAGACCACAAAGTTCCAGTAGAATTATTTTTAACTATTTTTCAATTTGTGGTTTAGTTTGGAAATATTTCAAATTTTTCTACAATTATATGATATCGATTTCTATATCAAATGTAGCCACAAACTGCATTTGTGCAAAATATTTGTGTAATTAAAGACAAACCATTTATAGTTTGGTCATACTTTTGGTTTTCTATCTTCAGTTTTCACTGGCGGCAGACTACGATAAATTGGTAAAACGTTAAAAACAAATTTTTTATTAAATTTGAAGTGCTTTCGCTCCATGCTCTATGGATTGTTGTAGTTTTTAATATTAGTCATTCGAGATAACATGTATAAGCAAACGTGATTGTTCGTCTAATCGCGAGGCTGATGTTATTGTTGCTGATTAATGCACTTTCCAAGTAGACAAAGATAACTGGTACTTTGCTTCATCCACAATCACCGCTAAGCCCAGCCTGAAATCTATTTTGGTATCAAAAACTCTGCGAGATCGTTTCTATCCTGACAAAGTTTTGTGTGTGTTGGTTAGCGTCATTATACAAAGATGGAAAATATGCTTCTTTCGTTTCAGCAATTTGGTTCTACGATTCAACTAGTGTTTCAATTAGTGGGAAATGTGTGAGGGTCTTAATAATATCCAAGCCAAAAAAAAAAAAAAAAAACCAACACTTCGTCATAACGTCCGGTTAATTTGTTGTTAAGTTTTTCTAAAGTATTTGAAAATAGAAATTTTTGAGAAGAATGTTACCAGTTTCGGACGACTCTGCATTATACCAAAATATCAGTTTTTGTTTATGAGAAATCATTGTGAGCCTGAGCCTTTGAGAAAAAACAATATTATATACCGTATATTCCGCAAGAATTCGAGAAAGTTTGGCATCCCATCATTCTGTATAAATATAAAAATTCTCCATGCGCTATACTTTTATACCCTTTTCTCATATTGCCAAAGGGTGTACTAAGTTTGTGCATATGTATGTAACAGGCAGAAGGAGATTTTAAAAGATATAGCATTCAAATTTGCATATTTATATTCTCAGAAAATATTAAGTACATATATGCCAAGTTCGGACCATTAGAAGAGATGCTGCAACATTGAACAAAATACTGTATTATCTTCCTTAGATTCCATATTTTTAATGCCGATTCCCAGAAATCAGCACAAATCGGAGCATACAATGAACAAATTAACGAAACAATGGCAATTCACATGAAAATAATTTTGCAAAACAGTTTACAGTAGCAAAGAAAACTTTAAAGTGCGATTGTGCTCGACAACGATATACGCTGTATCTGCTCTAAGGATATTTATTCGAATGGAACTACATTTATAAACATAAGTTGCAGCAATTTTGGCATCTCTAGTTTGTTTGTTTGTCTACAAAAACAGAAACTAAAATAAATATGTACATTTATAGATTATAATTTTTATAGCAGATCAACAGTCTATATACACGCTTTATGTGGGCTGCTATGCCACCTTTTGATGTTCACATATACATATTTCTAAATATATATCTACATATATACACCTTATACGGTATTAAAACACAGATACTCATCATATCAAGTCAACGGTTGTAGAATTGGTATGAGTAATTGCCGGTTTGCATGTATGAATGTCAGTCGGTCCGTCTGTTTGTCCAATTGCCAATCCGTTTATACCACTGTGTGAGTTTGCTGTTTTTAAGCTATTTTAGGCAGCCAACTGGTTGCCAAAACGTCAAGGTAAACTGTTGATTTTGTGTAGTAAGCATTTCTCATTGTTCAACCAGCTTTTAACATGTCCTTGCACAGCTTGCAGCAGCTGCCTGTTGCTGTTGACCAATGCTGTCAGTATTTTGCCACAAAAGATGATGTTGATGATGAGGTTGCCCATAATGTCACTGTACGGCTTGCCCTATAGAATCGTGTTAAGCTCTTGATTTATATGCCTGCATATAAGGATTAGAATTGCATATGAACTGCTTTTACAATGTATGTAGTTTGTTTAGTTGAGCTTAGCTCTGGTTCGGCCATGTGGCTATTGTATTTGACAATTAGAAGTGACATAGCTTGCACAACAAATTGAATTTCTTATTAAGCAATTATTAAACTAATTAATAATTGAATGTGTTTTAAGATTAAATCTTGCAAAGTTCCACAAAAAAATTGTATAATCGAATTTTCAGTAATGCAAAGAAAATCCTGTGTACAATAAAAGTTATATAAATTTTTTTTTATTGCCTACTTTGAGCGCTTATGTATTTTATTTTATAGCTGAAAGCGCACAAAAGTCAATCGTATTGTTGAATAGAAATACATTTACTTCAAATTGTTGTGTTAGGCTTTAAAAAAGAAGATGCATAGCTGTAAACCGTAAGGATTGTCCTAGTAAACGGATATAATAAAAAAGCGACATAACCTTTATTTTATGACTTCATGAGACTTCGCAACAACAACACAAAATGAAAGGAAAGCATTAAGTCGACAGGAAATAAATAGCATTGTTTGCAAAGCGTAACCAAGTAAGGGCAGGAGAGCTGCTTCTGTAGGAAATAAACGAAACTTTTTTACGCTACAAATGCTGACAGTTTTTTTAAAAAAATTTATTTATATACAATGACTGAACTTTACTCCTCATGAAGTGCAAAAACATGCAGCATAGAATGAATGAAAACAATCAAGCAGCTTCGGTCACATGTTGTTATTTTGGGATAAGGCTTATTTTTTTGTTTTTTTTTTTTTTTTGTTTTTTTAGGATTTTTGGCGATGGGTCGAACACAAGTTTAAAAGGTTTACAAAACGCATAGAATTCGAAATGTAGCCAACGCAACGTGGAGGCATGAAGTGTTTCCTCTACGCTGTCCATTTCTAAATATAAACTGAAGTATAAACTGAAAAGGCTTTCAATTTATTGATCAACACAACTCAATAATAAATCGAGTGGAAATAATTACAAAATGAACTTAGTTTGCTTTATTATTTAGGCACTAAAAAGTAAAAGTTTGAGGCTTTTAATTACTATTCGATTAATTAAGCTGCTTCGATATTATATTAAATAAAATTTGTGACAGGATAAAATGTTTGTCACATGAAGAAGTTGGCAAGAGATACGACATAAAATATGTGTAGATAGTCTTCATCAGCATCAAAAGTCGAGTCGGTATAGACATGTACGGCTGGAAGAGATAAAATCTTTAAGTTTAGATTGTTTTCCTATTCCTATTTTAGATAATTTGTGGGTTTCTCACGAAGGCTCTCTATCTTATCGTCAGCATATCCGTTTCTATTTAAGTCGCATACCACAATCATGGAGGAGTCATTTCATCCATATACAGAGCAAAAGGTTCCTTTATTTTGCCGCACTTTCTTCATTCTGACAACGATCACTGTTTATATCACTTGATACCTCCATTGGTAGCTGGCACATTTTCTTAAATCAACGTTATATAAAGTCCTCCCTACGAACAAAAGGGATGATAGTATATTGTCAATGGTTATGCAGATAAACTAGTCACTATTTGAGGGAAGTTTGTCTGGACGGTCTCTGATGTGGAGAAGCACAAGAGAACTGTACTTGTCTGGACGGTCTCTGATGTGGAGAAGCACAAGAGAACTGTACTTATGCTTTTTCCAAAAAAAATATTATACAAACCTGTCTTAGACGCAGTTTATATATAAAATACTATTCTAAAACTCTTCAGCGAAGTAAAAGTTCTAGACGTTACCTTGCTTAGCTGGCATTTTCACCTTCAATTAGACAACAAGTGCCATTTGAACTTGGCCGAACCTGTCCGGACTTTATACGGACCTAGGCAGATGAGCTTTTGGATCTCTATTACAATGGTAAGACCAACTTTCGCATCTACCGGTTTTCTCCAATACATCAGTGTTGGTAAAATGGCACATTACTGTTCATTATCTCTATTCCACATTGTGTGACCAAATGTCAGTTTGCTGTCCCCTATTTAATCCAAGGTATTTTACTCTATTTTTGAGTTTAAACGATGTTCCGTTGTATGGCTTAGTTATCATGCCGGAAAGATTCCATTCAATCCAGAAAGCTTATAGCGCGCGAACTTTTTAACGTTCCATTGAAACTTCTTCGGAATGATTATTTTAATTTGCAATTGTAAATGAAGGACCATGCAATAGGGAGTACAAAATTTCTTTAACATGTACTTCCGGAACATTGTGAGATGTATGTTATTTCTTTTTATTTTAATGAACCAAATAAACACATAATTTTTGTGCAGGGTGTAATTTAGAAAGAGAAAACTCTACCGAACCGCAGTTTAACTAGTACTGCTTTGTTCCAAAATACTAAAATTAAAATCGGTTGATTGAAAAAATTAAAGTGGGGGTTGGATCAAATTTTAAAACCAATGAAATGAAGCAATTAAATTATTTAAATTCGTTTTCTTTCGATTTCCCTTAAACATATGATTGAAGTAAAACGAAATACATTGACCACAGAACATACATAACAGAGCTGGCAGAGCTGAAGCATGATGGCATATATGTAATAAGGTGAACGGCTCTTTAACAGACGCTGCACTGCATGATATTGGCTTTGGTGAGCTTCTGTGGCATATTTTTCATATAATTAATGCAAAAGTCTTGACTTAAACTGCGAGTGCTGCTAGAAAAGTAATAAATCCTGGCAATATTTGGAAAGACGATGATTTTTTTTTTAACGCCAAAACTAAATTTTTTTTAGCCAAATTATGCTGTTTCTTAACTACGACGATTGCTTATCAGACCGCTGTAATGCCATACTTTAAAGAAAATAAAATTTTTGACAATTTTTTTTTTTTTTTGGCAAATCATACAAAAACCACCGTTTTCAAAATATTGCTGAATCTTCCAACCGCAAAATGTCAAACAACTTTTTTACTGGCTGTCGCTGTCGCTAGAAGTCGAACTGGCACGTACTCAGTTGTCACACGAATCGAAGTTCTAAAGTAACTTTATGTTTATTTTAGATTTTCGTAAGACGTGCGCGTTATTCTATACAGCCAACTTTTGGCATAAGAACAATAACAAGCATGAACAACAACAACAACAACAAGAAGAACAAAAACTCAGACACTGCAAGACTCAGACATTTTGAAAGCATTTTTGGCATGTAACGCGCGACATTTGCCACAGAGAATACATTTCGATACATAGATAAACATCTTCTACTTCTCGTGGATATTTTATTGGTTTCGAAGCTGAAAGTCACCGCAGCAAATGTTCTCACTTAAAAATTCGACGCGTGATCGATGTGCATGCCGCCAAAGCATCGGTAGGTAGTATTTGGAGCATCTTGCTTTCTGCTGGCTTGGCATAAAAAATTTAACAAATTTTACCAAGTTTGATACAAAAAATAAAAACATTAAAGGCGAATTGAATTCAAAATCCTGACACGTCACATTTTGTCAGAACAATGAGTCTGTGTGGGCGTACCTTCATGGCACTGACTATGTCTGTATGTCTGTGCATTCCATCTCGTTCGATTTTCTATGTCAATAGTTTGCTTTTTAGCGGCAGCGTCTTCAGTTTTTCGAAATGACACAGTTTCCGCTTTTTGTGATAGTGAAAGCAAGCGCAAGACAACGTCACACAGTTCAATTGAGTTCGAATACTTTGGGTTAAAATAATATAATTCTTTTTTTTTTTTTTTGTACCATATTTCATCTCAGAGTGCACGCAAATGATTTATGATGGTTCTTTAGTGGCAATCATTGATGGGCGTTGCGCGTATTCAATTGCGCGCGAAAATATTTCCGCAGCAGCGCAGCACGGAATGCAGCACCAACAGTGAATAAATAATACATCGATGGCACTTAAGTTTAATTTAATAAATGTCGGAAAATTATTTTAAAATTGCGCAATATTTTGGACAGGTATTGAGCAATTGAATTAAAAAGTCTGATTACATAATAGTTTACTGAAAAGAGTCATTAAATTGCATTTAATTGATATGCATTATGCTTGGTTGAGGCTTTAAATACTTCGCATTTGGCTAAAAAGCTTTAAGTTTATTTAAATTCATGTAAATCGGATAAATAAATAAGTAAAACTAAATAAATTTCAACTGGAAAATCGTATATATCTCAACTTTAATATAAACGCAAGTAAGCATGTACCGTCCTCAATATTCAGATGGCTTGTTACAAATGTTTCGCTTTCATCTCACTTTTTATATGCAAATGGTTTTATCAGTTTTCAGAACTCTTTTTTTATTGTATGGAAAAGGTATTAGTTTTGATTCGTCAGTGATTCCTATAAAGTTGAATCTCTTTCGTCCAACCGAATAAGCAAACTCTAAAATATTATGCGCTAGACTATGTCAACCTCATTGAATGGTTCATACTGGACTGAAACTCGTCGCAAACTCGAATTGGTTCACAAAACACAAAAATTATTTTTCGCTCAGCGAATTGCAATGCCTTTTCATCTGGTTTAATCACGATCCATACAATCGTGAAGATCTTAGTTTTAGTCATTCGAGTGAAGGTGCTACTTTTGTTTGCGGCTGAACTGCAGTCGACCTCGTGATAGTAAGGTGCGTCTATAATAAAGATCTCATTAACTAGTCGTTCAGGTAATTTTCTATTGGTGGCACTGTGTGCTTCATAGCCTGTAAAAAGTTTACAGAGTTGACTCCACCATATTTTCATCTGTAACCAGATTTCCGTTTTCGTCGTCGCAGAAAATAACTCAATTTAACAATGATCCATAAATGTGGTAAACTAGAACACAATCCTAAATTATAAAGACCGATCCGTTACAGCTTAATTTATTTCAAAGAAAGGTATTGAGAGCAAGTAGCTGCAGGCACACTGGATCGAGCCATTTCGGATCAAAGCTTCATGGATCATATAATTACTGGCGACGAGACATGGATGTATGATTTTAAATAAAATCAATTACACACAGAAAGTTACCGGTCAATCCAGTGAATATTCTTCAAGTTACATTCAAATTTGTTGAGCAAGATTTCTAGAACACGGCTGAACCGATCAGTTTCAAATTTTAACACAAACTTTTTAATTATATTCTTTAGTAATTGATCGAAGGTTTTTTCTCACCTATAAATATTTTTCATTTTATAAACAATTTAAAACGTACATTACTATCAAAAATGGGTTTTTCATTTTTGAGAAGCCGCCGTTTTCTCAAAAAGTATTATTTAGCTTATTCCCCGGATGAAACACAAGAAAATACATTTTATTTATGCACAATTTTTGTTTTTCTTTTTGCATTCATATGTTTCAGATGAGAGATATCGTATTTTAGAGGAGCTCCTGGAAATTGAATACAGCATCTCTAACAAGTAAGGTCACCGCTTGAAGTAGCTCCCGATTATGGAAACTCAAATCGGTATCCAGGAAACACCACGAAGAGACTTGAGGGTGATTTTATGGCGAAGGGGGAAGAATTTAAAACAAACTTGTAAAATTCCGGCGAAGTTCTAGTCGAATGCAAAAAGAACGAAGTCTCTATCTATTACCGTTTCCAAGATCCTTTCGTTCACACGGACGGACAGACGGACATGACTCCTCTATCACTCGTGACCATAATGGAGGTAACTTTGGGTGAGTCTCCGACCATTATTTCTACCTGTTACATACATTTGCACAAAACCAATGGTGAATACCGCGACTTCAATATATTTTAGTTAATTTTATAAAAAAATTTGGAAGAAAAAAATGCCCTATTTTTGTTCCAGTAAAAAAACAACTGTCAACAACAATATTTGCGCACGTGACTATTCCATAAAAATGTTGATTCCCAGATTTAGAATCGCCTCACCATGATGCATTGTGTATATGAAGTGCAAAGAATTTCGAGCCAAATAGCACGCAGCAATGAAGCTATTAAACAACAACAAAATTGCACAAAGAGTCGGCAAATGTGTTTTACTTGTAGCCATAAAAAATTCTAAATAAAAACCAACAAACTATGCAGAGATATAGATATATGATATATGCATGTAGAAGTCATAGCACGTAAGAGAAACTTTCGTCCATTGTATTTTTTCTTTTTTTTTTTGCGCTGAATTGCAACAAATTACGATATCAGAAACGTTTTACTGCTGAAAGTTTTATGTTTCTGTTGTCCGACTTAAAATCCGAAAAAATAAAAAAAAAAAATTTTATTTTATTACCAAAATTTTTGCACAAAATTTTTCTCAGTGTCATTGGCTGCGGGTAATTTAACGATTCCTGTCAACGTAATATCAACTCTAAATTGCAATTTTAACATGCAAATATGACAGATATGAAACGAATCTCACAAATGCATATCCCTATCGCTGTCAAGTAAAATGCAGCGCAATATATTTTTTACGTCCTACACACAAATGTCTCTGATTGCCAAAAGGATGCAATAAAAACGACATTGAGCAAAAGCAGCCAACGGCAGATTATATAAGCGTAGATATGTAACTTGAAGATGATGACATAAGTCGCAGACTTCCTGCAGCTTTAATAGCGCACACCTGTAGTTTTATGTAAGTTGGTGATATGAACGACATCTTCTGCAGCTCCGCACTGTTTTTCTTCAATCTGTTGGCTTCGTTTTGTGCCACATGATGCACTTTTATACGACGCAGATTTATGTTTGTGCTATTTTATGTCAGAGCTACACTTGAAGTGAGTTGAGCGCGAATAAAAGTAATATTGAACTCCTTACTCCACCGTATGACCACTTCAAAGGAGTTTTTGGCGCAGTTTTGATCAGCCACTGTGCAGTACCTCCGAAAATATAGCCGATACAACAATTTTTGCTTCAGATGGCTGCCAAAATTAAAGTTTTAAAGTATATCTAATGCAAGAGAATCACCCTCCTACTTATACAATGCGATGGCATTCACAATTTAAAATAAAATACTTATCATATAACAAATATTTTTCTTCAATTATTTTCGTATTTTGTGTGAGAAATTTTTGCTTATATAACACTTGAAAATGTGTAGCAGCAAAAGCATTTTTCAAGTTTAATGAAGGAAATGAATGTTTTTGTGCGCTTAGACATGTCTTCATCAAAATGTTATTTTTTTTACAATTTTTTGTTGTTTGAATGTTGTTGCCACATGAAAAGTAAAAGCGCAGACAAACATGCAACTGAACACTCGCTCGCACACTTGTAGTCGGCGCCCATTCTAGTGCGAATCCTTGAAGTTTCGAAGGCAACGGTTGTAAAATTGCATAATCCTTTAATCTAGAAGCGTAGAAGGAAGTACGAGTGAGAGATGAAATTGAAAATTGACAGCGACTAACGAAGCCATTGCCAGCGTTTCCTTTTCCATCTAAGTGCACTTTTCAGCATTTAAATGAACTACGAAATGGCGCCTCATGTGCCGAACTGAAGCTGCACGACTGTCACATCCTTTTTGACCTTGACAACTGTTTTACATTATGAACTTTTTATTTAACTTTCAAATATTTGTGTAGCAGACTTTTCAAGTACTGCACAATACTTAAATATTCAAAAGTGTCGAATGAAATAGAAGCAAGCCTTGACAAAGGTCAATTTTTAAAGGTTAATATATCTTTTCGTACTTTGAATGTTACTTTCGCAGCTGAAAAAGATTTTTATTACTAAAATATTTTACAGAAACTGTCGCTCATCCACAAACATTTGCGTACGTTTGCGCTGTAGGCATTTAATCTATTTCAACATCCTTGTGCCAGCTTACAAAAAAATGAGTTCAAAGGTGCATGAAAAAGTCAAAAGAGAAATTTAACTTCAATAGGACCGAGGCATAACTATCCCAAAAAGGAAAATGAAAAAATGGTATTAATTAGGGGTTGGTACGCTAGGCTTGAGACTCGTCACTGCAAATCAATTAGCATCAGTCTCGAATACGGTCCTCCAAAACCATGATTTACGGATTGACAACTGAAATGTCCAAACTTTTAACTCAAACCACTATCTTGCAGTTGAGAAACGCACCTCTCAATGAAACCTAGACATCGGAAAGCTGCACCTCTTTTGATACTGATAGAGATACGATACACGAACTTTTTATTCAACCAGATAGACTCAGTTACGAGTATTAAAAAGCTGTTAAGATATTTAGTCATGCTTACAGTATAAAAGGTTAAATACATATACTGAAAGGACATTACCAATGTTATGACAAAAAACATCGACCATCGACTAAATGCTTACCCTAGGACAAGTACTGTAGAAGATTCGTAAATTTAACCAAGGCACACACCAACTATTTTTCGATTTTTAGACGCACTGTCTGTACTAGGCATCCCAACAACGACTATTCGTCTATGAATGATGACGGCATTTCACATACGAAGCGGGTAGGAAAACGTCCAAAACTTTCCGACACCTTTGGGATGGGTTTTAGGCAGGCTGATGCACCATACTTTTCTAGAAACTACTTGTTACCAGCATCCAAGCGGTTGTAACCATTAAAAGGACTCGTTTTCGTCCTACATTATGCATTTGGCGACTGTCTTCATCTACGAGTATGTGTGTCTGTATGATACCACGCAACACATAACAAAAATTCAAGTTCGTGCGATGCGACTTTATTCAAAACAAGTTTTCCTCATTCGATTTCTGTCTTTTTTTTCTTTTCGTTTTTTTGTTTTTGCTCCTTTTTGGCTTTTTACTTTCGAATTTCCTGCGAAAATCGAATTTTTATGTGATTTTAGTGTCAGTACATACATATTTTTTTCGTTTTTCCTATCGACTTATTCCTTGAAGTCCTTCTCAGCTGACATGCTTGAATTCATGGCAAAAGTACATGCAAAGCTGGTGCATGATTTTCTGTCACATATAGAAAATATGCAAGGCAAATAATGGCGAGAAATCAAATGGAAGTTCTTAAATTTTCTGCTGTGGTGATTTATAAAATATTTTTGTATGGTAAAAAGGTTTTTATTGTTGAAAAGTACAAATCGAACCAAAATAATATGTATAGCCCCTTACAAAAATTCAAGTCAAGACCTGTAAACCATAGAAAATATACTTTCAACATTAGATATTTAGTCTATCCCATGGTATAATTATTACACTATGGTCTATCCTATTTCCAAGTTAGATTAGTATTTAATAAGTACCAACCCCTGGAAAGTACCCATAAGAACCAGCTCATTATTTTTGAGTTTTTATGGTTTTTCTTGTTGCTTTGAATTTTTTGTATTTTGAAGTTGTTGCACCCATTCAGATCTGTCCCGCTTTCTGTATTTTTGTGTGGAAAACATTTTGTTGACAAATTTGATGTCTCCTACACTAATCTCAAGAAAATATCCTACACGGATCCAGATAGAAATATATCTCCATACAAATTTATGGTTTAATGACGTACAGGGTATCTCGAAGTCGAGTTTGGAGAACTGGAAAAAAATTAAATCAAATGAAAACTATTTTGAATAGGGTGAAATAAATTTACTAATACATTTAAATTCCTCCAAATTCTCAAAAACTGCGCCTTTAAGACCCTCACGTAAAGTGATTTGTCAGAACCATGGAACACCAAATAACTCTTATTTTAAGTTGACATTATTTTTGTTTGTTTTATAGAAATAATTTTATTTTTTTTAAATAGCCACGAAATAGCTGCGAAACACCCTGTGTCGATATTATTTTATAAGAAATGCAAGAATCACAACTGTACAAACGGGTTCTTTCCGAAGAACTGTATCTAATTAAATTTCATAAAAATGTTCAATTTAAACAGGAATGAATGGGCAAGTCATACAAATGAGCTACAAATTCCGTTAATTTTACTGCAAATGCATTAAATTGAAGATCAAAATCGCATTCTATTGCACAGAAAAGTTTAACTGACATTGCTATGATATATAACTAATTACATTATTGCAGTAAAAATTTAATTCGCTACTTCTTTCATAAATCAAAACAATAATTTGTTGTTATTATAAATGAATATGTATAACCAAACTTTTAATAAATAAATCAAATAAATCAATTTCCTACAGGCAGTTTGTTTATTCTAACGCAATATGCATCACTAGATGGCTGCGCGGTGTAGCTAAACACACGACCGAACCGGTTGGTTTATGTGTTGTTCAACACTGGTTGCCTCTTTTTCGCACGAATCGTTTAGCGTTCGCTGTTTCTAATTTTACCAGGTATAAAATCTTTAAATATTTAAAACATCTGTACATTTTAACACAAAATCCATTTAAAATATGTGAACTTAAATAAGCGTAAACAAAGTACAATATGTATTATCGTTTAAAACGTTATAAATCACAGAAAATTGTTTTTGGTATAATTCGATTGGCGGCTAGTTGAAAATGACCACTGACAGCGCTAATTTTATTATGGATTAAACGAACGTGTGTGTGTTTGGTGTGGATATTTATTTAAATGACACATACATATGTGCTTATATTTAATATGTATATATATATTTTAATTGTTTTTGGTTATCCCACAGCTAAATAATGCCTGAACTCACAGAAATCAAATCCGACGCTGCTGCCAGCACATCGGCGGAGGCCAAGCCCGTTGAGGATGTACGCATCGAGGATGATGCCAGCGACAGCGATTCGGAGGATACTATTCCCGAGTTGGAAGATGCCACAGCCGGCGCTACACAGTTGGGTGGTGGTGCAACCGGTCTACCTATTGACCTCGTCTCGAAGGCAAAGCAATCACGCGGCGAAAAAAAGGCGCGAAAGATTATGCTGAAACTTGGCCTGAAGCAGATTCAGGGCGTCAATCGTGTAACCATACGCAAATCAAAGAATATACTCTTTGTCATTAATAATCCTGATGTGTACAAGAATCCGCATAGCGATACCTACATCGTATTCGGTGAGGCCAAGATCGAAGATCTCTCACAGCAGGCTCAAGTCGCGGCTGCTGAGAAATTCAAGGCACCTGAGGCAAGCAGTGCTGCAGATGCTGTCGGTGCTACAACATCGGTGGCGCCAATTGCCGAAGAAGATGAGGAGGAGGTCGACGATACCGGAGTTGATGAGAAGGATATTGAGTTGGTTATTACACAGGCGAATACTACACGCGCGAAGGCCATCAAGGCGTTGAAGAATAATAACAACGACATAGTCAATGCCATCATGGAGCTGACCATGCTGTAAAGTGTTCCGACAGTGCAACTTTTCTTTAATTGTTGTTCGTCGAAATGCATTTTACACCCAGTATGTTCTTGTTGATCATCACCCGCCTCATGAAAAAACGCTATATTTGACTTTAAAAAACACGCAGACCACAGCGAAGTGTCAGCAGCTTCCCACATGTGGAAATTATTATTCGAAAAGAAAAAAAAAATACCGATATCTTAACCAAGAATAAAGTGAATAATTAAATTACATACTAATGTATTTCAAATGATAAATGCTTTTATTTTAATGGAATCATTGGCTTTATTTCATCATTTGGCTAGTTTTATAAATATAAATGGGATAAGTTTGGCTTATATAGGTACACATTAATATTGTATATGATTTTGTTTTTTTTTTTTTTTAGTAGAAAATGCCGCTCATGTGTTGCATTGCAGTTTAAAGTTCAAAAGTTTGAGATTCTAGGTTGAGAGATTAAGTACAATAGGGTTACATAATCCACGAAATTGTTTTGAGAGTTACACTTTAAGAGCTTATAATACTAATTTGAAAAGCAATCGAGCAGTTACGTATAAAATATAAGTTCGATTAAATATAAAACAAATTACTTTACGACGTTTAAACAGATAATTTAGGCCCAGTTGCCTAACGACTTTGGTCCTGACACTAAGCCACATTTCGTAGTAGTACTAGTAATGAGTAGACACATTGATAGAGCTGAGAAAGTTTAAGCCGTACAACCATTTTCACTTTTATGACTTCAGTATAGACCTAATCCGAGTTTGTAGATATTAAATTTGCTAAAAATGTTTTTTACTTTTCGAGATTTAATAAATCGCAAATAAAAGTGAAAATGGGTGCACGGCTATTGTACACAAAATTTAAGCCTCCAGTTTTAGTACGCGCGCTTGACTGCGCGACTGTAGTTGTATCTCCGCAGGTACTTGCATCCAAGGTTCACCATCCGCCTGCATGGGGCAGGTTTCTTTGATGCGAAGCTGTAAATAAAATAAATTAAGTTGTTAGTTTCGAAACATTGGTAACAAGTGCATTTAATGATCTCCTATATATAATATTTAACATCTTAACACATCAAATCAAACTAGTAATGGTAATTCATCTATCTGTAAAATGTTTACTTACTCTTATCTGCTTTGCCTGACCAATGCGCACCGGTTTACTAATCTTGCACTGTAGCTGCGCTATATGAAATGAGGATACTATGCCAAACACCTCCATGCGACTATCCGATATGGAGTTGACTATGGTAACGTCACTATCGTTATTTGTCAATTCGCACAATTTGCACCCGGCGCCCCATGAATCTATGTTTAGAAACACAATCGACTGTAATTCCGGCAGTTCAATCAGTTTGTTATCCAGGAACAATTCTAGTTTGCGTTCAATGCGTTCACAATCGGGCTGCATGACTTGTTGTGTGCCAAAGGTGAAGTATAGCAACTGCAAAAAAAAAAACATTCTTGAAATGATTTTTTTTTTATTTTTAAATTTACTAGAACTCACTTTGTTGAAAATGCGACTGCTTAGCAAATAGAAACGCGATTCACGTGTTTTGTGAAAGTTATAGGTAACCAAAGCGTCGACACCAACGCTAAAATAATTATAGACATGAATTGTTCTAATGGGATGTCGCTGTATGGGCAGGCGATAGTGTAGCTTTTCTATTTGCAAATCATAACGATCCAGATTGATGGAACGTGCGCGTCTTATGTTGCGCAATATTTGCACTGGATCGAGTACAGCTGGCGGTTCTGCACCCCATCCAAGTATGCGAGACAGATCATTACCAGTGCCAAGCGGCATAATAGCTACTGTTGGTTGTGGCTGTTAAAATAAATGGTTTATGTTAAAGCATAAAGAGTAAAAAAAGAAGCAACACGCACCTTAATATTTAACGTGTAAATTGTATTAAGCACCCAACCGATGGTGCCATCTCCACCAGCCACTAGCACACGACAAGGACGTGGCATGGCCTTACAAGCCCACTGCAATGCATCCTGTGGTCCCCGCGTACCCAATTCCATTACTTGTAGCGGATGCAAATAACCACGCAACAGTGATAGTACGTCAGATCCGGTGCTACTGCCAGATTTTGTATTAGCAATGACTATTAACGGTTCCCAGTTTTCAATGTTGGGCGGCCTAATTGCCGCCAAATGTAGTCGCACCGATTCACGTGTACGTGCCGCCACAATTGAATACGGCGGAAAGATCATATCGCTGAATTCGCCCAGATCACAAACGGTATTGGCATCGATGCGTTTGTAGCAGTTATTATGATAACAACGCTGACACCAGGCGCAGCGCCAGCCATATAGCCCAGTACTAGTATGTTGATCCACTTCCTCTGCGCACATATTGCATTTCATGTTAGGTGGTAGATTTCCATGCACCCAAAGATGGCGCATTGATTGCTCATTATGCAACCATTTGTCCTTGCATCGATATTCTTTATCAGCTTGTTTTCGACATGCTGCCGTCGAATGAGCGCAAATGCCACAACAGTCGCAGAAAATGCCAGCGGACGGAGTCAGCAGTATTTCACATATATTGCAAAAACAAGCCTACAATTAAATCATTATAAAATAATCAATGCAACAAGTTGTTGTTGTTTTTCACAATCCTAATACCTGCTCTAGTATTTTTATCGATTTCCAGCTGTGGCGAGTTTTGCCCGAAATGCATATAACGTCTTCGACCAGCAGACTACGGCAAAATATAAAGATTAAGCTCAACGCCAGCAGCGAACCGATGAGCGCACTAGCGCTCAAATCAATACTCGCAATATCCATCTAATTAGCTTACATTAGCACGCTATTTTATAAACATTTTACTTTTTGTTGCTTTTTTTTCGTGCGCGGCTGGAATATGCAACAAAAATAATAATTTAATAAACGCCCACAGCTGTGAGTGCTGTAAAGTGTGCGCATCTAACGTTTAGCAACACTGTTGGTTATTTCCACGTGCAAGTTGCTATTACTTTTTATTTGCCGCTTGCTGCACACGTTTTGATTGCGTTTGGCGGAAAAATACATATATTTAAGTAAAAAGTCTAACAAAATGGGTCGTAAAGCAGAATATAGTGAAAAACAAAAGAAGGGACCTGGTCGGAAGGCACGCAAACAAGGACCGCCATCATTTCCAAAGAAATCTTTTGGTAAGTAAAGACGGCAGAATTACTTGCTACAACATTTTTGAAAACTCATGCTTTTCTCTTCCATAAACAGCGCCACTAGAAGAAGAGGATAAGAAGCTATCGCACCGTCAAAAGCAACGTGTAGCAAAGCGTGTGCAAAAGCAACAAGTTCAAAAAGCAAAACAAAAGGAGCGACAAGTTCAAGGCAAACAGACGCCGCGCAAGCAGAAGAAATACAACAGCGACAGCGAGCCGGAAGAGGAAGTGGAGGAGCAGCAGTCCTTTGAGGATAGCAGTGATCAGGAGGAAATAGAAGATGCACCATTGGATGTAAAAAATAACAAACAAAAAGCCAAAAAAGGATTCACGGATGACAACCAGGATTGGCTCAAACCGAAAGCAAGCAAAACATTAAAGCAAGCAATTGTAGAAGAAGATTTGGAAGATGAAGCAGAAGATGAAGATACTGAAGAATCACAAACAGAGTCCGGTGACGAAGACATAGAATCCGAGGATGAATTGGAATCCGGTGACGATGAAGAAGTGGAAGATGAACTTGAAGAGGATGACGAAGATGACAACGACACATTGGCAGTTGGCAAATTGGCTGATCTTTCCGATGATGCGAATTCCGATGATGATTTCGATGTTTCAGAAGATGAAAATGTGGTTGCTACAGAAGAAAGTGATGAAGATGATGATGACGACGATGATGATGATGATAAGTTACCTATTGAACGCGCCAATAAAAAACTGAAAAAACGGGAAGCGAAAGAGACGAAGCTGGCTGAAGACGAAATGCAAATGACTGTTGATCAGCAGGAGGTCTTTAAGTTTCCTGAAGAGGAAGAAGATCCCGATAAGGAGCTGACACTGCAGGAAGTGCAACAGCGCATAAAAGATGTCACGCTGGTATTATCCGACTTCAAAAAATATCGACAGCCAGACCGTTCACGTTCAGAATACATGGATGTGTTGCGCCAAGATTTGTGCCTTTACTATAGCTACAATGACTTTTTGATGGGCAAGCTGATGGATATGTTCCCATTATCGGAACTAATGGAGTACTTGGAAGCATCTGAGGTAATTATTATAAAATAGTCTTAATATTTTATATAATTTTGTAATAATTTTTATTTTTATAGGTTGCACGTCCACTCACCATACGTACTAACTCCTTGAAGACACGTCGTCGTGATCTTGCTGCTGCACTTATCAATCGTGGTGTCAATTTAGATCCGGTTGGAAAATGGAGCAAGGTTGGGCTCGTCATTTACAACTCACAGGTGCCGCTGGGCGCTACTCCGGAATATTTGGCAGGTCACTATATGATTCAAGGCGCTTCTTCTATGTTGCCCGTAATGGCGCTCGCACCGCATGAGAATGAACGTATACTGGATATGTGTTCCGCACCAGGCGGCAAAGGCTCGCATATAGCTGCCGTAATGAAAAACACTGGTACTCTCTTCGCCAACGATGCAAATCGTGATCGCATCAAAGCTGTAGTTGCTAATTTCCATCGTCTTGGCATTGTGAATGCTATCGTCAGCTGCGAGGATGGTACCAAATTCCGCAATATTATGACTGGTTTCGATCGTGTGCTGCTCGATGCTCCATGTACAGGATCCGGTGTTGTATCCAAGGATCCCAGTGTAAAGACCACAAAGAGTGAAATCGACGTGCAACGTTGCTACAATCTGCAGCGCAAATTGCTGCTCACAGCTATCGATTGCGTCGATGCCAAGTCCGCAACAGGAGGGTACATTGTGTATTCCACCTGTTCTGTGCTGCCTGAAGAGAACGAATGGGTTATAGATTATGTTCTAAAGAAACGAAACGTTAAACTGGTGCCCACTGGATTGGACTTTGGTGTCGAAGGTTTCACAAAATTCCGACAACATCGATTCCATCCCAGCTTGAATCTAACAAAACGTTATTATCCTCATACACACAATATGGATGGTTTCTATGTGGCAAAACTAAAGAAATTCTCTAATACAATACCAATTACTAAGGATGAACAAGAACAAGATGAGAAGCAATTGGACGAGGCCATTGAAGCAGCAGGGAACAAATCAAATGATGCAGAAGAGCAGGGTGCCGTAGAAGAGTCGAACGGTGAGGGCAAATCACATAAATTGCTCGGCAAACGCGCTGGTAAACCTAGTTTTACAGAAATTGAGCTTGATCTAAAGAAGAAGAAAAAAGAACAGAGCAAAATTAAATACGTAGCAAATGTATTCGAAAAACCCATAAAGATAGCTAAAAAGTCGAAAGCTTCAAATGAAAATCAAACTGAAACAAAAGTGCAGCCAACAAAGGGAAAGGATAACAGTTTAAGTAGCAAACAGCAAAAGAAGAAGGGATCTAACCCGTCTTTAGCTGCATCTGCGAATGGTCATTTGAATTCTGAGAAGCAGACAACGAAGCAGCAAAATGGTAATGCTAAGAAAGCAGCCACGCAGCCCAAACAGAAACAGCAAAAACCGGCAAAGTCAATAAAACTAACCAAACCGAAAATAGACATTGATGATATTCCATTACTAGAGGGTAAGCCCATTAAGAAGCAACTTAAACTGAAGCAAAAGTCGAAAACTGTGGTCGGACAGCTGAAAAAGTCCAAGACGGGTGTTAATAATGTAAAACCAGCACACAAAAATGGCAACAAAAATAATAAGAAACAAAAGCCAGGAAAATAATTAAGAAATTTAAAAATGTTTTTAGTTTTATACGAATTAGATTACTAAATATTTTAGTAAACATTTCTGTAAAGTACATCTAATTGCAATAGATTTTAAATAAACAAAAGAAATTAATTTCAAAAGTTAAAAGGTCATTCGATTAAGATAAGAAACAATGATTAGTGAGACTGCACTTGTGAAAATGAAGATGTTTAGGTTTAGTACTGAACTTGCACCAAAACTGTGCAGAACGCGAAAATGTTGAAGCACATAATTTGTTTACTACTAATGCAGCATGTTGCTGCACAAATGGACGAAACAATGCACCATTGTGCTGAAAGCGAAGCGTGTCTGCGGTATGTGGATACACGCACAGTTAATCTAATAGCAGCAAACATTGACACACGCGTCAATCCTTGCAGCAATTTTTGGGCTTACGCATGTGGTAACTGGAAAGCGCAGTATGGGCAACTTAATGTGGCGGATAACTTTGTTATTGCTGAGGACAATTACAACGGCAAGCTGCAATTTCTGTTGGAAGAGCATGAAGTGTACAATGTCACACCCAAATTGTGGATACAGCTACAAACTTACTACAACGCCTGCAGCAGATCTCTGACAAACCATTTCCAAGAAAAAGAGCGCATTTTACGTGTGATGCCGGAGCAGCTGACGTGTTTAGGGCAACTGCTTGACAATGATGACGAAACATTGGCTATGGATTGGTTACGTGCCACTGCGTTACTGCGGCGGTATGGCTTGAATGGTGTTTTCATTGATGAAACTGTTGGCGTGGCATACAATGATTCCCTCAGCTATGCGGTGCAATTAAGTATGCCCGAGGATAATGAGAATTTTGACAGCGCAACTGATTTGCAATCTTATATGCTATCTTACGGACTTATTAATAATATAACACCATATATTGTAGAACTATCGAAAGACATATATGCACTGGATACAGAACTGGCTGCGCTAAGCAAGGCATATAGAGATCCTGAGTCTATTGAAGAGCTACACAGCTTGGCTACACTTAAGCGCAGAATACCACAAATCGATTGGCAGACATACTTCGATATAATACTAGCCGAGCAAGCACCACAAGAGCTACGCATCGAAGTAACGGATGTGCTTTATTTCCAACAAGTGGCGCTACTGCTGCGGCGCAAGGAACAGCGCCAAGTTAATTTGTATTTGCTGATGCGGCTGTGTAAATCATTGTTGGAATATCTGCCAGCGGAGCGTACTAATAAGGGTTGTATAGCACATATGAATGCAATGCTGCCGCTTGGCATGAATTTTATCTACAATCAACATTTCTATGCTGCACAACGCATCGAAGATGAAAAGGCATTGCAGCAAATCTTTGAACAGTTGAAGTCCACATTCCGTGACTACATAAACGCAAATAAGCTACAGTTGAGTAAAAATGAGCAGCAATATCTACATGACAAATTGCAGCAGATGCGTCTAGCATTGGGTAATCTGCCTGCGCCAAACCTTGGCGTTCTGTGGTATGATCAACATTATGCGTCTATGAATCTAAGCGTCGAAAGCTTTCAACACAATCTCTGGCAAGCGTTAAATTTCCGCACAAGTTATCAGCACAAACAGCTGATAACAAACGGTGGACGTGTTAGTGTCCATAGCTACTACGTCAACGACGATCTCTACGAAGCACGTAGTGCACCATATTTTGTACACCAACGAAATTTGCTAATCGTGCCGTTGTCCTTTATGCAGTTGCCTTTCTTCCAGCAGCGACAACATATCATCTTTCACTACAGCCTACTCGGCTGGATATTGGCGCATGAACTGAATCATGGCTTCGAATTGGAGGGAGTAATCTTTGATGGCGCGGGCAATGAAAAGCCAATGGGATTTGCTATACAAAAGCACTTGGAATTTAAGGCTGCGCATGACTGCCTTAATCGGAGTATAGTTACAACAACTGCGCTGAAGGAACGCATGGCTGATGTAAATGGCTTTCAATTGGTCTACGATGCTTTCTTCAGTGGCGCCGGCTCGCAGTTACCACATCAACTGACATTTGCTCCGGCTGCTGACACGAAGTGGAATACGCGTCAATTATTCTATTTGAATTTCGCTCAATTCTTTTGTGGCACACTGCCCGAAGCGGTTGCGCATGATCGTGACGATGTGCGCGTAAATATTGTAGTTGCCAATATGCCTGAATTTGTGCGAGATTTCAAATGTGCGGTACATGGTGTACACACGCCGGCGGCATGTCAAATGTGGCGCAATAATTAGACAGACGCGTTTATTATACGGGTATTTTTTGCAATGAATACACTTTATTGAATTATTATTTATGGCGCTGTGGTGTTAACGAAACGCTACGATTTCTAACATAAATAAATAAAAAGTAATCACGCTGCTTTTCTATGGTATTACTTGGCATTTTGTTATACATACATACATACATAGTTGCTGCATTGATAAACTTTTACGCAACACCTTTACGAGGGATTGCTTTCCAAGTGGCGTCAAGGCAGTTTCATAGCATTTATAGCAGAACTCATCAAAAAAGCATTTAAATGCGTCATGTCAGCTTCAATTAATCGCAGTTTAATGCCGTTCCGGAAGCAGTGAAGTAGATATGGCTCATCATCATCAGAGGTGTATGTGTGTGTGTGGAACTAATGCTTGATTGCGTCGCTTTCGTAATTTGCATGTAAACGCGTTAAAAAATGGATAACAACAATAACAATGTGCCCGTTTGTAAATGAAAATGATGATGATGACATCGAAATCACAGATTTTATTGCGCATTTCTAACGCCATGCTAGTTCCATATTAATTACTTTGCTCTAGCTTAATAGGTTACGGGCAATATGTCAGAAATTCTTTGAAAATTCTAATCGTGATTACACTGAAAATTTATGTAAATGGTAGAAGGAGACATGGAAAACTCAGCAAAAGTAGAGCCGATATGAACATATTCTGTGTTTATCTTGCAAACAGACAACTTGAATTAAGAACTACTTACTGTCGAAAAATATGAAATTTTTATTTCAAATTATGCAAGTTATTGTATTTTTTTAATAAAGCAGAGGCGCGGCATGATGGGCTACTAAAAACAAATTTATATAAATTCTGTCGTTAAGATTGAACTACTTTCGTTGCAAGTACGAAAAGATTTTTTTTTTTTTTAACTCCATCATATATCAAGGACTAAACAAGAAAAGAAATTGAAATATTTAAATGAAGCAAAATGAAGCAAAATGAATTTTCAAACGTAGGGTTAAAATTTTGTTAACTAGTGTGATTAACAGAGTACTGCATTTTATGTAGAACTTATAGCAAAAATAATATATTCTGATTCAAATAAGTTCATGAACAAAATGCCGGTCTCACATAAAGCAATAGAGTGACAGTGAGAGCAAGACTAAGGAGGGCAAGAGTAAGAGAGAAAGCTTTTCGAAAGACCCACTTCACACCCACCTATACACCCAACGGAAGCTTTTACTGTCTTATTACTTTACGGTTCATTGTGCCGCATATCCACAAGTTGTTGTACGGTCTTAACGTATCCAGTAAACAGGAATTATTTAACTGCACGGATGCGTGCTCGGATTGTCGTTTTACGTATGGCATGTGTGTGGGTGGGTCCGGTTTTGTATGTGTCAGTGTATCTGTGTGCTTAAGAACTTTAATCTACAAATACGCCGTGCTGTCTTTTGGTTTGGCATGCAACATCACAAAGCTTTTCACAGTCATTTGCTGTCCGTTGTTGTCGTCGCGTGCTCAGATCGGATCGTACAGTTTTTATTCTATTAACAGATAATTTTATTCAATTTACGGAATTTTCTTATTAGAATAGTACATATTTTGGCTACTGGTTCACTCTTTCTAATTTCTTATTTTGCGCGCGTAAATTGACTTTTGCAGTTTATATACTCGTATACCCTATAAGAAATTGTTGTTTTTGGTCAATTATTGTTTTGGAACATATGCATAAAATGTGTATTTATAGTTTGTCAGCGTTACGCTGCGGTTCTGGTGCGTGTGTGTTTCCGGTGCGTCTCTTGAGAATTTCTCGCCCTAATAAGAATATCTAATTAATTTTGCTCATTGTAGTGTACAATTAAAATGGCGCATTAAAGTTAAAATGTATGAAATGCGCAGAAAATATTGGCGAAACAGTAATAAATAAATAATTATCAAATTCATTAATAACAAATGTGACAGTCTGCATTCATTGAATAATTAATTTGTAAATTATTTCAAATGAAATTTAAATTTTGTAAAAAGTATTGCGTTTTAGTAGCAGATAGTATAACAAAGTATTACTAGTTGAAAATATATATTAAAAATAAACAAGAAAATATAATAAGTGAATGAAATAAAAACAGCAATTGGACAAATGAAATGCGAAAAAAAAGGAAATTCAACAAGTTTAATATGTAAATCCTCAACATTTTTGGAATCGAAACACAAGAAACATTCGTGTTCGTCTAATCTAAAATATTAAATGATTAAAAACCACAAAAACGTAAGAATTATACTATTTATTTTTAATCTACATTTATATAAAATCTGACGGACAGTTATGTGGATACGTCTAGATATGTTCAAATTGTTTTGAAGAAAAAACGTTAACTTCGGTAGAACCGAAGCTATAATGCACTGCACACGATAATTCATCAAGCCTGGCGCTTAAAACACTTATTTGTCTGTCCTCTATTTCATCTTTTACCTATGTATGTAAACTATGTGAGCTGGAGTTTTATCGTTCATCCGAATTAGATTTATAGCGCAGTGCAGCCGCAGGGCTAGATGAATAGTTTATATAGCTCGCTATTCATTCGGAATTTTTCTCTCAAAGATTCCTAAAGTCTTTTCATTCTGCTACTGCGCCATACAGCACGACCGGGATCTTATAGATTTTCATTTTTGTCATACAAACTAGATAAATGATGCGTATAAAGTAGCAAGCGTAGTTCTAAACTCTCTTTGTATCCAATGGCTCAGAAAGGTTTCTTCCTTTCGTCACAGCGCTTTATATGTAGAATACCTAGAGCAGAGAGTTCATCATTCAAATCGGCTTGTCGAATATAATCAACAAATAGATTAGGATTTCCAGGATTTCTTAAAGTGTGAATATTTGGTCAATAATCGAACTTTTCGGTCTGAAGTCACAGTACGTGTGTCAGAAACTTATGTCCGATTGAAATGCGACTTATTGCATGGTAGTAGATAGCGCAAACAACAGGGTATCCTTTCCTAAAGATAGAACAACGAACACTGAGATTTAAAACATTAAGCATGTGGACCATATTTTGTCTAAAAGTTGATATATACTTCTTACCGCTTATTCCCTGAAGTTCTTGAATAATTCAACTGACAGCTCATCGTTATAAAATAAAGTTATTAATAACAGATGGTATTGGCATCACTTCACTATTGGCGGTAAATAGATTAAAGAAGTTACTTCTCTATATTTGCAACATCTGTATCCAAACTTCCGATTTGGGCTTAAAACCTTATTTCATGATATTTCAATGGAAACCCTCTCAATATATTGAAGCTCTAGCCTTTTTTTGTTCATTTTTCGTGCGCCTGAAGTGGACTACATTTATTGAAAATCAAATTAAATGCAAATCAAGACCTAATATTAAAAATCTTATGTGATAAGAGCCTCAAAAATAACATTTGATTGTTAAACTAAAATGAAGTCCAAAGTTTATTTTTCTTTTTTTATATCCAACTTTAGTTTAAAATTAACGCTTTATCTATGTACATGCAATTCGAATAATGTAAACATGTATCTGCCACGCGTTTAGCTTTTTTTTTATATAAAAATTGCGCGGTTTAAATAAATGATCTGTATATGTATAAAGTTAAAAAAAAAAAACAATTTCCTTTGGAGCTTAAGTTAAAAATGGCGTTCATACATTTCGCATAAAAACTGCGAACCGTCATTTTTATAGCTTCGTCTGTTGAGTCTACAAATCTGCATGTGGTCCAACGTCATATATAACTGTTTATATACCCTAAGTACGAGTACGAGTACGTGTTTGTGTATTTGTGTGTATCTGTGAATGGGTTTTAAAAGCATAAATAAAGATGTGCAAATAAAAGTATTTACTTGTTAGCGACGCAGGCAAATAAATGTTCATTCAAATAAGAAAAGAAGCGCAAATAAAACGATTTGCACCGCAGCATTTGTTCCTTTGTTAAGACCACTTAGCGCTCCATTAAAGCAATCATAACCAAAAAAAAAAAAAAAAAAAAATAAAAATCAACAAAAATATATAATGTACATATATGTATACATATATAAATACATTACTTATGCTAATTTAAAATCAATTAGCTGCAGCTCAAACAAATAAGTGCGCAAGTGCAGAAATAGCTAACAAATTTAAATAACTAAGCTAAATAGTTAAAAACAAAATATAAACTGTAAAAAGCTTTGCTAATAATGCGTTTTTTTTTTTTTTTTTTAATATATTTATTTAATTAATCGGGTTTGTTACAAAAAATGCTTCCGTACACAAATACCTGCCGGTGTACGTAAATGTTTAATATCAGTTGGAAACTGTAGCAAACGCTGCTGGAAAATAAACAATAAACAAAGTTTTACACCCACATAAAGACAGCCATACATACAGGGTGTTTTGCTCTATATATACACACACAGTTAATATGTCCGTCTGTCTGCATGAAAATCGTTATCAAGGCGTCTATAAGAAATAGAGCCTACAAATTTGCATAAATTGATTCTATTATTTATTCTTTCGATAAACCTGCCTCCCTCTATCAAATATTTCAAGTAGATACAGTTCGGACCACTAAAAGTGTTAAACCCCATAAAAATCTGTCTAATCTTTTTGAGTTTTTGTATGAAAAATTGTGTATAGTTTTTATTTATTTACGGAACTAGAAACGCCAACTTGCTTGATTCCTAAGTAAATATTTCAGATAGGCCAGATCAGAACACTTGAAGTGTTAGCTCTCATACAAATCGACTGCAGCGTTCTTTCTTGTTTTATATAAAATCGAATTTTATTATTTTTCTGTATTATGTATTATTTTTTTTCCGAAGAGTTCAGCAATTTTTTTTTTCCGCAAATCCGAAAATTGGAAATTTAAAATTAAATTTTTGTAAGATTTCATAATAGATAGATAGTATGTATGGCGCTGTCCCAAAAAAATGTAAGAAAAGAAACATTCTTTAGTATAATCTGTGAAGCCACCGATATTAACTCAACTAAAGTAGGTTTTTCTACAATATAAATCATATAAGTGGTTGGTTTGTTTATATGGCAACTACCACACAAATTTTTTTTATACAAAAATGTAATCTTAAGCAGAGTTTGGTACGATCATTGAATCTAAGTGTTCAAATTTTTAGCCGCTACATTTTATTGTCTCAAAGTACTCCCTCCATGTTCATAAGGAGACCAAGACACACGGACATAGCTTCATATATTCGGACAGTAACAGTTTTGTCAGATTTGTTTCCCAATTTTGTCAAAAGTATTAAGTATTAATTAAAAGTATTAAAAGTATTAACTTTATATATGCATACTATCATACAAAAGCTTATCAATCGTAAAATTAAACACCCTGTATTGCACCAGATTCCAATCAGTGTTGTGTGTTTGTCTTTGATCAGCGGCAAGTGTTGCTGCGTTTGGTTTTGTTGTCTTTCTATTAATTTTTTTTTTTTAGCTTTTTCGGCCAGGTCGGCTGAGACTGCATTTAGGTGCACTGTGCACTTCTGTTATTGTTGTTGTTGTATTAGTGAAATGGCTACTTTTTGTTGCTGTATAGGTTACACTATTTTTTTTTTTTTATCATTTTTTTCGTTGTTAATATTTATCTGCGGCAAATAGTAAAACACACAACGCAATGTTAAAAAAAAAATATAATAAATCGAAATAAACTTCGTTGGAACTGCAACTTTTATACCCTTTTTCATCTTATATCTTCTATCTTAAATTTAGTTTATATCATAATTAATAAACGAAAAATTCCAATTGTTTACCATAAAATTATATTTATATTGTTTTAATAGTTTTGTTTGTGTACAGTGTATATGCTATAGTGACTCAATTGGTACAAAACATAAATTTGAGTATCTAGCCTGAACAGTAAAGAGTTCTATTTCCTGTACCCCTATCTAGACAATATGTTTGTATGGCACATCATACATAAATTCGAGTAACTAGCTTGCACAGTACCCTCTACTGTATTTCCTGAACCTATATATATAGAACATATAGTATATTTAATAATTTACTATACTACATACATATGCATAATATTGCGCTATAAGCTTGATAATAAATTAGAGGTAATCTCAGTTTGAAAATAAAATTACAAACAGCCAAACAAAAAAAAAAAAATAAATAAATAAATAAATAAATAGACTGAAAGTCGGACAGCCGAAACTTAATATAAATGTGTATACTCATAATTTATAGAGTTGTGCCCTATTCTAGCAAACTGACATGTAATACCCCTTTCATACTACATACGAAGGGTATAGAATAAATAAAAAATTAAATTGCGTGTACATGGGTAAAAAATTACTCACTGGCTGCACTTGACTGTGCTGTTTGCATATGAATTATTGTGCAAATACATTTTTAATTATAGATGAGTGCAAAAGTTCACAATTTTAAATTAAAAGCATGTTTTTTTTTTAAGGCATAACTTCATTTTTACAATGAATTTTGCATTTGTTAACTAAATTTAATAACTAAATTGCATTTGAATATTATGAGTTGAAAACTTCTGTTATGGCGTGTTGTCGATTTGTTTCGTCGTATGTTTATAATTGTAGTTTAAGTGATTTACTTTGTGCAAAATTCCATATTTATTATACCCTGTACATATAGAAGAAAAAATGTATATTAAATGTCTGCAAATATATGTAAAGCATATTTACTCTTGATCAGCATTAAGTCGAATTGATATACATAGACCTGTTCGTCTGTCAGTTTCATGTTAGGACATTTAGTCGCTCTCATTCCCTCTACAGATTAGTACTACAGTGTAGTACACATAAAAACATGTATCCTTTCTGAGTTTTTCATTAAAAATTTTTAGTTTTACTGGTAACTTTAGCTAAAAACGCCAATTTCTTATAAAAAAATTGCGCATAGTTGCATAACAGATCTCTAAAAAGACCATCCCTCCTGTGTTTTTGTAAGAAAAACCTTTTGTTGTGGCTTAGTTTAGCTTCAAAATAGCCCACACTTATGCAGATTGGCATATATCCCATACAGAAATTAGAGATGCAATACGGGTACAGGGTATCTCGAATTCGAGCATAGTGTTCTTGCGCGTTGTATGCTGATTATAATACAAGTTTAACAACTCGAGTAGACAGCACTGATATTTAATTATATATGTACATACCCGCTCATTACACATTTAGTAAGAAATTTAATACTTTCAAGCATTCATTAGGCTGTCGTCGAACGAGTTACAACAGCTGCCTTTGATGCTGGCATCTAATTATAAGCTAAACAAATGAAATTGTGATTCTTTATGAAATTCAATTTCATTTCTCTGAGCAATTTAAAATGCGGACAAACAAAAAGCAACGCATAAATAAAAGTAAATTGCCACAGTTGTCATAAATCGAAAAATACAAAAACGCAGTACAACGGAAGTCAAAGTCAACTTAACTTAATTCAAGTCGAGTGAGTTCCAGTGCGCAAAGGAAGCACTGATGTGCATCATTGTTGTTGTTAAAAACATAAAACAAATGCTCATGAAAGTTTAATTTTTCGTATTACAATGAGCCACCTGTATTTGTATTTATGTATACATATACGTAAGTACGTACATTTTATACAATAAGTATCTAGATACATACATACATACATATATACATACATACATTTTTTGGCAACTTCGCTTTTAACGCACTTTTGCCATGAGCAGTTTTACTGTCAAAAACTGCCAAATGTTTTATAATTTATAAAGAATTCTGCATAATTTGGCTTTTGTAATTTAAGTTGCATGCGTTACTTCTATATCCTTTAATCATAAAGAGTAAAGTTAGCTTGTGAAAATGTTTATTTATATTAACCGAAAGTATATGAAATAGGGAGAAGTCACTTAAACTACACAAAGACACTCACACAAATAGGTGGTGAGTGTCTTTGTTGAACTCACGGGTCTTTTCCAAGATTTGGCGTAATGTGAATATTTGGTCACTGGTCGACCTTTTTGGTCTGAAGCCACACTGATATCGTCCTATCAGTGAGTCGGTATATGGCTTCAGCCTATTACACAATACGCCCGACAAAGTCTTATATCCAATGGAAAGGAGACTTATTCCGCGGTAGTTGGCGCAAACAGCGGGGTCTCCTTTCTTAAAGATAGGACAGAGAACACTGAGATTCCAGTCATTGGGTATGCGTTCATCGGACCATATCTTGCATAAAAGCTGGTGCATACTCCTAACCAACTCTTCGCCGCCGGTCTTAAATAACTCAGCTGGCAGCCCATCAGAGCCTGCCGCTTTGTTATTTTTCAGCTTTTTAATAACTGAATCGACCTCGTAATAGTCCGGTGGCTCTACAATAGTGCCATCATTAACTGGTGGTTCCGGTGTCATTTCTCTTTCGGCGGTATTGTGCGCTTCATCGCCGAGTAGGTTGGAGAAATGACTACTCCATAATCTCAGTGATTCCTGTTCATCCGTTACCAGACTTCCATTCTCATCCTTACAGAAAGTTACTCCGGGCTTAAAACCTTCAGTCAGACGCTTGACCTTTTGGTAGAATTTTCGAGCTTCATTTCTGTTACGGAACATCTCAACATCCTCAAACTCCCGCCTTTCTTGCTCCTTTTTCTTGCGTCTGAAAAGGCGTTTCTCCTCCCTCCGTTTCTCTCGATATCGCTCTCTAACAGCTCGCGTTGCTCCCGACTGCAGAGTTCGCTGATAGGAAGCGTTCTTCTCTGCAGTAGCATTGCGACACTCCTCGTCGTACCAAGAATTCTTCACAGGTTTTATATAACCAATGACATCCTTGGCAGCCCTATCTATGGAGCGGGTAATATGTGTCCACTGCTCACATATATCTCGAGAAATCGGAGAGGTTTCCCGGAGCATTCGGGAGAGTGTGTTTGAGAAGGCTGTGGCGGTCTGCTCTGATTGCAGCTTGCCGACGTCTAGCCTTCGTTGCATGTTGGAACGTGCGGCATGCACTACGCTGAGCCTAGTGCGTACCTTGGCTGCGACAAGATAGTGGTCCGAGTCAATGTTGGGACCACGTAACGTTCGCACGTCCAACACGCTCGATGCGTGCCTTCCGTCAATCAGAACATGATCGATTTGGTTGCGTGTTTTTTGATCAGGACTCAGCCATGTAGCCTTGTGGATGTTAAGATGTTGAAATCTGGTACTACTAACTACCATGTTCCGACCTGCGGCGAAATCGATTAGCCTCTCTCCATTATTGGAGGTAGTGTCGTGAAGGCTAAATTTTCCGACGGTTGGGCCAAAGATTCCTTCCTTCCCAATCTTGGCGTTGAAATCGCCAAGCACGATTTTGACATCGTGTTTGGGACAGCGCTCGTACAGGCGTTCCAAGCGCTCATAGAATTCATCTTTAGCATCGTCGTCTTTCTCTTCCGTCGGGGCGTGCGCACAAATCAGGCTAATATAAAAATATTTAGCCTTGATGCGTATCGCGGCTAGACGCTCGTCAACAGGTGTGAACCTAGAGACGAGGCCACGTAGTTTCCTACTCACCACGAAACCACATCCAAATTCGTGCTTACTCGCATGGCAGCTGTAGTAGATGTCACAGGATGCTTTTTTAGAGCAACCCGGCCCTATCCATCGGATTTCTTGGATTGCGGTGATGTCAGCCTTGCATTTTTCGAGGACATCAGCCAGCTGGATACTTGCACCATCCCAATTAAGGGTGCGGACATTCCAGGTGCATATCCGTATATCGTGATCCTTATAGCGTTTGCGGGGGTCGTCATCAAAGGGTCCGTTCCGAGGCTTTTTTTTCGTTTTCATTGGGGGGTTTTTTTTTAAAGTGGCGGGTCCCAAGCCCAGCGCACCAACCCCTTTTTAAAGGAGAGGGGGCCCCTTCGCCTTCTCACGTTAGCTCACCTCTGAACGGATGTTCAGAGGCTACCCAGGAGATACGTGTCCTAACGGACGTGTGAGTTGCTTGGATCGTTTGACACAAGAATCATTGTTGGCCATTCCCAGGTGTATGGCAGTCAACAACTTTCCACACAATGTGCACTTGAGCAAACGAATCCCAATCTCCCAATAGAACAGGTAAAAATGCCGAAGAACACCTGTGACTTTAACAAAGTTATACAGTTACTATTTGGAGTTTATAAAGCAGCTTTTCAATTATATGGTATCATCTTGCACAACTTTATAATGCCTTGGACGGTTTATGACGATGATTGGATATCTAACTGGCATCAAAAATAAGCAGCGAAAATAACACGCGATTGGGATCAGTAAGCAAATTAAAAGTAGAGACGATAATTAAGATATAAATAACCCTGATCATTCCGATATTGCTGTATGACGCAGAAGCATGTATGAGATGGAATGAGAATGGAATGGAATTGTTAGAAGAAGTTCTAAGCGAACAACCGACTGATCGGGCACTTGTATGGAGAAGTCTTTGCGTACTAGTTTAAAGGATATATCGTTTTTAAAAATAAAATGAAACGTTCTTTCTCTTTAAAGTATCGTACTTAAAATAGTTTCCTGAAGCGACATTAAAGTCAACAATAATCGTTATCAAGCCGGAATAGCAATTGATTGTTCAACAAATTTGATTAAGTAGGAACAAACCATCTTTTTAACAGAACGATGCAACTTGACATACCACTAAAGGGCCAGCCAGTGGAAGAAAAGTCGCGCTGACAATTTGCTAACCTGATCGCCAAATGAAGATTTTTTTTTAAGTTTTTAACGGTTGACCCTTTATATAACATATAGTTGTATGCAAAATACAAAGACGCATTGTTTCAATAGTGAAAAACTGTTTATTTTCGTTGAAAGTGTTAAGTGCTTTTAATAAAAAAAAAAAACGTCAGAATGTCTGTTTTATGTATTTTAGCGTTGCATTATAACAGTGCGTATACGTAATATGCATTGATATTGTATGTATTAGGCGGCTGTACTCAATACATTGCGTATACGCTACGTTGCAAAAATGATTATTTGATAAAATTGTCTTTAAATACATATTTAAGTACAATACAATAAAAAAAAAAACCATTCTAAATAAATGAAACGTAAATAAAGCAATGCTTCATATATAATTCTATCAAGAACAACAACAAATAGCAACAACTTTCTGCGCCATTCAACTAAGGCATATAGTACTCTAATTCGTGAGCTGTTATAAAGATTAATAAACTTTGGCAACTGTTCAAATTTATATTCATTTTACATTTTACAGCAATTTTATCAGCGTAAACAAATATTGTTTAAGAATAAAACAATCTCAGGACAGCTCACATGCTTATCTTAAACAAAAGTCATTAATATTTAAACTCTGGATTATGTATCCAAGTATGACCTAGGTCCTTGTTGGTGTTTTATATAAAGAATCTAGAACTTTAATTTATTCTGATTGAGATACACCTGAGATTCTGAAAGATGAAAAAAATTATAGCAAGTGTATATACAGAGATGTAAAAAAAAAATTAATGTCCCTTTACACGACTTAATGGTTGATTTTGAGTTCGTTTATGTTAAAACAAAATACCAGCCCTCGATGTAAGTTATATCTTGCAGTTTTTCATTAGCAGAAGTTGTCAACACCGCCAACAGCAAAAAAATTAATTGAATAAGAGATGAGCTAAGAAATTATTTAATACACAGGAGAATGCAAGAAGCCGAAATTAACGTTTGTATTTATATTCTGATTTATATCTCCGATATATGTATTTAGTCTGGCGTCATAAATATGCTTGAACGTTCTTTATATTGATTTGTTTGTGCTGCTTATTTATTTAATATTGATGTGCATTAATATTATTATTACGTATAGACTTTAAGACTTATAGGAATTTACGCTCATTACACATGAACATACGCTACATGCCTTACATGACTTTGCACTTTGTTATGTACGTATCTAAAGCTGATGGTGCGCAATTATAGTTGTGTACTTTTGATCGTTATCTAAATAGTATAAAATATTGCAATTCTATACTCATTTTTTATTGCTCGTGATAATTTTTTATTTTTAAATTAAATACGAATTGCCGGAAATTCATTTATCGAAATATATAAAACTAATTCAATTAATTTAAGTTTCTGTTATGTTAAGAAATTGTTAATTTAGCATGTGGCGATAGCATTCAGCACAAACTATTCGCACAAATCAGTGCAGCATTGTATTTATTTATTTTGACACTTCATATATCAATTTAAAAGATTTGCAATTTTCTGCGCTGCTTGAAAGCAAAAAAAAAAAAAAAAAATACAGAAAATCTTTCTTTTTTTGTTTTTCCACATCAACACATTTTCTTTAAGGTTTTACTAATGCAAAATTGAAAGGAACTGTTTTGAGCTCATTAGTTGTACAAAATAGCTTTTAACCATTAAAACAAAAAGAAGAAAGTACGCAGAAGTCGAGTTTGCTTGACTACGAGATACGCTGTATATATTTTATTATAACAATGACATGAAATAACATAAGATACATAAAATATGTCTCTAGCTGAATTAACCCCTTCTAGTGGCCCCATCGGAATCTATATGTGCTATTTTATAAGCGTTTGTAGTTAAATAAACAACAGTAAAAATTTCTGTTTCTATGTTTAGTGCCAAGCCAATGAATACCAGTATTCGAAGAAATAACAGGAGCGTCTAATTATCCAATTATCTATTTCGACTACAATTTAAATGCTGATCAAGAATATATATCTATATATAATTTACTGCGTTTGTCCTGAACTTAATATACCCTTATACCCTATGATTGCAGAGTATAAAAATTAAAACAACAAATTTTGTTTTGCTGCTAATGGAGCGCTGATGATAGACAAATTACTAAATTCGTATTAATAAAATATGCAAAGAAATTATTTTACGGAAAATATTCTATCGTTTTGTATTAATTATAATAAATTTGTAATGTCTGCTGTCCGTCCATATTGCATGCTGAGCTATTAAGCTAAAACATTTAAATTCAATAAGTTGCTAAAAAATTCTTAGCAAATTGAAGGCGCCATTCATTCATTTAGACAGACATCATTCAACCAGTAGCACAGCAGATGCGCATAAAAACGCCACTCAATTGTATCTCTTGTGGTGTATCAAACTGCAACATTATATGAAATTTTGCGCTTGTTTGCGCATTTTTATTCATAAATTTCTCATATTTTAATCTCATGTCTACGGTTGTCAGCGCTTAAAGTCGTTGCATGACATGCCTGCTAACAGCGTCTAACCTTTGGTCATACATACAAACCCGTACAAAAGTATCTCAAGTCATACATATATCGCAGTTTTAATATTTAACTAAATTTGATTTGTAAATTTTTGGAAAAAAAAAAAACATTCAATCAGTCACATCGATTAAAATGTTTTATAGTTAGATACATTATTATTCATTCGTACATGAAATGAATGAAATTTGTTGTTTTTTCGCTGTTTGTTTAAGGCATTTCAATCAAAGGCATTTGCTCAAAGGTCGTAAATTTTTTTGGCAATTGATAATGTTTGATAGAATGTAGACCGAACATAGACATGTGCTGAGCATAGACATCATCGCCGCTACCAATTGTGGTAATTGAGATAATGTTTGCGAGTGCAGTTCAAAGCATTTATTGTGAAAATAGAATAAATATTACTCTTGGCAATGCAATGCACAAAGGCAAAAAAGAAAAATAAATTTAACCAGTGAAATCTTTTTGGTGCTACTGCAGCTTGAACAATATTCACAAAATTAGTTCGGTCTGAAATTTAGTACTTAGAATAAATAAAAATTATTAAAATTATTATCGGGAAAAGGAAACAAAGAAGAATGCTTGAGCTTGCTCTACAGTTACCCTTTGAAAAATTTGGCTTTTAAGGAAGTATAAAGTATAAAGTATCGTTAAAGTCAAATAAATAGTTAAACATATTAAAATAAATGGCAACATGTGATACAAAAAGCTAATTTTAACTTTTAATTGTTCAAAAACCATAAAATTTAATATAAACATTTTTTCTTTCTATGAGAAACATTTCTAAACGTTATAAAACCAAAGACATTATTGAAAAAAAATAATTAAATAAATTTTTTATATGAAGATTTTCCTCAGGATTGACCAAAAAAAAAAAACCAAAAAAAAAAAAATGTATGTAAATAAACTCGACTTTAAGATACCCTACATTAACTAGAAGATAGATATCTGGACTCGTGTAGAATATTATATTGGAAATAGTATAAGTAGCAGAAAATTTGTCATTTCAAAGTAAATTAAACAAAACAACAAAATATTTTCCATACAACCAACTAGAAGGTGGGCAGTTTTGTATGGGGGTCCCACATAAACCAATATGAAATATTTCATTACAATATAAGATATATACATATATAAGATAATAATTAAACACTACTAAAACATGAAGGCTCTATCTTATATAGTCTTGAAGTAATAACTGTACATAGCCAGACTAAAAGCAACCTCTTAGTGGTCCTTAATAGAACAATTTAATAAAATTGACGCAAAATATACCAAATTCCTGTACATTCTATTAATCAGAACTGTAACTTAATACAATATTTAATAAGAATCTGTTAAAATAGAACAAATTTGGTGTTATAAAACCTCAGAATGAGCAGTAATAGTAGAATTTAAATATGCAAACTGTAAGGCTCTATCTCTTATAGTCTGGAAGTTCAGTCAGGCAGACGGACATGTCTATATTGACTGGACTTCTGATGCTCCTTCTGCTTGTTACAAACATCTGCACAAACAGGGTATAAAAAAACAAACATATTAAAGTATTCAATATTGAAAAAAGCCAAGTCGATATAGACATGTCCGGCATACAAACGTACCGCAAAAAAAAGTGCTTTATTTAGGACAGCATCAATGAAGACTTCTTATATATGATTTAAAGCAATGAAAAGAGGTGTACCAAATAGACAAAATTAAGCAGAAGTAAAAATTTAGCGCCGTCGCAAACTCTCCCATTTTCGCCGTTCCACATTTTAAAGGGTACTTAAAAATATTTCAAAGAATATTGAAAAGAAATCAAATTGCGAGAATGTTGTGTATGGCATTCAAAAAAAAAGGTTATAAACTCATATTTGTATAGGCTTTTTATAAAATTTAGTCTTCTAGTCTGCCAGGAAGTGATATATGGCAATAGATAATATATGGCATCTATCAAGTCTTTTTTTTTCCGCGTTTGAAAACAACTATAAAACTCTTCATAAAAGATTTATGGTGACTTTTAATTTTACTTTATTAAAAAATATTAACAAAATAAAAGTAAGTTCTTAAACTAAAATCCGACTACTGTTAAATCACGCTTTAAAGGAAACAGGATACAGGCAAATATTTTCATCTGAAATTATATACAAACTATTAGTTATTTGTTATATGTTTAATAAATGTATGAGGAAACACATGAACATACGTATTCAGATGATTGTAGAAATATTCCAACTATGTGTGTAGCGTTGAATTAAATGAGGCTTATATATAATGGAAATTTTCATTTTTTAGCCAATTTAAGCAAAACTTGAATTTATATGCATAATGGCTTGGCACAACTTCGATTATGAAGAACACGAGTTAGGCACGTATGCGATTAATTTCAAATCTTCCGAAGCGTATGACAATATAGAAAAGCAGATGCGAATTATGGGTGATTAGGAAATGTTTGCAAATAATAAATATTGACATGCGCATCCTTTCCCGTGAGAATACGTATGTAGCAATAAAATGCCAATAACAGAGACATGTGTGTCCCTCATATAGCAGAGACTTTAACAATACTTCGAAAAATGTCCTACAAGTCGCAACGATTCAAATTAAGATATTAATTTCCTTTGTTACTAGCTGCTTCAAACGAATATCTAAACAATTCAATATACATACAGCCACATATGAGTGATTCCATAAAATATTAATAAAATTTACTAATTCAGAATTTATCGCATAATTGTTTATATGAGCTTTATATGTAGTGCTTGGATCTAAAGTGTACTGATCTGTTTTAAGACAAATTATTTTTCACGGAAACATATTAGTACAAAAATTTTAAAGACATTTTCAACAGAACAACAGACTCGCAAATCAAAACTCATAAAAAGTCTTTTTGACGGGTTTCAGCAGGATACAAAAAAGAAAAAAAAATGTATGCCAAAAATATGCGTTCAGAAATGGTTATATAATAAAGTCGAGTAAGAATTAAGGAGAAATAGACAACTTTAGCATTCCACCCAAATGCCAGCACAGGTATTTTTATTAAAATTGTATAAAACGTCAAATCTTAAATAGAATTATCCGTTTTTAGGTAACTATGGCAGCGTGTAGCTACATATTCCATAGATACTTCATGTAGGCACATCGTTTGCTCGTTTCAGTTTCGTTTCGTTTTCTTTGCAACATTTATCACATCAAATACCAAACGAACCATGTGTTATGGCGTGTGGCATGTGAAGCTGGTCGCGTTGGTATATCCTTTGACATAGGAGCGCGACATATACCTGAATCAGATTTATCTCGAAACTTGACATTTTTATTACAAGCTGCACACACACGAATACAATGTAGGCGCCACTTGTTTGCTTGAGAGTGCGTGAGTTTAGGCTAAATCTGTTGCTGTCTTTCAGTGTGTATGTATATGTCACAGCAAGGTTTAGGGGCAATGACAATGAAAATACACAACAAGATAAAGCCATAGCTTCGGAATTTTATACAAAAAATACAAAAAAAAAAAAAAAAACAAAAGTCAATGTTGGGTCTAGTGTATATTGGAGCACCTTCATTAATATATATGTATAAGAAAGCAACATATATGAAATAACCAGTACGTATTGAAACAGAAAACTTTATATTGAATCAAATCAAGAAAAACTCTTAAATATTGTTGACAAACATAGTGATAGACCAATGACCAATGTACAGGACGATATACATATACAATATAATTTATGACAGTCTTTAAGGTGTTACAAGCTGACTGACAAACCGACCAAACCTTTTCGCTCGTTGTACGAATGGCATAAGAACAATAATGAAATGGCGCGTATATACGATTAGCTTGCAGACTCTTTCATGTCGGAGTATTTAGACTTTAATAAATAACTTGACACTTGCTGCTGTATCTGTTGTGTTTCATTCAAGTTTAATCACACAGAAACACAAAAAAAAAAAAAAACAAACAAAAAAAAAAATAATAACCACGACACGACGGTGTGTGTCTGAGATCTTACGCGCTAAAATACTTCACCTAAAATGTGTGTTAAAGGTGTGCTTTGAATTAACTTTGCCATATCACGATGTATTTATCTAAATAAGCGCACAAACTCAAGTTTTATATAAATAGAGATAATTCTTGATACATAATATGCTAATGCTTAATGAAGCGTTTAACGCAATTAATTAAATGCTTAACCCTATGCTGACAAATTGATTGAACACTTTAAAAATAAATATAAATATAGCTTATACAAAATTAATTAGCATAGAGTGTGACACTATTTGAATTATGTGATTGTTACAGTTAATAAATTTTAATATGCAACTATATAGAAATTAATAAACTCATTGGATGGATGTCAAGTTTATTTAGATTTTAACCTTGTCGAGAAGTTTTTTTTTTTTTTACTTTTTATTTATTCTTGTGACTTGACTTTATCTAAAGATAGATAGCAAATCGTATAAAAAAAAACTATGATGCTTGCGGTATAACCGAAACTTTTATATTCTTAACATGTTTTCTTAAATATAAGTTTTAAATTTTTTTTAGTTCGTATTTGGAAATACTTATATAGTATATAATTATATATCTAGATAGTGTAGTGCCTGATATGCTGTGAATGAAAACATATTTCAGAAAAATTATTAATTAAAAAGCTAAACATTTGTTTACCTGATTACAATGATGTTATAATTAACAGCTGTGTAAATTGAACTAGTATTCAAATTTAATTAGAATTTTAAGAAGCACAAACAATAAATAAGTCTGACGTAAACATTTCTTAACTACAAAAAAACAATTTTTTTCTAAGTACGACGGTACAAGGTGGCTAATTTTTTCGTGGATTTAACGTTGAAAATTCTTATACCATTAAGACTTCTCGAATTAAAAGCGTTACAAACTTTGTATACAATTTAAGCTGCTTTCGCTTTGAATATAAAAACATAAAAAACTAAATAAATAATAAATCTGACTAATTTGTTTTTCTTTTATTTTTTTTTTCTTTTCTCATTTCAGATAAGCACAGCAAAGGAAGTACAATTTTGAATAATTTTAATTACGTTGCGAAAGCGAAAGTGCGCGCACAACTAAATTAAGTAGCAATCAACTGAATATAACTAGAAAAAAAAAAAAAAACAATTAAACTGCGACGATTAAGTGTTTCATACGCTTCATGAATTTAAAACAAAAAACTTTTAACAATACAAAACAAAAACAACAAGTGTCACCCAACGTGTATAATAAAGTACCGCAGCTTCAATAAGAATCCAGGCCAGCGAGCGTTGTTCGTTCATGTGCGCCAAATGCATAAAAATTTAACTATACTCTAAACATAGATAGAAGCAGGAACAGCAGTTAAGTGCTTAAGACCATATTAAAGTGTAACATTGTACGCAAAGCGAAAGAAATAGCGAAAGAAAAATAAGAAAACAGAAAATGGCGGAGGACGACGATTTACGCGCATTTGTTGACAGCTTGACGGATAACTCCGCGGCGGACATTGCCGACATTATTGCCAATTTTTCAACGGAAATGCTGCAAAAGGCAAGCAATGCAATGGATGCCGTGAAACTGCGCGGCAACGAGCAGCAACAACATTTGCAGCAACAGCAGCCACCATTAAGCGGTGCATTGTTGTTGGTAAATCGTTCATTGGAAACACAATGTCTGCAACAGCAACAGCTCGAAATGGCCGCTTTAACGGCTAACAATATATCCAAGGCTAATGGACTTCTTGGTAATGTAAGTAAGTTACAGCTTTGATTTGATAGGATGATGCCGAAGCACAATTTAAAGTTTTATACTTCAGACTACTTTACAAGCAGTTGATACCGACCTTGTTCGAAATAAAATTTAAAAAAAAAAAACGCAACAGACGCAAATATAGTAAAACTAGACTCTCTTAAAGTCATCTCCAAGCTCTTGTCGTTCATACGGACAGACAAACAGAGGAACAGCAGGACATTTCTATAATTCTCAAATTCTGATGTTGATCATGAATATATACATGTACTATAATATTTATAAGTATACATAATATATTTGTACCAGTACTTCTTCTATTAATTGAAAGAAATAAAAATATTGGAAAAACGCTGCTCTAAATGTATCGAACTAAAAGTAGACTTTGTTAAGGAATAAAAAAAAACTATTCGGGATGATTATTTGTTTGCAAAGTTTTATATTGTTGTTATTTTACGTTAATCATTATGAAATGTTCTATATAGGTCCAGATCGGAGCACTAGAAAGACTAGCTTCCATGCAAGCTTTCTGTATCTTTGATGTATTTGACGTCAGTTGAAATAGAATTTGAATAAAGGTCCAAATCGGAACACAAAAAAATCGAATTAATATGGGTATGTCTGTCTGCCTGGCTCTCTGGCTGTTCTTATGAACAACAAGTACTTGAAGACTATTCAAGTTTAGCGGTAGTTTCCCTTGCTGGGTTATTTCGTTGTTGTTTACTTTGCTATATAATATTATATAATAATATAATAATACCAAAACAAAATATCCAACACAAATCCATATAGGAATAAATCCTTATACAAAGACGTTGAGCACACCTAATGTCAGCCTTCGATCTTATCTTGAAACAAGTCTGTAGAATTTTGTTATTTATTTTTTTACGAAATAAAATCATTTTAAAGTAGCTGCTGTTTCTCAACTTCCAAGTTTTTTCATACTGATATTTAAATTCTATTAACTAAAAAATCTTACGATTTTTTTGCTGCCCTTCAGTAAAAATTGGCTACACACTTGCATGCGTTCATGTAATTTAAATTGAATGATTTTTAATATTCAATAAACAACAAATTGGATTTACTATTAATACCAAAAGCGACCTACAAATACTACACAAGAGTGTATAAACTTGGATGGTGCTCATTGAGCATAGCTAATGAATTTTTTCAGGCCTTTCACTTTATACCCGTAGCTTCGCGCCCAATCGAGTAATGCAGCTTGAAAAACTGTTTTAAATTTATTTATCTACAACAGCAGACAACAAGTATTTGTTAGCCGTGATCGTCTAGTGGTTAGGACCCTACGTTGTGGCCGTAGTAACCCAGGTTCGAATCCTGGTCACGGCATTTTTTTTTTTATTATGTTTATAAATAATTTTATTTTTTTTTTTCTCATTAAAGGCACAAAATCTCAGCTGTCCCACCTCTTTTGACTCGGTGCTTTGTTGGCCACGTACAACCGCTGGCACTTTGGCCATCTTGCCGTGCTTTGAAGAATTCAAAGGAGTGCACTACGATACAACAGGTGGGATAGATTTAATTAAAATTTACGATCAAATTATATTAAAAACGGAATTTATATATAGATAATGCCACACGTTTCTGCCACCCCAATGGCAGTTGGAGCAACTATACTGACTATGAGAAATGTGAACAGGCCGGAAATTTGCCTATCATTCCGGACTTTGCAACGAACATTGAACTGCCAGCAATCATCTATACTATCGGCTATCTAGTGAGCTTTAGTGCGCTAGTTTTTGCTTTAATTATATTTCTAAGTTTTAAGTAAGTAAAATTTAAATTCAATTATTTAGTACAACCAAGTTAAATTTTTTTTAATATTTTCAGAGATCTGAAATGTCTGCGTAACACAATACATGCTAATTTATTTCTCACCTATATAACAACAGCACTAGTCTGGCTGCTGACGCTCTTCATACAGATGGTGACTATAGTTGGCTCTAAACTAAAATTAATTTTCCTAATTATAATCCTTTCACTTCACTGCAGCTGTCCAACGAAACAAGTAGCGCAGGCTGCATAACATTGGTTATACTCTATCAGTATTTTTCGTTGACAAATTTCTTTTGGATGTTTGTTGAAGGTAAGAGTTAATTTTTTTTTTCTTTAAGGATTTTAATATATAATTTATTTAATTCCCAACATTATAGCACTATATTTATATACGCTTGTTGTACAAACGTTTTCCAGTGAGAATATAAGTTTTCTAACGTATGCACTCATTGGTTGGGGTAAGTTTTGGTTGAAATTTATTATGGCATATAAATTAATATTTTAAACTTTTAATAGGTTGTCCAGCACTCGTTATATTGATCTGGTCGGTGGCAAAAGTATTTGCGTTGCCGCTGGAAAGTGAGCACTTTAATGGGGTTAGTGGCAATTAAAATCTTGAGTAGTATCTTACGTGCATTTGCTTATTCTTCTTACTTCATGCTTAGCTCGAAATTGGGTGCCCCTTTATGCATGAATCTCATATCGATTGGATATCCAAGGGACCTGCTGCATTGATTATTCTATTGAATCTAATTTTTCTCATACGTATTATGTGGGTAAGTTCCTGATTAATATTGTTTCAATTATTCAACTTATAGAATCAACAACGTAAAATTTTTTATCACTAATTATTTTTCATGTCATAGGTGCTGATTACAAAATTGCGCTCCGCAAATACGTTGGAAACGCGCCAGTATTATAAAGCCTCCAAAGCATTGTTGGTACTCATACCACTTTTTGGCATTACTTACCTCTTAGTCTTGACCGGGCCCGAGCATGGCATCAGTCGTAATCTCTTTGAAGCAACTCGTGCATTTTTGCTCAGTACACAGGTAGGTATTACTATTTAAGCTACAATAAAACTTCTATTAAAGCAATGTATTCCAGGGCTTCTTCGTCTCGTTGTTCTTCTGCTTTCTCAACTCCGAAGTGCGTCAGGCGCTGCGGCATCGTCTGGCGCGCTGGCGTGACAATCGCAATATACATCGTGATAATTCTGTAAAAAATCGCAGGTTAGCTTGTCATTAAATTTTATCAATTTGCTTTTTAATTGCTGTGCAATTTCAATGTTGTTAAACTCTCTGTAGATATCGCTTTTCCAAAGACTACTCTCAGCGTTCAAGAACTGAAAGCTTACGGTTCGTATAAGAATTTTCCGTTTGCGCATACGAATTTTCCGTTGTAATATTTGCTTAAATTAATTTATTATTTATTTTTAATTGGAAATATTCTGATCGGTCTCTTTTTTTATTTTATTTTCTTTTTATTTTAACGTAGACTTACCTCAACTAGTCCCGTACCTAACGGACACTATGAATAAGAATGCAACTTAAATTTTTGTTTTTATCATTGTACATTTTTGTTTTTTATTTAAATAAAGCATGCTCAGTATACATAGTATAAGAATAACTGTGAAGACTATGCACAGAATTATCTATTGAAATCAAATTTAACTTTCAGCACTGAGGAGTGTATTATATGCGTGCGTCCAACACAGCCGGGCTATCGTAGCTCACTGAAACGATACCACAGCGTCGAACAAACGGATTTTGTATAAGAATTCTAGCTTTTAAACTAACTCAAATGTATTAAATTTACAACATAAGATTTTAATATAGCAAGCATAATTTCGAATTTATAAAATCTTCGAATATAATTCGATAAAATCATTAAAAACATATTTCATTAACGTATAAAAATATGCATTTCAATAGTAAAAAAATAAAATGAAATATTGTTAACTTCTAACTCGCACCCCCATCACCGTATACCAAAGGATTCAGTTCATATCGATCGAGCCGCTCTTGAAATTGACCGAAAATGGTAGCCTCAGTTTGATACAATCGATAGATGCGAAACCATTCGGCATTATTGAATTTATTATTAAAGATGTACATGCAATGCTTTGGCAAATAATCTATATCCATGCCCAGATTTCGGTCCAGTTCGCATGGCGAATGCAGTTCATCAAATGGTAAATCGACTTTAGCCTCCTCTTCATCCCGTGGTTCGCGGCGTAAATTACGCGCAACTCGAAACATCTTATGTGGCTGTACTTCTCGTATATTCTCATCTTTATCATCCGTTTCGTCCTCGTCAAAATTTTCATTGCTCCGTGAACTGTGCGCCGGCTTAGTTGCCCACCACATTTGCAAATCGACGGCTTCATTAGATTTGATTGCGCGTGCGAGCGTAGCTTCGGTGGAGGTGCTGCTAACACTGCTTATCGGTTTTTTTTCATGGCTTCCAAAGGTATGGCTCTGCCAGGACAACATGGTAATTTAAACTGTAATAAAGACACAAATAGTTATAATAAATAACTCAAGTTTTATAGTAACCGCTATAATACTTACAGCCAACAGCGTAATAGTAATCAAAAAGTGCGTAAACGAAGAATTTTTCATACTAACATTGGTGTATTAAAAACTTTTTGTTGAAATATTCATCAAAAATTTTACCAAAGGCGCGCTTCCGTTTTTGATTCAATGTAACTTTCTTTATATAACCGTTTTTCTTATTGCGTTCTTATTTTTGATTTGTGTTTTCTCTGTCTTAATTTGATTTAATTTTCGAAGCAATGTTGTTTTTCAATAAGAGCAGCACAATTTTTTATTTAAAAAAAAAAAATAGAAATATAAATAGGCCCCACTACCGTTTTTTGCTCGGTCGTCTCCTGTTACGTTCTCCAACAATATTACAGCCACTAAGTTGTTACATTTGTCTAAGACTTGAATATCTCACAATCACCTGCACATCTCCCAAAGTGTAGCCGATAACGAAACATGCAATAATTCTGCATAAATTGTAAAAACAAAATACAGTCCCATGGCACATACTATACACGCTAAGAAGACGTCGTGACACAAATCAAATTAAATATTTTTGATTAAAATGTTTATTTCAAATAAATCAATACTTATTACAATTGGTATCATGTATTTTGATTTGTTTTTAAATTTCGCTTAAGTACAAATGAATTATAATGTGTGAAGTTAAAAATCAAACATATTCTTATGATGAAATCATAAACCTTTATAACATCGTATCGCCTTGAGAAAATTGCAGAATGCACTGAAAAATTAAAGCATTACTTTTACATACTTATGTAAAATTCTAGTCATATTTATGCATATTCTCTTTACATATTACAATTATACAAATTATTTATTCGCTTTATGCTAAATTTTTAATTTATATAAGGTCACCTTGTATCACCAAAAACACAATATTTAAATTAAATAATTCCATTTCATTTTATGCGTTTTAAAATATAATTCAATTACATACATGAGACAAACAACAACAAAATAAAGCTATTAAAATTGTCATTTATGCATTTGCGTATCTGTGAGTGTGTGTGTGATCTTTGATCTTAAAAGAAAAAGCGTGTGCAACTAATTATTATCTATAAAATAATAAAAGAACGGCATACAATAATTATCTAATGTGCTAAATATACAGTACAAAACTAATTACATATTTATTTTCACGTACTATGAATTACTAAGTTGTATCAAGAATGTGCGCATGAGTATTTGCTTCTTAAAGAGATGAATTAACGAATTTGTATTTATTTTATCAATCGAGTAGGAAATTGTACTATAAAAGAAATTCGTATAATTGGTTGCATTTTGCATTGCAATACTAATATGTATTGTTAAAACATAAACTAACAAAAAACTAGAAACGAACGCAGCAAACTCAAAAAGTTTTTTTACAATTTAAAAATATTCGAAATACAGAAACCACTTGTTCATAGTTGGCTCGACCCACTAATAAAAATGATTAATAAACGCGCTTGAATCAATTCAATAATTATAACATAATTAAATTCTTATGTGTATGTGTACAATAAAAAATAACAATTACGCTAATCATAACTAACTAGTAATGGACTTAAAGATAATATCAAATACATTCTCCAGGATTTTGCGAGCAGTACTTGGGAAAAATCGCCTCGGCCTTTAGACCCATCTCGACCAAACGATTACGAAAGATTGACATGCGTCGAAAAACGTCTGGCGAAATGACATCAAAGTCATGATCCTCATCTGGATCGGACCACAACCTGCAACATGTATAACGAGAAGAGTTACATTTTACAAATCAAAAATTCTATGCGTTACCGTTCAGCAATGGCTGCACTTCTTGGCCACAGTCGGTTGTCCAGCTGATTCTCATCGACTTGCTCTGTCCAAAGGCAAACTTCACCACCCAGCACCTATTTAGATGATTATTTTTATATATTGCATGCATACAGAAATATACAATTTAGCCAACGCACCTGTTTCTTGCGCAACTTATCCAAATGCATACGATCCCATGGCCGATGTTTGTACACAGTTTGCCAAGTACGATAGGGTGTACAGGCGGCATCGCCAGTGGATCGCCAACTGCCAAAACCGCAATCCAGATACCAGGCATCCACATGCGAGAATATCACATTGAAACCATTATCTATTGTATCGTAATTCTCCTGCCATGTACTGCCGCCCCACAATTGTACAGTAAATTGTGAGTTCGGAAGACACTTTGTATTCGTAAGCGCGCTTGACCACACCGCGATCATTTTCGGTGTAACATTTGCATTAGCCAATTTGAGTCTATTGAAAATAAAGAACAGTTTAATGTCTTTTTTTTTCTTTTTAATTTGAATTTTGTAATTTCAAACTTACCGCGCTAATGCATTTAACATAAAGTCACACCAAAGGCCACGTAAGTCGGTATCGTTAAAATACTGCGCCCAACATTCTATATTCACCTCATCGCCACCGAGATGAAAGAAGTCCGTTGTCTCTGTCAGCTGCACCATCTCCTCGTAGAGCCGCTGCAGTATGAGGTAGGTATTGTTATTCTTGGGATTGAGTTGCCCACATGGCGGTTCGCCACAGTAGAAACTCCACGGTTGTTGATTAATGCACAGACTCAATTCACCGAGACCACGTTTTGGACCCCAATCCCAGCCATTGCCAGCATGTGCCGGCGCATCTATTTCTGCTATCACTTGTACGCCATGCAATTTGGCAAATTCGGTTATTTCACGCACATCGTCCTCGCTGTAAGTTTCGCTCTCCGAATAGGCACCGAATTGCGCCAATTCAGGATAATGTTTTGAAATATATGGGAAACTTTGTGCATCAGTTAAATGCCAATGAAAACGATTTAGTTTGGCTAAACCCATGGCTGCTATTGTACGCTTAATAGCATCCACTGAGAAGAAATGACGCGATGTATCCAACATAAGACCACGATAACGAAATTTGGGCACATCGTGCACAACAGCTTTACCATACGTGTGCAACAAACGGTCTTCATCATCGTACCAGATGAGCTGCCGTAATGTAGAGAGACCATGTCGCGCACCGTAGAATGTATGTGCGGTAATATGCACAAAAAGTTGACGTTTTTCCCCTACAAATAGCAAATTAGAAATGATTGATAGTATATAATAGTAACGGCAATAATTAACACATTGCTTACAATTCGTTGTCAGCTGATAACTCTCATCGGTTTCCAATGTTATTTTCAAATCGGGTATCTTTTGTACTGCTACTTTAACTATCAACGCATCGATATCACCGCGCTGTCGCTTGCCGAAAGTATTACCGAATAGCGTATTTGACGCTGCTGCTCCATCCGATTCTTCAATCTCAGTACGTGCATTACTCTGACTAGCAAAATGTGTTTTACGACGCTGCCGCACCTTCTCACCTCCTTCTCCAGCTGCTGCAACAACTTCTTCGGGCGCCGGTACGGCAATATCTATGTAATCCAAACGCTGTATATGACGCAAATCTTTAACGAACATATCAAAGACAAGCTGAATATGATTGCGCACTTCAGTATGCGGCGAGTCTATACGTAACTCTATAGTTTCAACGGAAAATGACATTGTCTGAGAGCTAAGCAGCGATTTGATTGTGGGATGCGGCCATATGTTCATATCGCCGCACGTCATGGAACATGTCATGAATGACATGCGTTTTGAACCCTTTCCGTAGTAGTTGTGTCGCACGCAGCGATCATTCTCGCACTTATACGTCCACAGTTTTTCGATCGGACTGTAAAACGAAGAGTATTCATTCAGATTAATAAATGTATAAATTAGATGCATGTATCGACTTACATTGGAAACGCTTGCAAATATTCGCTTTTACGCGTTGATTTCTCCAAGCCATCTGAATATGATTGTGTCTTGATGACGCCCTGGTTCCAATACAAAACGGTCAATATAAAAACGGCACCCGATAATAGCAGCAGCAACGCGCGTCGCAGCGAAACTGCTAGAGACATTTTAAATAGGTAACGTAGTCTGCAAAATAAGCCAAAAAGTAGTTAGGGAACATTATTAGCACATTATGTATCTTTATTTACTAAGGAATAATTATAGTTTGCGCACTAACAACCATTCCACCCAACCACACACACACACACGTAAAACATTAGCCCTTTTGGGTAAGACAGCGTCTTTAACGTTCAATATAATGACGCGCCACCAAATCTCATTTATTGCTCACGACAGCAGAGTGGAACTTTAAGTATAGATTATATTAAAACTATATAAACACACCTTCTTCCACAACCAACAACGTAACAACGTCAAAGAACACGACATCCGCCTGATTCAAAGTTTATAGTTGACATGACCCACAAACAAAAGTAAAACTTAAAAGGACACAAGCATCGAACTTTAATCAATGTTGCTTTCTGCTGTACGATAAAATCGCAAGAACTTAAAAGCAACATTTATGACACAAAAAAATCGGTTTGAACCATCCCAACGCAATTGCCTCCACCAACTCCCGCAACGTTACTGGCACGCAATCCTTGTCAAAGCGTTGTATGCGAAGCGCAAATATTAAAAGTTTTTTAGCTTGTCGTACGCACGATTTCTGCGGCATTACGAAAAATGATATTGCATTTAGCCATGCGGGTGGGCGCTTAGTTCTTGGAATCAAAGCATATAGCAAAAGTACGGATATTGAAATTTTGTGTTAATGAAAGTGCAATTTTTTTTTTTTTAACATATTCACAAACATTTCATAAAATCAATTCAGTTCGTAGTTATAAAGAAACTTCCTGTTATGAAGTAAATTTTGAAATACTTTCTCTCTGTTTAGCAAAATTCCAATGAAAAAAAGCCAAAAAAATAAAAAAATATGGAAACACAAAATGAAAAAGCTGACATTATTTCTGGAAATTTTAAGTTAGTGGAATCGTTGCAAAAATAGTGAAAGAGCTAAGCAATACTAAAATTCAGCGTTATCGAGTAAAGAACAAATGCGAAGTACTCAAGCATTGTTTCCACCAAAATTGCAGCAATTCAATAAACTCAATATACCCTGAATTTATAGAATAAACAAAATCTGAGTAACATCATACTATAAAAGATCCCCGAACATGTGATATCAAAAAATGGTAACATTGATTTTTATTAATTCTTAAAAAAAAATATATGTGTTTATCAATATCTAATAGTGATTGAACGATTTTTTATAGCTACTTCACTGCTTCAATGCTGTCGTAGGATATTGATGAGCTGGATTGTCCTTAACATCTTTTCAGCCTTCTGTAAATACTTGTACCATTGATAAGGGTAGTTTAAGTCATTTCTACTAAAATAGACCACACGGTTCCAGATCGAATATAGTCACGACACAAATTTAAGATTCAAGATGTATGGATACAGGATATCTCAAAGTCGAGCAGACTCGCTTCGTTTGTTAATTTAATTTTTTTTTCTTTTTAAGCTTATTTGAGCCATGTCCATCAATATGTATGTATTGCAAGCTTGTAGCTGTCTGATAAACAAACAAACAGGTGAAGCGTCTATTTTGCATACTAACAAACTCAGAATCAAATATCTGTGAAAGAATGCAACAGTGTATCACAGCATAACAAAGTGAGTTTATTGTTAAATAGTCAACAACTGAATGTTTACATAAGCTGCAACTCAAACGAATAGCACCAGCAGTAGGTTAAAAATAGTGCAAAAAAATTTCAATTACCACCCCAGTCTTTATTGATGCATACTACTTGATAGGTCAGTGACATGAAGTCACCTCTCTTTGGTTTCAATGCATTTTAAACACAAACTTGCACAAGACAGATGCACAAATAAAGCAGTTTACGGGACAGTATTGTCACTGACTTATCAAGCCACCGTCGTCGAATTTACTTTATAGTCGCATTTAGCATATTTCCGCTTTGGAAATTGGAAAAATTCAACAAAGTGCTAGCAATTCTACTTTATCTTCCATTTTACAAAAAAAAAAAAATTTAAGACAAATCAAAATCGAATGTTCAGAACAACATATGCTTCAGTGTAAAGCAAAAAAACAAAATGCGACTCTAAATGTTAATACCGTAATAGAGTAGGGGATGCAAAGGAATATTAAGCTTATTTTAGCATTTATTACTTTTTACTTTTAAATAATAAATCAAGCGTATGCATAATTAATATACGTATTTCATATATGGTTGCGTTGACGATGACTATTACGATGTTGCCGGTAATACAACAACAACAGCAGCAGCTGCTGCTGTCGTGGCACATGCTAGAAACAAACAGCACTCTGCCTCCAACATCTCCATTGCCATTGCTGCGACATGCTGTATGAATGTCACTTAAGGCATTTGTTAGCCCTAGAGCAAGCCAACTTGGGCACTTATGAATGTAATTTTAAGCATGACAGTCGCTTTGGTTGGGTACAGGCGGTATGTACTAACTGTTTTTTGCGGTCGGACAACGAAAGCCGGGCGGCGTTGAAGGCAATGCAGTCGGTGGTAGCGTTGACAGGCGACCAACCACACGTGTGGTTAAATACAACATAATAAGTGCGTATAAAAATAAAATGCCAGACAGATGTACGCATGGGCAAGGAGGCATTGTGGCGTAGTCACTGTCAACATGAGCTACGACTAATTGCAAGTTGACACGATATGCTTGCGGTTTCCTATCTCATTTTTTTTTTTTTAATTTTTTGTTCTTAAAAGCGTGTTTAAATTGCAAGTACAAATAATATTGTTGCATACTTTTGGGCGCAATGGCAAGTTTTTTATCTTTTTGAAATGAGTTTAGCTTTGAATGTCCTTCAACTACCATACACACGCAAATACACCCAAAATGCCAAAACTCACCCACAGCGCGTGCGTATTTTTTGCGCGCTCAACGACCAAATACTCAGCACAACGCTCCAAATATAACTTTCGACCATGGCTGTCTAGTCTGCCTGCGCTAAACTAATGAGTCACGTTTGACAACTGTTGAAGAAACCTTTTAGTTTCTAGCTAAAGCGTTATGAAAAGCGCTATTTTCTTTTTATTAAAAAATAAAACAAGAAAAATTCTTATTGTAAAAAAATAAAACAGATTGACACGTTCAAATCGGCACAGTTGACATCAGAAAATAACAAGGCTATTGAAAACGATTCCGACGCGCACTCGAAATGAATACGGTGAGGCAATCCGTAAGCGGTGAAAACTATAAGCACGAGTAGTACCAAGTTAACGGAATGACTGACTGGTTGATTTGACTAGTAGTGTGGCAGACGACGGCACGCTTGGTGTAGTTTCTCGGCGCATATATTTACAAACAGATTTCGAAATAAATATATACATATATGTAAAAAACAGCTAAAATGGCGTGCAACTATTTATTTATATGTGTTCTTGAATTCGTATTGCATGCATACAAACATATGTCTATCTGTGTGAGTGGAAGTTTTTTTTTTTGTCAGGGACGCAATGGGTTTTTGGTTCGGCTTAAATGTAATATTTTGCTATGGCGAGCCAAGGGTATACTAAGTTTGAGCAAAAATATGTACCAAGTAGCATAGCGCATGGTAAACCTCATAAAGTCTAACTCTATATACTGTATATATATATTTTTTTTCAAAGGTATATAGCTCAGCCGTACAATTTTAAATATTATGTGAGTGACGAATGGTTAAGTTTCGGGTACAAAATCACTTTTCCTACAGCGAAACTGTTTCAGTTCTCTATACATAGTAAATTACATGATTGTATCCCTAGTTTTTGTGTTTTCAATCAAAAGTTTTATTAATATAGTGCGCACAAGGACTACGTTTCATAAATTGTAACCATAGGAATGGGCGAATAGTCAATATATATATATTATATTATGAATGATATTTTATTCAACGTGTGATTGTTCAGGTAAATTTTGAAGTTGCTAGGTAAAAAAAAAACCGCAATCTAGTAGTCCAATTTTGTTTAACACTTCTCCCGTAGTCAGTAAAAATTCTGCGAATATTGATTCTGGTTAAATCAAATGGCTAATAATCAAACAATCATATTTATGGACATAAACAAATAAAAATTGACATCACAAAATTTTTATATATGTATTATTTCTAGAAAAAATGAATATACATATATGAAATAATTATTATTTAATATGTGTTTAAAATAAAAACTTGCAAATTTTCACGAAATACGTCACTATATGTCTATATCGAACTGCAAACGACACATATGCAAAGATTTTTATACGCACGAGCGATTTGCAAGGAACATAAAAACAAAAGAATATTTACTTATGTATATGTATATACGAGGAAAAGTGTTAACGTTGGCGGTACCGAATGTCCAATATCCTTCAAATCATATATTGTCAAAGCAAAGAAAATATTTTTGTAAATGAAAATAGAAACAAATAAAAACGTTTACTTTGTTAGCTTTGGGCGATACTACTAATGCATCACTTGATTATACTTTAGACGAAGATTCTAATTGTACATTTAGCAGCTAAACGTATTAACTAGTAATGATCAGGATATTAGGGTTTGTTAATCAGTTATTCTTAATAGTAATTAAGGTGACATTGAGCTCTTTGTGTATGTGGCTTTGTTGGTGATGTTGGATACAGTGTGAAGCAACTTGCTCTGAAACCTTTCCATGGTTGCTTCGGAAATCAAACTGATGGTTTGGAATCGGCTTTTTTTTCCAAGAATTTGCAATAGTTTTCGCAAAAAAACTCTTTCAAATATTTTGGAGAATATTGCCAATAGGCTTATAGGTCGATAGTGGTACCCGGCTTGGTATGTGAACAACTTCGGCGTATTTCCAATAAGCAGAAATTGATACTGTAGGGAGCAATTCAAAGGGTTTTTTAAGAAGCTCAATGCAGCTGAGTGATAGCGTTTTAATGGATTTCCCATATACATACATCCTCATAGCACGGCAACTTTGTTGTTTGAAGCCCTAAAAAAACTCTCTGGAGCTAAGGTCCTTTCCAAGTGCTCGGCAAATGTTTCTGCTTGATAATGTGTCATCACTTTTCTACGAGCTAGTACCCATAAAAACGTATCGCACCTTATTGAGTATTTGAATGATTAAATGTTAGTTCTTTTTGTTATTCAATTCTAAAAAAATATTCCACATATGTTCATATAAGACAACCAGAAGGCATATCTACCATACAAATCGCTCAAGACTGAGTGAAGACCATCTGTCTACCAAACTAATAATATCCTTTTTTTCATTTTGTGTAAAGTGTATGAAAATCTTATATTTCGTTATAACATCAGCGGAACAAAAATTCTTACAAAAACGAACTTTAGTTTCGCGGGTAATTTGACTTGTAACCAAACAACAAACGCTCACCGAACGACCGCACTCACCTCCGATAGCGCAATACATTCACATAAAAATAGCAGGTAAAGCACAGTCACTACACAACAATATGTCCAAAAAAAAAAAACAAAAAAATACAAATACAAATGCACAACAGCAACAAATGCAGATGCAAGGAAGTCAGTTAAATACACAAAAAAGAAACACACGAACGCGGTAACAATGGCGTCTAACAGGAGCACAGCACTGCGCAAGTAGCAGCAGCAGAACGATGAACAACACGAGCGCGAACACGTACAAAGAACGAACAACAACTATTTTAGTTCGGCTTTGAATCGTTTCATAGTTGGCTTTTACTGTTGTTGGTTGTTAGGCAACTTCGGCTAGTTGATGATTGCTTCGTGCGCTTCGTGTTTAACTTTCACTTCCACCATCATCATTTTCGTCCGCCTAAGCGCACAAGTAGTAATAGCCATAAATGACAAATAAGACAGAAAGGACGAAGCGCAGACGTCTGTGCGTGTGTGTGTGCGTGTTCGAGTGTCTGTTCTTTTGGAGCATTTCACGGCGAAGCAACAAACAAGCAACACGCGCGCTCTCAGTTCAAGAAGTGATACCAATTTGTTAAGTCGTACAAATCGCGTTTAGCGTATGAAATAGAAAAAAAAAAACAAAAAAAAAAACTAGTCATTCTTTCTACTCGAAGTTCAAACGTTTAACGTCTAAAGAATTCAAAACCAAAACGCATCGATCGCTACTAACATTAGCTACTAGTAGCTTCAAAAGGACACAAAGTTAAAATAACAAAATGCGCGCGCGTTTGTGTTGCGATGACAGCCTGACAAAGTGAATGACAGACACAAAAGTTGGCTAAATTTATGTCTGTGTGTGAGTGTTAGCTCTAACCGAAAAGTTTACTAGACCTTAATACAATATACATACATACATACATACGTATGCCGCAGACTAAAACGATTTATCCTTGCTTTAGTCTAGCGCACGCAGACCAACTGCATAGTAGTGTTTCTTTTGGCGTCGTTAGCATGACTAAAAGTGACTAAGGTTAAATGAGTAAAATTCTAGTAGCACGCTAGAGTTATGCAATCGCATTGATTAATTGGAAAAAATTTTATTTAAAAGTGTTCACAAAATGTGAAAATAAAGAAAAGAAAAGAAAAATATAAGAAATATAAATTTATACAAACCTACAACTACACAATTCAAGATTAAATAGTAAATGTTCAAAATCATTGGAAAATGTCACTTAAACGTTATGCAATAATCACGGCTGTAAGTTATCATAATAGTCATCGTAATCAGAATGCAACAATGTCGACAATGGCAACGACTACAATAGCTGCAGCAATAACATTTCCACAACAACAACAATCGAATGAGACATTTACAACAATGGGTAACATAACGCCCATTGTAGCTAATAACAGAAGCAGCAGTAGTAGCAGTGCAGGCACCACCTATTATAGCGGCGGTTTAGGCCTATTTCATCAACAGAATCTACGTGGCAGCAGTGGACAACTCAATGGCATCAGCTCTGGCAATGGCCATCATACAGGAACAAATTCCTATGCCAATGTGGTCAATGGCAATGTAAATCTACTCTTGGGCGGGTGAGTAAACAAATAAGAAATATATATATATATATATACATTTATTTATAAATATACAATACTTGTACAAGCAAATAATAATAAAAAGGTAATTCCCCTAGTTGTCAAGTCAAGTTATGCGCTCAATTTTAATACACTACACACAGCGTGAACGGTTTAGTCGTATATAACACGCTTTGCACATAAATGAAATCTTTAAAGGCATATTGAAAACCAAACCTTTTTAGGCCCTGTACCGAAGGTACAAGAGCCTATTGGTTTTGTGCAAATGTATGTAACAGGAAGAACTAATTGTCGGAGACCCCCCAAAGTTACCCCCATTATGGTCAGGAGTGATAGAGGAGTCGATATAGCCATGTCCGTCTGTCCGTCCGTCCGCCTGTGTGAACGAAAGGATCTCGGAAACGGTAATAGATGGAGACTTCGTGTTTTTTCATTCGACTAGGACTGCTCCGCAATTTCACAAGTTTATTTTAAAATTTTGCCCCTCCGCCCCCTTCCCCATAAAATCACCCCTTAGGGTAAAAATTTCTTCGGCACAAAAAAAATAGAGCACACCAGTATAAAGTTAATGTCCTTCTTAGCCCAAATCAAAAAAGTTCATCAAAATCGGATAATAAATGACGATTTTATAAGCAATTGAATTTGAACGACCCCCCTTTTCTTTTCATTCATATTCGCGCAGTGAGAAGTGGTCATGTGTTTGGTCATATGCTCGGGAAACATTTAATGTGTTTGTTAGGCGACCTGAACTGGTACAGGGCCTCTTACAGTCGGTTACGCCCGACTGAAATTTCCTTACTTGTTTTTTTTTTGTTTTTTGTTTAATATTTTGAGCTTGTTTAAATAGACAAGAAGAGAATTTTTATATTCATTGAAAATTAAAAATACGATTCCTTCGTGAAATAACAACGCTCTCCAGTTTTTTCAACATTTATTTTTGATACTTGAACACTGATAATTGATTTCGAAAAGTTTATGCCGTAGAATAAAAATGCGGTCTTTAGTCACAGCTTTAATACTTTAAATTCTATTATCGAGTCAACTTTAAAACGACTCAAAAGGATTTCCAGTAAAGTAAATCAGGCAAAAATAGAAAAATTGGATGAAAACTGAGAGACAGGCAAATAGATGGTAGAACGAAAAAAGGACATGATGCCTACTATAATGTTTTTTTAAACTTTCGAACTTTGGAATTACGGCAGACATATTTAGTATTTAAACATAACGTTTCTTCCGGTTTTTTTCAGCAGGTTTATAGAGTATTAAAACTTCGTTTCAGTTTTTTTTTTAAGCAAACGCTCATAGATCATTCAAAGTACTTGCGCCGTTTAAAAAAAAAGAAATACATATCTGCATAATGAAATGGTTGGTTATTATATGTTTGCGCAAAGTCCTCCCAAAATGATTATAATTTTTATAGCAGCCGAATTTTTATCCTTCTGCTGCAAAGGCACGAAATGGTGCACTCTTTATTGTTGCTGCTGTTGATTTATGAGCCGACAAATTAATAAACATCAAAAATTTATTAGCATAAAAATGTCTAAAAACAAAAAAAGTTATGAGTAGAAGCGCCAGCATCGTCGCGGTAACAACAAATTATCTTATGTCCTTAAAAGAAAAAATATAAATTATGTTGCAAGTAATTTAAGAAATTCAAAGCGGTCGCTAGTTGTGCTATCCTTATAAAAGTTACGTTCTTCCTTAAAATTATCTAAGTTATCCGTTTACTTGATTGTGCCGCCGCTTTCATTTATTGATTATGTGCTGCAGATTATAGACGAGCGCACGAAATGTCAATGTGTCAATGATTTCCATTTAGCCTTTAATATGCTCCAAACATGCAAAATCTATGTCGATGTTGCCTTCAGCACAACAAAAAAAAAAAAAGAAGAAATATAGAAAAAGTGGAACAGTTCTTTGAAGCATAGATGAAGAATAGACGGAAATAATAGCAATTACTTTGAAAGAATGGAAAAGACTGCATTTATGGCGTAGACTATAGTGAGGTCATGAAATGGACTTTATGTACACACATACTCGTACATATGTACTTGTTTATACTTATTAAAGCTATACAAACTATATTAGTTTAATATTCAAATAGAATAGTTACCCGGTAGAGTAATTTGTGGGACACGGTTCCGAATTTGCTGATAAACTTATGCATACAACCAACTGTTAATCTTAACTTAAAAATACACTGCATTCTTGAGTAAACTTACTCGTATGCAGACTTTGCATTACATACTCTTTTTCAGTTTTTAGTATATTTCTTGAATCTACTTGACGGCATGGCATGAAATGCCCAACGAAGGCAGTCTGCAAATTCTCTATTTTTGCTAATGCAGGTTGACAGTACAGTAGGAAGTGCTGCATTACCAAACTGCTTGAACACTGCGTAATTTTAGTGCATCTATCTTTTATAGTTAACCCATGTCACATACAAAAGGCTTATATTTTTTTTTTTTTTGTGTATTTAACTTTAGGCTCTAAAAACAGCTAAACGTATATAACCAGTATTCCTTATCTGTTCAATAATAGTAGCTCGGATAATAAGTTCCTAACATTTTTTTTTTAAATTATCGTGAAATAACTAGGCTGTATGTAAATCACACTCAACGACTCTACATACATAAAACGGCCGAACTACGAAAATATGAAAGTCTCTTCGATTGCTCGACATCTTTGAATATAGTAAAATTTTTATATGTTTACTTAATCTATTCTTCGTTCCTTTTGGCCTACAAACAGATATATTTATCGACTATGCTTAACAATAAAGTCTGGGTGCACTTATCAACACATGTCAAAAAGATTCGGAAAAAACGAATCTCAGCAAAAACATTTGTCGCCTTTGCTTATCTGTTATATGTGGGTGCATTTATTAAGATGATGTGTTTAAGGGAGTTAAAAAAAGTCTGTGTCTGTTTATTGTTTTGTCCTCATCTATTTATTATATATAATACTCGAGTTCAACCATTATAGCGATGAAACTTTATCTTTTCATATACAAATTTTGTCAAATGGCAACAGTTTCTATATGGGAAATTAAGAGGCAAATAGAGAGAGAATAAGGCCTTGTAAGGTCTATCTGGATTTTGACTACCTTAGACCCAATATTTTCCAAAAACAAAAAAGAGAAAATTATGCAATGCTACTCTTGATAAACTTTTGATTTAAAAAAATCAAGCGATTATTTTGTATACTCATTTTGAGGCGCAGTTGTTTGGGAGATGATGCAACAATAAAATACATAGTTTGGATAAACTGCTCAATGCAAATTGCTACAATTACCATGCAAAGTATATGATTCATAGGGGACTATTCAGTTTGTCTATGTTTATAAGCAAGAATTTACATTTGACACAGCCAAGCGCACTGATGAGATTTCATAGCAGAAATCGAAACACGTGTATTCTTTGCTCTTCACAATAATATTACAAGTTGTTGCAAATAATTTTCTCTCTTGACATTAATAAATATTTACAAACATGTTTAACATGTAAAATGAGCTTATAGCCTGCTAAAATTCATATCTTTATATGGAATATTTTATTGTGATTGACTTGGCGTTTTAAGCTAAACAAAGAGTTCGCATGGAAAAGAATAAATCGAAATCAAATATTTTTAATCAAGTTTCGATCAGTCAGTAATGGTAATGGTACAACCAACAGCTGATTAATATCATTAATATCAAAGGAAAACATATTATCCATTTTGAAGCTTTACAGCAACATAATTGAAACTTAAATCCGAAAAGAAATTTGTGAAAAATAAATATTTTCACGGTGTTACGAACTTTCTATGAAGTTGTAGTTGATATGCTTAAAAATTCTAGGAACTGTGTGTAAGACAAACTGCCTTCGGCAGCCGTGATACGAAGAATTTTTTTTTAATTAGTTGATAGCTGAGCCAATGGTGCTAGTTGCAATGGTTTAGAAACAAACTTCATTTACCTAATGCAATGGTAAAAAGAAGATTGTAATGAAAAAAAATCTCTCGTTTTTTCATTAAAAGCACTTTTATACTTTTTTATGTGGAATAACATTGAAATTCGTAGAGGTTGTCAAATGTGTTAATAAACTGAAGAGCATTTAAAGCAGTCTGCTTGCTTGATTTAAAAAAAAAAAAACTGTTTATGCGCATTTCACCTTGCCATTATGTCCTGCTGCGTCGCACTTTTGTTATCAAAGAACTTTGAGAAACAAAGCCTTTTCAAATTGTTTTGTACAAATGTTGCATGCAGCGCATATATAAAGGAAGCATTTCTGTTTGCAGCGATGACATATGAGTAAAACTAATAAAAATCATTTTTATTTCGAAGCAATTCCCATCAATTGAACAGACTCATGCATTGATAAAATTTTTCTGTTTGTCCGATTCGCACCTTTGCATGCGTAGCTGCATGCTGGGCTTTTTCGAAATACAAACTATGAGCTGAAATAAAATTGGAACATTCTATTGTTTGCTGATGTGAATATTGGCATCTGTGTGTACAAAAATTAATATGACATGGAACATCAATTCAATAGCTTTTGTGCGGAGTGAAAAAAAAAACCAATGTGCTTCTATTTCTTGTATTTAATAAATGAATTTTATATACTTTGTTGGTTGGATGTAATATCCATTCGATTCCTAAATGACAGAAATGGACATGTGTTTAATATGATATTATATTTTATACTACCTGTCTGTCTGTCTACCAGTATTTCTATGTAGATGTAATTTGTTAGTTTAACGCTGACATAGCAAAGTTCGATTATCTGTCTTTTTCCACACACATATATTACAACGATGGGTACGATGGGTATGTACGAGGTTTGTTAAAAAAAAAAATGACTTTTCAAATTTCGCTCGCTACGTACATTTTATTTTTAATATTTTTTTTTTTTGTTTATGTTTTGGTACACCTTCAGGATGATACACCCATAAAGTCGATTCAGATTTGCTCGAAAGGTTTATAACTGTTGACAAAACAGGTGACAAAAGGTTGCTATATACAAGGTCTGTCGCAAAAGAAACAGGACTGTTCAAAAAAAAAAACAACAAAAAATTAATATTTTTCAAAAGTTATATTTTTTTATTCAAAGTAGTTTCCTTGTGCTTCGATACAGCGTTTAGCCCGGTCAATTAGCATTTCAAATGAGTGTTTAAGGTAATTTTTCGGAATGCTCTTGAGAATATCGGTCGTCGCCTTTTGGATAACTGAAATGTCCTGAAACCAGTGTCCTTTCATGGGCAAATGAAGTTTTCCAAATAGGTAAAAATCACAGGGTGCCAGATCAGGTGAGTAGGGTGAGTGATTAATGGTTAATATGGAGTTTTTTGTCAAAAAATCAGTGACAAGCGTCGACCGATGAGACTGCGCATTATCGTGCAACTGGCGCCAGGACCCTGCCTCACGGTATTGCGATCGAACACGACGAATGCGTGACAAAAGACGCTTCATAACACCAAGGTAAAATACAGCATTAATCGTTTGGCCAGGTGGTACGAACTCTCGGTGTACAATACCCACTTTTTCAATTTTGTTTTGGGTAATCACTGATTTTGGCCGGCCCGACTTCTGATCGTCACAGAGGTCCTCACGACCTTCTTGGAATCGCTTAAACCACTCATGCACATTACTACGGGATAGGCACTGATCACCATAAACTTTTTTCATCATTTGAAATGTTTCAGTGAACGTTTTCCCAAGTTTAAAACAAAATTTAATATTTGCTCTTTGTTCAAAATGCATTTTACGACCGATGACCAAAAGCTGCTGTCACTTTTTGGTCGATAACTTCGATTGTAGTTGTCCAATTGTCTTAAAACGAAATGTCAACAAGAGATCAAACTTTTTATTACATATACACACCAATAGGTGGCGCCACCAGAAACAGTTATATTTAAAAAGTCCTGTTTCTTTTGCGACAGACCTTGTATGTACATACATGTCTTACGAAATGCGATTTTTAAATTATATTTATTAAATATATTAGCCATGTATGTATTTTTGTAGCACGTGTCTCCGTTGCTCTTTAATGAAAAATTTAAATAAAAATTCTGAATGTAAAAATGCAAATATAGGTCGCTAAATAACAATAATAAGTCACTATTCTTTTTTTTTTTTTTTTTTTTTTTGAATAAACCTCGTATGTATGCAACTATATATATATAAAAATAACTTGTAAGAAAATTTAGTGCTATTAATAATTCAAATTAATAGAACCATTTCATTTTTGTGTGCTCATTTCTCATGCGCACCACATATACTATACATTCCCACTCTATTTCTAACTATTTTTGTCTCTTTCTCGCAGCGCCATGTTATCGCTGATTACGACCATATTATGTGTAGTGTGCTATTGTTGCCATCGTAATATAAAAAAACGTACTGAGGCCGCCTATCGACAGCAGCGCCAGTGGCTCGAGAATGACCCCAATATGGAAATTTATAGTGTGGAACAGGTGAGTCATATCGAAACAAAAGACATATGGTACAGATGTCTACATGAACGAAAATAAAACTGAATTTTGGTTTTAAAAACATTAAAACAAAATTTTGCTTGAGTGCTGTGGCGTAGTCAGCTGGTTACAAAGAAATACTGCAGACTATAGGCAATACTTATATATAAAGTTTAAATCGTAAAAATGCATATTTTTTTCAAAGTAAAAAAGTGCCTAAAAGAACATTCAAAGTATAAACGTACATGTTTGGGCGTATAACTCGAAAATCGGACTCTCAGACTTTGTTAGATTAGTTTAATGAAATTTTACGATTATAATCTAAAGATTGACTTCGTTAAATCGAAAAAAAAATATTTAAGATTCAAAGGGTATAGAATATCTCGCAGTCAAGCAGGCTCGAATGCATGTCACGGCCAGCCACAATACAACTGTTTGTCTCACATATGTAAGTGTTAAACATATTGTAGAACATGTCGATCGAGCAGTTTGATTGGTCATAATGTAATTGCGTTGATTTAGTTATATCAACAAAAGGGATAAAGTCTGAACGCAGGGTCTGCTTACGAATACATATGTATGTCTTCATTTCAGGTTCGTTAAGTTTTTATCTTTAAAATGATACAAAGATGTTTATCAAACACTGGGAATATTGCTACTAAAATCATGTTGTAGCACTTAATTTTGTTAAAGCTAAGTATATGACACAATGTATTGAAAGATGAATTATTTAAACTATTATTTGTACTTCTCAAATTGTCTATTTCGATAAAATTATTCTTGAATTGCTTGTTAAAACAAAAAACAAAAAATTTAATTAATTCTCAACTTTCAACATCATAAAAGTAAATCCTTGGGCAAAGGATCGAATGTAATCTGTGCCAATTAAAACTTTATCATTAGCTGGAAAAGAGCAACAACAACAAAATAGATTTATTTAATTAGAACAAAAGCACACTTTTGAATTGCAATTACATTATTGGCCAATAAGAAAGCTAGTTACTATTGTCATAACATTAGCACTAATTGTATACACAAGCTGAATAGTAACTAATGGCTACAACATTGACCACAATTGCATGCCGCACGCAAACAAACACAACGTATGTGTGAGAGTGAGTGTGTGAGCGTGTGTGTATAGATAGACCACAGTGACCAGTGACACCAACTTTAACACACTACAACTAAAAGTTAAACAGGTCGTTGTGCAAGATGCAAGTAATGGCAACTAGAATGAAATGTATAGCATAGTCGATGAAGTTTTCCACAAGCGGACATGGACATTTCACTTAGCCGACTACTCTGCACGACAGCTCCAAGCGTAATGGATATTTATATGCAGCATTTAACAGGTGTGCCGCCTGCTCCGACAACAGCTAAGCATCTAAAAGGGTCAAAAAGATGAAAAATAAAAGATAGAAGTCGAGAGGCATTCAGCATTCGCACTTAGCTTTATTAAGTTATACGGCAAAATAATAAAAAAAAATAATAATAAAAAACGATAAGAATGACAAAGCTAAGACCAAATCGGAGAGACCAGGCAGTGTATAGGCCATTGTTTCACGCCAAGACGACGCATTCCGGAATTGTTGTTTGTTATTCCGTTGGGATTGTGTTCAGTTCTTGAGATGCGTGCAACAAACTAAGCTGAGTTGTCGTCTCATCGTAAATCAACGTTAGCTACTTCGCGACAACACGACAAAAGTGTCAGGAGAAACATTTCTGTTCTGTTGTTTTTGTTGTTGTTGGCGGTACTGGTGACGACGACGACGACGACGTTGGTGGCAGTGTTAGTGGTTGAGAGTTGTCGTCTTACTACAACAGTACATCCTTGGCCTGACCGTCGAGGCGTTAAATTGGGGTTACACAAAAAAATTTATGATGTGTGCAATTTAAACTTTTGCTGCTTTTTTATTTAGTTTCGCAAATTTGGCAAACAATTTCTGTGCGAGAGCGCACGATATTCTACTACATACTGAATTGTTGGCTAATGGAGCATGAAGATGTTGAATTCTCTGAGGGGGCATGGAACGTACTACAATTAAGAAACGATAGAGCGTAGGGGTGACTGGCTAGATTGTGCATGTGAATATTTAAGAGTAATGGACATTTTTTAGAAACTTACAAATGTGTATTTTGACGTGGATAAAAGAAAAATATTGTTAATAAATAAATATCTTAAAATTTTTAATATTTTATTTACTAAAGATTTAACAATAAAAAAAAAAAACGCCTAAAAGTTACACAAATCAATTAATCCAATATCTTAATTCTTATAAAAACTATACACAAATTGCATTTAAATAACAAGAAAGAACATTGAAGTGAAGTGTGCTCGACCTATAGCCACACTACCCTGTTTAAACCCATGATTTGTATTGGAACTACATATATGTACTAAAAATCTCGAAAAGACTATCTCCCACTCAACTCTAGCGTTATTGCTTGTTATTTACAGCTTTCAAGTTTTTTACTAAATATTATAAGTGTTAAATATTTTTATTTTTATTACCGAAAGTCTGTTTGTTTACAAAACCTTTACTTTCTATTTCAGTGTTACGAAACATCTGGCCTTTTCTTGGGCGACTCCGCGGATGGTTTGTCTGTCATGCCGACTTTACATCATGAGCCACCCCCTTCATACGACGCAGTTGTGCTGCATGAGCAACAATTGCTGGCACAGCAGCAGCAGCAACAACAACAACAGCAGCAACAATTATTACTGCATCATGAGCTACAACGCACCTCACCACCGCCCGGCTATCGTTCGTCCCTGGATGTCAGCACATTGTTAAATGGCAGCAATTCAATGCAGTTTGTCTACGGACGTGGCACACCCGACGGCATGGCCAATATGTGTGATGCAAGCGTGTCGAGCGGTGGAGATTTGAGCGTTAGTGGCTGCAGCAGCAATAGTAATAGTTATAATGCTATTGTCGCTAGCGCCGTTGGATTTGAAGGCACTACTGGTTTAATGGCTGCCCACAAGCAATTCGTAACAGGAGCAGCATCAACATCTGCTTCGGCCGCGGCAGCAGCACGTGTCAATTTGGCCAACAATGGTATACTAAACATGAAAAAAGTGCTGAATGCACAATCCTGTTGCTCACTGCAGCGCGCCGAAGTCGAGAATATGTGGAATGCTGCAGCAGCAGCTTTGGCTGCACGGGGCAGCGGCGTGTCTACTGGTACAGGCGGTGCCAGTATTGGAAGTAGCACCGAAATGGCAACACTCACACCACCACCGCTGATGCGCACAGCGCGCAAAACACGCACAGCTTATGGTGCCAGCAACTGCACTGGCGTTGGTGGTGGAGGCACAAGTATTAGCGGCACGCGTCTTCATGTAAACGAACTGGGACGACGTTACTTGAATCACAACTACTACAAGCGTGGGTGTCCATTGTGCGGTAAATTTCGTTATAATGCCGATGATGCATTCTGCGCTTCAACGGAAAGCGGATTGGATAATGCAACAGCATCCACCACCACTACAACAACAGTAACAACGACAAAGGCTGCTGCAGCGGCACTTGCTACAACAATACATCCGGCATCCGATGCAACTGCTTCACAATCGAGTGAGAGTCATGAGCGTTTAAATGTCAACATTGGTGGCATATATGGAAGGCGACAACGTGGTCACTTACAGTATCAATGCATTGACAATGATGACAATGCGAATTGCAGCGGCTGCATTGTTGCAGCTGCTGTTGCTGTTGACCAAAGGGTGGAAGATGCGCAGCAAGGCGCTGAATGTCTGTGTAACAACAACAGCAGCATCGCACCATCATTTGATGCTAATGGCAATAGTGTGAATTGTGAATTGGTTTCCAACGCCGCCGCAGATGATGATGAAAATGCAAATTCCGTAGAAATGCCGAGCACTTCGAAAGCTGCTGCTGGCACTCAATCCAATTCAGATGCTGTCACCAACGATTTAAGTTCGATCAATGATAATGGCATCATTAGTCTTGATATGAGCAAAATTATTGATAAAACTGGATTGCCCACATATGAGGGTGCCATTAAATTGGAATCGAGTGGATATGTGTAAATGCTGCAAAGCAGAAAAACAAAAACTTTAAAGAATTTAGGCTAAGGCATTTATTCATGTGTGTGCTTTATTTTTTGGAAAAAAAAAAGAAGTTTTAAGCTTTGAACGTTCTCACACTTGAAAAGAAAAGAAAAAAGTGTTTTTACAGTCAACAGAAAAATGCATTTCCTTATAAGAACTAGTTTCAAGTTGATAACTTTAGATATTAAAAAAAGAATCATAAACAAAACTATGTGTGGGAGGTAGATTGGTAATGGAGGCTAAGCCTTTCAATGGGCATCCTATGATTACGGTATTGATTATGAATTTCAACACCAGTCGTCATAGACGCAAGGCATAAGAACTTAAACTTAAAAACTAAATTGTGTCATCGAATTCGTTAAGAAAAAATTTACATCATATTTTTTATGGGGTGTCCGATATTTTCTTTAATGGATTACAAATATGATGACAAAAAGCTAATACAATACTATATACAATATATGTTCAAAGTATAAAAATTAAAAATTCTATTTTAAGAACAAATTTCGTGTTATGTGTCCTGAAAAAATGTAATTTTTTGATTGTTATATTGAAATAAGGAGTTTTTGACACGAAAGAATAGTTTATACAGCACACCCTTTAATTTTAAAGTAGTACCAAACAAAAAAAAAGAGACAAAGTTAATGTGGTGTTATATCTTTATTAGCTGCAGGCCATAGTAGCCACTACAATATCTAAATATATAGACTTTTAAGATCTCGGTGTACAAAATAATAATAATCAATAACCCCATTGCACCTTAAATTTGTATAGTGGATATATTCCTATCAGTAACCATGTGGGATATTATAAGATACAGCAAATTTGTCGTTGCAAACTTAACTAAACCACAACAAAACATTTTTCCTATAAAAACCCAAGAAAAGAACAGATTTGTGTGATACGTTATGGAATATTTCATAAGAATATAAGATACATCCAATCTCTAACTAAAACAATAAGAACAATAGCTAAAAGTGCGCAGATGCGCAGATTTTTAAGGGTAATACACGTTAGAGAGGGGTTCACACGTTTATTAAACAATACTTATCCAAAATGGAATAGAACACATTAAATAACTAAACTGAAAGGCTCTATCTTTTATAGTTTCTAAGTTCTTGTTGTTTTTTATTTACTTTTGGAACGTGACACTGTCCAATTTTTTAGTGAAACTTATGTCACCTTCGCCCTAAAATAGTTTCTGAATTATAGCGACTATTGTTTTTTTATATACACCATTTTTAAGGTTTTGTGAATTTTAACGTAAAACCATTTTATTTGCTTAAACTTACAGCACGAAATTAAATATTAAGGAGCATCTTTGAGAAGTATTATAGCTTTGGACATAGTTTTCTCATATTTTTTTCAAAATTTATGTTCTTTTGGTTAGACATCTATTCTTGACAGTAACCGCATTATAAAAACTAGCAAAATTTCTTTATTTATAATAATATTAGGTATTGTAAAAGTAAAGCTAAATTTTAGCACATTATCTTTAAAATTAAGAAACTACCATTACTTGACATGACCTTATGGGGACGTATTATCGAGCTTATTAGAAAATATAAATGTATAAGTGTCTATATTTTATAAAGTTCTTACAAAAACTTTGTCACACTATTTGTGAAGGGTATACAAATTGAGCAATTATTAAAAACTTTGTATATAAACTTGTGTATGCCGATTTGCAGTATTTCAATAAAGCAAAGATTTTTAAATCTTATATTCATGAATCGATTTCAATCAGCTTTAATTTAACAAAAATTTTCTACCGCAGATGATTGGTACCGCAAAAAAGTGTACATATGTACATATATGGAAAATGTTGTATGACCAACGAAAGTGATAGCGGAAAATCAACCTTCACCTTAATACATAAAATAGCTGTACACGAAACGATGCAAATCCTATTGATTTTGTATTTGAAAAAGAAAAGAGAATTAAGGTAGAAAAAAGTACAACTACAGAAGTCAGGGTCTTAGCATTCTCAAGAGTGCAAAGTATTAAGTGAACTATGTGGGCATGGAAAGCGCGCGCGCCTCAAACACTTTAAAAACCAAAATGGAACAAACGTCGGCAACGACGATAGACTGAGATGAAATGCGAGAACTACTTGGGGAAAAAATCGAAACAAAATTTGCATGTATATGCCACATATGCAAGTGTAAGAATAGCAACGGCACCGACTTATGTAGACCTATGTCGTTGTGGGAACTGACGCGTATGGTCAAAACGCATCGACATCATCAACATCATTATCAGCATTTTAGTCATGGACATTGCACATGTCATTGTTACACTAAGGTCTCATCATTTTGCACCATTTCACTTGTGGCACACAACCGCAACGCCGTCGTCACCCATTTGCCGTTCCTTGTGGCTTAACCTTGAAAATGTGTGGCAATTATTTGCGGCAAGTTGTCGTGGTCATAGTTCTCACTGACTAAAGACTTGTTTTGTGGGCGTTTAGCAAATGTGTAATTGGCTGCAAGTGCAGTTCTTCCCAGAGGTACTTTTCCTAAACGAAATACAATCGTTAAAACATATGTGGCTTATTTATTTATTTGTTACTGTTCAAATACGCCAATAAAATATGCTTTAAAATGTTGCACTACTTTAGCTCACCTCAAAGTATTTATCGTTTAATGAAATGGAAATGCATTTCCGCTTGCTTTTTTAGTTGCAGCAACTTGGCGAGTACTTAATCTAAATAGCTGCGTATTATTTTTATTGTTCATACGTCACGCTGCATGTTTGCGACAAATGAAGGCAATACGATAATGTCGATGACATCAAGGAACAAAGGACTGTTAAAACTGTTTATATTGCAACTATTCAAATACAGTTTTCCAGTGATTGATCGGATTTGCTGTACATATATAAAAGTGGTGGATTAAATGTTGCTAGAAAACATATAGTAAGCAATTTATAATACATAAATGTATTGTTTCCGTACATGTACACGACTTAGCATTAAACATATGTATTTTTATTTGACTATTGTTTTAGGTAAGTTTAAAATCAGCATTGCTGCTGCTCCCTTTAACACGGATCCGATAGATATTGCCAACTGCTATCCTATAAACTACTTACCAAAAGTTTGCAACTATTTGTAAAGAAAACCGGAAAAACGTGGAACTTTTTCTCTACGACGCAACTACAAGAACTAGTAACTTAAATGCGGTTTCAAGCATTGAGGAAATTCAAATTCAGCACCGCATTCGCCGGATCTGGCGCCTTGTGAATTCTGCGTTTTTTAACGTAAGAATTATGGAGCTGAAGAAGAATGATTTCGGGAAAGATTTTGACTTTTTTGGAACTACAGACTCAAGATACATATGTGTGTTAGGTAAAGTATTAAGATGCTTATGTAGAGATGATAAAAATAAAATGAGACCACAAATACAAAGAAAACACCAGCATGCTAGAAGATCAAGAAATTATGCATATTGTGTTAGTATTTTTCGCACACAGTTTATGGATGTCATTTCATTGACTAAAGAATTTTATTTTTTAGGCAAGTTCAGTTTTATGAGATAAAATATTTCTTAGTTTTGTTCAGATCTTCTTTTTTTATTGAAAATATCTCTAGAAACCTTTTCCGGACTATTACAAGCATTTGTTCGAAGTGAAACTTCTTTAGAGATCCACTGCGTTGAATTATGTCGATCGTACATACGCCACACGTTGTGCGCCCTCCCTTACGTCCCCTCCTTACACTCCCCAAATCAACGCACACTCCCACTCACAAGACTACGTGGCTTAATGCCGATCAAATTACCACCAACCATCATGTTTTGATTGACGGAAAGCATGCATCGAGCTTGTTGGAGTTAAAAGCAAACAAAGCATAAATTATTTTAGAAAAAACAATTTGTTTTTTAAACAAAAGTAAAAGTTTTAAATATCAAATTTAATTAGTGGAAGCTCTATGTTTAATGTGAAGAGTACAAAAAAATTATAGTTAAAAGCAAACAAAGCATAAATCAGTTTAGAAAAAACAATTTGTTTCTTAAACAAAAGTAAAAGTTTTAAATATCAAATTCAATTAGTGGAAGCTCGATTTTAAATTTAATTAAAGTCTTTTGTGTGGGTAAATAAAATACACATATGCGAAACGCAAACAAATGTTTAAAAAACATAAATTTAAAATAAATGTAAGTACATAGCGTAAGCATTTCCCTAACAAGCTTATAAAACAACGTTGTACACTTTCAAGCAGCAGCAGAGCATACATTAAATGCATTGAATAGTTTTTGCCTAAACATTTTTCAAAGCAGCTAAATTTCCATATCGGCCTGATCTTTTGTTTTATTTTTTGTTTCACGAATATAGCCTACACGCGTACACAAATTAATTCATATAGAAATTTATAGAAATAACATACCGTCTGGCAAACGCCATTTCCCAATTAAATATTAAGAGAAAATTTAATCCACTTGCACACTCTGTATTTAAATTTTTATACGTATGTAAAATATAAACACTGCCGTTTTGTGTATTTTCACTTCAACAAATTAAATTTGCTAAAATTTCCAAAAATAATATAAACAAACTGACTTCAAATTCGTAGGCAAACGTAATTAATTTACGAGAATTTTTTTTCTTTTTTTTTTTTACACAAACACTAACGCATACAACTTAGAAGAAGGAATACACACATTCTTTATGGGAAATCGGTTATCGGCGGCAAAAGCTACTGTAAAAATGAATACAAAATTGAATGGCATGTGCGGTAAAATTATTCAAAACTCAGACGCACGTTGTAGCTGATAATTGCAACTAAAAGTGATGCGTCGCTAGAACAACAAGTGAGCCACAAATAGGCAGCCAGCCATCGAACTGCGAGAAAGCCGCACAAAGCCAGTGGCAATGCACAACAAAGCTCGGCAAGTTTGTACGTCGTACGTCGTGAGTTTGCTCGTGAGTCTGATGAGGCCAGAGTAGAAATGTGCCAAGTGCCGGCAGCAAAGCGAGGCGGCGCCACAGCAACGCCACTGCGGGGGCAAACGATGTCGCCTCCGATGTTGATGCCACCGCCAGCGTCAAGCAATGAAATGACGCGCGCTTGGGTAGTTTGTAGCGTCACCGCGGGAGACGGGACAACGGGCGAGTTGTTATTAGTTCGATTTATTAATAAGTGAACAGCAGAAAAAGCATCAAAAAAAGATACAAGAAGAAAGGTGAGTGCATCTGAGAGAAACAATATAAAAATTGAGAGGGCTATGGAAAGATAACCAAATAGGGCCCTCCACTAAAAGTAGATTTTCTAAATTTGATTATTTTGTTAATGTAATTTAAAGTGGAATACGCGAAAACAAGAAAGCATGCTTTACATCGAGATACGCTGTACCCAAATTAATTAATGAAACATACAAAAAATTGGTCGATTCAACATAAACTAAGCCAGAACTGAATGATTATCTTACAAAACAAAAGGGGGACATATTTATATGGGGACCACCTTTTCTAGTGGTCCATTTTGGACATATATAGAATATTTTACTAGAATTGAAGTAAGATTCAGAACATTTTGAGGTTTGAACTACAATAATAATTCATTCTAAAACTCAAAAAGCATGGGAATATTGTTAATTAGTACAACCCTTTATGTGCATGTCTTTATATCTTTATTTTCAGAAGATTGTTGTTTCTGGTTATAAGTCTCTATACCAATTTTCAAACTATTATTTGCAACTTTAAGAGAATAGTGTCAGCAAAATACTCTATGAATATTTTTTTTCCATATAAATCTATATTAAATCATACCAAATAGTGGTTTTTAAAGATTTTATAAATACATATATATTTTCTTAAGAACTGCGTTTGCCGCACATATAAACTTGTATTAAACTAGGCGCCCCCTAAACATAATACATTATACGGGCCCCTTTTTGTTTGTAAGTTCACCCTGTACAATAATTTATCGTAGGCAATCGGATAGATAAAAATATCTTAGCGTAGTCGTCTGCAGTTTAATTAACAACAGTTTACTAATTATAAATCATGTTAACAACGTTTTGAATCAAATAAAGTACAAGTCTATTATTTCTTCAGAGTGTGAACGATCTAAATAAATCTGCGACAATTGCAACGGTGCGGATGTGGCAATAATTGCTGCCAGTTATTTTAATTTAAATTTCTACAGTCGTTTCGAAAGTGTAGTATAGAAAATTATGCATAGAAAAATCTGCGATATATAAATAGAAGTATGTGCAATATGGCATATTTTCAAAAGGTCAGATTACAGATAAGAATACAGATTTTAATAGCAAAATATCCACATACGACATGTATATGAAATTATATTGAAAGCATTCATTTATACGCAAGTACACATTATAAATATTCCATCGAATTTGCTGATAAGAACTGTAATCTGACATTTATAAAGACGCTCTAGGAAAATATAAATATGAAGAACCCTCAAGTTGAGTTTGCTCGGCTAAACTAACAGCAATATAAATGTTTTCATACAAAAACTCTAAAGGGCGGGAAAGATTAGTAGGGGGCAACTCTTTCTTGTGGTCAGATCTAGAGCTTTATAGAATTTTTTATTTAGATTGACGTAAGATGCAGCAAATATGGTGTTTCAAGTTAAAAAAAAATATTAAAATTTCTACATTTTTTGTATTCTCCAAGTTCTTGTTGTTCAGAGGAACAGTCAGACAGTCTATAATAACTGGACTTTTGATGCTGATTAGGAATATATTTTAATATATTGTTTAATATATGTTTTTTTCTTACGGATAAAGCAGGGGCACACACTAGGTAGGGATGAAGTTAGAAGAATTTGATTACATATGACATTTAAATAATTTCTACCTTAATAATTTACGGTGGGTTTGTATGGAAATATCTAAAAAGTTGTAACTGGCATATACTTTTAGATACTCTAATAAATTAGAACAAAAAATAATCTAAGTACCAGGTTTCAGCTGGATATCTAAAAAGTTGATGCCCAAAATATGCGCAGATTATAGCAGACGATCAGACTGACAAACCTAGATCAGTCGTATCGACAAGGTAACTATATTGACTCATGCTAATCTGTGTTTTTATCGGTCGAAAAGGCTATTAAACATTAAGGAATTGATCGGCGGTTTGTTTTCTTAGCTAGACTTCTTTACTTTCTAAAGTACCCTCGAAAAATGCTTTATGTTTCACTTGTCCAATTCATCTTTTTCAAAATGTTCTTCCTCTAAGACTGCGTTTGGGAATGGTAAATGGTATAAAAATAAGTGATGATGTAAGTGTTAATACGAATAAACACCAAGTACATACACAATATCTACATTTATATATATTATATATTTGTTTAGTCTTACTCACAAGTTCCTAAGATATAAAAAAACTCGCAAATGTTTCGTCTAAGTCGATCAGGATCAGCAAACCATTTATTCGTGTGATGAAATGTGACTTTATTGATATGGAGAGATTATTTGAAATAAAAACACTTCATATTCTCAAGAAAAAAGCCGGAAGGACGATTCCTCAGTAAAAAAGTTATATACGCCATTGTGACTAGTTTTATAATAGTAGATAATGTTCTTATTTCTAAAAGAGAGCGGAACTAATTCTTAATTAGATCATTTAGAAAATAAAAAAAAAAGTTGGCTGTTTGATTTTACAAGAACAAAATTTTCATTTCAAACATAAAATTTCATTGTTAAACTATTGCAAATTGTATTTCTATGCTATTCTAAAATAAAATTGTAAAAATGTGGAGTGAAAACATCAGATTTAGTGTTCCGAACTGGACCTAAATAGCATATTTTACTATGATTGAAGTAATATTCTTAAAATTTGGTGTTTCATACTAAATTAACAACAACAAAGTTTTATATTTACAAAAATACAAAAATGGAGAGTTAGGTTTGTATGGGTTCGACCACTTATATAAAAGTTGATACTTTCATTTAATACTATTTGAACTAAGAGGAAATATAAATTAGTTAAAATATATAAACTTGCAGGTTCCATTTCTCCTTATCTCTAAGTTCTCCCTGTTCATACAGACGGACATGTTACATTTTGGCAAACTTAATATAACCATTATGAAGGGTATAAGGGGACTGAGGGCTTGGTTATGTTCAGTAATATGTTGACTTAAATGTATTCAATGTATCTCAGCTGCAGTTATTGAATTGTAAATAGTTTTTTTACACAATCAAATTGAGATCTAGGCGTTTAAATGAGTGGCGTTAGTTTTGGAATATTTTCAATCAGACCAAGTATGTTTTTTTATACAAATTAGTATATAGATAGAGAGCAAATAACTAACCCATAATTTCGCTAAAAACAAATATAAATTCAAAACGCAAAGCACAAATATTGAGAGCAACCGCAATGGCAACAGCATCAACTATAGAAAAAAAAAAATAAGTACGAGCAAAAAGCGGAACAAATTTTCAAAATACAGAACAAAAAATAAACCATCTCTGTGAAAGAGCAATTGAGGCCGGTACTCGAGCGAGTGGCAGGCGCAGCAAGGCAGCTTTTTCTTCAACAACTACTACGCAAATCTCAATCAGAGTGCCGCAATCAAATCTCGTTTGTGGCCTGGTTGGCTGCAACAGCGCTGCGGTATGTTAGATGCAATGTTTGGTGGGCGGTGGACGGGTTCATGGCATGTAAGACAAGTAGTGTTTAGCACATACTCGTACAGCAACAATGTACTAAATGGCAATCGAAAAAAAAAGAATATATAAAAAAAACTAAAGCCGAAATCGAGACGTTAAATCAGAAGAGAAATACAAGTACATAAGCAAAAAATGAAAGTAAAAGTGCAAATAACCATATAATGTACTAAACAACAACTACTAAGGATGCGAACACAATAAAAAGTGCTGCAACAGTGGATACTTACCCGCGTCGTTGACTGAAATACTCTTTGCATGTCCTGATTACGCGGCCGTAGTGGCTGCTGCCTGATGCGACGGAGGCTGCGGCGGCGATGTTGCCGGGGGAATGGTAGGATGTGGTGGAAGAAAAAGTCTTGCCGGAGACGGCCAGCGCTTCTACTTGCAAGGCGGCAGTAAAGGCAACTAAAATTTGTTGGCAATTTTGTACGTTGTTGTTGCAATCTTATACTAATTGGTTTCTCTCTTGCCTTGATTTGCTTTTTACATGGCGTTGCATTTTCTTTTGTAGTCTGTTGTAATCCGATTTTACGCCGTTCACTTCATATTCGACATACATCGACGTCACTTTCTATTCGTTTGTAACAATTGTCTATGCGCAATGGCGTCACGCAAATGTTCAAAAAATTATTAATTACTTTTGAACGCGATACTTGTGGCTAAGAACTCCACCAACATCGATTTCAGTTGCGGAACTGTTTTTTTTTTTACTTGTAGCAAGTTTTGTTGTTGTTGTTGTAAACAGCTGTGCGGTGCATAGTGTTGTAGTTGAAAGCCAGTGCTGCACAATATTGGACAGTGTTGCAAAGCAATGCATGCGGCTTTCGCCAGCTGAAAATAATAACAAGTTGCGTGCCATGTAGAAACAAATATTTCGGTTTGTTTACTTTTATGCTTTGCCGACCATGTTTTACATTGCTATTATGTACAAAATTTTATATATAATTCAATAAAAATGGAATAACTTATTTGCAATGTAAAAATGTCAACAATATGTTAATGCTTGTGCTTAAATGTTATTTCTCTACTGGGTGTTAAAAACATATTTTTGTGAAATTCAGCTGCTACACGTACGCGTTCAAAATATCATATTTTATTATAAAAACATCGTAAACGTGCGTAAAATTAACGTAAATGTATAATATAAAGAATTTCGAATATGACTGCACACGCAAATGTCGGCTGCAGGCACACGGAGATGCTATAACAGCAGCGCTGACCAAGCGTTCCATTGATGATGCACAACTGGCAGCATTTATAGCAAAGACGTGCTGCAATTTCTATGATATTCTGGATAATTTGGTAACTGGAATATTTCAAATACTATGTTTACTATTATCAGCAAATGATCTTTTTGCATTAGGGACGGTCGGCGGTGCACGTCAGTGCTTCTGTTGCGCGTTATGCGATACTCGAATGGCTACTGAATCAGGTACATACATTAATATAATGCTTAAATCAATAACTTCTTCAACTAATTACACTTTTGGGCAGGGTGCCATTATAAACAATCGTGATTTGGAATCTGGCAGCAGTCCCCTGCATCGTGCACTTTATTATGGATCTATTGATTGTGCAGTACTGTTGTTACGCTATGGTGCTAGTCTCGATCTTTTGGATGAAGATACGCGCTGCCCGTTGCAGTCGATATGTCGCCTATGCGATGTTCTATCATCTGCATCTCTGTAAGCTAATATATATTATCATTTATCGAATTAACGTCGAATTCAATATTTATAGCAACGATACTCTCGTTTGGGGTTCTAATAAGAACTACAATCTCGGGATCGGCAATGAACAAATGGCCAATGCACCACAATCGCTTGATTTCTTTCGTAAATCTAACATATCTATCGAAACCATTTCACTGGGCACCTACCACAGTCTATTCTTGGATAAGAAACGTTATCTTTATGCTGTGGGTCACGGTAAAGGCGGTCGACTAGGTGTCGCTAACGAAAGCAGTCTTCCCGCGCCGAAGAAAGTAAAAGTGCCAATTAAAAACAGCGACGAGGACATTATTTGCATTAGCGTTTCACGTAAGCATTCATTGGTATTAACCAATCGTTCATTGGTTTTTGCATGTGGGCTTAACGAGGATCAACAGCTTGGCGTACGCGATGCAGGCGAACAGTTAAGCAACTTCAAGGAGGTTGTAACGTTACGGGATTTAGGAGTTACTGATCTAAAACGTGTTATAGCGCGTGATCAGCACTCGATTGCCTATTCAGATAAATGCATTTATATTTGGGGAGCAAACTTAGGACAATTTGGTATAAATGCAAATACTAAGATTATGCCAACACCAGTATTGGTATGCCAACATAGTTATGACGTCTAAAAATATTTTCAAATATTAAAAATTATTTTCGTTTTACAGATGAAACTACCGCCACGAACTTTGATACAATTTGTAGAGTCCAATAATGCCGCCACTGTTGTCTATACTGTGGATAATTTAATATTACTATACTATAATGGAAAATTTAGACCTATAAAGCCACCAAAGTGAGTTAATATTTACATTTTATCTATTGCAGCTTAAAATTAAGCTCATTATGCACATAAATTAAAAGACAAATTAAACAGCTTAAGGGAAATTCCGCAAACGCAAAATCAATTGTATCAACCGGCAGAAAAAAATCAAAATAGATTTTAACTTGGTCAACTTCAATAATACTAATCGAACTTATTGCACTTTTTTTCTTTCAGTTATGAGCCCTTAAAAAGTTTAGCCATAGTTGGCGGTGATAGTAAAGTTTCTTCAAAAGGCACTGCCACTGCATTGAAATTACTTATGCTGACTAAAACTAATGTGGCGTTCTTGTGGTACGAGAATACACAAAGTTTTTACAGGTATTCAAGAACAAATCTAATAAATCTAATACGTACCATCTGTGTTTTATAAGTACATAAACTGTTTCTATGAATTTCAGATGTAGTTTTTCGCAAATACGCATAACAGAAGTGGACAAAATTCTCTATAAATCAAACCAAGTTCTTATACTCTCGCAAGGCTGTGTCTACAAAGGCAAATGTATACAGGTCGCTTTACCGGCATTCACAAAAGACGTAGACTCCAAGACAAGCATTGATCTGTGGCAAGACAACGATCTAAATCGTACAGAGATCTCAAGAGATCACATGGTGCGCATTGACTTGCAACGCGTACCAAATATTGATCGTGCTGTGGATATATTCTGCAATGACGAGTTCTCGTCGTTTGCCGTGTTGCAAGAGTCGCATATGAAATACTTTAAGGCACCAACGCTGCAGCGTTCGGAGTACAATTTTAAGAAACTATATCACGATGCCTGTGAAACAGATGCAGTGCATGATTTGGTGTTTCATGTGGAAGGTGAAACATTTGCAGCGCATAAGTTAATTATTTATACACGCGCGCCAGGACTTCGTGAGATAATTCGACCGTATCTAGATAAACATATCTATTTGAATTACAAATTTTTTACGGGTAAAATGTTTGAAATCATTTTGAAGTATGTTTACACGAATTATTTACCTAACGACGATGGTGAGTTAATAGATTCAAGTAGTAAGAATTTTTACATTTTTAAAAACATTTATTTATAGATATGGATTCTATACGCCAAAGTATAGGCCCAGTCTGCCCAAATAATAAGTTCAGAGTGTGTGCAATATTTAGCACGCACGTAGTACGATTTCAGCTTATTGACCTAGCTGGTTATTTGTCTTGCTATGTAAATGAGGAATACTTCCCTAGTCCTAGTAAGACACTTCTCCGTTTCAATCGTTTGCGCCGCAAAGACTATCCGGAACTCTACGATGTTCGTATTATGTGCGAAGCGGAACAAGAAATTCAAGCGCACAAATGCATACTTGTGGCACGTCTCGAATATTTCGATATGATGTTCATGCATACATGGGCCGAGCATAATACAATTAATCTGAGCACTGTACCCATTGAATATATGGAACCTATCGTTGATTTTATCTATAGCGCAGATGTGGATCAAATACGCAAACAAAACTATTCGGAGTCGTTTCTTTACAATATGATTGTATATTGCGACCAATTCTTTATCGAACGTCTGCAAGAAGTGTGTGAACTGCTGATATTAGACAAGATAACCATACGTAAATGTGGCGAAATGTTTGATTTTGCTTGTTTGTATAATTGTAAGTTATTGAAGCAGGGCAGCATGGACTTCATCTGTCAAAATCTAGCGCGTGTACTAGCCTATCGCAGCATTGAGCAGTGCGATGCTGACGCGTTAAAATGTCTGAATGAGCATTATAGAAATATGTTTAGGAATATATTTGATTATCGCATGATAACACCGGATTCAGAGGCGATCGAAGATGAGCTACTTCAAAGCTTTGTCGAAGATTTTACGGTAAATTTGGAATACCGCATGGATGGGGTGAGTATATGTTAAACAAAAACTTTTATATAAAGTGTAACAATAAAATTTTACTACAATATCGTTCAAAATCAGGACACTCAACAAAGCGTTGCAATGAAACAAAAACAAAAAGAGCTGCGTAGTAAACAAGATGTACGTCAATACGAACGTGAAGCCATTTCCAGCATGATGCGCACAATGAGCATTGGAGAATCACATCAGCCACTATCGAACGCCGAGAAGTCTAATGCAGTTCGGGAAGCGGAACAAATGTCAGCACAACTGCTAAATGAGTCGAAGAGTTGGCTCAAAGTGGTCGATAAAAAGGAACAGAAACGTAAAAACATTGAGCATGCGGTTAAAATAAATGCTACGCTGAAGGAAGATGACAAACCGTTGGCTGAATACGTATCCATTGCAACGAGATCTATTGAAGCTAAGCAACAGACACCAGAAAAGGAGCTATCACGTACACCTGATGAATTAAATTCGAATATGAGCAAGAGTTATAATTTTGATTTGAGTTATTTAACACCGCAAACGCAAAAGCTCTCGCAAAAACAACGCAAACGATTATCGTCGGAATCCAAATCATCTATTAGTAGTACGCCAAGTTGGCGTGCTCCAGCTGTAGTACAGCCCACTACGCCAGTTGAAGTACCAAATGCTTGGGGCATTGTACCACAACAAACACCGCCCGGTGCAGTACATATAAACGACGATTTATATTCACCGCCTACTGGCAGCGCATATGATCCAACCTCTTTTGCGAATATGATGCGCACTAAAAAATCCAATGCGCACGTAGTTACAACACCAGAGGCACAGAATAGCTTTTCAAAGATTCTTGCCGACGAGCGACGTGAACGCGAGCAATACGATCGTTTGCGCAATAAGTCGCTTGTGCTTACACAGATCGAAGAGACTGCCATAGCGGAACTGCGCGAGTTCTACAATGCGGACAATATAAGCGATGAAAATATAATTGTGGAACGGAAGAAGAGACCGAGTACCGTAAATTTTTCAACATGGCAGCGGCATTAGATATAAGCGTAAGCTTTAAAAACAAAATTGCGGCATCAAGATTGATAAAATGCATTAATACCTTTTTTAAATTATGCCAGGACAGGCTTTAAATGTTAATCTGTAAGTTGGACGCATGCTTTGTTAGTGTAAGTATCTTATTTAATTCACTAAAAGACGGGTTTCATTTAGAAAAATCTTATATTTTATTTAAGTATGTAGAAAAATTATTTCTAGTTAAATTTTTCCTAACAAATTCGTTTAAATAATTTTTATGTTTGGGCTAAAGTTTTCCTTCATTAATCCCGTCAATCAATGGTAGTACTCCGAACCGCCTGCAAATGTTTAAGAGTTCAAAATTTTTCGCCATTTTGCTTTATTACTTAAATAATTTTACACAATAATCGCAGACAGGTCCACACATGGCAAGTAATTGTATATGAACATTTATATATGTATTTATCAGCTTTTATACAACAAATAGAGAGGTATTTATATGTAGAACGCATAGCAAATATACAAAACAAACAAATGAGTCATAATAAATATAAAAAATATACAAAAATTATTAATACTATAACAACTTAAACGCGGTACATAACACAAAATGTTACCCATAACCAATTATTGTAGTTTACCATATAATTTAAACTTATTTAACAAAAAGAAATTAAACATATGAACAATATAATGAAATAATATTAGAAGCACTCCTTACGGAAAGCGAAACCATATTGATCGCATTTGTAGCGCAGCGTTTTGGCTAGTTGCGGCGGTCCACAGTAAAAGACTGTAACTTTGCCCTTCTTCTGTGCCTGCAATTGTTTAAAGACCTTATCCCAATTCGGACGACCGGCATTGGTGCGCGTTTTCAGGCCAGTGATGAGATCACGTTTGCCCTGAAAGATTTTAAGTTGCAGAGAATTATTGTATAATATCTATTGGCGGACATTGTACTTTCTCGTGTAGTAAATCCAAAGCGAGTTGCAGACCCACGGCCTTCATATCGGTGCGTTGCAGTGCGCTTGTAATATACATGTGCATATCCAGAAATCTGTAATGTATATCATTTGAGTGAATGCTTTCAGTATTCAGTTTATGTTGCACTCATACCGCTCCATGGCGCCACCCAATTCTGCTTGCTCGATTTCTAGCTGTGACAGAAGATTGACAAACCATTCAAACGAGCGTTGATCTCGATTTATCCAAAAGAAATCCACCTTGCGTAGATTCATCACAGTTTTCGGTATATCACTGGCCCACTCAAAATGGCAACGCGGGCAGCTGTGTCGTGCCTTCCAATAGCGATGCATGATGGATTGCAGTATAGAAGCAAATGGTGTCACACCAATGCCAGTGCCGATAAGCACAGCATGCTGTGCACCGAATATATGACTTGACGGTGCGCCATACGGCCCATCGATAAAAATCTTTATTTTTAAAGGAATATATGTACATTTATTTTAATGCCAATAATATAAAATTATATAAAGAAATTGGTAATTGTGTATGACCCAAACCTCCATAACACCCGCATCGAGTGTGACCTTGCCACCGGAGTTAGTTGGTAAACTGCCATTGCTGCCGCGATTTCTTATGGAGGTCGATAGCGTGCGCAGAAATGTTGGTCTGCGCAGCCGCGGCTTTCTACTACTCGTATTATTTGTTGTTGTGTCCTTCGCCAGGCCAGATTTAAAATAATATTTTCCGGTTTTTGTGTGTGTATGTGTTTGTGTGTAGTGAATTTTTAGTGTTTTGTAATTAATACCAAATTAAAATATAGAATTTTCAAAGGTTATTTTTAACTACTGGAAATTAGCTTGCAAATGCACCTACCTCCAAAGGTTTGGCTACAGTATAATCATGTACATCGACGCTACCCAGCGCTGTATTGAATTTGTCGATGCTAGTAACTGAAAAATTTGTATATAGGGGATTCAATATTGAAGACTAATGAAAATGCTGTACCGCTTACCTTTCTGTACATGGCCTTCCTCGGCATCTTTAGCAGTATAAACAGTGGCTTCTGTTAGATGTATACATATTATATAGCTACATGCTCAAATATACAGAATTTATAATACTTACCAATTGCATTGGCATGAAACTCTGGTTCAGCACTGTCCACACTTGGTGTCTTAAAGGCAATAATAGTTGGTTTGTTCCGCATATAACGAAAACTTTGTGCCAGTGATTTATTCTGCGGACTTAGATAAGCCAACCCCAAGCTGGGCAAACGTGTACGTCTCACACGTGTTTCGTCAAAAGAGCGTTCCGACTCCGAGCGACCCAGCGCGCGTATACTGTGTAAAAAATATGTTTAATAATGTATCACTGTGGACGTTACTCCAAACTCAGTGTGTGCACGATATTATTTATCGTTAAAAATGCAGAGAAACATTCAGAAAATAAAATACAGGAACTTGAAAATACCCACCACAAGAAGTATTGAGGCTCGTGGGAATCCTATCACTGAAATTTATTTTTTATTTATACTATGTACTAAATCTAGTCCAAAGAAAATCGGAGCACCTATTCAATACTTTAGAAATTTTTTTTAACGCGTTAAAAAAGTTTGTAGGTTTGTTTTTGTATTTTGTTATACCCTGTACACATAGGGTAGATGTACGCCATTAAGTATTTATGTACATATGTACATTCGTGATCAACATGAAAAATCTATCGTTATAGATATGTCCATCTTGGTGTCCGTATGAACAATCAGAGCGTTCATGTTTAGATACTCCGAAACTTCTGTCTTAGGTTCAAATAAAGTAAATCGTACATCTTGAGTCAAACCTAATAATATATCCCTAATATATTCAAATCAAATAGTATGTTGTTGAAATTCAGAGCCTTAAGGAAGGTGTAGGGTACTTTAAAGTCGAGCACACTCGACTGCAGTTTTCTTTCTATTCTAACATAATAATAATACATGAACTTACGCTTTTAGGCGCGCACGCTTCTTTGTCTTGACGCTGATGTCGGGCAACGAGACACTCTTTTCCAGCGGCTTGTGCAAACTCAACAACTGACGTTCAGCCAAAACGCGACGACCCAGGCCAGCATCAAGCTTACCAGTTGTATCAAGTGCATCTGCAACAAAGCCATCGTTGGATACACCTGTAGCTGTGCCGTTCTGCTTCATTTCGCCATCCTTGCGTGAAAATGTGCGCTGCAGTGTTTTCTTGATGCTGCGTATACGATCCACGCCTGCATTGCCGCTACTGTGTTGCACCACACTGCTGCCGCCGGCTCCATTAACTACAGCACTATGAGACTCTGTGGCTAGTTTAGAGGTAGTGTGGTGCATACGCGGCGGACGCACTGGAGGTTGTGGCAGTGCATTTGGTTTCTGTAGCTTACCAATATTTTGCGCTAAAAAATCCGTTTGCGGCGTTGTGGAGCTATTCTTTTTGCCAATGGCTGAATTACGTTCGTCATTCAGACGCATGAAACTCGGCGTTGGTATGGCATGCATATGCTGCGGCATCAAATCACCCTTGTGCAGTTTCTGCTGTTCGCACTCGAAGTACTGATACAAGCGATTGGTCCACTCGCCTACTGTGCGTATATGCAGCCACATGTAGTCCTCTTGCTCTGGCGCAGAACTAATGGTAAACGGATGCCATTCATAATTAGCAATGGCAGGTATATTGACAAAGACATAATCGCCAGGTCGGAAATTGAAGTGGAACGGACGTTTTATAACCAAATGTATAACCTTCGAAGGTAACAGCAGTCCGGAACTGATGTACGTCTTGCCATGTTCACTGCGCATCCAAGCGAAACGTAGTATACGCTCGATAATGTATACCAAACCGGGCACGAGATACCACTTCCAAAAATTTGGACCATGAAATAGCATCAATATCCAAAATGGCACATACAGCAAATGGGTCCAGTAGAACACTTCAAATGAGCCCTTGCGGCGCACAAACGGTTGCGAGCAGATGAACATGATAAACAAAATGGCAAATAATGCCATGCCCGTGGGATTAGCGCAACCCGGAATAAGACCGAACAGACCTGGCCGATCGGTGAGTAACCACTCGCCAATGGTATAATGGCCTGCATTTATTTTCGGATCATTCACAACAATTATAGAGAAATTGAACAGATGCATTATGGTGTGCAGCAAACTCAGCACGGATATGACAATACCCGTCAGCTTATGCAGATAAACATGATGATCGAGCGGCAGGAAGGAGGACAAACCCTGCGAACGAAGATAGGTGAGCGAATGTCGCAGCATTAGTACCAGCACCCAAGCGCAGTTGAAATTCAAACACTGGCCACAGGCGCGTGCAATGATCACAAAGCCATTGCTGTCGCGATATTGTATGGCACGCGAGATGAAAAGGCAGAGATTGACTGCTATATAGAAAAATAGGTATGTGACAAAGACTTGATTGTTTTTCATGTATGCCGGCGTCAGCTGATGTGGTATAGAATGCCACTTGCGTGATTTGGCTTTCTTTGCTGCATTGGTTGACTCCAGTTCACCCATGGGCACAAGCCAGCGATCGATGCTGTTGTATGTAAACAAATAATTTTCTAAGTTTATATAATTTTCGTTTAAGCAAAAACTTACGTTATAGTGAGATTCTCCAACAGTCCCCCATGTTTGTGTAACTGATTCTTAAGCGCTTCATAGGTAATCTCACCGCGATTATATGGATCGGCATCTTCAAACATGGCCGTTGTGAGATCTTCGATCTAAATGGGCGTAAAAGATTTATTATGTACCATTTCGAATGACTGCATTGATTTATGTACATCTACACATGTGCTCAAACTAGCTAAAGCTCACCTGATCCTCAGAGAATTCCATGCCGTTCTCCTTGATGCAGGCGCGTATTACATCGTGCAACTCCTTGTGCTGTATTAGACCGTCGCCTGCCAGCGTGGCATAAATCAAAGTGTTAATTTTTTCTTCTTTTTGTATAAAACTGAACATACGCACCATCAATATCGTACACCTTAAAGAGAAAACGTATTTTATCATCGGCCGATTGTCCCGAGAATTGATGTATGGCATCAATGAATTCTTGTAATGATATTGAACCAGAATTATCCTTGTCGAATATTTGAAAGACACGCTCCGTGAAAAAAGGCTGCACGATGCATTGTGTGGCGGGAGAGAGAGAGAAAAATTAAGTTGAATTTTTAGTTTTTCTTGCAACATTTTGCTGCATGTTGACCAAAGTTGTTGTACAAAATCAGCAACAGCAACAACGTCGACGACATGTGTACGTTATCGTTTCGCCGTTTGTCATGTTATGGTAATCAACTTGGGTTCAGGTTCGGCTCAGTTCTGTTCTGTTCTGTTCCAGCTTACTTGTGGTCTGCCTTGTCTACTTGGTTGTCGACATTGCACAGTGGATAAAACTACGATATTTTCGCAACATAATTCATTTTTGAATATCAAAAAACAAAAAAAAAAAATTTGTAATGTACAATTAAAATTAGAAACAAATCGGGAAATAATGCAAACTTAGATTTTTACGGGAATTACATTAGAATTTGCAGCCGGTAAGCTGAAATAAATGAGTTTGCAAGCACTCACACAAATTTAACAAAAACTCTTAATATATAATAACTATTGGAAAAAATGGATTTCGTATGAGCATTATACCCAAATACAAGTAGAACACCTAGAGGGTACACCATTTCTTAACTTGCCAAACCTAATCTTTCACCACTGAACTCAATATCGAATGGTAGTTCAATGCATCTTTTGTCGGGAAGCCAAGTGCAGACCAGTCCTTGAAACAAGATCTAGGTGCGTTAATGAATAAATAAAGCAATTGAACCATTTTTATTTTTAAAAATTTTAAAGTTAAAATTCTATTTGGTTTGATGTATTTTATAAAACTTAATAAAAAACCGTTAATTAACGCTTCACTTTGTTGAAAATGTAGTCTAAACCACTGTCGTTGTCCATATGTGTTATTGTTGTTGCTGTCCTAATTCATTGGCAACTTACATTCTTGGAGGTAACAATCTTCTTGAATTCCTCGCGTCTTATTTCCTGCTCATTTCCCACCGTATTGCGAAATAGCTGCTCCAGACGCGCCAGCGAGCTCTTATCGAAGCCTGTGCGTGGTCTGTGGTTTGAATTTTTTTTTTAGTTGCATTAGTTCGTTAGTGGAATATAGGTGTTCTTAGTTATATAATTGTGTTGTGTTTTTGTTTTCATAAATTAAAGTTTAATTAACGCTTGTAAGCACTGACTTGCAATTGATTAATAGCAACTGCAAGGCATTTGTGGCTGAAGCACATTGATAAAAACCAGTAAAGCCCTACCAAACCATACTCTGTAGAGTTAGTTTTTCAACAGCATAGCAGCATTTCTTATTGACTAAACAATTTGCTTGCAATTTGCTTTATTATGCTGCCAATTAGTACAATTATTACCTTGAATTAGTCAAATGCGAAATAAATTCCATTACTTGATTCGTTGAGATTAAATTCGTGCCATCGATATCAATCAAGCGATACAGTTTATCCAATATCTGCAATATTAAATAGCTTAGCCTATGTATAAACTCTAGACAGATAGACTCATACTTACGCCACGCGCCTGCCAAATGTCTATAAAGTTCTTAAATGTAACTTTACTATTTTCGCCACAAATGACATACGCCACCGATTCGATTTGCTCTGCAAAATCCATTTGTCGATCATCGCTGCAAATAAAGAATAAGCTTTATGTATCTTATGTTGCCTATCAAATGTATCTGCAGGCAATAGCTAAGGTTGTTGCTATTTATGTGTGTGCCCAACAATAAAGATATCACGGCATTGCTATGCTTTGAATTTCTCGAAGTCATGATAGCGACAGAAAATATCTCAATGACTTCATCATGTACACGAGATACTTGTAATAGCAGATACAATCACCTGTTGCTGTTACTAGACGCCTAAATGTATATGTATATATATACGGGCAATGGGAAAGCGTGACATTGGAATTTTAACGCTTGAAAGGAGAAACGCTGTAGGTGGACATGTAGTAGCTGCAATCTGACTAGAACAGCAGCAGCAGCAGCTACAACAACAATAACAGCAAGTGCAACAAGTGCTTCACAAATAGGAATGTCTGAAGTGCTGCTGCGAGGCGTTGTAGCAAATGGTTAGACGGACGTAAATAGTACATTCAGACAGACAGACAGTCAGACAGACTCGTATTGCGATTCGGAACGGATGCTTACTATCGCACAAAAGTGCATGTCGTTTGTGGCAAGCAACATACAATAAACATGCGCCGCCGTCGCGAATAAGTCACACCGCAACATGAAATGGCGGCAACTGCAACGGATACAACGCAACAACTTCAACAATCACGCCTAGCAGGCAAATGCAGAACGCAACAAGTGGCACTCAAGACCAGTTGCTGCGACTTCTTAACCCAAACATAATTTACTCCTTTGCGCGGTACGTTCTTCAACTGATTTATGTGAATTTGACTAAATTGAAATGTTTGCAAAGTAAATAAATTGTAATTTACATACGTTAGACGTCCTTTCAGATGCTCAATCCAGCGATCTTGCACAAGATAGCCACGACCATCAAGATCGAAGAGCAAAAAAAGCTTTTGTTGGAATTCCTGCAAGTTAAGAGAAATAGTTTAATAGAAGTTAAATAGTTTGATTTAAAATAAAAGCATTTATGAATACTATTGAAATTGTATAAAGTTATTAAAATTGTTAAATATCTTTTTCTTGAAAACTTGAACTGCTATAAAACATGTAAAATCTCAATTTAAATACATAATAAGTAATTCTACATAGTTCTCTAAGATACGATTGGCATGCAATACTTCTACAATACTCAACACATTGTTGTTTGGTACGGCTGCAAGGACTTTGAACTTCAGAATTGAATTACTACTTTAAATGTGGAAAATTCCTACCAAAGATCTAGAGAAGTCATTACCTTGGTACAACCAAAGCTAAATATTTCGTTTCGTAGTTTAAGACGTCAGCTCAATAAATAAAAAAGTTTTACTCTCAAAATCTAGAAAACTTTTAAAAGATTCTAGTAAAGCAAATGGCTATACAAGCCCCAAAAAAAATATTGTTACGATTACTAAAACTTAAAAATGGGCATTGTTTTTGTATGGAAGATGAGGAAATCCCAGCTTCAGAGAGTTTGTATGAGATTTAAAGACAGGCGGACATAGGCAATTGAAATTGATTTCTTTGTCTTAAATTTAATAAATTAAATTCAATATCAGCCAGTTTAAAAATAGTTACAGAAAATATCTAACTGTATTACAGATAGTTTTCATATTCAATATCAGTAAATACCAGTTTGTTCACAAACTGAATTAAGTGTAAGAAAATAGTAATCCATTTGGACTGGACTGCTTCCTACCCTGCACACCCTGATCTACTTTAAATTTTACTTTCCACGAATTACATAAAAAATTAGCTCACGTATATATATTTTTGGGGTATAAAACTTTAAATTTGTAATAGTACAACAGCTAGAGAGCCAATAGTGCGAGTTTAGTTTCAGATATTCCAAAAAAATCAGTATACTCTGCAGATAATCTTTGTATAGGGTATAATTATGCAGATGAACGCGACAAGTGTTTGCTGTTAGAAATATGTTAATTAACTCTCTTTGTTGCCGTAAACGTTTAACAACATTTTCAATCGTGTGCAGCCAACATCTTTGTTCATTGTGGCAATAATTTGTTTAGATGCGCATCAATGAATGGATAATCCAATAGTTCAAAGTGGAATGGCTAAATACTTGAAATATTCGCGGTTTCTCATGCCGCAGCACTTCATTAATATTTAATTATAAAGTATTAGTAATAGATTACGTATAGCTTTTAAATTACAGCAAATTCAAGGCGTAAATACAATTAAGATGCTTGAGGCAGATGCGCCAGAAGTGTTTTTCTAATTAACCATATCTTTTTTAAATCTGTATACATGCGGAATTGTTTATAGGATTACTGTATGTAGCACAAATAATTACTGCCAATGACAGATTTATGTTTTCAACGATTGGTCAACTTTATTGCTAGCTAATTCCAGAGAACTTATTTATAAGTTTGTTGTTTTATTTAATCCTAAACATAAATTACAGCTTTGCCGTATAAGCGAAAAAATATTGTAAAAGTTCAAGGTTTTATAGTGTGTAATAGATTTCGAAGCGCTTGAAGTTTTTAACTAAATACAAAGACTCTGCCTAAACAAAATGGTGCACCAAATTGCCGCACTAAGCTTTAATGGTATTTCTCGGCATCTTAAGTCGCTATGGGCGTAGCTACCAAGTTTGACTTAGCATACATTAATTTAGTTTATTTTGCTTCAAGCTTTTCTATACCCTGCGCACATTTAAATGACTATTGAAAATTTGTTAGAGAACTCGCTATAAAGATTTGTTTTAATTTTAACAAAATCGATTTTGACGGAACATGCAATGCTTGATGGCTGATGTTATGAGTAACTTAGGCTACTCGGAGATGACGTTGCTCGAGCCACCATATAAGCGATAAACGTATTTCATCATATTTCATGAAGTTAATGGGATCGGCAGAAGTTAGTTCCATTGGAAAAGTGGGGCAGTTTAGCTATAGGGAACATACAGCGTATGAGTATTCTTCGATATTGAGATACCCTGTATTGAACCTAAAATTTGTAAGTGGAATAGATACATATCTGGAAAAGTGTGTGTTTTTTATTGGGATTTGTGTAAGATACACCACAAAATTTGTCGTTTGAAGCTAAACTAAACCACAACAAAATATTTTCCAATAAAAAATCTAAGAAGTGGAGCAGATTTGTATGAGATCTGCTTCTTCTAGTGGTGTGCTTTGCATCTATTTTGAATAATTTATTAGAAAATATGTACACCAGATTTGACTTTTTTAGCTAATACCACAAGGAATACCAAAATTTTTTTTATATTAAAGGCCTGAATATTATGGAACCTACATCGTTGAGTAGAAGTTATCATGCTCAGTATTTAGGTATCCTTCTGAAAACCAAAATTATTTATAACAATCACATTGAATCAATAAAGTAAACAAAGCAAATCTATTTGTTAAGCGTTATTCGAAGCAATTTATTGACCCTTATGCCACTAAATTTTTCTATATTTTACTGGGTCGCCCAATTTTAGTATTTTGATACTAAGTTACTCACCAAGACCGTATTGAGATAGTTTCTGCGTTTTGCTCTTCGTAGTCTAAATTGTAATATGTACTAAAGTAAATCTTCTATCTTATAATAATAGTTTAGAATTAGTTGATCGTGAAACCCTTTTATCACGTAGATCTATGCATTCTGTAGTTTTTTCTTCACAAAATTCCTATTGCTGAAATTGATTGACCATACTTGCTTCAGTCCATTTCTCTAAAATTGCTCATAAAGAATATTTTTCAGTAACACAAAAGAGACAAAAGAACTGTATAGCAAATTATCTATTTACTATATAACTTTCTCTCTCACCTCTCTTGCGATCTAACGCTCTCATCAGTTAAAAGAGATAATATATCCATGGGTTGTAATTATTTCACCATGCTTATTTCACCATTGTTATTTCACCATACAAAAAAACCAAAACGGAGCCACAGTAACAATAGCACTCATGCTCTATGATTTTGCCCTCTTTAATTCCGTATGACTTTGCCTTCTATTGAAGTTGAAAATGTACTATACACACTCACGCGCTCTCTCCGCTCTTTAAATGATGTTTTTTGATCACAAAACGTTCAAATTTAACCTCCGTAAAGACGTTTCATTAAAAAAAAAAGCGAAATAGAAGACACAAAATATTCAAACTTGATGGCTCTGCCTCTTATACTATATATACGGACATGGGCCCAGAAAAATACGTTACAAGATTATATTGACAAGTTGAAACGGGTTGTTCTTTCATCAAAGTAAAATCATAGTCAGCATTGAATTTCAACGAAAAAATTTCAGGTTTATTTTCGCTGTTCAGATGTTGGCTCTTCCAATATAAATTTCTCGGATGCAAATTTGAGGGCTCGATCTCTTATAGTCTCCAACTTCTTGATGTTTATACGGGCAACCAAACAGATGGACATCTCTTCACTTTGTCTCGGCTTTTAGTATTGGTGGTTCAATTTAGAAGTTACGTAATATTTAACAATTTGGACTTTTTAACTGAATTATCAACCACACAAAAAGAGTGTGGATGATCCCATTTAAAATCGGGTTCCATTTTATTTTATTTATTTTATTTTAAGAATTTTAGAATGTCTATGAAAAGTTAAAATTTTTAGTTCTATCACAATTATCGGAGCTCTTTCGTCGAAGGGTAAAAACAATTCGGTTTGTACTCAAAGCTTTCATCTGCTTTTTATCACTTTGATCTGTCCATATTTCGGTGCACTTTTTAGTATTCCTATAAATATTTTTATAAAATATTCACGGCTGCTTCTGCCGCTGTAGGTAAAAGACTGGTTTTTTCAGTTCACTGTAAACAAGTTTTAATTTTGTGAAGATTTTGTTTTTTTATTTTTTAATTTGTTTTCTGTATTTTTTTTTTCTTTTCTTTTTCTTTAGGGAAACAAGTTGGGGAACATCAATAAATGCTTTAGGGTTCAGTATTCGCCCGAGTAAGCCCAAATGTAGCACAAGGTCAATATTTTCAATCGAATGCAGATTTTTTTTCTTGTAAGCTAAAACTGCGAATGTTTTGTGAAATATTTCAACTGAAATTTTTATTTACAGATAGTGACTTCATTTATTGTTCAAAGAACAATTTTTATCAGTTTTTCAATAGCTTTATTCATATTTTTGTACAATTTACTATTTTAATTAGAATCGGAAAACTCACCTCATCAAGAAATAGTTTGCGAAAACCTTCGCGCGTGTGCTTTCCCTCGCCGAGCAAGGCGCTGCACTCGGATATCAAAAGCCAGCGTATTTTATCACGTCGCGCCTCCACTTCCATTGAACTGCAGTTCTTATCTAAATTGAGGTTGTAGCGGTCCATGTATTTGATGACTTGTGATTGTTCCTCGGTGATTTCCTGCATGCCGACTGAGGTGTTATTGCTGCCGGAAGACACAACCAACGGAGCTGGTGTGGTTTTGGAGGTAGATGTATTTGCTGTTGTTGTTGTTGTTGCAGATTTCGATTGGTTGGACGGTGTTGCATTAGTTCTCGTTGAGATATCAAAGACTTCAACGACGGCGGGTGTTGTTATAGATGTTGCTTCAGATTTTGTTGTAATACTTTGTTCATTGCTAATTTGATTTGAATTTGCAGTAGCGGTTGTTGTTGTTGTTGTTGCCGTTGCTGATTCGTTGTACAAATCACGTGCACCATGCAATCTTTCGAGATACTTTGCTGCCTGCAGCAAAACATGATTCACAGCACATAGTTCTTCTTCACTGACTTCGGCGGCATTCAGGATGTTCGTTGGATTATTATATGTATCATCAGTGTTTGGTTTTGTTGTTGTTGTGTCATGCGATATTGTTGTTGTTGTTGTCGTTGTTGCTGGTGCACTGAGTGCTGTTGTTGTAGTTATTGTTGTTGTTGTACTGATTTCATCCAACGGCAGCTCATCAGAAAATGAGACTTTCTTTGGGGAACGCGTTGGTGTCAGCGGAATTTCGAGCGATTTTGTCGAAGACACTGAACCGCGATGATTTTCACTTGGTTTCAGATCGTTATCCATTTTAAATGGAGTTTTTAATTTATTTATTTATTTGTTTGTGGTTTTTAAATTTTTTTTATATCCACTCAGACATTATATGAAATTTTGCTCAACACTGTTTCAACACATAATGAAACTAAAAAAATCAAATTCTATTAATTAATAAAAGCTACAAACGAGATTTTTATTATACAGATACACAGGCAAATGGATCAGAAGTTTATATTTTTACGAAAAATTGTGCAAAAATAATTTTTACGGAGTATGATTTCATTAAAACATATTAAAACAAAATAAATAAATATTAAGAATGCTATTTTCATATGTTCTCGACTACGAAATACCAATTTTCTTATGTTGATAATTCCAAGAATGGAAGGTTGAACTGTTTTAATGCAAGCAGAGAACAGTATAATACAAAAAAAAAATTCCATAAAAATCCGTTGAGCCGTTTTGGAGAAGTGCGGCCACAAACAACGTGACACAAAATTAGATATACTATACTTTAGGGACCTCCATTTTATTTCTCCAAATAAATAATACGCTGTTCACATTAATTAATTTAATTAACAGAATTAATTTGCTGTAGTTTTTTTTTTTTGTATGTTTTTTTTGTATATTGCTAAAAAAAAAAAAGAACTTGTTTTATTATTAAAAAAGTCGTACGAGGGACCCCGCTACATTCCATTTATTGATGTTGAAAAAATTGAAGACTATCATTTTGAAAAGAAGACAAAGCACATCTTTAATTTTGATGGAATTTTTCGAAAAAATGTTGAATTTGAAAACCAAAAAATCACTGTACGAGGGTAGTTTGTACGCATTAGTAAAATTTTTAATATTTAATAAAGAGCAAAGATTCAACTCAGTTGAGAAGAAATTAGAGAGTTACAAAAGAAGGGACAAAGCTTAAGAAAGTATAAGCATGTGTTTATTCTTACTTCTTTCGACTTCTGACTAAAGCCAGTACATAACTAGGGGGAGACATGAGACTATGTTTAAGTGACTGCTGTTCAGATTTAAGAAAGTAGAGTAGAAGAAATATTTGTTATGTTATATGCACAATGAAACAAGTGAAGTTTCTTCGTTTGATATTATTTGCAATAAAGAGAAGATTATGTGTACGCGATATATGGTGACTACGCTTTTAATGCTGATGAAGTATATATGTATATATTTTGTAGTGTCTGCACAGTCTTCTTTTACACTTTTTGACTATGGGTACAGCGTATAAAAGTAAGTAAATTGACCATAGAAGCAACACTTTCCCTGTGGATCTCACATTTTTTTCTTTTTTTTTTTTTATTAACTTTTCACATTTTTTATATATACAGATATAGATTATAAATTATTATAAATTTTGTTATTTATTTGTTTTTTTTTTTTTTTAATTTTTATTCTTTTCTGTAAATTTTTGCAGTGCATACAATTTTTTATTTAATTAATCTAAATGATTTATTTTTTACTGCATTTTTGAAATTTTGAAAATTAAATAATTTTTTAATAATTGTTTCACAATTGTATCATATTTCATTTAATTTTTTATTTATTTATTTTATGCATTTAGAAGTTACACTTTTTTTAAAACATATTAATTTTTAAACAATAAATTTTATATATCAAAAATTTTGTTTTTTATAAAAAATATTTTTTTTTGCCTAAAATAAATTTAAAATATTTCTGTTCATTTTATATTTTCATAATTTTCTGATTTAATTTGAATTTTTTTTTTATTTTATATTCCATTAGCAAATAATCCTTGAGCATTGCTAATTAGAATCGAAATTTTTGTTTAAATTTCAATTTAATCCATTTAATTAAATACTAAGTACCGCTGGCAGGATATGAATTTTGCCAGTTTTATAGAGTCACAGTTCACCGTTAAAAATCGAAAGTCAAACCAAACGTATACAGCAACGAACGCCAACTGAAAGCGAATTTTCATATATGCACAAAGCACGCTTGAGTGAAATTGAATGCGAGTTGAAAGCGATTGAACGGAGAATACGTTCCACAAATGCGTTCGAACGAATCAAACAGTCAACGCGCATGCGCAGCGCAAACTTTGAGATACTTTTGTATCTTTGAACTGTTCAAAACATACTGAATTCGAGCGGGTTTAATTTTTTCAATGCAAATAAATAAGATAAATTCTAAATCTTATTTTATAGCATTTTTTTTTTGTGTTAAAAAAATCAAAAAAAAAAAAACATTTTTTAATGCTTGCTTTTTATTTTACTTTATACTGTTGTGCATGTGTTTGTGTGTGTGTACAATGCACACAATTTAGTAGCAATCTGTAAATTATTATTGCGGATGTTTATAATGTGTCTGTGTGTTTATGTTTATAAAATGGCTTACATCTGCCGTTGCCGCCAACGAAACGCTGTCGTTTGAGGTCTTTAATAAACTATTGCAAATTATTCTAAACGAATCAGCGTTTCGCATGAAATGTTTTTTTTTTTCTTGTCGTCTTCGCCATTGTGATTCATGCGACTTCAAATTTATTAACATTCTCAAAATGATAAGAAAATCATTCAGCAAGTCGTTCATGCTTTGCATTGTTTTAGCGTTTTTTAATTTCGCTCGACTTGTTGTGTAATAATTAAACTTGTTTACGTATCGAACGTGTCTGTGTTCGAATTCTTCACACCTTCGGTTTATGGAGAATTTCTTTCATTAAAAAAAAAAAACAAATTAGTTGCTACTTTGTTGCGGTTTGGGTCAATGGCTGCGTTGATATTCATTCGAATTGATAGTCGTTTATATAAAAAAAAAAAAAACACAAGATACTAAAATCTATTTCAGTGCAGCTTATTACATATTATAAATACCTACATATTTCCGGGGAGTCTAGATAATGAGTTTGTTATTGAGATAGCTGCGTGCAGATGGGTGTATATTTTTAAGATAATACTGCGCAGATTTTTAAAGCTTTGATGATGGTTTTTTATTTCTGGTTCTATTGCATCTGGTTTCGCGATAAGCTTTTAAAGTGGTTGCGACCGAATTGTTTTTGAACTTGATGTTTTTTTTTTTTTTTAACAGTTTGTCAGAGAGTGAGTAACACATTAAATCTGATATCTTAGATTATAGAAAGTATATTATAAGTTGCAGCACAGATAATGTTATTTTCTTTCAAAATTATATCAAAAGTTAATTTTTTTCTGCAAATATTAGTTTTATTAAAAACAGTTTCCTTTTTTTGATCAATTAACCTGTCGAATGATGTTTCTAGATGCAACGTTTTTACTAAATCGATGAATGGCTTGAACGAGTATTTGAACTGGTTCCTTTTAATGCACAAATTAAATAAATTCGATGAATTTAGTTCTTATCGTTCATTGATCATTGTGGTGTTTTTTTTTTTTCAAATAGGTTTAGTCAGCGCTGGAACATGTAAATGATGAAGGAGAATCATACATGGGAATTAACTAGCAGATATAAAAATATGAAGTCGTAAATATGAAGTCCTCCCATATTGTATAAAATATGGTCTTATACCATTTTAAACTAAAGGTGTAGGGATATGTGCTTATGAAAGCAGATTTGGTGTTTAATTGTATATACTCTTTACACAAAGCGAAACATCCACATTAAAAAAAACACCGCCCACTTATTGACTATTGTAAGAAAATCTTTTATATTGTGACTTTTTTTGAGCCTAGTGATAAGTCGAGCTGTCCAGCTTTATACTACAGGGTGTACATCCTAGCGTTTCGAATTTGAGCTAACGATAATTTGACATTGTAAACGTCAAACGACATCGGCAAAGTGACAGATATTCAGTATTAAGTCTGACATTTGCGAAATGGGTCGCTATTCGCTTGAACAAAGTTGGGAAATATTAAAAACTTATTTCCAAAGTGATGAGTCTCCAACTCAAACTGTGCGCAATTTCAACTACGCACCGAATTTTACGTAAAGACCTTGCTTTGAAGTTCAATTGGAGCAGCAGCTAAAGCCAATTGACCATCCGAGCCGTCTACGCTTCGCAGATTGGGCGGAAGATCGTTTGGTTGAAGACTCCGAATTTTATCGAAAAATCATCTTTTCGGAAGAAGCTCATTTTCACCTCGGTGGTTATGTTAATAAGCAAAACAGTCGCATCTGGGGCGTAGAAAACCCGCACGTCATTGAGGAGAAGCCGACAACGAGTGACTGTTTGGTGCGGATTTTGGAAACCATTGAAAATGTACTGAAAAATTGGGTTGATCGATTGAGGTACTGCCAAGTCAGCCGTGGTGGACATTTGAAGGAAATTATTTTTCATTAAAAAATGTCATGAAATACCCTTTCAATTAAGTGCTTACTCATTGAAATCTATCAAGCCGTTCTTTCTTTATAGCATTTTCAAATTCGAAATTTTCCGTGGGACACACGTTATCACTGTAGCATTTAAAGACTTAACATACGAAAATAAGTAATTCTAACGAGAGTAGAGTATTAAATGTTCGGTTCTAGCCAAGTTTTCTCGTCATAAGTTTGTATTAGAGTATACAGAGCCTGCAAAGTCGTGAACTCACTCATTGATTTAATAATTTGTTAATGGAAAACAAACCATAAAGATAAAAATAAATGCATTTTTTACGATTTATAATTTACATATGTACTCTTCATACAGAATGAGAATAGTATATAATTTTTGTCACAATCATTGCAATGCCTTAAAGGAAGTCTCCATTAAGTACTCGTAGAAATACTACTGATCTGCTTGAAAAGGCATGTCGAACAGTCTGTGTATTGACATGTCACGTCTGTTTCTTGTGGATTTTGCCTTTTCATTGGTTCTATTGCACAGATGCTTCACATAAATAATTTATAGTAACCAAATAAACTTTCCACTCATTTTTAGATTTTACAAATCATTGCGCAGGGTATTAATGCTTCAATTCCACCCAAAATTATTATAGTTTCTTGTTTTTATTTTTATTTTGTTATTTATTTAAAAATAAATCGCTTCGAATATGACAGCATCTCCTTTGCGGCAACACGAGTACAATGACACTTGACTTCTCTCAAAGCGATTTTTAATAAATATAAAGCAATAAAACGTTTTAACCTTTATTTTTTGTTTTTGGCAATAAACGAAACAAACAATCGACTACATTAATCAAAAATCGCCGCCAGCTATATATCAGCTCGTAGTTTCGTATTGTATATGAGTTGATTGAACGTTGCCCTTTGCTGCGTGCAACATATGCCACTTCTCCAGCATGTTTTTAAAGCAATCAATGCTGCACTGCACACATCAATTTAGCTCGGATCAGCTCAAAGTATCTATCACTGCACGATTAGCCAAGGCATTAAAGTTATTAAGAAATCGTTTAAATGCTGCCAGTTGACTACAAACAGTTCAACGACTTCGAAATTATTAAATGGCATAACAAAAGCAAAAGCTGTCTCAATCAACCGCGTCCAACCGCAACTACCCAACAGCAACAATTAATGACCTTCATGCTGATATATTTTACTTTATTTATTTTCGATTTTTATTTTTTTTTTTTTTTTTTTGTATCTCATGTGCAGCATCTTGAGCTTATTATTGTTAATTTTTGTTTAAATCACTCAGTTACCAATCGAGTACAGCAGCCACAATTAAATAAATTAAAGTATCAAAATATGCAAAGAATTAAAAGTTTTGTTGTGTGTTTTTTTTTTTAAAGAATTTGTATTTAATTTATTTTTTTATTTTTCATTGCCGGAAGTTTGTACAGTCTTTTGTTATTTTTCTTCAGTGTGAAGTTATATTTGATAGACATCTGCTTGTTTTTGTTTGTTCCACCCTCTCAGCTTATGTAGACTACATATGGTATGACCAATTGGAGAACCAATGAAACGATATGATCTAATAATGACCGCTTGAATGTCGAACCAATTTAGTAAATAATATTTGTTCGGTTTTTGTTTTTGATTGAAAACTGTAGAAATACAATGAAAAATTCGTCAAATTTAGACAGAATGATCTGGACATATTCTGTATGTACGGGCATTGGCTACATGAAATAACATTCCATGATTGCGCTTCACCCTGCCTTAAACATCTCTTGGTATTAAAGTACTCGGAGAGGTTCCTTTAACCCTAGTCATTGTTGGAACATCTAGTGCAGATAGAGCATTTATAATTGAGAAATAGATGGTGCAGGTCCTCTACAGGATTTTCCGTTATGTGAATACATATTTGGTTACTGGTCGACCATTTTCGTCTGAAGCCACATTGATGCTGTCCGATCAGTGCAACCGTAAATGGCTGCAGTCTTTTCATCTTTTTTAAAAGATGATGCATACAATTATTTACTGGACTTTTGGCATCACCTCCAAATAAGTTAGAGAAGTGAGTCCATATTTTCAGTTCCTGTTCGTCATTAACCAGATTATTATAATCAGGAACTCCGCGTCTGCAGACTGCAAAGTGACCTTTTTTGGCAGCCATATATATTAAGGAGGTGTCATATCTATACTGCTCACCTATATCTTCACAAGGCGTAGCAGTTTCTCGGAATAATCGGTAGAGTAATGATGAGAAGTCTTCGGTGTTGTGTTCTTTATTGCAGCTTGCCAACGACTACCTTTCGTTGAGTGTTGGAACGTGTAGCATACACCGTGCTGAGCCTAGATTGTACTTTGGCTGCTACAAGATAGTGCTCCGAGTTGATATTTTGAACCTTGTAACGTTCGTACATCCAAAAGGGTCGATGCATGCCTTTTGTCAATTCAGTCAATGATCAATTTGTTGCGTGTATTTTGATCGGGACTAAGCCACGTACCCTTGGATTAGCCTAACCTCATTTGCTGGATGTAACATCTTAAAGACTAGATTCTGCGACTATTGGCTCAAATAATTCTTTCTGAAACGAGATTTGTGTCTTTTTTTTTTTTTTTTTTTTTAAATTTAGGCTTAAAGTGTATCGCAGCCAGGCGCTCATTAACAGGAATTAAATTAGAGAAAAGGCTTGCCGCTTCCGTTCTTTGTCTTCGTTGATAAATTCGCTTTCCAAATGCTTTGAAACAACTAACTAAAGTCAACTTCTTTAACTTTAGTGAGCCTCACTATATGCTTCTAAACGCATCGGATACGCCGCAACTGCAGCATTCTTCAAACTGAAGAAGTACAGCACAAGTTCCGGCAAATAACGCTTATTCGGAAAGCTATTAAAAAGAACATTTCCGTCCATTAAAGTTAAATTAAAATTGCTTTTAAGCAAAGCCTTTATGCTTTAAATTCCATTAATTCAATTTGAAAATTGCTCGACTTTTCCTTTACTAAATTATTCCTTAAATGGTTTTTATGCATTTTTGGTGTGGATCCATTAAAGCCAGCAATTTTTTTTTCGTAGCATTTCGTATACGTATCAAGTCCATGTGCAACATATTGCCGACTGCTTCTGCTGTGGCACGCAGCAGTGGCAAAGTGTCAAGCCATGTACGTGACTTTTTGCGCCCCGATGCGTTGCAGTGTCAGCAGAATGTCAGCAAGTGTCAGTGTCGCCGCGAAACTTTGACTTCTAGACTTCGCAATCTTCAGTTCGACTGTGGCACGAAATGAAATTAACATGTTGCTTCAACTGCTGCTGGTGTTTGTCGTCGTCGTCGTCGTCGTCGACAGCAACGCAATGCATCTCAGATAGCGACAACATACCGTCCGATAGTGACAAGTGTAGTGTTTGGTTTGTGTATCGCGACATTGTATCTGGCAGCGCCAAGTAGCTACTGTGCAACAAACAATCTCTAACGCACATCTGCAACCAGCGACATGCGTCAGTGCGTTAGTAAGACTTAAATATAATTTTTGTTCAAATCATTTTTTATTTTGTTCACTTTATAATTTTTTGTCTTATTTTTTGCTATTTTCCACGCTATTGATTTGCAGTTAATTGCTGCCGTTGCAATTGGCGCACTTGTAGCGCACAGCAGGACTTCCTTTTTGTTCCCAACGGAGCCATGCGATGTGTGCGCTGTGCTGCAGCAATATTGCATGTTCTGCTGTATCTAAAGATACGGCAAAGTCTTGCCATTTTGTTGTGTCCCATGCGGCTAGACTTAATTAAGTTCCAAAATTAATTGCTCTCTAAATGTTGGCAGCATGCATTCTGCTTGCGAGCAATTAAAGTTGTTCGTAGTTAAACCTTTGTGGCAAGATTATTGTTGTCCATTTTCGTGCATCTGTCACAGAATGGGCTTTGTATAATTTGATAACAGACATACAACAAAATTTCCGGTCTCACATTTTATTTTTCATTTTCAATTAAACAACTACAACATTTTGCTGTCCAAGTCAATTTGTCTCCGCTCAAACTGTAAGCAGTTAACAAATTTGCAACATACCTTCAGTGTGTGGTATTCTGGCAAAAGTAGCATTGAAAAATGTTCCATCCAGCGCTAATTGGGTGGCCAATAGACAACTCGTTGAGATAGTTGCCTCTTGGCGCACGTACGAAATGCAGTCAGTCGGTGGCATGCAGATTGATTTGAGTGAGCGGCTTATGATGAAAAATTACGCAAGTTGGTCTATATAAACATTTGAGCAAACGAATGCATGAACAGCAGCAACAGACTCGTGTGTAGTATACAAACAGACATATTACTCAATGTCATCAATATAAATTAAGTCTCACGCGTTATCGCAACGCATGTCCAGCGAATGACCGTTGCAATAAAAAGCTGAACGCAGATACATGCGCTCAGCTACATCTTTAAAGCGTAGAGTTGCATTGACTATCATCATTATGCAAAACTTGTCATTAAGAAGCACTTAAGAATCCTGTTTCGTGGAACAAAGTTGAACGAACAGTCCACCAAATGGAATTGTGCTATAAAAATTGCAGCTGCACGGAAATTGAAATTGAATTCGCAAGGGTGTCGCATGTTATCGAACGCCAAAGCTGTAGCAGGCTGACAAGTTCACCAACCAACTATGTAGCGCACTAATTAAAAATATTAAAATTTCTCACGGGAAAATCATGCGAGACGCTTGCAGCAACAGACAATTTCAGTTGCACTCTATCTAAGTATATTTCTATATACATATATATATATATCCGCTACGATATAGGTTTATAGTCTGCAGCTAATTGCAAATTGATTTTAATAAATGTCAAACAAAGCAACTGACATGCGAGGCGACAGGAACAGTGCCAGCGACAGCCAGTCATCCTGTTGGTCTGTCCGTCTGTCTTTCTGTCTGTCTGTCTGTCGGTCCTTCTCTCAGTTTATCTGTCTGCTTACAGCTGCATAAATGCATAAATTTCTTCAGTTGTTGCTGAAGGCGGTGTTGTAATCCGAAATAGCCTTAAAGAGCCATTTCGAGCTACTACGCTGGTGTTGCATTCCAATGCAAGGTTTTTCCTTTTTTTCATTTCTGGCGCAGAAAAGCTCATTAGAGCAAATGATGCGCAACCGGATCACATTGGCATTGGCACTGGCAATTCCATGATTTAGTGCATTGTAAGTTCGCATCTGTCAATTGTCTCGCGATCTGGACTTAGCTAGGCTTATAACGCCTTTACGTGTTGCTGCTGTCGTTTATGTCGCTTTTCTTTATTTTTAGTACCCTACAGCATGTTGGAAAGTTTATAGAATTTATTAATATTATATAGAATTTAACGCTTGGGGTTCAGTTGAAAAGTTTTAGAAAGTTCGTTTAAAAATGTATTTTACTACATATTTTGCACATAGTCAGCTCCCACTTCGAGTACAGCGTACCCCCTTCGACCAAAGCTGAATACGCTCTTGGTGCTTGTAAAGCCATATTTTTGATAGATATAAATTGAATGTTTCTTATTGTGCAGGGTATCAAAACTTCGGTACCTAAAAGGTTATCTTTATTCTATGATTTTTTTTTTCCTCAGTATTGCTTTGAGTGTATATCAGCCGCTTTTGTACTTTGTCGCTCAACTTATGGCATTTCTTGTGGCGTTGAAACTCACATTAAGTGTCCGACTTGTTGCCTTTGCAAATAACTCAAAGTGTGATAAATGCATGTGGACAGTTCAAAGTGTTTCGGCTGAAAGGCACTTAACGGAGATTTATTGTGTTCGTTTGCAGTGAGTGTGCCGAGCATTGTGCATAAGAGGACTAGATTTAAGACTTTTCATTCAATGAGAAAAAAATAAGACAATCCGAAGTTTTAATTTCCTTCATGTAAAAAACAAAGAAAAAAGAGAGCTGTAGTCGTGTGGACAAATAAAATACAAACATTTTTTCATATAAAAACTAAAAAATCGGGGGTATGGGAAGTATTTCTTATACAGGGAAGTATTTCTTATACATCCTATCGTTTCAAATTTGAGCTAACGATAATTTGACATTGTAAACGTCAAACGACATCGGCAAAGTGACAGATATTCAGTATAAAGTCTGACATTTACCAATTGACCATCCGAGCCGTCTACGCTTCGCAGATTGGGCGGCAGATCGTTTGGTTGAAGACTCCGAATTTTATCGAAAAATCATCTTTTCGGACGAAGCTCATTTCCACCTCGGTGGTTATGTTAATAAGCAAAACTGTCGCATCTGGGGCGTAGAAAACCAGCACGTCATTGAGGAGAAGCCGATGCATCTACAACGAGTGACTGTTTGGTGCGGATTTTGGTCCGGCGGCATCATTGGTCCATTTTTCTTCGAAAATGAGGAAGGAGCCGCCGTAACCGTCAATGGTGAGCGCTACCGTGCCATGTTGGCTGATTATTTTTTTGATCAAATTGAAGGGGAAGACTTGGACGATATTTGGTTTCAACAGGACGGCGCTACGTGCCATACAGCCCACGCTACAATCGATCTTTTGCACACAATCTTTGAAAATCAAAAAATCAGCAAAAATGCTGATGTGAATTGGCCGCCAAAAAGCTGCGATCTGACACCGTTGGACTATTATCTTTGGGGAGCGGTTAAAGACGTTTGTTACACCAACAGTCCAGAAACGATTGACGATTTGAAACATGAAATTGAAGCTGCTTTTGTTGCCATTAGGCCGGAAACCATTGAAAATGTACTGAAAAATTGGGTTGATCGATTGAGGTACTGCCAAGTTAGCCGTGGTGGACATTTGAAGGAAATTATTTTTCATAAATAAATGTCATGAAATAACCTTTCAAATAAATGCTTACTCATTGAAATCTATCAAACCGTTCTTTTATTATAGCATTTTCAAATTCGAAATTTTCCGTGGGACACACGTTAGTAAGGAAAGCTCGTTCGTTCTATATAATAGACAAGTCTAAAAATTCTACTATTTTATAATCTCCAATATTTCATTATTTCTTTGTTTATACAGGCGACCAGATGCACAAGTCTATATTGATTATGCGAAAACATATTTTTCTGACTGTTACATACAATTTATCTAACTTAATGTACCCTATGTGTGCAGGGTAAACGTATTCATCAATTATAGAAACTATTTCATTTAAATTGGTTTCATTTCCAAGTCTATTCTAGAAATGTGACAGATTATATATTTTTTTTTATGACTTTTTGAACACGATGCTGAAACCAAGCGTAGAAGTGCGGAAGCGAAGCATCAAATCGAACCAAATCCTGGCTATTTGTTCGATATTTCCTTTTCGATGTCATCTTTAGGGCACGAGAGCTCCGCTTCTAGTAGACCAACAGCAAATTTTTTCATATCATTCTGACCAATATGATATGAAAATGGATCAATTGGATCAATATATAAAAAAAAAAATTTCTTTTATGGTTTTTAATTTATTTTTTTATTAAATAATTACTAACAAGACTGCAGGATTCATAGTTGATTTTTTCTTTTCCTTCTATTTACTATCATTTACTTTCCCAAGTAACAAAAAAAAAAAAGAAAAAATACACAAGTCACGAAGTTGTCGAAAAACACTTTAAAAAAAGTTTGACGCCATGGGAACATTAAACCGAAGCAAATTCAGCCGAAAAGGCTGCATTTCGACCATTCTTTATCATTGTCGAAAATGATTTGCAGATCAAGATTTGTGGCAACAATTTATGTGATAACAAAAACTATCTGCAAAAAAAGCAAGCCTCAGAGTATTCGACCTGTGTACAACTTTAAATTGCATTCGCTTTACAAATCTGTTGCATGCATGCGTGGCAAAGATTTTTATCGCACGAAAAAGTATGGCAACGATCAGCAAAAAATATCGATATAACTGAAGAAACTAAAAATTTATTTGTATCTACGAGTATAACCAACTAAAGTGGGTCGAAAAAGGTAAGCGTGACGCGTGCACAAAGAGGGAGAGAGAGAGAAAAAGAAAACAACTAAACAAATTATCATGCAGTGTTTTTAGCTAAAATATGTATAGATACATCTATAAACTATATAAGAAAAAAATAAAAAAATAAATGTGAAACAGGCCCAATTAGTGAGGAACTACGCCAGACGACGACGCATTGCAATTAATAGTTGAACACGCTTGAGCGCTAATAATGACGCCTTATAAATGAAACGCAGCATACGAGGAAGCGAGTCAGCGTACGTGGCAGAGAGAAATAGCAAGAGGTGCGTTAACACTGAATAAGTTGCAACAAGTTTTTGTATCTTTTGTTGCAGGCATTCATGCACCGCCCATGCATGAAAAAGCTAGAGAGCAACACTAGATAATTGCAACGTATCGATCAACTAAACTATTACATACTAAAAGACTGTATAGATTGTTTGAAAATCGCTTGAGTAGAAAAATTCGCATGCAAGATGCCACTAGACGTGATCTTGTTACTGATCCGTTCCCAAAGCGGCAGGCACTGCGTAATCCAATCCATCAAATACTTACTACAGGCGATTGCGATGGTGCTGTCGTAGCTATCGACAATGTCGCATGTACAATCTTTGATGGATGGATGGTTGGATGGATGAATCGTATCGCAGCGGATTCGTTTGGATTGGATGGCATCGATATATATGTATATAGTACAGCATGGTTGTGCAGCAAGTGTTCGTGTTCGTGTTGCATTGCAGGTGATATTTTATACTAAGATTTAAAAAATGTTTCCACAAAAGCGTTTGTATATATAAATTTCGTACGCCGTTGTAGCTCCAATTAAATGAACACATTTGTGGTAAAAAGTCTAATTTTTTACATTGTTTACTCTTGACATAACCATGTCCGTGTGCCATATATAGAAGCACAAGATCTGCTAAACTTTCGGCTTGTCAAATTATTGAACTTCTACGCGGCTGTCGGGCAATGCTTGCTGTCAATCATGTCTGCGACCATGTAGACGACTGGACGACGAGAGTGTACTCTCTGGAGATGCATGTCAAATGTCTCACGTAGTACGCTGAATAGTTGAATATGTCACACATATACACAACATACATACATTGTTTGTTGGTGCATGTGTCATTGAGATGCATTTGAAAGTTTCAACGAAATCAGAAGTAACAAAAGTGTTCATTAAAATAAAATTTATAATATGCACGAAATTAAGATGTATAAAATTTTTAAATTAAATTAAAAAAAGGCTCAGATGCACTATAAAGCTTGTCTGAGCAACTCAATTATAGAGCAGTTCTTCTAAAAATCGAGTTTGAGACTCTTAAAAACACAACAAAATTCTTGATGACTTATAACATTTAACAATGCGACTGTCTTCAGAAGAAATGTATTTGAGCGTTCTCCAATATTTCAATTTGTGTGTTCCGAACTTTGTGTCCAAATAAATATATTGTTTAAACAATATTTGAGTATTTGAGTAGTAAACTTCTAAGATTATAATTACAATCGCTAAAACTATGCGTTGAATAGCCAAATTTGTTATATCTTAAGGAAAAAAAAAAAAAACAACGAATATGCAACGTTCAACACTTGCAGTTTATGGTCAAAATATTTTCGCTTTGATACTTTTCCACAGTTCGAACGATCGATCGATCGATTGATCGCATGAGATCGCAGCTAATTAACAACATTTTTTTCTCACTCTTGGCATTTGCACTCTATTCGATAGCCATATATACTTACTACACGTTAGTGCATATAGAAAAGATACATTTTAGCGCATAATTAAAGCAATTAGTCGACAATTAACGCTGCAGACAATGTGACAAAATGCCGAAAGACATTTTGTATCTGAGTGCATGGCGTGTGATAAAAACGCAAATATTTAGTGTGGCATAACAGTTTTTTATTTTTTTTTTCTATTTTTTATTGCATGCAACAAGTATTTTTATTTGAGTTTAATTTCGAAGCAGTTATTTCCTTTTGACTTTAATAATTCGATGTTGTAATATTTTTTTTTGGACACCTGCCACGCTACACGTAGCCAAAGAAGAAAAAAAAAATAGAACGTGATCTTTTTTATATTTCAATGTTTAGCAATTATTAATTGCAATTTCTTAATATTTATTAGACTTTTTCTTTGTTTTAATAGGAACGTGCTGAACATTACCTTGGACTTTCTAATAGAAATAGGAGCTTTATAATTGTGTTAAATTTTTGTTGTTCTTCAATAGATATAATGTATATTTGAGTTAACCTTGTTGTGCAAATGAATATGAATTTCAAATTGCTTATTGTTGCATTAGACTAAAAACTTTTTAAAGAGTTATTTGATTTCCGGTTGCGTTGGCTTGACTGGATGTTATATCAGCTTCGCCACCATATTGTATAAGTATGACTATGTACGTTGTGATGCCGGATATCATCTGTAAAATGTTGAGATTTAGTAGTTAAGTTACTTGAACGTCATATATTTCTTAAGAAATTGTACGAAAATTAATTAAAAACATGAAATGCAATATGAAGATTAGTTACGGACTAAAGCTAGCTACATATATGTATGTCGCCATTCGTGATCATAATTCGAATTCACCAAAGTTTATCTGACCCTCTATTCTGTATTTTTGTAAGAAAAAATTTGTTTTTAATTTTTTTAAGATCTGGTATGAAAAATGGCAGAATAAATTGGTGCTAAGGACTTAGATTCATTTTAATTCCATGCGGTAGTTTTAACTCTTTAGTCCCCTTATCCATCTATGTATAAATAGCCAAAACTTCACCACTTATAATCGCTTGATTTTTTCTTTAATATAAAGATTTTCAGAAGGAGCAGTGCAGAATACCATCTTTTTTCTGAAGTTTTGGGTCTAAGGCAGTCAAAACACAAATAAATATCTCGACCAATCCCAAACACATATTGTCTTTCAATTTTCCCTTCAGACATTAGCACTCTCCGGTCTCACGATTTGCCTGAAGACAGTCTTGCCGTATAAAAAAATTAGAATGTGAATAAAAAATTTATTGACGATTAGTTTTAAACAGTGGGAGCACTCTTGCATAAAGAATTGTAACTAAAAATTGTAAAAAGGGTATATCAAATCAAGCACCGTTGTTTCTTGTTAAGCCCTGTACCGAAGGTACAAACTATTGATTTTGTGCAAATGTATGTAACAGGAAGAACTAATTGTCGGAGACCGCCCAAAGTTACCCCCATTATGGTCAGGAGTGATAGAGGAGTCGATATAGCCATGTCCGCCTGTCCGTCCGTCCGTCTGTCCGTCCGTCCGTCTGTATGAACGAAATGATCTCGGAAACGGTAATAGATAGAGACTTCGTGTTTTTTGCATTCGACTAGGACTGCTCTGGAATTTCACAAGTTTATTTTAAAATTTTGCCCCTCCCCCCTTCCCCATATATAAAAAAATGTGTTAAAAGACACTTATTCGTGCAATGAGAAGTGGTCATGTGCTTGATCATAAGCTAGGGATACATTTAATGTGTCGGTTACGCCCGACTGTAACTTCCTTACTTGTTAGGCCCTGTACCGAAGGTACAAGAGCCTATTGGGTTTGTGCAAATGTATGTAACAGGAAGAACTAATTGTCGGAGACCCCCCAAAGTTACCCCCATTATGGTCAGGAGTGATAGAGGAGTCGATATAGCCATGTCCGCCTGTCCGTCCGTCCGTCTGTCCGTCCGTCCGTCCGTCTGTATGAACGAAAGGATCTCGGAAACGGTAATAGATAGAGACTTCGTGTTTTTTGCATTCGACTAGGACTGCTCCGGAATTTCACAAGTTTATTTTAAAATTTTGCCCCTCCCCCCTTCCCCATATATAAAAAAATGTGTTAAAAGACACTTATTCGTGCAATGAGAAGTGGTCATGTGCTTGATCATAAGCTAGGGATACATTTAATGTGTCGGTTACGCCCGACTGTAACTTCCTTACTTGTTAGGCCCTGTACCGAAGGTACAAAGAGCCTATTGGTTTTGTGCAAATGTATGTAACAGGAAGAACTAATTGTCGGAGACCCCCCAAAGTTACCCCCATTATGGTCAGGAGTGATAGAGGAGTCGATATAGCCATGTCCGCCTGTCCGTCCGTCCGTCTGTCCGTCCGTCCGTCCGTCTGTATGAACGAAAGGATCTCGGAAACGGTAATAGATAGAGACTTCGTGTTTTTTGCATTCGACTAGGACTGCTCCGGAATTTCACAAGTTTATTTTAAAATTTTGCCCCTCCCCCCTTCCCCATATATAAAAAAATGTGTTAAAAGACACTTATTCGTGCAATGAGAAGTGGTCATGTGCTTGATCATAAGCTAGGGATACATTTAATGTGTCGGTTACGCCCGACTGTAACTTCCTTACTTGTTAGGCCCTGTACCGAAGGTACAAGAGCCTATTGGGTTTGTGCAAATGTATGTAACAGGTAGAAATAATGGTCGGAGACCTCCCAAAGTTACCCCCATTATGGTCAGGAGTGATAGAGGAGTCGATATAGACATGTCCGTCTGTCCGTCCGTATGAACGAAAGGATCTCGGAAACGGTAATAGATAGAGACTTCGTGTTTTTTGCATTCGACTAGGACTGCTCCGGAATTTCACAAGTTTATTTTAAAATTTCCTTACTTGTTTTTTTATTTGTTTTGGTTTTTCAAAAATATTATTTACTTACCGCTACAATAAAGGAGCCATCCAAGTTATAAAGACCAAATATATTATAACTTTGAAGATTTAAATTAATATTCTCAGCAAATTGTAACAACTGAAAAGCATAAAAATTAAAGTATTTAATATACAAAATAAAATAAAAAGAAGCATAGCTTACACGCGATTTTAGCAGATCCTCTTTGGCATATAAACTAAATCTGCTCATTAGACGTTTTGTTTGCTCCAACTAAAAAAAACAAGTAAGAAAATACAGTCAGGCGTAACCGACTGTAAGAGGCCCTGTACCAGTTCAGGTCGCCTAACAAACACATTAAATGTTTCCCGAGCATATGACCAAACACATGACCACTTCTCATTGCGCGAATATGAATGAAAAGAAAAGGGGGGTCGTTCAAATTCAATTGCTTATAAAATCGTCATTTATCATCCGATTTTGATGAACTTTTTTGATTTTAGTTTAGAAGGACGTTAACTTTATACTGGTATACAAAATTTTTTTTGTGCCGAAGAAATTTTTTGGGGAAGGGGGGGAGGGGCAAAATTTTAAAATAAACTTGTGAAATTCCGGAGCAGTCCTAGTCGAATGCAAAAAACACGAAGTCTCTATCTATTACCGTTTCCGAGATCCTTTCGTTCATACAGACGGACGGACAGACGGACATGGCTATATCGACTCCTCTATCACTCCTGACCCTAATGGGGGTAACTTTGGGGGGTCTCCGACAATTAGTTCTTCCTGTTACATACATTTGCACAAAACCAATAGGCTCTTGTACCTTCGGTACAGGGCCTAAAAACGATAATATTTATTGTTCATTATTTACCATATCAACCAAAAGTTGGGTGACGGCTATGTGTACGAACTTTCCTGACTCCTGGTTGATTATTTAGTCAAAACTTACCGATTCGTAGACAGAAGAAAATCCAACTATTGTTGCAACAATATGCACAGTTGTCGACACCAGATAGTAACCATAATATAGAAAGGTCTGTCCGAATGGTAGTAGTGGTTGCTTGCCCAATAGAGCGAATTGCAATAATTGCATAACCAAATAATAGGCATTGAATACTGCAGCAATGCCAGCGAGAAAGAATATGACAAATATCTGCAAACGTGATCCAGAAGCTATATCTTCCGCAAAATCGATAAAGGCCATTTGTAGCTGTAAGCAGAATTTTTTAATTCAATTAAATAAATTTGTATAATTTTTTTTAAAATGTTGCTTAAACGGATCAAACTGCATCTTTAAATATCATCTCTCCCTCATTTTACTTTTTGTCACCAATTTAATCAAGTTTAACCAACATTAGGAATAATAGGCGTAATGCCGCACAATTATAATATTATCCAACTGCTCCAATAGTTTGTTCAAATAATCTGAATTTTGTATATGCCTCTTAGCCACTACTGCCCTGTCTGGCGGCTGCATTTCTAGTGTATAGATACGTTGCTGTCTGAAGCTTATGTTGAAGAATTTCATCCGTCCGTTAAATCTGAGATGTTGCTGCCACTATGTGTTGTAGGCGCGTGTCATGCTATTGAACAACTGCTGCAAATTTCATAAAACTAATGCACTGCACTATCAAAAAAAAAAAAAAATAATAATAATAAAATCAATAATTGTTAATGCACTCCTCCACGCGTAAGCTTAATATTAATTAGCCCTTGGAGAATTATTGAATCTATTATTTTGTACTGAAAAATTGAAAAGTGCAACGCATCGATTGCGTAAAGCATAAAAATTCATTAACTGCCACGCAATGGCTGGGCCCATGGGGCACATAGACATCCAATCAAGTCGAACGAGCCAGCTAATAAATGTATGAGCAGAAAAGACTAACCAAGTCGGCACATGAAGTGGAGTACATGAACAAAGCGTTTGTCAGTTTGAGTGAAATATGCGCCTGCGGCGGGAACAGGTGCTACTTCGAATGCAACGATCATTCAAACTGGCGGCCAGCAACCGCCGCAGCAGCCACAATCGCCACAAGGAGAACACGATTATGCGTCTACACGGCCCGGCATTATACATCATCAACTGGATCACAAAGCTTGTGTACGCGCTCCATGTGACTGGCAAGTAGGTGGATTTATTGTTGACAACATGCTTCGCTTCTGTTGCTCTCTGTCTTACAGCGGGCGAAAAAACAATATATTTACGAGTGTATTTGAAATATATTTATGTACGAGTATTACTCTGCATGCACCCTGCTCTAAAATAATTGAATTTATGGATTGATTTAAGAAACTTAAATTTTTGGTACATTAATATCGATCACCATAGGGTCGAGGAAATATAAAAAAGTTTAAAGCATTTAAAGCATTTCCCACAAAAACAGATTTTTATTTTCATACAAAAACTAAGAAAGGCGTGACAGTTTTTTAACGCTGAATACTTGTTATCTGAAGAGCAACGCTAGTCTATATCGACTCAACTTTTTGTATGTTGTTATTCGACTCTATTTGAACCTTAATGAAATATTTTATTAGGATTGGAGTCTCTAGCTAAATAAGCAACAAACAAAACCCCCAAAAAATCTGGGACAGAACTGCAAGTCGGCTTCCCATACTGTAGTTCTGCAATATTTTAAAATTTATAATTTTTAGCCAAATTAACAACAACAATAAAATTTTTTTTCTTATAAAATCTCAGAAGAAGTTAATGGTTTGTATGTGAAGTACCAACCTTAAATAAATATTGTTGCGGTGCTTCTATGTATTTCACGGTAGACCAAATGGAGTCAATATAGTATATGGTTAATATAGTCTAATAATATATAGCATATATGTAAATAAGTATATGCTTGATCAACATAAAAAGTTAAGTCCATAAAGACATGTCCGTCTGTCTGACTAAGTATATGAAAATGAAAAACTTGAAGACTATAAAACTATTCGCTCTTCAGATAAGAAATATTTAATGCGCTTGCCAGCCCTCTCTCTCTCTCTCTCTTAGGGCTAGTACTCATTAAAAACTGACCCAACTTTCTAACTTTTTAATGAAAAAATTTTTGTTATTTTTATTATTTTATCTAAAAACGCAAAATTGTTTGTATTTTACTTCAATTAAAATGAATTGAAACTTTTAGAGGTGTTGCCAGAGAAATCTGTTATTTTTAGGCCCTGTACCGAAGGTACAAGAGCCTATTGGTTTTGTGCAAATGTATGTAACAGGTAGAAATAATGGTCGGAGAAGTCGATATTGACATGTCCGTCTGTCCGCCCGTATAAACGAAAGTGTCTCGGAAACGGTAATAGATAGTGACTTCGTGCTTTTTGCAATCGACTAGGACTTCTCCGGAATTTCACATGTTTATTTTAAAATTTAATGAGTTAGTACGGTGACCTGTACTGGTACAGGCTCTCTTACAGTCTGTTATGCCCGACTGTAATTGTTTTACTTGTTTTTTGTTTGTTTTTGTATGAAAAATATATTGTTGTTGTTTAGTTAAGCTAAAAACGACAAATTTGTTATATGAGGTAGGAATATATCTCCCATACAAATTTAAGATTTAATGAGAGTATAGTGTATCTCGCAGTCGTGCACACTCGACAGCAGCATTTTGTGTTTATTATTTTTATGAGATTGAGTTAAAAGAGAATGATTATTTTTTTTTAAAATGCAGATTACTATATAATTTGATTTATTTATATTTTGCTCTTCAAAGGTACAGCGTTGAGTTAATAAACTAAATTTTTGACATTTTAAATGGCGGATTAGCCTCTAACTCAGTGCAGAATTTATGCGTGCAGCTTCGTTAGTAGGCCGAGCCGATTGCAACAGTCTGCCATATTTTTTAAATGACTTCATTTAGGAAACAAACATATATTAGAAATTTTTTTTTTCCGACATCTTCTACTTCACCTGTGCGATTTTGCTCTTAAAATAAAGTACATACACGAAAAAAAAAATTGTACAAAAAAGGTATAAAATCTTATTTAAGCCAACAAAAAAAAAAAAAAAAAAACACATCTGGATATATTTGTATCTATACAAGCATACAAGTATATCTTATTCTGTATCTTTTTGCACGTACGCAGCATGCTGCCGTGCAACAATAGGCCAGCTTATATGGCTGCACTTGATACGTTGCACCAATAATTGGCAATTACTGCACAAACTTGGCTTGAAAAAAAACCAGCATCGTTGCAAAGACCCACCGACCGCATGACTGTCTGTGCGTTTCTTCGTGGGCGCACACGCAAGAAAATTGTCACAGCAGCCGAGACGTCAAAGAATGGCGAAATTTATTTGTGAAAAATAAAAGAAAAAAATCCAAGAAAAGCTAAATGAAAACTCTACCTAAAGCCAAACGCTTCAATTACGAAATGAATACTATATCAGACTGTCAAACGCCACAATGGGGTGTCTTTGTTCGCTTAGATTTATGGCCATTACGCGCGACATAAGCCAATAATATTTTCACTAATTTTGCTTGTTTAGTGGCATTTGTTTGTTCAGCAACATAATAATTTTATTATTACATACAAAAAAAAAAAAAACAAACAAAAAAATCGCCTAAGAATAGATACTTTTTAAATAGATATGCCGCAGCAGCTGCGCATCGTCTGAATTCGAGGTCTTGTGGGCGTGCGTACAATTTATCGGCCAAAGCGCATCGCTCATTGGTCAACGTAAATTTTAATAAAAGGAGTTATAAGCACTAAAAATTGTATCTAACTGAGACACGTTCTCAAAAGTTATTAAAATTAAATTTTTTTTTTTTTTTTTTTTTTAGTGTTTAGTCATTCAAATTTATTAATTGGTAACGCAGTTGTTGCTACAGTGGCAGCAAGTCCGGCAAGGCTAAACGCATTTCGTTTAAAAAATTTTACAATATGTATTGGTAAGACTAATCCCATTCACTTTGGTCTGGCATCGCCCGCAGAGTGAACGTGCTAAAACGCACACTTAGCCATGCAAATCTATGTATGCAAAGTCGGAGCTCTAAAAAAAGCGCATATAGAGAGGGCTATACGAATACGTTTAGCTTTGTCGTGTGACTAACACACCTTCACGCATTTGCATTTTCATTTTAGAATTTTTTTTGTTTTTAAATTTGCATTTGCAAAATTAGTCTCTAATTGGAATTTACACACTGCATTTTATATATATTTATTTTTTTGTTGTATTTTTTACTAAATTTAACATAAACTAAATTTTTTAAATGCATAGTTTTAGATCCTGAAAAAGTAAAAAAAAACGCTGCAGTTGATTGAGTTCGATTTTGAGATAACATTATACCCCTATTGTGGTCATTGCCGATCCACCATTAGGGAGAATGAAGTTAACTGAAGAAGGAATAGGAGAGTCTAAATATCCAAAATTAAATGCTCTATTTTTTATAGTCTACAAGTTCTCGTTCTTCATACGGATTAACAGATTACCGGATGACTGTTACTGAACAAGAATTTATGAAAAATTTATGTGATCTGCCTCGCTCGCCTATTACATACATTTGCACAAACTTAATATACCCTTTCCAGCTTCCTATGAAATCTTCGAGTATAACAAATGTAAAGCCGTTCCTAATTTGTATTATCTTCTGACTTGTAGTCGATTGTGCTCGATTTCGAACATAAATTTATGTATTGGAGATATATTCCTGTCTGCATCTGTGTAGGATATTTTATTAAAATAAATTTAATATAAATTAACAAAAAACACATTGGTAGGTGCAAAATTTTAAAATAAACTTGTAAAATTTCGGAGAAGTCCTAGCCGAATGCCAAAATCACGAAGTCTCTATTACCGTTTCCGAGATCGTTTCGTTCATACGGACGGACAGACGGACATGGCTATATCGACTCCCATATCATTCCTGACCATAATTTTGGGGGTCTTCGATCATTTCTATCTGTTACATACATTTGAACAAAACCAATAGTCTCTTGTACCTTCGGTACAGGGCCTAAAAAATGTTTTCCAATGGATCCAAACTGGACCTTTATAAAATATTTTATTAGTATTTACGATAAAATAATTAAATTAAAAAAAATACGAATGGAATGACATTGTAAAATGGGCGTGGCACCCACAACAGTTTTCAACTTTATCTGCCTACAGATTAAGAAAAATTTAAACCTGTAGGTCTTATAATTTTGTGAGATTTCGTTACTCACATATTCAAACAAAGGATAAACGGTTTGAAAGGTTTTCGGGCGTACCTTAATTTTAGTATACCCTTCGCCCTAAGAGCAGGGTATAAAAAGCGCTATAGTCGAGTTACTAGACAATTCAAAACTAGTCCCTTAGTGTATCAAATAACGTTCAGGAATTAAGTTCAGTTTAGGTCAAGATCGGACCACTAAAAGTTAAAGCCCCACACAAATTGCTCAACCTTCTTGAGTTTTATTATACAAATTTTTTTTATTATGGTTTATTTTGTATATGTAGCATGATTCCTAAGAAAATATTACATATAGGCCAAGATCGGACCATTAGAAGGGCTCTTATACAAAACATTAAAAACAGAATATATCATAGTCGAGCCCACTCGATTGCGGCGTTATTTGTTGTTAGTTATATATAGTTTCTGCAACTATATTTAACAGTCGATAAGTGGCATAGCAGACCCATAAAGTTTATATATAAATATATATTTGAACAGAACAGCGAGAATTTGGACACTATAGGAGACAGAGTTTTGAAGTCTGCAGATTTAGTTTGTTTTATTAATACTTCAGGCCACTTGTATTCACTGTTCATGCCAACCTCCCTACGGGAGGAATCGCGGTATCAAATCTACCCTTTTTTGTTGTTGTTAATTTAGCTAAAAGCATCAAATTTTGCTGTATTGCACGTTCTTCCTTATTGTATTATTAAATTTGAGATTATGTTGGCAAAATGTTTACCTATGGAAAGTTTAGAACACAGAATGAAGGCTACGACCGAACCTATATTAATGACTTTCTCCATTCTGTTCTTGATTTGAGACCAGACTTTCTATATTTCAATGCTATAGCTTTGTTTTACACAAGATAGTTCATGGTGATTCCGAAAACCTTTCCAGCCGATGGAATAACATTAGGCTTATTTGGAATACTCGTTCAGCTGTCTAGATGGATAGATAGATAGATAGATAGATAAAAAAAACTTATCTCTTAGAGATGTTCAATATTACATTTATTAGGCCCTGTACCGAAGGTACAAGAGCCTATTGGTTTTGTGCAAATGTATGTAACAGGTAGAAATAATGGTCGGAGACCCCCCCAAGTTACGCCGCCCATTGTGGTCAGGAGTGATAGAGGAATCGATACAGCCATGTCCGTCTGTCCGTCTATATGAACGAAACTATCTCCGAAACGGTAATAGATGGAGACTTCGTGTTTTATGCATTCGACTGGGACTTCTCCGGAATTTTACAAGTTTATTTTCGTACTTGTTTTATATCTGTAGCCAAACCAAACATTATATATATTGTACAACCAGTCATTTAAAGAAAATTTTAGATTTTCATTTGTGTCTATTAACTATTTATGTGAGAGAATAAAAGCAAAATGCGAATTGCTATCATTGGCTATTAAAATTGAAATTGAGCGCACAAATAAAATTGTTTAAATGTAAAACAAAAAAATATATTAAAACCGAAAAAAAAAAAAATTAAAACTGGTATTTAAACTTCGAGTGTTCGTAAGATCATTTTTATTTAAACGCCACAGAAACTCGCTTGCTTATTCGTTCAATCGTTCGTTTAAGTGTTCATGCGCAGGCTAAACACGCTGCGTATGCGTATTTTTTAAATTTTTTTATTTTTGCAATGCCCTGCAAACATAGTAGAAAAAGGTTTATTAAATTTATGTGATACTACGTAGCAGCTAAAAGAACTACGTCCGTCTAATCACAAAAACTATAAAAGATAGAACCATTAAATTTAAACAATCTCAAACTCGTTACAAAGAGAGTGTATAAAATTTATTTTTATTTTTAAAATGAATAATTTCTTTTTTTTATATACTAGAAATATCAATTTTATTTATTAATTCTATTTAGATCTAAATTAGACTTTCAAACAAGCTTATAGTGAAAATGGCGTAAGGTATCTCATAGTCGGAAACACTGTACTGTTTGTTGTATCTTTAGCATGATACAATTTTTATTTATTTTTTATTTTTGTCAACTTGTACTAAAAACCAGTATATCGAATGCGTTAATTCGTGTGGTAGGCGTGCTCATTAGACGTCAAAAATAAAATTGGAAAATGCACGTTTTCAAAAATGGCGGCACTTAAAAATTAATATAGGCCTATAAGTCAAATCGAAATAATGTTAGGAAATCGACGATAAAATCAAACTCGCTTCCTCTAGTTATTTGCTCGCAGCTGTTTACAGTTTAAGCGACGATTTTCCACTTGAACAATCAGTAGTCACCATTGATTAGCCATTCGATGTGTGTAATTAAAACCGAGCTGCGTTTTCTTAGTTGAAACATTTTACGCGCCATGGTTAAATACGAAAAAACGACAAGTATCTGTGTGAATGTATCTGCATGTCGCTTGGTGCAATGTTTCGTAAATTTAAATTGAGAACGTCATGTAAAATCAATGCCAGTATCGAATGTATACATAGTATGAGCAATTGAACAGCGGCGCATAAGGACAGACGTATCTGCATACTGTGTTGTTCACTTGAAAATGTGCGCGACAAATAAAGAAGATGAAAAAAAAAAACACGTTCAGTTCAGACGTTTGTACTCTTGATGTGCATCTTTCTGTCGCTGCAGGCGATAACAATCTTTTAACAATTTATTTAAATTCGCATGTTTTAGTTTAAAGCCGTGGAAGAAAGCACACAGTTTTAAACACACACAGATACTTGCATACATATATGTATTTAAATGTTATCGCAGCAAATCCGCTTGTGTTACACGTTTGCCTCGCCATGTTGCGTCCGGAGCACAGGTGAGATACATGACGCCGGTGCAGTATCTGTGTATGATTTTACTTTATTTTTTTGTTGTTTTTTTTGTATCTGAAACGTGTGTCACAGCTTGTAATGTCTCGGCTTACAACAACATCAGCAACATCGACGTACTCAACAGCAGCAGCAGCAGCAGCAACAAGAACGTCTTCTCTGTCGTCTGCTCTATCAGCAATTTGATATACCATTAAATTTTGGTATGCGTTGCAACGCTTCCGTTTAAAAAAAAAATAACTTACAGTGTGACAAGTATTGCTCGATTTTCTGTGTACAAAACTTATCAATGAATAAAAATTTAATGAAATCTAAAAAGCGTTCTTTGATCAACAAACTAAGGTCTTTTTCTTATGGTGTTTTTTGTTAAATCAAAAGTAGTACATAATACTTTTTTGAATAATATTAATTCTTCTATGCCATTGATGAGAGCAGCTACTATAGTTAAAAATAAAAATATATTTCTTTGGGCTAAACGATAAAAAATAATATTCAAAGTCAGTTTACAAACTGTAAACTTTTATTAACCTTTAAGACAGATTACAGCTTACCAAATGTTCTTTAATTTTGAACTCACAATTGGCCAACAGCCCAATAATTCGCAGTATAACTAATTTATAGAAAACTTTCTTAAAATATTTATTTTCTAGCATTTGATCCGTTTGCTCGTAATCCAGTCTTTACTTTAATTGATTTCTTATTAGCAACTTTTCAAATCTTTCATTATTTCCCGAGTACAACAATTTTTCAGTGGATTTCACTGTAAACTGCTGGTTGCAGCTGTCATTTGAACGCATGTTTCTGTCATCTTCAACATGGCAGCCATTTCAAGCTGAAAATCCGCACCTAGCCACATTTTCAGAGATTTGTCAGCATTACTCAAGCCATCCACACCCAAAGTAAGTATGAAAGAAAGAAAGAAATAAAGATGAGAGGGAACCATAACTTGTCTGTATGCATATACTATATAGGTAGGAGATACGCTCGAAAGGCATCGAAGCTAAACCAACCTGCTTTCGGCTTATAAGAATTATTAAGTAAAATTACAAGGCAATAGAAATATTTGTGCAAACCCCAAAGTGTTTATCGTCTTATACTACGAAAGCGCTAATACGGCGCTGGAATTTGTAGGCCGGAGCATGGAAAATTACAAGTCATGTTACAGCGATCGCTCGTGTGGTGCTGTGGGCCACAAATGTGACTAATGACAACTCGACTTGGACGCCGAACTACTTCTTTGCTGCAGCTGTGCGCGTTGAGAGGCACTGAAATTTCGTCGCAGCCTGGCACACAATTCTTAACGCCTCTTGTCGCGCGCATGTTGTTAACTCGATGCATTACAGCATTTGCAGCATCATTCTGCCTCTTGGCTGCCTGCCCTCCGTGCCAAGCGGTGGCACAACACAACGCTGCATCATCTTCGTTGTATGCAGATTTCTGAGAGTCATTAATTTTTCCATGAATTGACAAAAACATCATAAACTACTCGTTGAACAGAAAATCCGCTTCGGGCAGCATCAACACAGCCCACGCGCATCATTGACTTGCCTTGCCTGGTTGGTTGGTTGGTTGGGTTGACTGGGCGTTTGGAGGCACAAGCTCAAGCTAGAAGCACGTAGCGTGTCACTTCATTTAATGATTTTTTTTACTAAGCCGCAGTAAAGCAAGAGAAAAAACAAAATTTTACTGAGATGATGATAAAAATGCGATAAAAAAAAGTTAGGGATAGTAAGCAACATTGTACATGTAGATCGCCCCATTTGCTCTGTGCGTGGGTGTTTGTCCTCTCACTCTTTTGGTTAACTCTCTCTCTCTCTCTCTCTTTCTCGCCGGTGAAATGATATCGAATTGTCGCTTGCATCCTGGTCGCATAAATTAATGTTTCACCGACTGCGCAAAAAAAAATACTGTCTTCTAGGCTTGGCCAAACGCAATAAAAGTTGAGAATATATGACGAAATTCGAATTGCAGTTTGGTGTTTTCTGTTACAAAATTAGCCATACTGCGTGTTCGCATAAATTGCAACATATTTATGTTAGATGACAGGATCTTACGGCAGAAAATATGTGGTTTGCAAAATAAAATAAAATATATATATTTCATATCTTCCAAATGCAGCCGGAACTGGCTATTTTGCTTTTTAAACTACAAGATGCCTCGGTGTTACTCAAACTTAATTTAAAAAATTATAGCTATAGATACTTTCACTTTAAGCGCAACATCTCCACTTCCTGAATGTAATGGTGTCAAAAGATTTTTTAAAAAGTTCCGTTTTCCATTGGGCACTCCTTGTAGATTGAGCTGCACTGGGTAATTTCCTATTTATGTAAATTAGACCTAATCTTAATCGTTAGCTAACTGAACTAATTTAATATATTAAAAATACTTCTAGCTTAGAGTAATTATATTCGTATAAACGTAGCTCATTAGCTAGAAAATTAAGTCTAAACAAATTAATTATGTAAAATCGTATACAAATCGATTGCTTAAACTAACAAAACTCACAATTGACAGCCCATTTAAATAACATAGACTTCATCCTGTTTCAATTGGAGCAAAGAAGTTTTCACAGAAGTAGTGTAGCTTTAATCAGACACAAAAAGACCGACCAGTGGAAACTAGAGATGTTCGGATAGTTGCAACAAGCAACAAAGTTTATCTGAAGAGCGTACACCGCCAGACATTCAATAAATAATCCAACATATCATTATAGAATCGTGTTCAGCGAATGCGGTGCAAATGGCATAGAATCCGTATCTTAAATACAAAAACAAATCCAGTTGCTGCCAAAAGGTAAAAATGCAAAAGATTAATAGCGATAAACTATTGATTAGCATATAAGAAGCCACTGCAATTGAAATCTGTTAAAAAAAAAAAAAAAAAAAAGTGGTAAATAAATTCCAGAAGACATCCGCAGAACGCAAAGTGCATTTGTTCGTTGCTTTTATAGATACATAGATACTTCAGGCCACAGTTAACTTTATTGGTTCGAGATTATTGCAATTCAAAACCTAAACGTTCCCGTTGGCTGCTGCTTAGCTGCTGGCGATGATCTCGAACTCGAAATCGTTGTAAATGAAGCGCATGCCAGCAATTTGCATAAAAGCAGTTTAATGTTTAAATTTTTATTGAATCAGCCAGCAGCAGCATTTGCTGTAGTCGCTACACTTGAAGCTTGGATCATTGCCGCCACTGCAACTGCCGTTTACAATTTGCAATTCTAATCTCGTCCGGTCCAGCTGTCCACTGATGAGGTAGAAGTGTTGAATTGCTACCCGCAGTGCGGCCAATTTCAAATGTAAAATATTTTCTAGTTACTTTTCCGGCATTAAAACACCAATTGCCGTCTGCTCTGTGCTACAAATGTTGGACCAACAAATGTTTATGATGCATATGCATTTCTTGGCCATACTTCAAACTGGTTTTCCATTATTTTTTTCTTCTGTCTTTTTCTAAATTATGAAAACGATAAGCGATATCAATGTGCAAGATGCCCAAAATGGAATGTGCAAACTGAAGAGAAAAAGAAATAGTATATATAGGATGATGGAATACTTTGGTGTTTCTATATCTTCGAATAGGTGTCAATCAAAAGTGACAATTAAGCTTCACACTCTCAAGGCGAATTGTATCTAACAGATACGTTTAAAGTTTGCTTTATGGATGGACAGGCTGTACGGCGACGACTGCAACGCTACGATCATCATTAGTCGCTGTGAATGACATACGTCTGATTCTGCAGACAGTTGGATACATACATATGTATGTAGAATAATAAAAAAAAAGTGCCAACATCTAATTGCAATGTGCAGCAGCTTAGGTTGCAGCTTCCACTAGTGACAGCGGCGGCAATTCCGCTTTGGATTGTTGTCATAAAGCATTCCAAAGGCGATCTTATCTACATATAAGAAACAGTTGCGCCAAAGTATACACATTTCAACAGTTTCGCACTAGAAGCATCATGACGGATTGTCTGTGCAACAGGCCAAACATATACTTGTGCTGCCTGCAATTCCAGACGCTTAATTGAGCGCAATGCAAATCGACGCACGGCCTGATCTTGAACTGGTTTCAAATGTTGCCCGGCATGCGCAATTCCATGGTGGTCTGATAATCAATATGCACAGATATTCAAATCTGTTGCAGTCAGACAGCTTGAACATTCAACTGAGTTGAGTCCAGTTGCCCTGGGTTTCCTGTTTCAAGCGGCGTTCTTGTGCTATTGCCATTACTTTCCATTGGCACTGAAATGTCGTGTTACGGTTTGATTCAGTTCGAAACGAATCTCTGACCCACCGACCGACCAAACAACCGGCCCTTGTTGTCCACATACATCCATATGTACTATGTGCCAAGTATGCTGAATATGGCGGCGCCTGCTGTGCTGGCCACCAAAATGCGTATCGAGTGCTTTGCGTTTCAATTCGAACGCATTTATTTTATGCAATTGCACACTGATACAATGTGTCATTTGTTGTTGGTTGCCGCCAGCGTTCCAAGATTTGAGAGCGACACGTTTGCGAGAGGAAATAATAAATTAAAATCGATTGTTTGACATGTCGTGAAATATCTTTTTCTTTTATTTTTCGTTTTTTTTTTTTGCGTTTCAACTTCGGCTTTGATTGTCCAAAGTTATGCTTTATGACTGCTGAAATGCAAAAAATGCCAATGACTTGTGTATGCAATGAATAATTTTTGTCAATTTTAATTTGAAATAGTTTAAAAACTGTCTCAGATTTGGATTGGACACTGTTAGTCGATTGTGCCAATGCGGTTAAATAAGTTAAAGCATCAACAATTGTAGTAAAAGCCGTTACTGAACAGATTAAAAAACTTCAGATGCGACAGAGACTATGAATCACTACATGCAGCGGCATTGCGCCTTGGCTCAAGCGCAGGAACATTGCCAATAACACAAGGAAATTATCCAATCGCAGTTTCACGTTGAATCGCGATATTACAGAAAATATGGATCAACTCTGATATTTCAGTCTGATAGTGGACACTTGACTCACCTGGTTTGCCCACGTGAAGTTTATGCCCGAAATGTTATACGGAAAGCTGCTGATACTGGCTGCTAGTGCCAACAGCAAAGCTTTGCTTGCAAACAATATACTATAAGTCTAGGAAGCCACTAATGCATTGGACTATTCACGGTGTCACCCTGTTATCTTAGCAACGCTTTTATAATCCAGGACTGAAGATAACGGTAAAAGAACATATAAAAACTTACAGCAACAGACACAGAGAGAGAGAGAGAGAGAGAGTCTGCTTACCCATCCTAATCGATGTACTATGTTACTTACACATAATGCATAACGTAGAAGACTAAACCGAATAGGCCACCAAGGCTTCGGGCTGGTTACCAACTGTGGCGGAAAGAAAGAAGGATGTGCGGAAAACATTTTTATGTCGAATTTATGTTTCCAATATTCTGCAATAATAAATGTAATAATTCAAAAGTTGACCATCAAAACAGTAATTGAAGTTTGTCTAGGTATTACCTTCATTTGCTACATGACTGCAACATGAGTCTAGCAATTAGTATCGAGACATTATAAGATAACCCAAAACGGGAAGCCAAACAAATGGCCGCCAGTCGATCGCAACGTAGTCATCATGACAGTCGTGTCTTTTAACTCTTTGGATACTCTGGCGCGCTGGCTGAAAATGGCGTGCAGCGGAAAATGTTTCGACATGTTGTGCTGTACGTTTTTCAAAGATTTTTTCTACGTATGAAAAATTGCCAAGATTCTCACGCAACACGCGCATAATTCATAATTCCACTGTAGTACCTACTCTACTCGAACGACTAATAACTGCAACAACAATTAATCCATGAACAACGTTAGAAACAATGTTAGACGCTACACATAAAAATCAGGAATAAAAATATTAGTTTCAATTGCGCTAAGCTGTCTGCCAGCGCACGTTCTAATTCTCAAAAATGGAGGAAATTCTTTAGTTAAACGATGCACACATACATACATGAATTTTTATATAATTTAATAGCGTATTCTATATTCGCATACAGCCGATCGAGCTGTCTTCCAAGTTCCTTTATGAATTCTTGCAACATGGACCGTGTTGTACATGCATGTTTTGTGTTTGCCGTCGTTAATCTTGTTGTTGCCGTTGCACTTGTTCTTTATTGAACAACATGCTTGGAATTGCTTTATATGGATTTGTTGTGGTAGACTAAGTGAAATCTTTGTTTTTTTTTTTGAGTGTTTCTATTCATTCGTTTTTAGTACGCAATCATCTGACGTGGCGTTAAAATTTACGCGTACAATTTCTAGCCAGCGGCAACGTCGAACACTGGAACTACAGGAGCAGGCATCAGCATTTGAATGCTAATGACACCCGATACGTTGCAGGAAGATTGCTATCAGCGCTTAACGCTGCGGGATATAAAACTTTCCTTTCTCTGAAACGTATAAGATGAATGTGTACTGCTCCGTGTAGCGAGTGGCATTCGTTGCGGCGGCACAGTTGGATGCCGATCGACTTCTGACTTCAAACAAATCGCAAAACAAAAATTTGTCTTCTGCTCACTTTACAGTTCATAATTAAACGCAAAAAATCGCTTTCAATGAGTCTGAAATTAATTTATTGCTTAATTAGTTTCATTTATTTAATTATTGTATTTGATTACACATTAAAATTAGAAGTTAGTGTATGTACTTTAAAAACTTAAATCCAAACAGCTTGCTGCTATGAGCGTACATTACCCAGCAGCGGTGTATTTTCGGCAGCTTTTGAGGTGACTATGATATTGCGGCTGGTGCCAATGCCAGCAGTTGAGTGTGGCGGTGGTTGGCGTTGTCCACCGCTCGGACCAGGCTCGTCTTCTTCACCAATATCTGCGTGTTGGCCACGTCGGCCTCTGCGCTTTTGTTGACTAATTTCGTGCAAATAGAGCGCACTAAGGCACATATCGGCCACTGTCGCACCGATGGGATTCTTAACAAGTTTCGGGTCAACACCGTACAAACTATAAAGCAGCGTCTCTTTCGGTCCCTCAATACGACCCTCGGTACGACTTAGACGCATGCGTCGCATACTATCCAACGGGCCAACCGATGTAGCCATGGGACGCATGCTTGACTGCATAAAGCTGCCGCTGAATGGCTCGCCGAGGTTTTGCTGCAGCATTTGTCGAAAATCGCTGCCGACGCCTCCTATGCCAGTAGCTGCACCAATGCCACGCAACGATTGTGACAGATCAACCTGCTCAGGACTGAGCTGTGCAGCGAAAACTGAATTCGCTATAGAGCAATACTCCTCATCGATGGTGCCGAATGACATGAGGCTCTGTGTTAATGGATTTTCTTGCTCTGCGTCGTTCTCGGCTGTTTTTGCTTTGACAAGCTCGTGAATTGCGTGCTCCCGTATGCCTTTGATGAAGCCCGCCGCCTCCTTGGGCATCTGCCATTCAGGATTGTTGAGTGTAAAACGTAACAGCGACATTTCGGTTTTGCCGCCGACCATGCTATCACGTGGTTTAGCTGGATCTTCCACTGCTGCAGCAGCCACACCGGTCGCAACGCCGCCAATTTCGTTGAGTGCGCTGTTGTTCACCTGCCAGTCGGGATTGCCATGTTTACGTACATCCATTTGCGCAAAGGAGCAAACGTTACCAACGCCGCGTACCGACACTGTAAAGCTGCGAAAGAATTTCACTATTTCCATCGCTTTTGGTCGAAACACAAAAATCAGCACGAACGGCGTAACGAATGGACTAAAGATCTCGTTGAGTAGATAGCCTGCTTTAAACTGGAAAAAGTTGCTAAACTCATTCCGTACATTTGCGGTGTGTGCCTGTTGCTTCCACTCCGTTGGTAAATAGTGCACATGTGCCAGCACTGCAGTCATCAGCTGCTCAGGACACCAAATCATATTCTCATCAGGTATCAGTGTGCGGCAGATCAGGCCGACAACTGTAAGCGCTGTTATTATTGTCAAAACGTGCTCCACCTGGAAGACATGCTCCTCGTATATACCATATGCCAAGATCAATAGCAGCAATCCGCCGCTAACGAAGAGTATATTACGTGCAATAATAGCCATCAATGGAGAAGAGAATGAACTTAAATATCGATCGGAGTATTCATAGGCACGATTAAGCCGCGCGTCCAATTCATGATCCAGCTCATTGAAGTGTCGCAAGTGCAGCCGTCCATAATTGGACCAAGTGCGTAGACCCAGCGCACTCGGTTCCTTTCTAAGTATGTTTGCGTAGGAGAAACTAATGTAGATTATTTGCCATAGAAAAATGAGCGGCGAAAGTAATAGATTGACAAGCGCAACACCGAGTATCAGTTTTGATAAACGCTGCGCCAGCTCAGCTTGATTACTGCGCACCGCGAATTCATCGCGTAGCTGCCAGTTGTTTTGAAACGGCGATCCCGGACCGCGAAATAGTATAAAGTCAATATTAAATTGAAGCCCGCGACTTAACGACACAATTTCACCCACTATTGGCAGTTTGAAGCGTACGGGCAAAAGCTGCTTATTCATTAACGCTACCAAGTAGTTCTGGAATCGCAATATGCGATGATATATATCCAGCTCCGTTAGCTGTTCTTTGTCAATGCACATATGCTGCTCCGACTGCACCTTGCGGATGCGTTGCTGCACTTCGTGCCAGGTAATATTATCTAGTTCGTTGTCATCGATACGCAATGCAGTATTGTAAAACTTTTTAATATCTGCATATTGCGTAATATGATAGATCATTTTAAAGAGCCTTATGGATAAATAGACTGTTGCTAAAAATAAAATAAAGTACGTGAATCCGCCAAAATTCTTAACACATTCACCCGAGGGTATTATCACATCGCTTAGTGTTGTCTTCCCAAGGAAGGGGACGTTCCCGAAGAGCACGTCATGTCTAACGCAGTGCGTCGAGAAAGTGAGCAGCCAGACGACGAAAGCAAACTGGAGCACTTTAAATATCTCGTCGAGTACAATGACAAGAAATCCATGCTTCTGTTGATAGTTGTACATACGCGTAAAGAACGAATCCAAATCTTCGATGTGATTCCAACGTGCTTTACTCGTTTCTGGCACTGTGTGTATCATTATGCCACTATTGTGTGGCGTCTCTTCATGTTCGTTGGGAGTGTCGATATCCACAGCAGTGACACCAGCTGCTCTTTTATTTGATGGCCTTGTTGCGTCTGTTTCCGCAGCCTCATAGGCATTCTCCCGAAAGGGATTCTCATCGGCCAATGACCGATAATTTATATTTGGGCTTGTCATAGCAAGTCCCAAGGTTATCTATATATCTATTTTGAATCACTTTCGTTCGTCTATAGTATATTTTTGAAAATATTCTTTGTTATGTTTACCACCCCACCAATTTTTCACTGCTTCTTCTTCGTTGAACTTGCAAAACAACAACACAACAGTGTCGTAGTTTCGCTGCCTGAGTAGTCGGATACTGAATGATGCGGGGCAAACGACGCAATTTGTTTACTACAACGTGATTCAGGTAAATAACTTTGGTCGATCACTAAATCTACAAAGAAATACTTTAGTTAAATAAACAAAACGTCTTTTAATATTTTTTTATCACCTATAATATAATTTTCGTCCTTAAATTTGCTCGTAAAACACGCGAATGATGCGACTACTTGCACAAAACTGCGCAGCACTTTTAAATAGCATCTGTTGGTCATATGGTGTTATGAGCAGGGTTGCCACGAGTCTTTATTACTCGTCTATAGCGGAGAGGTTGTGCGCGTGAATAGAAATGCAGTCACGCACGATCGCCTCGCAATAAAAAAAAATAAAAAATATTAAGAAAATGAAATCAATTCAACAAGTAGTCTCAAGTAATATAACAATTTGCATTAATCTTTGCGCAATATAATTAAGCAAAAATACTATAAAATATAAAAATATATTTATATGTTTTACTTTCTAAATGGACGAATACTATTTGCTTAAAAGCCAAGGAATAGGAACGAGAATGACATCGTGCGACCGCGATAAATTGTAAAACATCTATGATACGAGCACATATCAGTTAACTGCATCGCGCAATAAATTGCAGCTGTTTTGACTTATACAAATCAGCTATATTGATATCGTTAAAATTTATTTAGAAATAAAAATTAAAAACTAGTTTTACCAAGTTTTTTCTAGCTTCCACTTGATCAACTTCCTCAAGATTGAAACATATATTTACTGCTTTAAATGCATATCTGCGGCATATGAAAAACGTCTTAAGTAAGAACGCAAACATGCAAGTGCGCTTGTATGCTCTACTGTATCCGGATTATCTGAGTTGATATATGTTAGCAGTCAATTTTTAGTTTAATGAGTGCGTGAATTGAAAAGTTATTGTGAGGAGGAATCCGAAATGATTTATTTTTTTTTCTGACGGCAGAGGAAACAACATGATTCTGTTCATCGTTCAAAAAGATAATTTAGTATCTTGCGTCAGTAACCAGATGATAAGAAACTGTGATGGTCCTTTCAGGTTGGTGTGTGATAAATCTCTGAGTTTTGCTAGGTATTTAGTTGTAAGGTACGAACTAAGAAAATAACTTTTTTAAATTGTTCTATAAGTTGTGGGTCTTTGAAAAGTTGTTCAAATATAATAGAATGTCTGCACTGTTTCCGAGACTTCAGTGTATGTGACTCCAAAATGTAAAAATGGTTTTTGATTGGTATGATTATTACCAAATTAAAAAATGAAGTTTGTAAACGTTTTACAAAATTGATCTTTTTAGTGGTTCGCAAAAAAATAGTAATTTTTCATTCTTTTCGAAACGTAATTATTAAAAGATAATAAATATACGAATTAAAAGTAAAGAGGATTGGTTGTTACAATTATAAACGACACAAATTGTACTTTCTTTTGTCTGCAGAAATAGTTTAATATCAATAATTATATTAAGTTAAACGCAACATACTTATACTCAATGGTAGCGTGAGTATCATAGTTTACCATCTCTAAAGCAGTTTTTTACACTGTGCTGGCAGCTCTGTAAGTCATATGTGCAGCAATATGCATTTCACTTTTAGTTGGCAGCTCCGCATTTTCACATAAATCTGTACAGACGTCTCAAAACAAAAACAAAAGTAGTGTTGCGGCTGCTAGTTTATTTATTTTGACAAAACTTCGCATAAATTCAACAAAATGGGCAAGCGACAGCATCAAAAGGATAAAATGTAAGTAATTTGATTATTCTGCATAGAGCAACTTACAATTGTGTTTCCAGGTACTTAACGTACACCGAGTGGTCGGAATTCTATGGTGGCAAAAAAACGGAGTCTGCCGAAAATGAGCACATTAAGTTCAAACGTTTGCCCTACGACCACTGCTGTATCTCAATGGTGGCCTTCGACATACCCTATTGTGATGCAGACGGTAATTGCTTCGAGTTGGAGGCCATACACGCATTTCTAAAAACATTTAAAATTAATCCTATCACTGGAAAAAAGCAGGATGCAAAGTCACTGGTGAAGCTTAATTTTCACAAGAATGCCGAGAGCGGTGAATACCACTGCCCGGCGCTGTTTAAGCCATTCACTAAAAATTCACATATTGTGGCAGTGGCCACCACAGGCAATGTCTATTCCTGGGAAGCCATTGAACAGTTGAATATCAAGACCAAAAACTGGAAGGATCTGGTCGATGATACACCATTTCAGCGTAAGGATATAATAACCATACAGGATCCGCAGCATTTAGAAAAGTTTGATATATCCAAATTCTATCATGTTCGCAAGAAATTGCGTGTACTAAGCGAGGAGGAACAGCTGGAGCGTAAGGATCCTGCAGGACGCATTAAGACCATGAATCTTGAGACAAAAGAAACTTTGGCACAACTAGAGAAAGATTATCAGCCAGCGGAGGCCGCGCCGAGCAGTTCCAGGCGCGTTGCAGATAAATTTAACGCAGCACATTACTCCACTGGTGCGGTTGCGGCGAGTTTCACATCGACAGCCATGATGCCGGTATCGCAGAGTGAAGCGGCAATAATCGATGATGATTTGGTTAAGTACGAGCGCGTCAAGAAGAAGGGCTATGTGCGACTGAACACAAATTTGGGGCCACTCAATCTAGAACTACACTGCGATGCAGTGCCACGTGCCTGTGATAACTTTGTAAAACATTGCGCAGATGGCTACTATAATGGCGTGTTGTTCCACCGTTCCATAAAGAATTTCATGGTTAGTATAATCAAGAAAACCTAATTTTACGTTCGCTAAGTGTATTTCAATGTTTAAAGGTACAAGGTGGTGATCCCACGGGCACTGGCACAGGTGGCACTTCAATATGGGGCAAAAAATTTGACGATGAGTTTAAGCCGAACTTGACGCACACAGGACGCGGCGTACTGTCAATGGCTAACTCGGGTCCTAATACAAATGGTGCACAATTGTAAGTAGCTATTTGCTGGGAGGCTAAGAATAGTTTTAATTTCTAAATCATTACAGCTTTATTACCTACCGCTCGTGCAAACATCTCGACGGCAAGCACACCATCTTCGGTAAGTTAGTTGGTGGCTTAGAGACATTACAAAAAATGGAAAATATTGAAGTGGACAATAAAGATCGTCCTATTGAAGATATAATTATTGAAACGACACAAGTATTTGTCAATCCTTTTGATGAGGCAATACAAGAGCTAGCCAAGGAACGTCAGGTAGAAGCTGCCAAGGAGAGCGATGCTGTCGCGGAAGTTAGAAAGCAGAAACGTTTGAACGAACCGCTTAAAGTTTATCGCGAAGGGGTTGGAAAATATCTCAATCTTCCGGCGCTTAAAAGGCAGGATGCTGCACAAAACAGTGGTAATCCTGGAAGTACAGTGCATGTCAAAAAGAGAAAAACTGCGAACGGATTTGGTGATTTTTCAGCATGGTAACCCCACATATTGTAATGAAAATACATGTGTAAGATAAAATAATAATACGAAACAATTAGCTACTTTTCTGGTACTTCACTGTCAGTCTCGCGTTGTTTCCAGTTCTTTTTCATTTCAAGCAACTTTTGCTGTCGCCGTTTACGTTCTGTCGATTTCTTTTGCTCCATGGCCCTGAGTTGTGCTGCAATTGAATGTTCGCCATTTATTTGTGCATCTAGCTTCTCCAAAAGCAGTTTACGCGCCTCAATGCGGTTTTTCGACGCAAGACGATGCGTGTGGCACTTAATAGTAATATTTGTTGGTATGTGTCGAAGGAAGACACAATTCGAGGTTTTATTTACCGCTTGTCCGCCAGGGCCACTACCGCGTGTAAAACTCTCCTCAATGTCAGCTTCGTTCAGTGTGGGATAGCGTGAGTAGTCGAGTTGAATAGTTGACTTCTGTCGGAGCGTTATGAATTGCTGCAAGGCATACACAGAGTTGGCGGTGGCGTTGTTGTTAAAGGGTAGTAGAAGCTGACGCAACAGGGGGAATGACATGTTCACAAAACGCGTCCTTTGCGTAGTAGCGTCTCTCCGCGCTTAAATGAAAAAGAAAGGAATAAGTACGTTCATTGAATGAATACTTTGTTTTATAATCTACCTTGAAGTTAAACTCAATTTGCAGCGGGTCCGCGCAGTTCTGCTGCTCCCGGAACTCACGTCGTATACGTCCGAGAAAATAATTCTTGTCGGTCAGCTGTAATTGATTGCCGTATCGTATGAGATGCTTGTAAAGACGTAGAATTTGATGCTTGGTTGGTTGCAGCATTGCTCTCCTTTGAATTTAAATAAAAAAACTAGTTTATTTTGCAACAAACACACCGGTTACAAAACAAAACGTGCAGAGTTGCCAACACTTAGTGCGTATTTAGCTTGAGACGTTTGACAGCTCTATTGCAACAGCTGTTAAATATTTATTTCGATTTAGTTTGAAAATTATCTTTATTAATTTTTTTTTACCCGACTGCGCAACGTAAAATAGGGTAAAATGTTTGTTTTTATATAAGTAAACAGTGAATAAAGAGTAGGGTTCAGAACACTGCCTAGAAGAAGTCCAATGTGAATAGATTGTATTGTCAAAAGAAGGCCGGGTGATTTGCAATATAAACATTAAACTTTATAGTACGATCTGAAGTATAGTGAATTTTACTGAAAAACATGACATTAATTCCATGCATATTTCAACATTTCAAATTATATAGCGTTTCATTTGACCGAAAAACAAACTTTTTGAAGTCTGTCAAAGATAGGATCCAAACTATTGATGACATGAGACGATTTTTGATTTTTTTTTTACGTTTTTTTTTTTGGCTATACTGTCTTTGGATAACTATTTGTCAGTACTTAGGAACAGCACCCAATCACCTGATCACTTGATAGTTCATTTATTATTCCAATAGGAGCATCGATGTTTGTAATCTCTATCACAAAGTCAAGCAATGTGATAAAGAGTGTTGCTGATAGGAGGCATCCTTGCCCCGATAAATGATTCACTCACACATCATTTTAGCTTAATGCGTTTCAAAAGTAAATTGTCAATATATAATAAAGCCAGTTAGGACGGCTTCTCTCATTATCAGAACCAACTTCAGCAGTTGAATAAGTCAAAAACTAATCGTATACTTCCGATATTGTTCCGCCAGTATATGCCGCAAGCTTGACTTCATTAGAATAGTTGCCTCGATCTCTTTTCACCAATTTATTTGCTGGTGAAGCTGATTGTCTATAAATTTTTCTAGCGATCTGATTAACGCTGCACCTGCTTATGAAGGATGGGAATACTATATAGAGATAAAACATCTACAGAGGGAAAATTTTGCAAAAACTACCTAATCTCTGATATATTAGCGTACAATTCCTTAGAAATCTTCATTATCTTCCTTCGGCTAAACTGAAGTTACACAGCAGATAATTGGCGTGCAGCCGGAGCTTCAAACCCATTTATGATTGATTTTCAGAAACTTTCCACACGTGAGTTGACATACGCAACCGACAATACCGGTCTCAATTCTTCAAAATGTCTTCGGAAATATGGCCAATAGAGTCGAGTAGATAATTTTCCATAGGAACATTCTTTACAAATAGTATTTATAGTTTGAAGTTTCTGATTTGTAGTATTTTATACATTTTTTACCACGCTTCCATTTTATTAGCCAAGCATCTTTTTGCATTTCCACTGCTTACTGCAGCATCCACATCACATGCAAGATCATGCGTAAAAAGAAAAAAATGAATGAAAACAGCAAATATCGCTTTGCATTTAAATCGAATTCCAATCTATCTGTCAACTTAATTGGACACGCGGTAACGCAAAGTGCAGCGACGATCATAGCCGGTGATTACGTGCTATGCAAATATTGCAGCGGAGTAGCCCAGAGTACATGCTGCAAAACGGCACAAGCAAATCACAGAAACCACTTACCGCACATTGGAACGTGCTGCTTCATGTAATCCAATCGAATGACTACTGCTGATCTGCGTTTGATGCTGCTGCCGACTGGCTGCCGTTGATCGATCAAGTGGAACTTCTTCGGCTGCACTTCACATTACTCAGCTTACAATCGATAAGCCGTTGGCTCAATTATCGCCAATTGAACGTGACGAAAGGGGTTTTGGGGCAGGTAGTGTGGCTATTTGTCATATAAATAAATTTTATTATTTTTATTTGAATAATTTTAATGGTAATTTGATTTGTCTTGCAGCATTCTTGAGCCAAGTACCGCCCATTGTGCCACAAAGTCATCACCGCTTCAAGCATTTAGGCGTGCCACCTTCGACTTTTGCCGCTTGCACGCTACCTTCATATATACCTTACCGCTGTTGACACTTGATAATTTCCATAGTTAAATGCGTTCGAAATATTTGCACGCAATGGCTGCATTAAGCGTCTGGTTGCCCCGCGACTGTATTTTTCTTTGCCTAGTTTTCGAAGCCAGTTTCACCTGTTTCGCATGCGTTAATGTTACTTGGATCTGTAGGTATGTGTATAGGCTTATGTGATTTTCTAGTCTGAAAAATGCTTATTTAAAAACAAACAAATGAAACAAAAAAACAAAAATGCATTAAATTTTCGTATTTTATTTTTTGATTCTGATTAGTTGCTTGCTTTGAGTGTCGCATTCGGATTGGTTGCGTATACGCAGTGTGTACTACTGCATATTATACACTTCACACATAGTTTGAATGTGTGCAACTAGAATTTGTCGGAATGTTTGTAACGTTTATGCGTATTTAATTACTTATTATGCATTTTGCAGAGTGTGAATAATTTAGTAAAAATAGGCAGCGGAGATTCCAAAAACTATATTTCTCTTTTATATAAAACAAAGTCGTGTTAGTTACACCATTTATAACTGTCGCATTTATAGGTTCACCCGTCTTTGCTTTTGATCGAAGACATGTTTTGTTTATATAGTTGATTCACTGACTAGATTTAATATTTTTATATATAACACATTAGTCATAGCTTTGAAAAGCACTAGCAAACAGTTTGAATAGCTTTAGTGTTTAGCATTTTTTAAACTTACGAATTATTTTTATATTAATTTTGATGAAAAAAATTTGAAGGGTATCTAAGTGTCTTTGTCGCTTAAGTTGATTTTTTCTCTTATTTAAGATTTATTTTAGTGATTAATAACGTTTAGATTTTATTGTTGTACTCGAACCTGGTTGATATAGTTGCTACTAAAAAAACATGGCGACTTATTTGTTTTTTTATTAAAATTTTATTGAACATGTACGCCATTTTATTTTGGTTTTAGTTTTTATTTAAAAGATTTACTTAATTTTCGCATATTAGGAGAATGATGCTATTATCTAAGATGGTCATTCTTTGTGATCTTTTTAAAATGGTTTTTTGGCTAAAAGACGCTTCTTAAAAATATTTATTTTGATAAAAATAAACATTTTAATTCGCACTTCAACAACTTAGTTATATTTCCACTCATATCTCACTCAAAAATTGCTGAATTGAAAGGCTAGTGCAACAAATTGAAAGCCACAATTTAAGTTCCACATGAAACTAACTGGTTCTCTGAGAGTTTGATGTGTTGCAGCATGCAACCCAATTGGGACTTAAGAGTTACTCTGCGTGCAGCAACAGTTGACATGCATCATTTGTATGTGTCATGAAATAGAGATCGAAGTAGAATAAATGTAAATACATATAAGAAATGCGAATTTCAGTCGCACTCACGCACGCATAGACCAAATAGCAGCAAACTTATCAAAAGCGTTCATTTCAATTTAATCAGGCTTAACACCTTTCGCAATGTCACAAACTTAATTCAGAAACTTCATAAACAATAATTCAAGTTTATTTAATACCAAAAAAAAACATAAGAAAATCTTATTTCAGTTCAATACCCTCGCCAATGTCCACACCATATGTGCGACTCAGATTAAACATTTCTTGCATTTGCATAGCCAACTCACGATCGGTCACCTCGCCACCACGTTCCATTGTCTCAGCGATGATTTCTTCATTAGTGCGATCTTGATTAAGCATCTCATGGCTAGACAATTGTGGCGGATCGACCAGTGTCATCAAAAACGAAGCAGCCACTGCGGCATTGTAAGGTGCAAAGCGTATATAATCGCCTATTAACGACTCACGACTTAAAAATGCGGGTAGTTTATTTTTAGTCAAAGATTCATAGCTCTTGGACAATGCATCCATGTAGGTATCAAAAATCTGTTCGAAATGCTTCTGACGCACTTCTGCAAATGCAGAAATTGATAGGAAAACGCCCAAATCTATCATAGGTGAGGAAATACGCAGCGTTTGGTAATCAAACATCATAATTTCAATAGGCTGCTGTTGCGTGTTGTCCTTGTATTTGTAGGCAACATTATTTCGCAGATAATCACCATGACAGAGCGTTGCAAGCGGTTCTGTAGGCGCTACACGTTGCCGACAATAGCCTATATAATTGGATACGAGATGTTCAAACTGCTGCAAAAATGCTTCATCCACCTGGGGTTGATGTTTACGCGTCACTTTCAACAAGCGTTTAATGCTGGTACTCAAAGTGAGCGCCCACTCCGCATGCAGTTCATCTTGAGCAAAACGCGATTCCATCAGATCAGCAGTAAGTTTATCGAATAGTGTGCGACTTGTGTGCTTCAGTGCGTAGCCGAGCGCATGAAAGTTGCCTATGTATGCAGCTGTAATGGAACGGAGTAATTAGTATTGTAATTGTTCTTGTAATTGGTACACACCTGCTAGTAATATATGCTCCAATGAAAGATTAACCTTTGGTTTTGTCATACACCAGCCATCGGCAGCAAAATCACCCAGTATTATGGTAGCAAAACTACGTTCCAATTGGCTGTAAAAATACTTTGGTGCAGCAAAATTGCCTTCTGCTTGCTGCTGCAACTCGGGCAAAATACGCGTATAGAAGTCAATTTCATTTTTGAATAGCGCTGTGAAGTTAATAGAATCAAAGACTTCGACTGGTATTTCTGGAGTTTTCTGTGAAATGAGACAGCAGCGAAGATAAATTTATTTGCACAATACAAAGAGAAGTACTAAGAAGACTCGTAAGACTGTTGAATCGTTATCTGTGCATATAGTATTTTTATGATAGTATATCCAGACGAGTTCGTTTATAGAGCTTTAATGCAACAAGTTTCAGCTTAAATTAACACAAATTGAGCTTTATCATTTAAATATCAGCAATTGTGAAATTCTGCGAATCATGGTGACAATATAACAATTTTTGTTTTCTTAAATTCCGTATATATGTACTTAAAACAATCTAACACGTCTAACGGTAAACACTATAATCAAATAATAAATAAACTTTGCTGCGACTCACCTTAACAACCAGTTTACATTGTCGCGAAACACCATCATACTCAAAAACAATTACTGCCCGGTAGCAGGTAGTCAGCATGAAAGCCTCTTCGGAACCAATAAAATTTATATCGATGTTCTTAACTTGGAATGTAGCTGCTTTGGATTCACTATAATTCTCCACAAGTTTACCATTATTTACAATTTTTGGAATTATTTCGGTACGTAACCATTCGATTTCTTTATCGGCAAGGGACATTGTTCTGTAGTAAACTATTAAGTTTGTGTATAAATTAGAATTCCACAAGCGTACCGCTTCAACGCTAGAGATATACTAAAGCATAGAGGCATTTGATGACGATGACGACAACACGATCGTAATTATCTCAAAAGCTTGTTTGCTTATTCGTATCAGAAAAGAGAAGTCGCGTCGCACAGTGGATTAAGTATGTATTTATATATTTTTTTTTAATGCACACAGAATTAAAATTTGAAAAAAGAATACAACATAATCAGAAGAAAAATAAGATAGTAATTGTTCCCACAGTATGTTTTGGTGCATTTTGTTAGTAAATTATTTGGAACCATCAAAAGCAGATACTTTTTATACAGTACTACAAATCCGGAAAACTCTTTCCGATATTAGTTTCAAATAAGAGTGTCCACACGTCACGTGAAGTTATTTTTTTACATATTTTTGTTGTCATGTATTTCTTAAATCTTCGTCAACACAATATATATGCTTCATTAAATTATGATGCTAAAATGATGCTGTCTAACCCACTGTGCATCTCGTCCATCGTTGTTTGTATATGTTTTCGTCCCATGTACACTTCTCACGTAGTTTGAAATGGTATTAACTGGTTATTGAACAGTTTGATATGAGTCCAAAAAAAAAAAAAAAACTTATAAATGAATAGTTGGAATACCATGACTCCTTTCTTATGCATATTCATGCAGGCTCTGCAAACTCTAAGTCAAAAAAAAAAAAAAGAGAAATAGAAATAGGAGAGACTAAGTATCCGAAATTGATTACTCTATCTTTTATTGTGGCCAAGTTCTTCATACTGACTGCTAGACAGACGGATATGCCTACATCGACTCGACTTTTGATGATGATGCTTCTGCCTGTTGCAAACATTTGCACAAACTTAATATACCCTTTCACTCTATAGATATAGGGTAACATTCTTCGAGAATGCATTTTATACATTTTCAATATTCATTTATAATATTGAGAAAGCTTGAGTGTTTGTAATTGGTTGATGGCAATACACGGAGGTCAATGAGCTTACATAAAATTCAATGCCCTTGCTCAGAGGTCAATGACCTTTCACAAGGTAATTTAAATTCGGCAAAAATCATTCACCACCTTTAAAGAATATTACCGACAGGCCATTACCAGGGTCATTGAACTTGACTTTGACCCTGGTCAGCGACCCTAACTGCAGATCAATGACCCTTTCGGGCGCCATTAACTCTTACTGGGGTCGAGTCCATTGAGATCAAGGGGACTTAGTTATGTCCATTGAGCCTTAGGAAGTCAAATCCTAAAAATATTACGCCTAAAAAAATGAATTTTTTGAATCGCCTTCCTCGGGGATTCTCAAAAGTTGATATACCAAGCTGATATGGCTGCGGCGAACTGCCATGGCCGGAGGGTGGCGAACTCGACCGGCAGCCGACGACCGCGGCCGGAGCTCAGCGAAATCACGCCGCTTGTGGAATCTCTCTATCTAGATATTTCCAGCGTCTGGAGATTCCGGGGTCAATGACCTTTGACCACCCCGCCGGGGTCAATGACCTTTGACCACCCCTCCGGGGTCAATAACCTTTGAACCCCCGCCGGAGTCGATGACCTTTGACCCCCCCGCCGGAGTCAATGACCTTTGACGCCCCGCCGGAGTCAATGATATTTGACCACCCCCGCCGGAGTCAATGACATTTGACCACCCCCGCCGGGGTCAATGACCTCAGACCCGCAAGTTGATATACCAAGCTGATATGGCTGCGGTGAACTGCCATGGCCGGAGGGTGGCGAACTCGACCGGCAGCCGACGACCGCGGCCGGAGCTCAGCGAAATCACGCCGCTTGTGGAATCTCTCAATATAGATATTTCCAGCGTCTGGAGATTCCGGGGTCAATGACCTTTGACCACCCCGTCGGGGTCAATGACCTTTGACCACCCCGCCGGGGTCAATAACCTTTGAACCCCCGCCGGAGGCGATGACCTTTGACCCCCCCGCCGGAGTCAATGACCTTTGACGCCCCCGCCGGAGTCAATGATATTTGACCACCCCCGCCGGAGTCAATGACATTTGACCACCCCCGCCGGGGTCAATGACCTCAGACCCGCAACCCCCACCACCCCAACAACCCCCCCTCCCCCCACCCACCAGGGTCAATGACCTTTGACCCGCCCCCCCACCGGGGTCAATGACCTTTGACCCGCCAACCCCCCCCACCGGGGTCAATGACCTCTGACCCGCCCCCCCCACCGGGGTCAATGACCTTTGACCTTTGACCAGCCCCCCACCGGGGTCAATGACCTTTGACCTTTGACCCGCCCCCCCACCGGGGTCAATGATCTTTGAACCCCCCCCGCCGGGGTCAATCTCTTGTGGAATCTCTCTATCTAGATATTTCCAGCGTCTGGAGATTCCGGGGTCAATGACCTTTGACCACCACGCCGGGGTCAATGACCTTTGACCACCCCGCCGGGGTCAATGACATTTGACCACCCCCGCCGGAGTCAATGACATTTGACCACCCCCGCCGGGGTCAATGACCTCAGACCCCCCCGCCGGGGTCAATGACCTCAGACCCGCCCCCCCACCGGGGTCAATGACCTTTGACCCGCCCCCCCACCGGGGTCAATGACCTTTGACCCGCCCCCCACCGGGGTCAATGACCTTTGACTCCTTCCCCCTCGCCGGGATCAATGACCTTTGACCCCCCCCTCGACGGGGTCAATGACCTTTGACCCCCCCCCTCGACGGGGTCAATGACCTTTGACACCCCCCACCCCCGCCGGGGACAATGACCTTTGACCTTTGACCCGCCCCCCCCACCGGGGTCAATGACCTTTGACCTTTGACCCGGGGTCAATGACCTTTGACCCGGGGTCAATGACCTTTGACCCGGGGTCAATGACCTTTGACCCGGGGTCAATGACCTTTGACCCGGGGTCAATGACCTTTGACCCGGGGTCAATGACCTTTGACCCGGGGTCAATGACCTTTGACCCGGGGTCAATGACCTTTGACCCGGGGTCAATGACCTTTGACCCGGGGTCAATGACCTTTGACCCGGGGTCAATGACCTTTGACCCGGGGTCAATGACCTTTGACCCGGGGTCAATGACCTTTGACCCGGGGTCAATGACCTTTGACCCGGGGTCAATGACCTTTGACCCGGGGTCAATGACCTTTGACCCGGGGTCAATGACCTTTGACCCGGGGTCAATGACCTTTGACCCGGGGTCAATGACCTTTGACCCGGGGTCAATGACCTTTGACCCGGGGTCAATGACCCCCCCCCCCGGGGGTCAATGACCTTTGACCCCCACCCCCGCCGGGGGCAATGACCTTTGACCCCCCCTCCCCGCCGGGGTCAATGACCTTTGACCCCCACGACGGGGTCAATGACCTTTGACCCTCCCCCCACGCCGGGGTCAATGACCTTTGACCCTCCCCCACCGCCGGGGTCAATGACCTTTGACCCGGGGTCAATGACCTTTGACCCTCCCCCCCGGGGTCAATGACCTTTGACCCTCCCCCGCGGGTCAATGACCTTTGACCCGGGGTCAATGACCTTTGACCCGGGGTCAATGACCTTTGACCCGGGGTCAATGACCTTTGACCCGGGGTCAATGACCTTTGACCCGGGGTCAATGACCTTTGACCCGGGGTCAATGACCTTTGACCCGGGGTCAATGACCTTTGACCCGGGGTCAATGACCTTTGACATTTCATTGACCCCGGGTCAAAGGTCATTGACCCCGGGTCAAAGGTCATTGACCCCGGGTCAAAGGTCATTGACCCCGGGTCAAAGGTCATTGACCCCGGGTCAAAGGTCATTGACCCCGGGTCAAAGGTCATTGACCCCGGGTCAAAGGTCATTGACCCCGGGTCAAAGGTCATTGACCCCGGGTCAAAGGTCATTGACCCCGGGGTCAAAGGTCATTGACCCCGGGGGGGGGGGGTCAAAGGTCACTGGGGGGGGGTCAAAGGTCACTGACCCCGGCGGGGGGGTCAAAGGTCATTGACCCCTGGCGAGGGGTGGTCAAAGGTCATTGACCCCGGGGGTGAGGGGGTCAAAGGTCATTGACCCCGGCAGTGAGGGGGTCAAAGGTCATTGACCCCGGCAGTGGGGGGTCAAAGGTCATTGACCCCGGAGGGGGGGGGGTCAAAGGTCATTGACCCCGGTGGTGAGGGGGTCAAAGGTCATTGACCCCGGTGGGTGGGGCGTGGGGTGGAGTTTGTGTGGTGGGGTCAAGGGTCATTGACCCCGTCGGGGGGTCAAAGGTCATTGACCCCGGCGGGGGGGGGGGTCAAAGGTCACTTGGGGGGGGTCAAAGGTCACTGACCCCGGCGGGGGGGTCAAAGGTCATTGACCCCTGGCGAGGGGTGGTCAAAGGTCATTGACCCCGGTGGTGAGGGGGTCAAAGGTCATTGACCCCGGCAGTGAGGCGGGGGCAAAGGTCATTGACCCCGGCAGTGGGGGGGTCAAAGGTCATTGACCCCGGGTGGGGGGGGTCAAAGGTCATTGACCCCGGGGGGGAGGGTCAAAGGTCGTTGACCCCGGCGGGGGGGAGGTACAAAGGTCGTTGACCCCGGGGGGGGGGAAGGGGTCAAAGGTCGTTGACCCCGGCGGGGGGGAAGGGGTCAAAGGTCATTGAACCCGTCGGGGGGTCAAAGGTCATTGACCCCGTCGGGGGGTCAAAGGTCATTGACCCCGCCGGGGGGTCAAAGGTCATTGACCCCGGTGGGGGGGTCAAAGGTCACTGACACCGGCGGGGGGGGGATGTCAAAGGTCATTGACCCCTGGCGAGGGGGGGTCAAAGGTCATTGACCCCGGTGGTTAGGGGGTCAAAGGTCATTGACCCCGGTAGGTGGGGGGTGGGGTGGAGTTTGTGTGGTGGGGTCAAGGGTCATTGACCCCGTCGGGGGGTCAAAGGTCATTGACCCCGGCGGGGGGGGGTCAAAGGTCATTGACCCCGGTGGTGAGGCGGTCAAAGGTCATTGACCCCGGCAGTGGGGGTTCAAAGGTCATTGACCCCGGCAGTGGGGGGGTCGAAGGTCATTGACCCCGGGTGGGGGGGAAGGGGTCAAAGGTCGTTGACCCCGGGGGGGGAAGGGGTCAAAGGTCATTGACCCCGGCGGGGGGGGTCAAAGGTAACTGACCCCGGGGGGGGGGGGGTCAAAGGTCATTGACCCCGGGGGGGGGTCAAAGGTCGTTGTCCCCAGCGGGGGGTCAAAGGTCATTGACCCCGGCGGGGGTCAAAGGTCACTGACACCGGCGGGGGGGGGGATGTCAAAGGTCATTGACCCCTGGCGAGGGGGTGTCAAAGGTCATTGACCCCGGCGGTGAGGGGGTCAAAGGTCATTGACCCCGGCAGTGGGGGGTCAAAGGTCATTGACCCCGGGGGGGGGGGGGCGGTTCAAAGGTCGTTGACCCCGGTGGTGAGGGGGTCAAAGGTCATTGACCCCGGCAGTGGGGGGTCAAAGGTCATTGACCCCGGCAGTGGGGGGTCAAAGGTCATTGACCCCGGAGGGGGGGTCAAAGGTCATTGACCCCGGGGGGGGGAGGGTCAAAGGTCGTTGACCCTGGCGGGGGGAAGGGGTCAAAGGTCATTGACCCCTGGCGAGGGGGGGTCAAAGGTCATTGACCCCGGCGGTGAGGGGGTCAAAGGTCATTGACCCCGGCGGGGGGGGGGTGGTGGGTCAAAGGTCATTGACCCCGGGGGGGGGGGTCAAAGGTCGTTGACCCCAGCGGGGGGGGGGGGGGTCAAGGTCATTGACCCCGGCGGGGGGGTCAAAGGTCACTGACACCGGCGGGGGGGGGGATGTCAAAGGTCATTGACCCCTGGCGAGGGGTGGTCAAAGGTCATTGACCCCGGCGGTGAGGGGGTCAAAGGTCATTGACCCCGGCAGTGGGGGGTCAAAGGTCATTGACCCCGGGGGGGGGCGGGTCAAAAGTCGTTGACCCCGGTGGTGAGGGGGTCAAAGGTCATTGACCCCGGCAGTGGGGGGTCAAAGGTCATTGACCCCGGGGGGGGCGGGTCAAAGGTCGTTGACCCCAGCGGGGGGGGGGTCAAAGGTCACTGACCCCGGGGTGGGTGGGGGTGGGGGGTGTAAAAGGTCATTGACCCCTCAAAGGTCAATGGTGAGGGGGTCAAAGGTCATTGACCCCGGCAGTGGGGGGTCAAAGGTCATTGACCCCGGCGGTGAGGGGGTCAAAGGTCATTGACCCCGGGGGGGGAGGGTCAAAGGTCGTTGACCCTGGCGGGGGAAGGGGTCAAAGGTCATTGACCCCTGGCGAGGGGGGGTCAAAGGTGATTGACCCCGGCGGTGAGGGGGTCAAAGGTCATTGACCCCGGGGGGGGGGGGGTCAAAGGTCGTTGACCCCAGCGGGGGGGGGGGTCAAAGGTCATTGACCCCGGCGGGGGGGTCAAAGGTCACTGACACCGGCGGGGGGGGGATGTCAAAGGTCATTGACCCCTGGCGAGGGGTGGTCAAAGGTCATTGACCCCGGCGGTGAGGGGGTCAAAGGTCATTGACCCCGGCAGTGGGGGGTCAAAGGTCATTGACCCCGGGGGGGGGCGGGTCAAAAGTCGTTGACCCCGGTGGTGAGGGGGTCAAAGGTCATTGACCCCGGCAGTGGGGGGTCAAAGGTCATTGACCCCGGGGGGGGCGGGTCAAAGGTCGTTGACCCCAGCGGGGGGGGGGTCAAAGGTCACTGACCCCGGGGTGGGTGGGGGTGGGGGGTGTAAAAGGTCATTGACCCCTCAAAGGTCAATGGTGAGGGGGTCAAAGGTCGCTGACCCCGGCGAGGGGGAAGGGGTCAAAGGTCATTGACCCCGGCGGTGAGGGGGTCAAAGGTCATTGACCCCGGCAGTGGGGGGTCAAAGGTCATTGACCCCGGGGGGGGGGCGGGTCAAAGGTCGTTGACCCCAGCGGGGGGGGGGGTCAAAGGTCACTGACCCCGGCGGGGGGGGGGGGTAAAAGGTCATTGACCCCTGGCGAGGGGGGGTCAGAGGTCATTGACCCCGGCGGGGGGTCTGACGTCATTGACCCCGGCGTGGGTTCAAAGGTCATTGACTCCGGTGGGGGGGTCAAAGGTCATTGACCCTGGTGGGGGGTCAAAGGTCATTGACCCCGGCGGGGGTGGTCCAATGTCATTGACTCCGGCGGGGGTGTCAAAGGTCATTGACTCCGGCGGGGGGGGTCAAAGGTGATTGACTCCGGCGGGGGTTCAAAGGTCATTGACCCCGGCGGGGTGGTCAAAGGTCATTGACCCCGGAATCTCCAGACGCTGGAAATATCTAGATAGAGAGATTCCACAAGCGGCGTGATTTCGCTGAGCTCCGGCCGCGGTCGTCGGCTGCCGGTCGAGTTCGCCACCCTCCGGCCATGGCAGTTCGCCGCAGCCATATCAGCTTGGTATATCAACTTTTGAGAATCCCCGAGGAAGGCGATTCAAAAAATTAATTTTTCTGTTGCATAATTTTAGGCGTAATATTTTTAGGATTTGACTTCCTAAGGCTCCATGGACATAATAAAGTCCCCTTGATCTCAATGGACTTGACCCCAGTAAGAGTTAATGGCGCCCGAAAGGGGCATTGATCTGCAGTTAGGGTCAAAGTCAAGTTCAATGACCCTGGTAATGGCCTGTCGGTAATAATCGTAAAAGGTGGTGAAAGAATTGACCTCTGAGCAAGGGCATTGATTTTTATGTAAGCTCATTGTCCTCCGTGTATTGCCATCAACCTTAGGGCAAGATCATTTTACGAATATAATGTTTTAAGGCAAATGGAGATAAGCGACATGGGTCTAGAAAAGTTTACTACAAAGTACTTTCATTGGATGTATACACAGTTGCATTAAGAAACACAAGATTAGTGAAATATCCGAATAATAACTACAAGCAGCGATTAAGTCTATTTTTAAACGAAATCATTTCAAATTAATTTAAACAACAAAAGTTTAATAAATATTTATTTTACATGATTGTGTGAAACTATCAGCACTTTAATATTTTGTTAAAACATGTTGCTTGTTTTTTTAGTGCAATGGCAATTAATTAACCAGTAAACAATTAATATTTTATTACAATTTACCTCAGGCATTTGACAGTTGTTTAAAACAACCTTAACACGACTTTCAATTTACATAAATTAATTATTGTACATCACAGCTTACACGGCTTACATAATGTTTTTTAATGAGTCAATATTTCGCCAAATGGCTGCAATAAATACAAAATTCACAGTTATGAATGTAAATAAACACAACTGAAGATACTCGAATACATGTCGACTAAATTGCACTCAAAATATTATTGAACACATTTGTTAAATTACTCCAATGTCTTAAGACGAATTTCGAATATCGAAATTAAGTTGAATCAATTGTAGACATTTAATGAGTCACGTCGAAATTTAATGGCAGGCGAGTGCAATTAATGTTCAAGTATTGAACAGCAGATGATATAATAAAGAGCTAACACATATTTATAGCACAAATATAAGGACTAATAAAGGCTATATACAAAGTGAAGCTAAATTGTTAATAACAATAAACATACAAATGACGCTATTTATTGAATTTAATCGATACAGGGTTGTGTTTATCTGTGTGTGTGTGTGTGTGTGTGTGTGTGTGTGTGCGTGCGTGACTATGTCTTTCTTAGCATTTGCTATATGTCGTCTATATTAAACATTTGGAGTAATTGGTATTCATACGTTTGCTTCTGTTTGGTATTTAATTTCGAATTTTGTGCGTAGAAGTCAGCCAAACAGCCTGCCAGTCGGCAAGGACATATACAAAAAACCAACAACAACAATATCTATATGCGTGTCCTTTAAGCGAGCCTTTTTGTATCTGATTGTATGTTTGAAGCATTTCAATACAAAGGCTTTTCTTTCCATTTTTCCGATCAGGACGACGTGACTTGTGTGCGTGTATTGCTTTGCCTAATGCTCTTTTCATTGAAGTGTTTTCCTAAATCATATTTTTCAACTTTTTTTTACTGGAAATGTGTTACAAATTAAATAAAAAGTTGATGTTTTCTTATAAATCATTCAATTCGGAAATGGTAAAAAAATCGATAATTTATCATAGTGGAGTACTCAAAAATTTAATGAACATGAATATCAAATTGAAGTTAAAAATATTTGATATTTTTTTAAATGTTATTAATTGAACTTAAGGTAGACGTACTTATAATCTTTAAGGCGTAGTCTATATACTTACTCATGGATACCCGGACGAAACATATTTTTTTATTTTTAAACCAACAGTTAGACAGACGTATATGGCTACAAACATTGTAACTGAATTAAGTCACATTTTTGGTTGTTATTCAAAATGTGAAAGGTTCAGCTAGCTTATGATTCAATTTAGCTTCCTGTTGCTTTACCGAAAGCATATAAAAACAGCGCTAGAAAAAAAGACAACAACAAGCCACCCATCAGCCATGTGCATGGATTCTTTTGTTTTTGCTGAGTTTTTGTTTTGATTACGCGTATTTTTAGGCTCACTTTCCAATGAAGTTTCAAAGCGCAGGCGTTTATTTAAGAAGAGTACGTTTAAAGAGCATTTCTAAAATGAAAGAGAAATTTATGTTATTGAAATTGTTAACATTTTTTAATAATTGTAGCTAAAATGCTTAAAATTGTTTGCATTAATTAAAGTAGTAATTATTATTCATAATGCAATGGTAAGACTTATACAAATTATAAACGTAGATGCTTTAAATTTCGGTGCCATTATCAAAGATAATATTTACACAGAAAACGCATTAATAGCTATCTGCCAAACACATTAACACATTGCAGCATGCTAAAGCGGAAATTAAATTTCGAAAGCGGAAATTCATTTAAAAGACAACTTCAACAGCAGCAGTCATCTTCAACTTTATGTTCTTTGACAGCACAATCTTCAATGGCGGTGTTGACTTCCGTTGCACAGCATTCAAAAAAAAAAAGGTAAAACTAAAAGAGGCAGCAAATAGCAAAAGAGTCTGAGAGCGAGCGAAGAGAAGAACGGATGTGCAAGCAACAAATAAAATTATTAAACAGACAGAGAAACTAAAAATTATGTTGCCTCCACTGGCGTCAGTCGGCAATAATATGCCAAGGTGTGCGGACATTTTTAGCGCTGATCTATTTTCAATTTTCGCTAAAATATAAAACTCGAAAATTGTCGTATAAACAAAACTCTTTGCTTTTAACAGCTGATACGTTTCTAAGCTAAGAATTGCAATGGCGTCGCCGTCTTTTCCGTCGTGCGTTCGAGTCTTGAACTTGTGATTAGATTTCGTTAAATAAAATATCGCGCAATTGACACACATACAGCAGCTGCGGTGTGAATTGAATTTTGACAGCTTGTCTAGTGAAATATTTGTGCACGTACCGTGGCAATATATCCGGTGCAGTTTTTCTTAATATTTTCTTAATGTGACAAAATCTTACGATAGACGCGCGCTACACATTTCACACACTCAGCATGTGTTTATACATGAGCGTGCCGCATTGGAACAGTTTGGAGCGTTTTGCCGGCGCAATCTCCCAGACTTTCAATCAGCTAATCGAAGTCTCATTTGTAATATTTCTGCTCGACTGCAGTAGTTCGCACAATGCCAACGCAAAATGTTTAGAAGACGCAACATCACCTCCTGCTGTGAACTCTACTAGCGCGGCGTTACCCGATAGTACCGTGGTGATCACTGCACAGCCAAAATTCTAAATGATGTGTTATTTATAAATTTTATATGCATATGCAGCCGACACAATTTATATTCTCGGTCGAAGTAGACGCTCCGGGAGTTCTGTGAAAAGTGAAATGAAATATTTAGTATCGATAAATAACAAAGATTCATAAGATGCATGTTCAAATGCAGCAAAGTGTTGAAGTAATCAGTGTTTGTGTTTGTTTTAAATGAAATACAATTTTATTTGCTAATACGTAATTTGGAAAACCCTTTGGATATGTAGTCGTGTAAAAAATATTTAACGGATATACAATACATCTAGCAAGTTGCTGGCACATCTTCACATGTTGTTTTGTATTTATATTATTTTACTTGGTTGGAAATTGAAATCGTTTTTCAAATTTTGTTTAATCTTGAAATCTATGAATAAAAAGTTCAACAGAAAAAAATTACAAGAAAAAGGTTTTGCTTAAAAGTACTAAAACCAAAGGATATTGATATACAAGTGACTACGAATGAAGTCGTTTACGCTCAAATGTAAGTTTTTACACATTTTAAGTCGAACACTTTTTTTTTTCTTTTAAATTCTTTTTAATATTCTGTGCTGATAGGAAAAAGTGTATACTAAGTTCCAGCAACAAAAAGCGATTGAATATAGACATGTTCGTTGGTTAGTTACCACGCAAACCTACTCCAAATTCTTAGTTTTTGTATGAACAAATGTTAGAAACACCTAATTTGGATTACCTTACATTAATGCTTATAAAATAATAATATAAAATGCTACATATTTAGATTCAGATCGGTAGTTCCCAGACAATTTTGTCTAATCAAATTCATCATATCTTGATAATGGGATCGGGAGAAGCTGCGCGTTGATCTAGTTTAAAAATTAAGTTTGAAGGTCATCAATTAAGCCACAAAGAATTTAATTTTGTAAAAAAAAAAATGAAAGCAATGAGCAAACTGAGTTGTAAGATGGATAAAATTTAATCGATTCACATTTGGAGCGAAATGTATATCAGAAGACGAAATTCAGTTTCTGAAAGTGCATAACAGAAAAATTTTTAAATAGACGCAATACAGAGTTTTAGTAGTGTAGCTTAGTAAATCACATAATAATATGTCAATTATAGTTCAATTTAGTATCCATAAAGAGATCTTAGTCAGTAATATAAATTTACCCAGTATATATATGTACTACTACTATTATATTATATTTGGAAATAATTATACATATTTGTTGAGCCGAAAAGATAGCTTCAAAGTAGGTTGATATTTATCGATTAACAATGACAGATAATTTATTTAGATAAAGTTCTCTAAATTAAGTTTTTAGCACAATTACAAGACGATGCCACTTGAATGATGTACAGGGAATAAGCATTGTAAATGATTGCAGGAAAATGCATAAGTTACAGATGTTGTTGTTGCGCTTAGTGTATTAATATAAAACGGTTGCCACTCTCAAAATATAAGCAACGAATGAAATTTCAACGACGCAGTGTTCTGTCTTGATATGTTTTAATAACAACTTACTCAATATAAGTAACTTTTCACTTAATTCAACACTCAAACTGTGCAACAATTCGCTGCTAAAATAGAACAAAGTGCAACTATTTTAAAAGCGCATGCATGAAGTGGCGTCACTATGTATTATTACACTATGGACTAGGCATACACATTATTACATCATTACATATACCTATCTATTTTGCCTATTAGTACATACGTCAATCGTATTCCAATTAAAATCTTATTTTAAAAATATTCAATAAAAGTTTTTAATGTTTTAATAAATATTTTGTTTTGTCTCGTTAAATCCTGCTAAAAATAATAGACATAAATTTTAAATATTTACGCTACAAATATTTTATAAAACATTTCGTTTTTATGCTTTTTTTTTTCAAATATTAAAGTTAAATATATATTTTTTTGTCTGATCGCATGGCATCGGGCGTTTGTGTCTATGTATTGTATAATAGCACAGCCCACGGATAAGATTTATGATAGATTGAATATACATATATGCACTTGTGCGCTATAAATTAGAAAATGTGAATGGAAAAGCAAAAGAACGAAAATTAAAAATAATGCCATCTAAACCAGCACGAGGAGCAGTGTGCAGTGTGATACGACTGTAACAATACACTTCAAAAATGCATGAATTATTACATTGAACTGCGAAATGAAAATTGAAAAAAGCAAATGTATTTCGTAGAACGTGTAAATCAGATTTTTTTACTAAATAAATCCTAATATTTATTTTGTGATTTACACGGCAACGCTTTGGAATATAATCACACTTTAACGAGTACAAATCGCATTACAGCATTTGTTTTGCAAAATATTTAAAATAGAGTTTGCAAACAAAGCCGAGACTGTGGTAATTAAATGAAGAGCTACTATTCAAATTGTTTGAAATAAATACAAAATGAAAACAGTATTATGGGATTTGTGTTTAGTTTAATAAATATTTAATGAAATAAAATCGTGCAACTTGCTAAATTAAAATACGTATTTGTAAATATTTATACAACTGAAATATTCAAATATTCAAACATGAAGCTAATAATTGCATATATATACGTATCTGTTTTCATTTCAAATTGTTGCATTAATATTTTGCTTTTTTAAATGCCGTTTATAGTATATTTAGTTTTCTATTAAGTAAAATCAACATTTGTGTTAAATCAACATTTGACTTTAATTTATTGAACATTTTGTTTAGTGTTTGACACACACATCTTACGTAAAATTAAACCATTCTAAATTTTTTTTTAAATTTAAAAATTTAAAAATCGAAAACATTGCATTTTATTAACACTATTCTGAGTACTTGGCTGGCATCTTGCATCTTCTGCGCTTGTCAGTCAACTTCATTTCACGCGCCAACAAATAACTTTAAATATTGCCGAAACATTGTGCGTCTTTTTAATATTATATTAAAATATTTTTATTAAAGCTTTAAAAAAAAAAAAAACAAAAAACAAATTGAAATGTATTAAAGATATTTGTTGATGTCACACTTCTTAACCCTTTACTTTCGAAATATTCTGTCTGATCAAAACCAATATTTTTGCATTACTTTTTCTGTTAAATAAATTTAATTAAAATTTAATAAAACTAAAAATATTTATAGTATTGTACTATTAATTAAAAACACATTAGTAAACATTTTATTTGTTTCAATTCCATGTAATTATATTAATTTTTTGCTTATGTCTGCTGTATTTCTTGTTCAAAATGCGAATAAAAATAAAATAGAACATACGCAGCACAGGAATTTTATTTATTAATATTTTTTTTTTTCTTTGATAAAATGCCGCATTTCATATGCAGTTGAAATTTTAGATGTAAGCTAAACGAACCTCTATGATGCCATTAGGGTGAGATGATAGGTAATCAACTTATTTAAGAAAATACAAACATTATCTTAAATCTATATGAATGGGAAAGTGTTTTTTTTTTTGGGACTGCTCTAACGCACGCAGCATAAAACCAAACAAGACTTAAAAATTCATATACCATTAGAAAGGTATTATTAATTAGAAATGGTTTAAAATCTTGACTCGTATTCCGCATTTGGATCATCGCACGTCTATTCTGCAATTCAAATGGCGTATAACAGTCTACTACAGATGTTACATTGCGGAAAAGACCTTTGATGGATCAATTACTAAACAAAGTGAGCAGAAGCCACTGTTGCCTAAAATATGAAAATATGGTTCACAAAGCTGGTATGTGCAAAACATATCTTTTACTCAACAGCATCATGGTGACTAGATTCGGCTGGGGAAGGGTTGAATCTACGCCTTGTGCCGCATGCGAGATGCATAAAAATCGTACATAATATCTACATTGATTTTATGTAGTTGATCAGTTTAAAGTCATACAGACAGATGCGTAGTAACTTAACTCGGAGTTATTTACTCAGCTTTATATAACGTGCTTACAAGAAAGTCGAAGCCTTCGCAGTCACACTCTCCCAACTGGTTCGAGAAACTATGCAGAAGACAAATCAGTCGCTTCATATATATGACTGCCACGTAGATCATTGGTTATAACAGACGTGTGTTAAACTCTTGCTACGACGAAGATCAAAAAAGTCTCCTGTCGCGAGCAATGGACCTGTGAGCACGTGATATCGAGAGAAAGGTAGAGAATGGCAATGAATAGCTTAAAATGTCGAACGTCTAATCGAAGGACTTAAGTCGGAAATATCTTTCTGCAAAGGCAAAAACGTAAGGCAAATTACAGTGCATCTGTAAGAAATTACTGAGGATGTAAGTCACTGCTTGGATGATATGAAGCATTGTGACGGATGTCGAATTTATTTAAAATTCTATTTATTTTATTTTCTATGCTTACATAGCAATACAGAAATGGCAGCAGTAAATTTTATATGTTACAAGTAAATTAATTCAAGCACCCATTATAATATGCTAACTGTAATATAAGCTGTTGCATTACTCAGCAGTAACTCTCAAAAGCTGCTGCTATTATAAATACTAACTGTTAAAGATCTTTGATCGAGTCGACTGCATTTTAGTCAAAGGAAAGACAAATTGAGTTCATTCATCGGACCTTTGTTATTGAGAGCAGAAGCGTTGCTGCTTATCTTTATAAAAATAAAAATTACATATATTCCATGTGCTTCAAAAAAAAAAACAAGTAAGGAAATAAACTTGTAAAATTCCGGAGCAGTCCTAGTCGAATGCAAAAAACACGAAGTCTCTATCTATTACCGTTTCCGAGATCCTTACGTTCATACAGACGGACGGATGGACGGACGGACATGTCTATATCGACTCCTCTATCACTCCTGACCATAATGGGGGTAACTTTGGGGGGTCTCCGACCATTATTTCTACCTGTTACATACATTTGCACAAACCCAATAGGCTCTTGTACCTTCGGTACAGGGCCTAAAAAAAAAAGAACAAGTGCCCTTCAAATTAATTTCAAATTAATAAATTAATAGTAAAAGTGCGAGTAGAATATATACAAATTTTATTTACAAGCACACATATGGTGAAGAACCGAGCAGGTTAGGTTGAGATAACCTCTGCTCGATTTATATTGTATAAATTATAAGTGCAAGTGAAGCAATACGAAGAGGTTTGTAAAGGTTTTAATGAGACCCAGTAAAGTTATTTAGTGAAATTATTTGGGTTTAATATATGTTAAATGTGATCCACTATAGGTAATATTGTCATTACTGGGGGAGCACATACACATGGTCAGTATCGCCAGTGGCGACGACACGCGGCCTATATACAAGTCTACTATACAGGGAGATTGCAGGGTATAAGTAGAATCCACATTGCTGCACTAAAACTCAAGGAAGAGGAAGAGGGCAACATGTAGACAAACGCAAGGGAACAAGAAGTCGCCGCGCTTGCTCATATAATGCATTAAATAAGTATAATGAATGAAAAAGAAAGAATATAAAGCAGAAAGTAAGAATGAAGCAAAGCAAAATAATTTAATCAAAAGAAGTTACAGATTAAAGAATACATTTAAGCAAACGCCATTGAATAGAAGCACAAGCACACAGAAATGTTACGGAACATATAATTAATTACAACAACAATATTTCATTACATTTAGTTTGCTAAATTAAATACTTTTTCTATTAAATAGTAGTAATTTAATTTTTTTTTTTTGCAATCTGCTACTTAACATAATTTTATTATGCTGCATTAGCATTATGTTAACTGTATGTTAAGTAACAGACGATCAATTGTAGAGCCAAATTTTGATAATAGAAAATGTAACATTAATTAACAGCAATTTTGTTGTTGCTTCTAGCATATAGGTTTGCTGGTTGTTGGTCTTAGAATATTTATATTAAAGCTTTATTTTCACAGTTATAAGTAATATATCTTATAATATATCTTATGTTATAAGTAAATATATCTTAAATATTCAAATCAAATCATGAATTAAATTTAAGTTTAATATTTTTATAGATGTTAAGAGAAATGAAAAGAGTGTACGTTATATTTAAATTTAAATTTAATTAATATACATATATTGAAAGAATGAAATTCTAAATATTTTAATATTGGAAGATGCGGGTGATTAGAATGTGTACGGTAACAATAAGATGAACATTTAAGTTCTCATAGGGGACGAATTGTTATACAATACAGCGCAGAGACCGTCAAGGCGTGATCATGAATTTCGATCATTTTGGGTGGGAAAATAAGCGCATAATGGTCATTACACCTGAGCTTGTTATCATTATATATATGTTTGTCCGTTTTTATAGAATATGTAGAAATGCATATTTCTTTGTAAATCTTGGCATGTAAAAATATTTTTGTTTATGTATTGCTTGCGGTATAGATAGTTGATTGATCAAGAACCGACCCCATCCGGCGAGACTAGCCTAAAGCCAGACCTGCTAAGCAGGATCATATCAATTGTCGTATAACATCCACCGTGCTATTTCGATAGCAATTCAATATAACAGCATACAACAATAAGTGCTGATTGAAGCAATGCCAAAACTTATCATCGGACTATAACGAGGCTATTAAAAAGCTAAAAAATAAAAAGATATCGAAGCAAAAATGGTTCGTTTTTGCATGGTGATGCTATTCTACACACGTAGGGTTATTGTGAGTGGTTTCAGGCAGGGTGTACATCTTACGGCAATGCCCATGAGTGATGCTGCTCGTTGCATTAGATAACAGTGCCACCATCAGCGCACAAATATGGCATGCAATATGTTATCAGATTGAAAAACAGTTAGTGGTGAGTAAGGAAAGGTCTTTAACGATGGAAAATTAACTTCGGTGTTGTCTACGTGGGATCAGTAATAACATCGTCAGCCTGGTAGACTAGACGAAATATGATGCTTGCCAATAAGTCAGAAGTTAAGATCGATCACGTGCTGATAATTTCGGTCCTGCACTATGACACATAAGTATTTACCCTGAATTAGTTGAAAAGGCTTTGCAAATCTTTGAGAGAAACCAAATGTATTTTAGTACGGCTTCATATCGAATAAATATTCATTTAAAAGTGGTAGAGTTCAGTCCGATTAGTTATTATTTTAACCTCGTTGCTGATGTTTTTGCAACTTTATGGGGCGAAAAATCCAAAACAATTTAATTAATTATGAAACCTATTTGGCTCTTTGCATCTATTTTTTCGACGTGTGTTGCACATTTTGCAACTGGAATCTTTGCTTACATATATTCGTACAGTCGTGGAATTTCAATAAAATAGTTTTGTAATTCAAAGAATTTGTTGGCATTGTTAAAGCAAAATTTAATTGCATATTTGCAAATGTTGCTCAAACAAATACCCAAATTTAATTCATGGTAATTTTCATGCAACATATTTTAGTTGGAAAAGCGAACTAGAGCGAATGTTAGAGTGAGTGAGACTATTTTGGTGTTTATAACTCGATATAGCTTGCATATGCGAGAACATTCTACAGCCACACATCACAACACATTGTCTAAATATGAATACATAATTTTCTCGCTAGCTACAAATCAGGATTTAGTTTTATGTTTCTTGTTCGAATTATAACTGACAAATATTAAAAGCTTATTTTCTGCTTTTATATTCTAATTGGTATTATTTTTGTTTGTGCTACGAGTTTACATATTGTAAAATAATCTTTACTTTACGATGTACTTTAATGCCGATTCCTTATGCTTTTCAATTGATATGCTTTTCTGTCATATCTTAAGTGTTTTTCTGATAACACTTAACCAGCTTTGTACGGCAATCAGATACGATAAACTTCTGCTTCTGCTGCCAACATGAACTACCAGTGTAACAGAGTGCTTCATGATACAATACTTCAAGCAGCAGCAGCATTATTCTATATACAACCCCTGACTACATTCTGATTCGCTTTTTTTCTTCATTCTATTGTCAGCAAAAATCTTTTTAGCACATTCAGATGCATAAAAGTGTAAGACCCCGCGTGAAACTTATTCAAGCAAATTGAACTTTGTGCTCAACACATTTTACGCAACGAATTCACATCCAACTACAATGCTACACAGTAAAGATTTCGTTTGTTTAATCTATCAACTGTACATGTATTTTGAACTTTTAAATTTACTTATAAAACTTGTTGCTTCATAAACTCTTCACGAGAATAGTAGATGCCCAATGGCTCGGCTTTACCGGTGCTGCACTAGCGATTTCTCTCAATACCGGTGGTGAATACCATCCTTATTAAACATGTGTAAGAAATCAGCAGAACCCAGCGGTTCGACCTAACAACACTGGAATTTGGAATTTGAAAGATAGAGAAGAATTTTTAACATGATTTTGAAAATAAATTTTTCTTCTGTCATTCAAAGTCGCTAATTGAATGTTTCATTTACTTCATTCAAAGTTAATTTCAAACTTTTATGACTTACAACTAATCAAACTAACTAATTTTGGTTATATTTGTCACAGATTTTTTTTCTGTGTGCACACTATGCATCGTTTTATGACATGAATTCTTGGTTTTCTACCTCAAATGTCTGCCAAGCCGTATGAAATTTCTAGTTTGAAGACTACACCACATTCCGTTGGCATTCAAACGGAAGCCGACCGCAGAACGTGTAGTACGGCAACAGCTTCACAAGAATCCGTCGTCATCGCCGTAGTATTGCTACCTGGTTTAACCATTTTGTGGCTGCTGTGAGCGTTTGACTCGTTCGCTCCCTTGCCTAGTACTAATGATACTGGCTACGGAAAGACTGTATATACGGATGTAGGTGTATGTAGAGCTTTTATAAAGCGCACATAAAAAGCGGCAAAATAAAAATGCGATAAAAACGAAAGTAAAATCACAAATAAAAAAATCACAGTTTTTATGTGAAAAGTTTTACTTTTTTTTTTTTTGAAGCTTTTGCTTGCGTCCATTTGCGGTTTAGAAATTCAATATTGAGCTAAACAATGCATTCTGCGGTTCGCGATTCCTGTTTAACTTTTTTCATCATTTTTTTGTCATTATTTCGAGCTTTATTAATGGCGCTGAAAACACAATTTAAATTAATTAAATATATTTAAAAAAAATAATTTTTTTTTTACACTAGTTAACAAAATAAAATAATACATCAATTCGCAAAAGTTTATTGGTATTTGTCGACGAACTATTTTAGGTGGGTGTTTTAAATGAAAATCATCTTTAAGATTCTTTTTTTAGTATTTTATTTCGAATGACCATTTAGGATCTAGAAGCCTTAACAAATATTCTCATATGTATGGATACTGTTTAACAATTATATGCTAAGACAAGCTTCATGCCAAGCCAAAACGAACAAATCTAGCCCAGCTCTAGTTAGAAGTATAGAAAGAGTATTTGAGCTTTGATATAATCCATTTACTTTGAAATATTTTGTTTTTTGTATAAAACTCTCTGATTCATGGATTGAGGTATTTATTTTTGCAGCACACTGTTGCATATCTGCACACTTATTCATCGTCTATGATGTCATTATGTATTTTGTGATGTGATGTGACATTGTAAACATCAATCATGTCAGTCAATTTGCTTCTGCTTCTATGTAATTTAATTATATTTACTTTAGGATCGCAACATAAAATTACGATATGTACGCAAGTGTATATAACTACATAAATAATATTATACAAAATTTAATGAGCCCGAGGCTGTCATCTACTATATTTCAGATGGTTGGTAGAGAGATGGTTGGCTGTGCTGAAGTGAAGCACTTATTTTACTGAAGCAGCACAAATGTTTCGTAGCTGTCGTTGTCTACTCTGGAGATATTAGAGTGTTTGAGAATGTAAACGTTTAGCAAAAGTTATTAAAATGAACTGACAACTGCAAGGAAAAGAAACAAATTTCGCTGATGATGAAAGAAAAGCAAATAATTCATTGAAGTCAATTATTTTTTCTATTCATTTCAATTTCTATATCTAAAATCAAAATAATTCCTCTTCCTCTAGTTCAACATTGAATGAACTTCTATTGTGCTAATGGACAATTGTTCTCCTTTTGATTGAATAAATGAAGCAGCGATTGATGTAGCGTTGCGTTGCATAATGGCAAATGATAATGTTTTGCTACACAAAAGAAATTATTCCTGATTTATGCTAAAAAATGTATTTATAGCCTTTACTCAAAGAGACAAAGGTATAATAAGTATTTGCGAATGTATATAAGATGCAGAAGGAGCTATGGCAGAAATTCAAATGCAAACAATCGTGTCTGGATATAGTGAATTAATTATTGCAAGGCCTGTTCACAGTATTGAGGTTGTTCACTATATCAAGACAACAACTCGTTTTATTTGGTCAAAATAAAATTTGATTATATAAATTCCAGAGTTCATTAAAATAAATTAAAATATTAGGGAAATATAAATATATGCTTACTAAAAGAATTGGCGAATAGACGTTTGCATCTTGCGTAAACAAAGTGACTTTTTAACCGCTTTTTCGCGTATACCAACGATGCCCCTGCGATAGCTGTATCGAAACTTTCAAAAGCTTCAGTAGGTTTCACAGAATTTTTTGTCTGTATTTCTTTTTGGTCGTCATCATCAGATTCTACAATATTTTCGACATCTTTCTCAAAATGTATCGGTTTGTCATTTTGATCCATAGGCTGAATAAAGGGCGTGACATTTGGTGGCATATAAATCACGAATATAGAGCCATCAGCAGTTTTCAGCTCATTTTCAGGCGGATGATTTGGTGCGTTATCAAGAAACTTTTGAACCTAAAACAAAGAAATACTGTATAAAGCTGCAATGAATTTAAACGTCCATATTATTCAGTGTATTTGAGGAACGAAACAATCCCTGAAGATGTCCTGCACTCTTAAAGTTCCTTTAGTCGACTTCTTTACACTGCCAATTATTTATGGTTTGACTTTAACTGGCCAGCCTGTGTTAAAGCAAGAAAAGTAGTTCTGAACTTTTCTTTTTTCTACCAGAAGCGGGTTTTTCAGCTTGGTTGACATAAGTTCTTTCAGGACTTTTAAGATTAAACGGTTCAACTGCTTGGGTATTGAATGACAGTTTTTCGCCAGACATTTTTAACAGTCGAACTCCAAAGCGAGATTCAAATCCAGATAGCCATCCGAAGCTGGCATGAAAATTGCCTTCTGTTTCCTTAATACTGGCGTGCAAATTTTTTTCCTTTTTCATTCAGCATTTCCACACTGACTGGACAGTTTTTTTTTGAATGCGAGGATACTCGTCTTTTAGAAGAGTCTTTCTCTCAGATGCTCATAATCGGTTTGCACTCGACCACAAACCTAAACTTAAGTTCAAGAATCAGCTCTTTTTGTAACAATGAACAGCAAAAATACAAATTAGGGAATACCCCCTTTCATTTTTGTTTCCTTCTTGTGTTTTTCTTGCTTTATATCTAATCAGTAATTCTGAACCAGCTAACCTGCCGTGTTAGCTTCTTTTAGTTCTTTCGCACCTATGCAAAATATCGAAATCAAGTCTTTTAACATTGATTTTACTTGTGAGCGCGATAGAGAAAAAAAATCTAAAACGACGAGGCTAGCTGTAGCAGTGTATGATCTCAGTAAATCCGTAACACATTACACATTAAATGAATATTCTTTAATTTATTTTCTAATTTATTTTTTGTTTTAATATTTTTAAAGCATTTTTTTTCTAATTAATTGCTTTTTTTTTTTACAAATAAAAGTGAGGTTGAAGTGTTTTTTGGGTTTGTGTGCTCTCAACTGCTGTATTCTTGTATTTATTTTGACTCAGCTTGGCGTTGGATGTAATATTCCTTTTATACAAATAAGTAGCATTGATTCTTTGCTGTATCCGCGGGTTTTTTTTTTTTTGATAATGAATCAATATTTGATATATTACTAGAAATTTTAAATATTTGTTGTTTTTGTGATTTTCATTCATCAGAATTTAATATTTAATAAAATTGAGTCCCAACATTTTTTATTTAACATATTAACAACATTTTTAAATTTTATCACTTTCAGTGAGTGGCTGCGTAAAATGAATTAATTGAAACGTTGAAATTGTCAAAAAATAATAAAAAAAAAGATTCCCGGAAAATTTTGTTGCAAGAAATGCAAACGGAAAAGTTAACAATCCAATATTGTAACTAAAAAAAAAAAAAAAAAATATATAATAAAAAATTTTACAACCAAATAAAAAGAGGGAAAAATGTTTTTGGCCATAAATCAAACTGCGCACAATACGAAAAAGCGAAAAAAGGAAAAAGAAAAAAAAACGGACACTAACATAATAACGCCAACAGGCGTAACGGAAACGGAAATGGAGTCGGCGACGACTGTGCCAATGTCAGCTGCAACAATGGCGGCAGCAGCGGCCATGGCGTCCACGCCGACTGACACGAATTTAGTTGCAACGAATTCAACTGTGAATCTTTTAGATAACATGCTGCTTGAAATCGCAACGGCTACGTCGACGACGCCGGCTACAACAAAAAAATGTAAAAATTGCCAACACATATTACATATAAAGAAGGAAGTCGTCAACGTCGACGACGACCGACACCGCGCGCTACAGCGGCGGCTGAATGCGAGTCGTGTACCCTGTCTGTGTGCGTGCGAATGTGAACGGAAAAGTTTATGCAATGCAGTCAAAGTTACACCCACACATGAACATACCGACAATGCCGCCGCGACCAAAACAACACTGCATACTGTTTATGCCTGTCTGGGGACTCTTGCACTGGCTTTGGCTACACTATCGGTTCTATTCTACTCGCATGTCAGTTCAACTTCGACAACACATACAATACCAACAACGCCGCTGTCCACTTTCGCATCCACGGCGTCTCTAACGAATTTCGCATTTCGGGAGCAATTTCGACGTGAATTGGTCGCTTCGGAGCATGTGTTGCGTACAATTGTGACGCAAATGTTGCAACAGGAAAGGGAAATTCAGCAGCGACAATTGAATCGATACAGCACGGAGGATGAGCGTTCCAAAACAGATTCGAAAGCGCCTCCTGAGAGGTAAGTGAAACTATTGCCAATGCAGACCATTTGGAATTTGGTTTGCTATTTTTTGTTTAGTTTTTTTTTTTTTTTTTTTGGGGGTTTGTTGTTTTAATTAGAAATCTACTTGAATTACGTATACGTCACGTTCTCGTATGTTGCTACTCAGTCAGTTTAAATATTTAAGTTACCCCACTCGTATTTTTGCTGCATTAAGTTTAATACTAAACAAATTATTTTCGTTAAAATTCAATTTCTAAATATGCCACTTTCTGTACTAGTTGTGAAGAATGCTTCAAAAGTTTTACCAGTTTGCTACTCCAGCTTTCAACTAAGTGGCACTCAAATTTTAAATTGGTTGCATTAATACTCAGCATTTCGCAATAAATTTACGTATATATTTTCTATAAAATTTTCATTCTGCATAAGCGCCATCCGCTTATTATATATGTTTCCATTTATGTCATCAAAGCATTAGCTTTGATTTTTGATATTTAAGCCTTTTTCCATAATTCCATAAAATCTATAAATAATTAAATAATTTCGCAAATTATATGAAGAAGATTTTGGGACAGTATTGTAAATTCACAAAGTAATTAGTGATTGTACAAGAAAATACTTTAAATTCGGTTTTAAATTTCAAATTCATTTCGAATCATGCAGTCCAATGGGTCAATTAAAATATGTTGTTCTACTTGAAAAATAGAGAGACACTACTTAACATAAAAATTTTATTTTATTTTTTGATTTTTTTCGAAAAAATTTCTAAAAAAATGTTCTCTTTGCAAAAAGTTACTCCGTGATAAAGTCTTTCGGTCTGGCGCTTGACTTTTACATAAATCCTTCATTCTATTTGTAACATCTTCAAGTTCACGATTCTTTTTCTTGCGGTTTTAGCGCTGCTCTCTACTACAGTAGAATTGCGATACACCCCGTCATATCATAAGTTACTAAAAGTTGTAGTGTAACCAATAAACTTTACAACTTTGTTACAATGTTGTGCTATTGAAATCTGTTGCTGCTGATTAGCTTATTCCGATCTACATGCAAATCAATCCGAATTAAAAGTTTAAAGGCTTAAGAGAAATGTATAGTACTGTGCATACACACAATTCGAACTATGTCCACGGTTCTGGCTATAATCAAAAATCATACAATTACAACATAATGAACCTTGAAAGTTGCGGTGAAGCATATTAATTCCCTTTAATGTCTATCATTCAATTGTAACTGAAATAACAAAACCATGCCAACAGTTCATTATATAAGCAAGATTGTCAAGGCTCAAAATTAAATGACAGCACACAAATGAACAATGAACAACGATGAACATCTCAGACATACAATGCTGTCGATAACATTAAGAACTTTGATTGGTTTTGTAATGGCATGGACAAGCTTATTAATGGTAATAAGAGGCGTTTGCAGTATTACACTATTAAAACAATGAAGCATGCTTATATTTATGAAAGGGGGGGCGGTTTTTTGTGGGTACTACCGTTCATTGTATACTAGTCTTTTGAAGAGAGTATATGAGTATGGAAATCTGAAGGTGCTATCTTTTATAGTTTACAAGTCTTAGATGTTCATAAAGGACAAACAGCTTTAGTGCCGACTTTAATGGTTCGCCAAATTTTATCTATCTTGCAATAATCCTCATGAAATATTCAATACAGGTCAAGTACGGACTACGTGATTTTTGCTTTAAAAATATTTTGAATGTTGTTCATTTTACGACAATCCTAATAAAATATGCCATTGTGCTCCAAAAAGGCATATTTTTGCATAAATATTTGTAGTTGTTAAAATCAGTTTTAATCCAATTAGAGAGTCGTCATTCATCAGAACATTCAGGATTCGCGACATGGCGAAAACTTTTATTCTTTGCCTTGTGCATCGAAATATGTCCTTATGTATTGTATTGTATGTAGGGTATATAAGTTTGATTTGTTGTAATGTGGTGTTATCATTATTCTATGTAAAATAAACTTGATGAAAATGCTTGCTTTATTGTGGTTATTATTCAAACGCGCTCAGCTAAGTGAACGCCAACGTTTGTCGGGTATTATTAGATAGCTGCAGATGCAGCAAGTATTAAACTAATGCAAACTGAAAAGGATCCAAAACCACAATAGACCATAACTGAGCAGACCAGATGAGCACAGAACAAACGAAAGCGCATGAAAATACTTAAGTTAAATCCGATTCTCAGCATAAATAAGACTTTTATATAATTTATCAGCAACGGCAGCTGTAGTCAGAATGCTGTATAATATATACTCGTAAATGTATATAAATATTTTAAATTTTTAGTTCATTCGTACTCAGACAGCTGGATTATTTATTGTGGGTGCTGTGCCATGAGTAAAAATGTTCTTTGCATTCTTGATTTGCATAAAACTTTTATAATTTCGAAACAATTGAAAGCCCCATTGGTAGGTAGGTCTAGGTAGTGTTTTAATTTAAGTACCTTAAAAGCAATAAAATTTAAACAGAAAGACACTGAAAGCGTAAATGCATATATTTTTTTTAATGCTTGTGGCAGCAAAATATTGCATGAAATTAAAGAGTGCAGATTATTCATACGCCGCGTTGCCCTTTGAAGCTCAACACAAAAACCACAAATGAAATTAACTTAACTATGAGAATATTTGTGGAAAGCGAACAGTAAATCCGAAAGATTTATACGCTATTTGTGTGCAATAATTCTTGCATCTAGTGTAGGTTGTAGGTAAAGTCGCGAAAGATCTCTATATACTTCAAAATCTTTTTAAAACTGTTTTTGGAATAATTCAACTAAAATTTTAAACAATTTCAAACTTATTGGTTTTTAAAATGGATTGAAAGTCTATGAAGCAGCAGAACGTGCAAAGCAGAAAACTACTACATTTAAGTTGCTACAGTGTATATCGAAGTCGAGCACACTTGACTAAAACATTGAATCTTGTTTTTATTGGTGAAAGGCCACACTGCACCATCAATGTAATTCCATGAAGCTATTTATCGCGTAATATAAATTAATTAAAATTTCTATTAAGTGCAATTAAAATTAGTGTAAAAATACCAATACACCAAAAAAAAAAAAAAAAAAAAACAAATAAAAAAAATAATAATAAATTTAAATTCTTCGGAATTTAATTTATTTAATTTTCATTAACTGAAAGATTTTGCATTTGGAAATAAATGTTCTTTTGAAATAATGCATCAAATGGTAAGCAATCCCTATTTATTAATTTAAATCGGTTGAAATTTTTCTGAGTTAATGGATGATGAACCGTAAATTTATAAAAAAAAAAACAAATAACATTGTAGCCGTAAACACATGGAAACTAGGTCATTTATTGGGCAAAAAGTCCTGTATTAAAAATACTTCAAGACAGTGCTTTTTTGTTTTTGTTTTGTGAACCATTTAAGAGCAATTTGATCTAAATCTGACGCACATTGTTTTTAGTCAAACTTAATTTATTTCAAATAATACAAATTTTTAACTGAGTATTTATTAGTTCTTTAATCGATTTTTCTGAAAGTACATTAAATCACCAAAAAAATAGTTGCTTGCAAAAACAGTATGTTTTTCTGAGCTGTTAAAGTTTTTTTTTTTAAAATTTCCCAACGTGCTTACTCCAGTCTGAAGAAAACGCTTAAATTGATATTCGATATTTTGAAATATGTGGAACTTAAATATTTTGTTCGTTTCATCCCGTCGAGTTTAGCAAGAATATATATTCCAGTGATTTCTTCAATGTATTACAAACTTCGTGACACAATTATAATACTATGCATATGCGTGTGAAGCGTATATAAATGTGACAAAAGATAATTGTGGTCTGTGAAGTGGTTTGATTTTTTTTTAGTTCAATGAAATAATTGCTTTGAATCTTTTGTTGTCCAATTTGTGGTTTTATTGAAATGATTCTTCATATTACATAAATTGAATTTAATTTTACTTAAATGGCGTGAGCTTGACATATCTTTTTTAATTTAATACTTATAACGAAAACTAAATACTGCTGGTAAGCTATATGTAGTTTATTTTGGTGTTATATATTTTTCAGAATAATGTATTCATTTTGGTTCGAAGTTTCTTACAAACAATATAAGCGATTGCATAAAATGTTTTGTAGCAAGTTGATCCATCCAAGTCCATATATCTGTATGTGAATACTAAAAATCAGAGATTAGACGCTCTATTTTCTTGGATGAAAAATAGGCAGGCCAGGAGAAGCAAAGTCCAGCTTTTTGCTTGTGTTTGTGTTATAGTTGCATTCCCCTAGGGCCTAGCAATCAAGAGCAACAGTATGCGTGTTTGACATTAAAGTCACCTGTTGCACAAAATCTGTGTTCAATTAAAAAATCATTTGAAGCAATCCTTAGATTTTTTTTTATTTATTTGTGAGATAAATTTCACGAAATAATAAAAGTCAATTATTCTGCACTTTACTAAGACGATTGTCGAAGTATAGCCTCTAAATGTCAACAACAGATTATTTTTCTAGAAGCATATAACAAGCTGTTGTTTTTCTTATACTTTCTTGTTCTCATACACATAGTTGGAGAACTGTTTTTCCCACATATAAAAGTTTATAGCATTATTTTTTCTCAGTAGCTTTCAGTGTTTATCTTTTTATTTCATTAATTTTAAACCGCTTACAAATATTACTTCGCTGCATATTTTTTACCCATAAATTCTGTAGTATTGTAATTTTATATTTTCTTCTATAGTGCAACATCAACAGAAACGATGACAACGAGGAGATCCAAAACAGATGCAGCTCCATTATATATTGACAATGATAAAAATATAAATGCGATTGTAGAAGAAATAGTGAAAAATGAGAGAAAAGTCAGTGGATACAATGTCAATGCATTTGAAGCGCAAGATACAAGAAAACGTGTACGCAGAGATATATCATCTTCGCCATCGTCGATGCACGGTAAGTAAGCACAATATTGTATAGAAGTGGGCGAATGTTAACTTAAAGGCTTGGCTGCCACAAAATTTACATGTTAACTGCTCACACAGGAGTCGAATCACTGTAAATCTCTTAAAGCCTTGCAGATTTTTATACTTCTTTCCGCAGCTGAAACCTTATTTGAATGGCTTAACCATCTTCTTGATATTTATCAAAATTGCATATTAGAGATTTTTTAATTTTGAAGTTTTATTAGCCTCCTTGTGCGCTTGGTACAAGTCACAGGTAAAATACAGTACACATTCTATGTTACTGGAATATAGCTTGAAAGACACAAACTACAATGACGATGCTGTGATGCAAGCCTGCTTCCACGCAAATAGTATAAAGAAAGTCAAAAGAAAAATTGCGGAAATAATGCGCTTTGAAAAGAGGGCAAACAGCGCCAAAAGTGTTGGTAATGTATGCATACTTACCCGCATATAATTTTATAACAGCTTGCAGGTTGCTGATTATTTGCAACCCACTTCCTGTGCAGATTGTAATGCCAGAAAAGTGCATTGTTTTATCTTTCATGAATAATTTGTTAAGAGTACTTTCAGTTTGTCGGAAAGTTTGTAACGCACTGAAGTAAATATTGATGAGGCAGTTTTATCAGCACAAAGCGATCTAGGCATTTCCGTTTGATGCTAAAATATTTGCTATTGCCCGATTACGCTTCCAAGTTGGAACCATTCCAAAATTTCAGAACGAAGTCGCTGTAACTCCATAACAAATCTTGTTACAACAACACCCACTTGAATATTTGAGATAAGGAAGCAATGTGTATATATAATGGGCACACTTTTCGAATTCACTGTAGGATATTAAAGAATCCACCAAGGCTCCATTTTTTCTTGTTTAAGTTTTGTTTTATTTTACTTATTCCGCTTGTTTTATTTAAAAGTTAGCTTGGTGCAAATATCCAGTTGGTTGATGTCCTCGAAAGATGCAAGGCTGACATCACCGTAATCCAAGAAATTCGATGGATAGAACAGGGTTGCTCTAAAAAAGCATCCTATGACATCTACTACTGCATCTACATCTACTGCTACTGCAGAGAAGAACGCTTCCTACGTTAGCAACGTTAGCTGTCTTTTCAGACGCAAGAAAAAGGAGCAAGAAAGGCGGGAGTTTAAGGATGTTGAGATGTTACGTGACAGAAATGAAGCTTGAAAATTCTATCAAAAGGTCAAGCGTCTGACTGAAGGTTTTAAACCTGGAGTAACTTTCTGTAAGGATGACAATGGAAATCTGGTAACAAATGAACAGGAATCACTGAGATTATGGAGGAGTCCTTGTTCCAACCTACTCGGAGGCGATGAAGCGCACAATTCCGCCGATAGAGAAATGACACCAGCACTGTTGTAGAGCCACCGGTTATTAAAAAGCTGAAAAATAACAAAGCGGCAGGCTCTGATGGGCTGCCAGCTGAGTTATTTAAGACCGGCGGCGAAGAGTTGCTCAGGAGTATGCACCAACTTTTATGCAAGATATGGTCCGATGAACGCATACCCAATGACTGGAATCTCAGTGTTCTCTGTTCTATCTTTAAGAAAGGAGATCCCGCTGTTTGCGCCAACTACCGCGGAATAAATCTTCTTTCCGTTGTATATAAGATTCTGTCGCTCGTATTGTGTAATAGGCTGAAGCCATATACCGATTCACTGATAGAACCATATCGGATCAAAAAAGTCAACTTTATTTTCTTAACTTTATTTTCTTAACTTAGCGGCTTGGCTGCCACAAAATTTACCTGTTAACTGCTCAAAAAAGTCAACCAGTGACCAAATACTCACATTACGTCAAATCTTGGTAAAGACCCGTGAGTTCAACAAAGACACTCACCACCTATTTGTCGATAATATAGCCGTATTTGACACGCCGATACGATCGATGGAATACATCCTACGCCAGTGCCCGTACATACAGAGTATGTCATCGAACAGTCTCGGCATATCGGGTCATGGCTCTATCGCACTCCGTCATTGCGTCTTGGACGGTCAGTGACGATGGAGAATTTCAACTTCAGTGTTGTAGAAAACTTCTTCTATTTTGAAATAACCAGCCACAACAACGTCAGCCTGGAGATCAAATAAGCAAATGGGAAGCAAAGCCCTCTCTCGAAAGACAAAAATCAAGATTTGTAAGACGCTGATACTCCCGGTCCTATTATACGGTGCAGAGGCATGGACCGTAATTGAGTCGGATGAGGCAGCGTTGGAAGTCTTCGAGAGGAAGATTCTTCGCAGGATTTTCGTTCCTATTAAAGTCAGCGACTAGTTTAGGTCCCGTATGAACCACGAGCTGTACGAGTTATTCGATAAGATTGACATAGTCCAGCGCATAAAATTCCAGCGGCTGCACTGGGCTGGGCACCTCATTCGAATGGATGAAAGAGCTCCAGCACTCATGGTTTACATGGATTGGAGGACGCCGAAATATAGGATGACCGGGCACTCGGTGCAGTGACCAGGTATGTTGAGATCTCTCCATACTGGGCATTTAAAACGACTGGCGCGTTCATAGATGCGGTCATGACCTGACTTTTAATTTTCGACAAAGTTTTCGACAAAACGTTAAGCTTTGAACTAGAAACAATACTCAATTAAAACTTATCCGAAATAGTGTTGAAAATTTATTCTTGGAACTAAAAGTTTAATATCTTTTAAAAAACTACCCTTTTGGCAATATGGCTTATGAAATGTGGTTTAATTAAATTAATTAGAAATTGTTATCTATCTAATTTGTATATATAATTGCTTGTAGTTACATAACAACAACAATAACAAGAACACGATGCACATAACAAATGACCACATATTGAAATTATTCAAAATTGAATAACCACATAGGGTACACCTTCAATAGTAAAACAATTGTAACGGTTGCAGCCATGCAACACGCAGTGAAATGTGCAACGCTTATTCCTTTCTTTGAAATTCGCTGCGGTTAATTTGTATCGCTGCGGTTTGTTGGTCGGCAATCGTGACAACTTAGTAATCGATATACACACACTTTATTGTATATTACTACTTTGGTATGGTATACTCGCATATTATATATATGTACTTGAATATATATACCTATACATGGAGAAAGATGTCTGTCATATACATGTTATTTGCATAAGTGTGTACCAACCAGGCGCAGATTTCGTGTGTTCATTCATTCGTTCGTTCGTTCGGGGAACTGGCAGGGTTAAATAACCGCGGGCATTGTTTTTTGAATTGAAATGAATATTACGTATACGCCAAGTGTTGCGTGAGCAATGCGGCATACACGAAAATAAATATTTTACACAAAAAATGTCAACTTCAGTTTAAACCGAAGTTGTAATACACTTTAAATACATTTAAATAAGAAACAAGTAACGACATCAGTATAAGTGCATATAAAGAATAAATAATTGTTTCAATATTTCACGTTGTTCAACATACAAAGAACGGACAGACGGACAGACGGACAGACTGTTGAGAAACGAGTCGGACGACTAGAAATCGTTTGAATGTATTATATTTAAATTAATAAAGAATGAGAGCAAAACTTTATATGTCAGATGTCAGCAAATATATGAAGCAGTTCAAAGATTCCGGCACATATGTATGTACTACTATTTTGAACCGTTTCAGATATTTATATACACCATCAAAGGGGATAGACTTTAAATATTATAATCTATTTTAGTCTAAAAGTTCTTATTGTTCATATTCAGCCAGAAGAACATACCTCTATTGACTTTTAGGCGGACCAAAATTTTCATTAAATACAAATGATCTGAAGAAGAAATAGACTAGCCTCCAGTAATTTATAAATCAATAATACTTAGTTTAATTATTTTAAAATACTCTTCGTGCATTATTAATTTTTGAAAAATATATTCCTAAAATTTGTTGAATATGGTTTTGAATATTTTTTTTTTAATTTTGCAGACTTACAGCTGTATAGCCAAACATAGATTATGATTAAAAATATAAAAAAATATGTTATTTCGTTATTTCCCTTTTTTATATTCAGAAGCTAGTTTCTATACTTAAATTTATAGAAAGTGTAGAGTACCGAAAACACTGCATATTTATTCTATACCGACTTGAAATCTTTGACATGTAAATTGCATGAAATAAAAGTTAATGGAATTGCAAAATGCCTGCGGCTAGGAAAGCGTTTACATGTATTACACAATTCTTAGCAAATGTAGAAACGTACCCTGAGTAAATATGTACATACAATCAGATATATGCAGACATACTCGTATTCATACAAAAAGGCGTTGTACCAAATTTCTCAAACTTCGAAGCACGATTGTCCAAACGCCGCCAACCAAACGTCAATGTTGGTGAAGGGTATGTAGATAAAGTCGAGTTGTATTTGCACTTGAGTTGAATGGCATTCCTAAAGTTGGCCTATTGGAATGTTTTGCGAGTAGGTAGGAAATGTTTTAAAATACCGCGAATATGTTTTTTTTTTTACTTCATTTACTTGTGAAAGTGCTTGAAAATATGCCACAAATGAGAACTAAAATTCCATCTTTACAACAATCAACTTTTGTGTAAGAATTTTTACGCTTATACTCAGACCAAAAATCATAAAATTTTACCTCAACTTGCAACACACTGGCTGGCTGTCTATTGTATTCGTTTCGTTTGACTATTTCAATGTACTCATATCTATCTACTGTTTATTCCCTACAGGAACCTGTATACATTACATGTTTATTTGCAATGAATTCTTCATTACTCTTTGTCTTTGTCCAACTTCTTTCTTCTCCATATAGTCTGTCTTCTTTGCTTTCAGTACATAAATGTTTGTATATTTCATCGCTAGCGCAACAAGTGCGCGAAATTTTACAAATGCAAATATTTGCCTCGGTTTCTGCTGTCAGTCATTCTATCTCACTGTTTGCTCCAGTGAATTATTTTTTATTGCGAAATACTTAGTAACTTAAATTAAGCGTCTAGCATTCTCTGTTAATTTTCAGCGATTTTAAATTGGAATAGGAATGAAGGTAAAGTTTTTTTTATTGTTTTACTTCCACAAATTGTGTATAGAATTTATTGATAAGCGCTAAATGCAAATACGTATTACTAAAATAGTATAACTCTTCAAATCCTCTTTCATTAATTTCAATGGAAGAAATAATTAAATTTTTCTGTAATAAGTCAATCAGTGAATTTCTGTGCTTGATTTTATTAAGAAGCAATGCATATCGTATTCAATTCAGAGTGTGGAGCATTGGCTTGAAAAAGCTTCCAACTAAGAAGAATTTAAAAGGAAAAATTTCTGTTAGCTTTTGTAATGCGTGAAGTAACTCCCTTGGGTTTTTTCCTCCTTTTTTTTTGTGCGTTTACTGCTTACATACATAAACGCTGCCACTAGACTTGATGTTAATGACCTCTTCGGGAAAGTGGAAAATGCCTGACGTTTTCAATTGAATGCTAAAGAATTCGCAAACGCACAAGCAGCGGCGTGCCTAAAATGGAATTCCTCTTTCATTTGCACATAAATGCCATGAAAAATGGAATACTCAATGGGAGCCAGACTGCAAGTGTTGTGTCAGTGTGTGTGTGTGTGTATGTATGTGTGTGTGTGTGTGTTTTTGTGGGGAAGCAGCGCTTAAAACTCATTCGGCGCACAAGCTCAAATAGCTGTGAATGCCTTTTCAAATGCTAATGGACTACTTACGATACCCTTCTATAGTTCTATAGCATACCAAACCATAATAACATACTCGTACCATTTCGTATTTCACTGTTCAACCGGTATACTTATTCGTATTCGAAACCGCTTCGACGACATGGTCGGAATATCTGTTATGCTAGGAGCACGCAGTATAACCAGTACAGCATTGAATTGCTGCGCTTAAATTGTCATACGCAGCGCTGTGTCTGCACTGTTGGTATCCTTCAATCACTCACAAACTTATTTATTCATACAGACATTCATTCATGTACATAGTTATCCGCTGCTGCAGTGCTTCATTGCATTATGTATTCTAATAGTAATTTCGAATTCATGGGTTCGCACAGAAATCTTCTCACTTTTACTTACTATTTTTGATTAGTTTTAGCTCGAGTTACCCAAAGACGTAGTTTCCACTTCAAACATTTGGCAGTGCATGATTTTATTCGATGCTGAGCTAATATCTCCATTTGTGCATTTCATTTCGACCTCAATTTGCCAAATGCATAATAATTTCTCAAAATTTTACACTTTTGCAGCTGATACATTTATTGAGTTCTTCAATCCGAATCATCGCAAGGTACTCGAGGAGCAGGATGTTGAGATACGCAAACGCACAGGTTTGAAGGGTGCCGCGCCGGGTGGTGATGAATGGATTTATCTGAATACGTATTGTCGAGTGCCGGTGAGTTTCAAGTGTTCAAGTGTTTAAGCTGAATATTGGTAAAGTTTTTCCGTTTGTATTATTTTGCAGGAAAAAATTATTACAGGCTTTTGTAAGGGAACACAGGACTACTGTCCACCAGCGCCACAAGGACCACCAGGTGGCATTGGACCGAAAGGACCGCCAGGTCCGCCCGGTTTGCCTGGTATACCGGGACCTAAGGGCAATCGTGGCGATGTTGGTTTGCCTGGTCCTTCTGGTTTGGATGGCTTACAAGGACCATTAGGTCCGCGTGGTTCAAAAGGTGACATAGGCATACCGGGACGTGCAGGACTTGATGGACGCGATGGTGTACCCGGTGAACCAGGTTTGGATGGAGTACCAGGACGTGCCGGCTCAGATGGTATACCAGGCAAGAATGGCGTATCCGGTTTAGATGGCAAAGATGGTTTGAATGGCAAGGATGGCAAAGATGGCTTGTCAGGTCCAAAAGGCGCACAGGGCCCGTCGGGCGAGAGAGGCTTAAAAGGTGAGTGCATTTGGTAGATTTTAAAGAAAAAGAACAAATCATTTGGTTTATTATTTAAAAGTAAATTGAGGCAACTGAAACTACTTTATTGCTGCGGCTTAACCTTGAAGCGAGCGAGCGAGCGAACAAGTCCAATTTCCAGTTGTCTGACTTGCTAACGACCTTTGACAGCAATAAAACAAAATCTAAATTGCTTTTTATGCTGAGACCGTGGCCGTCCTTGTCGTCGCTGCTACTTGATGGACTTGGTATTCTTTATTTGCTTTTTATTTTTTGTTTTGTACCCTTCACAGAGCGCTTTCATCAGTTAGTTATATAAATAAATAACGTTTATCCTGGTGTATTCTGGAGGTTTTTTTTTCTGAAAAATTCAGTTGGACACAGACATTTTATTAATGGTAAAATATTCGTAAGTAATGACGGTTTTGGTGGGGAAGAGAGCGAGGGAAGGTGATAATTAGTGGAAAAAAGAGAGTGGAAAGAGATTGTGGTAGAGATAGATGTTGAGAGAGGGGGAGGCAGTGATGAGTGTATAAATATTATCTCACTTCGCCAAATTTCCAAAAATTAAGTCCTACACGGATCTATTTAGGAACATATACCCTTTACAAATTTTTGATTCAATGGTGGCACTCAGCTGCAGCGTTCGTTCTTTCTTGTTTGTTTGCTATATTTTTTTTCTCCATATACAACTTCATCTAAGCTGCTATGGAGCCAGTTTCATTTCGTAAAGTAGACAAGATGTAACATGCTGGTTTTTTTGTAGAGTATTACAGCTTCAGTTAACGCTGGTTATTTTTCTGGCTTTGTGTATGTGCTTTGCTTTATTTTGATACTTGCCGAATGCAAAAAACAGTATTTTTAAAAGTAAAAAAAGAATGCGCACAGAAAGATCCTTTTGCAATTTTTACTAAAACACTACAAAGTTTCATTTCATGATTTGGCAGTTACTTTGTTTTATACTTAGTAGCATACTCGACTCCTGCACAACTATTCGGGACAAAAAGTGGAATGACTGAATCTGGTTCGAAACATTTTTCAATTTTCATTTGCATTTATATGCGCTACCTCGCAGCCTTTTGACTTTTTTGCAACCTTATCTTAATGTTGCATACTTCTCGGCGCTTGAACTCAGTCGTTTCGACTCCTTTGCTCCTTTTCCAGTTGCTGCTGGTTGGTAGGTAGCATGCAACAATAACTCAGCGCCAAACACTACTTCTCACTACTTTATTGTACAATATTTACTTGGCTGCTACTATTTCATTGTGTTTCTTTTGTGATTTTTAGCCAACTTTTTTTGTTTGTTACTACGCTTGCTTTTCACTCAGTCAGCATTGCTCGTTTGGCTCGTTTTCGTGTTGCAAGCAATTTAAATTACTTTTCATGTTTTTGGCGTGATTTATTGTTGAGTGTTTCGTAGTACTTTTAAAACTTGCAGTCCGGTAACATTTATGTAGATGTGTGCTAGTGTATATGTATATGTATATATGTATGTGTGTTAGTATCACTTGAACCATCGCACAATAGACTAAAACTGAGGTATGCACAGCATAGTTTCTTTGAATTGGTGAGACTTGTTCTTATAGCACAATTGCCATAGTATCATTTGGTCGAGGTCACACTTTCTAGTTCGAAAATTAAGACTGGCCAAAAGCTTAAACAGTTAATAATATTACGTTTCGTTGCAGGTGCATCTGGACCACGTGGTCGTCCGGGTAAATCTGGTACCAATGGCATACCTGGTGTACCGGGTATCAATGCATGGAAGGTGCAGTATCTGAATGGCAGCTATTCAAATGACTTGCTCATACCGCCATCAATAACTGGTAATAATAATAATAAGTATTAGTATTTCTTATTTTTAAATAACAATACAAGTGAAAAGTATAAATGCTACAGTTTTTTTTTTTTACTTTGCTGACTTATAACTTAATTAGAGAAGATAATTGCATCATTGTTAATGCGCTATAAATAAATGCTTCAGCATGTACAGCTGAAACAAGACATTTACAATGAAATTGCATTTAAAATTTCTCATTTAATTTGCACTTCATTTAATTGAAGCAGCAGTAGTGGTTGGCAACTACGTGCTGCCAACAACTCATTGGAATCGCTTTACTTACTGTTTATTATATTATTTTGTAGACATCAATGCGCCGCATATACAACGCATTGTGATCGTTGAGGAGGGCAAATCGTTGAATCTTAGCTGTGCCGCAACTGGAAATCCTCTGCCGCAAGTCGAATGGCGCCGTGACGATGGACGCACAATTTCCCTCAATGGCATGGAATGTAAGTGGTGCATGGAATCTGCTGTAGTAACTACGACTAAGTTCAGTAACACCGTGTAGCATGCAACATGCTACACTGTTGCAATTGCAATTAAGTCGAAATGCTATACTTCTATCTTCTTATTTTATGCTGGTATTCTTTGCTGCTTGTCTCGTTAAATGAAAATTGTTTACAAAGTGGCATACTATTAAATTGTCGCTTGCTGATTATTCCATTTTAGTTTTACTTTCTTATACACTTTTTAATAATGTTTATTTCTTTTGATTTTTTTTTTTCACAATCGGGCAACCTAACAGTGTCCTCAGTGAGTGGGCAGTATTTGAAGTTTACCAACATAACACGCAGCCAAATGACCGCCTACACTTGCTTTGCGAATAATGGAATTGCGCCCGTGGCGAACGCAACATTCCTCGTTGAAGTGCAATGTAAGTAAGAAATACCAAAATACAGATATAGTCTATAATATGTACATTATGGAAGGGTATTCCGTAGTCGTGTGCGCATGTTTATTTATACATTTAAATATGAACCTGTGTCGTTTTCCTGTGGACTGCTCTGTTTACTTTGTAAACAGAGAGTTTCATGTTGCAATTTACAAGACCACAAAGCCGCTATAAATAAAGCATTTTCCCGGGACTCTGTTTTTTATTTTGCACACACATTGGTGCGGTTTTTTACTTATTTTACGTTTTGTCAATGATTTCAGTTGCTCCAATGATATCAGTATTCAGACAAATGATTTACGCGGAATACGGACACAGTGCAACATTGGAATGCCTGGTAAGTTATATCGTATTGGTAAAGAGAATCTTTTTCAAAATAAAAAATAAAAAAAATTTCATTGAAATTTTAGATTGTTCAACAAAATGTACGAAAAACGAACAAAAATAAAAACTAGAGAAATAATTCTTTTTTAGTAATAAACCAAATTGGCAGCGGTCTATAGGCCCCACACGACATTAATGCCAAAATATATACAAACTATAAGCAATTGCTTCTTAGCATAAGCCCACTATTGCGAAATTATGTACAAAAATATTCTCAAAATATGAAGGTGATACGAAACTAGTAAGGCGTTGATTAGAGCGTTTATTATTTCGTGAGGTGCAAGGTATTATGCGGCTACAAAAGCTTTGCAAAGTTGTGAATCTGAAATCCAGAACACTTCCTTTAAAAACCATGGTTCAAAACAAGTGCTTTACTATGTATATCACAAGTATAGGTATCGGGTTTTTAACGTGATATCTTAAAAATTGTATCCTCAAAAGAGCACAAAAGCAACCACTCAGCCAGATAGATAAACAAACGGACATAGCTAGACCGCGTACCCAGTAAAACTAAACTGTTCACAGTAGTCCAACGGACCTTTCTCTCGATCTAACTAAAATGTATACCAAATTTTATCTCTGTACCTCAATAGATATTTTTTTTGTTTATCGTTTAAGTGGAAACGGGGCATCGCCTCCGATTTTGACCGAAGCTATCATGATTACTTTCCCAGATTCCATTAACATGTCTATCTATTGCTTGAGTGTATTTCATTAATCATTCTTTCTTATTTTAACCAACTATTTCTCAATTTAAATGTTTAAATAAAATCTACAAAAAATGCTTAATTTTAATAGTTGATTTCTTATGACGACGCATTTCAAATAAATGTTTTTAAATCATAAAATTCGGATGAAATTGCACAACATTTTACTATGTGAAAATGAAAGCCGATTAATCTGTCCAATTGTTTCTACGTGTATGCATTCCAGTGTTCTTAATTGACTTTATTTAGTAATTAAATCAATAAAACTCACTTCATGTGCAGCAGACGTAAGTCTGTAGTCATTTATTATCAGTTTTAATCAATTATTCATTAATATGACATTATTTTCCATCACAGGTCGAAGCTTTTCCTGAAGCCATACGCTACTGGGAACGCTCATATGACGGCAAAATACTTGAGGCTGGTGAGAAATATCGCATTGAAACATATCCCGAAGAGTAAGTTTTAATTATGCTTGCTGCCAATTAATTGAAATATTAAATGTTGAAAATTACTGCAATTGTATAGCTTCAAGACAACAATGCGTTTGACAATTACAAATTTACGTAAAGATGACTTTGGCTACTACCATTGTGTGGCACGTAATGAACTCAATGCAACAATGGTTAATTTCGAAATTGCACGTAAGTACAATGGCATGAAGTGCATAAAGATGTGCTATATGTATTATAATAAATTTATACCAACACACTTTGTCTATTCATCAAAATTACATAGCGCAAGATCCCAACAGTGAAACGCCGTATGTGGGCAAGGAAATCAAAGTTTACGGACAAAGGCCGCCGGCGAGTGTCTGTCCTTTGTGTGAACAATGTCCGGATCCGAGGTGTGTATACTTTTGCTAGGGCTCTTGTCGGGTTTTGTCATTCTCTGTAAGCTGTGGCGTAAAATAATTACAGTGACAATTGCGCTATGCATAGTTTAAAATCTGTATTGTTGCTGCTGCTGCTGCTGCTAGTGCGATTGTTGTATTACGAAATGAAGAACCACTTGACAAGGTAAAAACCAAGTGACGAAAGCTTAACTACAAGTCACAAAACAGCTGTCTAATAGCAAACAAATTTGAACTTATAGTAGCTAGACAAAGAAGGATTTATTGCTATAAACTATATCAAGCACCTGCTACTATAAGGTCTTAGCCTTTTTCGCTTCGTCTCTTTGATTGTGTTATGTGTTAGAATACAAGTGTTTTGTAGAAGCATTTGGAGAATCTAAATATCCAAATTTGACGGCTATAACTTTTATAGTCTTCTTGATACGGACAACAAGACAGGCGGATAGACGGACATCGACCCGACTTTTGCTGCTAATACAATTGCACAAACTTAATAAAGCCTTTAAACCAATGGGTAGAGGGTTTGAAATATACCAACATTTTAAATACAATATATTATACGATTCTTCTCAATTTGTTGTAATTTAGCTGAAACTACTAAATTTGGTATATTCTGGTAAATTTTTCTTATAAAATATTCCATATACATAGATCCTTTCTGGGTTTTTGTATGAAAAAAAAAAAAAAATACAATAATATTCGTGTTTTTTATTTAGCCACATTATATAAATCCTCATAATATATTGCATATAGGTCCAAATCAGACCCAGTTTTGGTCGAAAAAATTATTGTTGTCAGATTAGCGAGGAACGCTAAATTAATTTCAATAAAATAGCCTGCACGAATCCTGCAGAAATCGCCGAAATGTATACTTTATATGTAGTATAAATTTTATTTTTAGGGTGTTGATTTCTCAAGGACCTTACTAACAATATCATCTTATTTTAAATATCTTAATCTGGTTGGGATTTACAATTCGTACTTTCTCCTCATTTTGAATTTTTGTATTAAAAAATTGTTTTGATTTTGTTAGTTTTTCTGAAAACACCAAATTTGATCTACCTCACCTTAATCCTTATCAAATAGTCCATATAGGAACAGATCGGACCATTAAAAGGTGTAGTCCCCATACAAATCAGTCCAAACTTTCTTAGTTTTTGTATAAAATATCTCACATAAGCTAAGATCGGACCACTAGATGGGGTAGCCTTAAGGGTGTATCCAGGAGGAGGATTGAAGAGGTTTTATGAGTTTTTTTTTACCACTGCAGTGAAACGGTTGCCAGTTATTAAATTTTGAAGGTACACTTGTAACAGTGCGGCACAAAAAAATAACCTCATTTCTGTGAGATTCGTTTCTCGGTCGGGAGCCACAGCTAGCTCCACTCGAATCGCTATGCTGATAATGATTATTTTTTATTTTTTTTTATAGTTTCCGATGCTTCCTTCGCTATTATATAAACATTTTGGCTTGAATTTGAATAAAGCTTATATACTCTCTAACAAGAGTTTATTTTGGTTGTTTAATGTAGAAAAGTTAAATATTTTCTAAATGTATATTTTAAAGCTTTTTTATTACCAATAAAAAGACATATTATTTAGTTTCCTTTTCGCTGCCATACTGAAATGGGCTTTAAACACTTGTGCGACCTACCGTCCACTGTGATTATTGTCAACTTAAGCCAACTTGTGCAAAGCTTTTAAGTTTTTTTCACAATGCAAAATATGCGATGCAATTGCCTGGAATAAAGTAGACAAAAAAAAAAAAAAAAAAAAACAAGGAAGTACAAAGCAAATTGACAACTTTATAATGCAGCTGTTTTATTTCTCTTTCCATAATATTTCATTTTTACTCGTTGTTAAAGTAGTTGCTCAAGGTTTTCATTTTCGATTTGCATTTCGCTTTCGATTTTGAAGCACTACATCAACCCATTTTTTTCATCTTTCTATTCATGGATTACTAAATCTTCTTTTTTAGTTTATACCAGTGCAAGGACTCGATTATGAACAGTTTCGAAATTCAGCCAACTGGAAACTTAAGCTATCCAGGACTGCCAAAGCGTCAGAAGAGTAAGTGAAGTAAAAGAAAAAAAAAAATGCTGTTTTGGACATTGCAAAATATTGCCAAAGAAAAATTGTTTTTTTTTTTTTGGCACAAAACATTAATCAAGTTTTATCTCAGCAGCAGTTTTCATTTTTCAGTTTTTTAATATTTATATTTTTTCATCCACAATTTTTAATTTTCAATCTGCATTTTTTTTGCAGCTTGTCTTTTATATGCTGTTGGCAAGCCAGTCTTTCACAAAGCTGTCAACGAAAATTACGGCTGCTGGCTCAAAGATCCTGCTGCCGATGACAGTCATCGAGAACGAACTTTTGTTACCAACGAGAATGATGCATTTAATCTATTCGAGTTCTCAACAAAAACACAATATCGCATGAACCAAGTGCCAAGGCATAAATATCAAATTTCGGAGGGTTTTCATGTAAGTAACATAGAAATTATTTATAAAAAAAAAATTATGAGCTTCTGAAAGTTTAAAAAGGAGCATTTTGTGCCAGTATATATGTATATGTATTTTAGAAACCAATTTTCAGCTGGCTTTACCTCATTTTTAAACAAAATTTTTTTTTAATGCAGAGTAAAATATCTCCAAGGCGACGAAATTTGGTTTTGCAGCAAACTCATCGCCTTTATATCTCCGATCTTCTTACACAAAATTTAAATGCAAATTTTCTTCCCTATAGCAAATTTTTTTTGTGCATGTTTTTACATTGAAACTAATGAGAAAAACCACTGACACTTTTTACTCATGCAGGAAGATTTTAGGTATAAGATAGAGCATGATCTAAGAATAAAAAAAAAAACCAATGACTCTGGCCAATGGTAATGTACAGAGAACGGCAGAGCTGTGCTTCTAGGGCGTGCATCGCACAACTCCAAAAGTTGCTTGTGACACTATTCTTCATATTTTCACACTATTTCACTGACGATCTCACAAGGCAAGTTAATATGAGAAAGATCATTCCCTGAAAGGATTGTACTAGTATGCCAATTGCACACATAAGCTTCTGATAAATAAAAATATTCATGCCAGAATACGTGGCTCATGTTCCTCAGGCTTACAGCGTATGTAAGACTAATCTGCTTCTTAAAAATTAAGAGTACTTGTCCTTTTTTTTTTGCAATGCTCAAAACTTTAAGTTCTCAGTCCATAAATTGTCGGTCTCTATCTACATCTCCTGGATTTTGCTCTAGGTTTGAAGACTCAAATTCCAAGCTCAATGAAGGCAGCCATTGGTAGCTTACACGTACAAGAGGAAAATTTTCTATAACCTTTATTTTATGTAACTCTTTAACTTTTTAAGCCATTTTATTTTTCTCTCATATATTTTTAGGGCAATGCGCATGTTGTCTACAACAATGCTTTTTATTATCATCAGAAAGACACTGATCTCGTGGTTAGATTGGATTTGGAAACGCTCTTGAAAATATGTAAGTACGAAACCAAACACTTAAAACAAACAGCAGCATATGATTATTTTGATAATGGTTTCTACCTGGTATCTAGCTGGAGCAATAATTATCTTGTAAATGGTGACTTTTTTCCTTAGCGAAAGTTTGTTTCTGCTGTTCTTCCAGTAATTGCTTTGGTAACACTTGTGACGTGGTTTCTAAAAGTCAGCCAGGAATTCACCAAGGTACCTGTAACCGGAGGATAGGCACATTAGCTGGCTATTAATAAAGACTCCCGGACAAGAGTCTGTACGTAAAACATAAGTCACATTGGCACATTTATTAGGGTTAATGCCAATGTTCCATCGCTTAGCCCAGCGCTCAAAGCTGCGCAAGTATTGCTGCAGGATATCAGATGCTTCATATACACAGCTGTCTCTGACCAGGATAGCTGTCTCATCTGCAAAAAATTGCGATGAGCAAATCTTGGACATTTTCAATTGTCGTGCTTGAACAGTGTGTATAAGAGCGGGCCCAGTACACTGCCCTGTGGAACTCCCGCAGTTATGGCCTTGACACTGGACTCCACGCCAGCCAATACCACAGAAAAAGCCCTTTCATGCAAATAACTGTGCATTAATAACCACAGCTGAGGCGGCAGCAGACTTTTAAGCTAACTTAGCAGCCCATCATGCAAAACTCGTTCAAACCCCTGCTTAATGTCAATATAGGCGGTAACGACGTACTCCTTTGCCTCGAATCCTTCACGGATGAAATTAACAACACTATTAAGCTGTTCAGGTGTTCCGTGGGATTTACGAAATCCAAATTGATTGGAGGGAATCCTTCTCCTGACTTTAGACTTTTAGGTCTTTACGAGTTCAAGTTAGAGGGACTTATGCCAGCTTTATGAATCATGCAGATGTTTGCCTTCTTCCATTGCTTAGGAATATGTCCCAGCCTCAGCACAGCATTAAAGATGAGCACCAAAAAGAGAACGGCTTTCAATGGCAATACTTTTAAATTATCCAGCCCATCCTATCCAGGAGCTTTTTTAGGTTTCAGAGCTTTAATGTAAGCCAAGACTTCTTCCACTGTTAAGGCAGCGACTGGAAGACAAAGTTGGCCGGGTATATCAAGTACCGACTGGACCTCACGTGCTCTGGTCGTTGATGCAAGACCAAACTGTTTTTTTCTTGCATCAACGAGAAAAAAAACAGTTATCTAAGTTGACAGCAAATTTCTCTGCTCGTTCGCTTGGAGATCTTGCCCAGGATCCTTTAGCCAACCGAAATTGGAATTAAGAGGTCAACTGCTGTTTGTAACTCCAGGTCAACTTCCACAGGGATCGTTTCGTCGAATCAACCGGGGAGCCATTCGCCAAGAACCGCTCAGTTTCGGGTTGTTAATGTATTGCTAGAAGTTTGCTTACTCTATTTGCCACTCTGCGGTCGATTCTATCCACATGCGAATATGTATTTTAGATTGAAATATTTCAAATGCACATTCTAATAAAATCTCTTTATATACTTTAATTATTTCTTTTCTAACTCATGTGCAACGTATACAATTATTAGTTCTGCTAAAATTAATATTTATTTTCTCTTCTCCTTATTATTTGTTTATTGATACAATTCTACGCATTAAATCATTCACAGCCATTACATTGCCATATGCAGGCGTTGCTGCAGGAAATAAATTGTACTCAACGGACTACAACTATATGGATTTCAATGTCGATGAGGTCGGTCTGTGGGTGATCTACAGTACTTATGATTCAAACAACACACTTGTGGCGAAGGTGAGTAACTACTAACTACTATTTTTCTACAAAGTTCACTCATATGCAGAGTGTACTTACCATAGAACTTCTGGTAGTATATATGTACACTACATGTGCTCATGCTAAACTAACGAATGAGATTTTCAATGCTAGCCGGAGGCAACATTAAAAGGAAGTACAATAGAATAGAATTGTGCCAGTAACTGCAGATAGAAGTTAAAGTTGAAAGTTGGTTTGTATGTGCATTTATTCACATTGCGTTTTAAACAGTAAATGAAAGGTTGCATAAGCTTCGTCTATTGTGGCAGGCTGCAGTATATACTATGTATGAGTATTTGTATGTATCTGTATGTGTGTTTGTGTGTATCTGTGTGCAGTGTTGCAAAGCAACATTCAACTAGCATAACATCGTTTATTATTGACATTTATTGGTTTGTAAATTCTACACTAATCCTTGTTGCGCTGCAGATTTTTGTTTGTGTTCTCTGTTGCTTCGCTGCTTTATTCTTTTTTCCCCTTTGCTAACTGTCCACAATTGCCATGCCTCAAAAGGGACAATGGCACTGGCATCAAGTATTGCATAACGACATACATAGATTCAGTTAGCTGCTTTGTAAAATGCTTTTATAGCCACATTGCGTCGAGTCTTCTGCTGGTGGTCTTCTGCTCTACTGAATCGATTCGATTCGTTTCGTTTCTGTGTTTGATTGTCTTCATCTGCACAATAAATTCGTTTATGTATGTTGCTGTTGCAGGCGAAGCAACTTCACAAGCGGCATATTGCTCACAGCTAGTGCTTTTGATATAAACGTAGAATATGCTTTGAATGCTATTACATACATATATGTGCGGCAATTGTTATGAATATCTCTATGATTCTCGGTTTTAGGCAGTAAGCAGTCTTTATGAATAGTACGTGTATCTACGTGCATGTGTGTGTGTGTGTGTGTTCTGTGTTGGAGTGTGACTTTGATGTACTATATCCGGCATCTGTGTAATGTTTTGCAGAAATTTCTGCATTAAATTCTCAGACTAAGAAATTTTAGGAATTATGAAAACAAAGAAAAATATGTTTAAAAATATTTAACTCCAGTAAAATTCTTGTACGTTGAAATACAATTTTCTTTGCAATTATATATTTTTTTTTTTAATTCAAATAAAATTCCGCAAACTGTGTTAGCTTCAAATATTTTGACTTGTTTAAAGATATCATTTCTCAAATTGGTATAGAAATACTATAGAGATCTCTCTAAGCCTAGCCACTGCAACGCGTGCCCTTTCATGTCTTGAACCAATTAAGTTTAAGTTATCCATTTGAACCATATGTGATAGAGCTTTGTCGTTCATCCGAACAAAATGATAATTTTAAGTATTGGACTATGTTAAACTCATAGAACAGCTCATACTGCTTGGGTTTGATATTGAACCGAAAATAGTCGCCAACTAAATATATAGTTCAAAAAATCTTACATATAATCTTTGATTGAAAATGTCTTAAGTCCGAATCTTTCAGTGTGCATGTGTTCCTCGATGTAGCTGGGTCAACATTATCAGTAAATGTTATTTCGTTGCTGGTTATTTGTATGTCCAAAGACAACACTTCTACAAAAAAGAAGCTAACCATCATTGGCATAGATGTTTCTGGCTATGAACATTTAAAACTAGTTCCAGCATATTTAAAAAACTCACATAACTCACAAAATCCAAAAAATCACATTTCGTTTAATTGAAATATGTACAAAACAAACTCGTTCGTGTGAGTTCAATCAGCGAATGTGCTCAACGAAGCATTAACCATGCACTAAACTAATTGAAAAAAGCAAAATACGCCATGGTACAAAATCAAAATTTTAAAATTTATTGTTTTATAGCTTGCACTAGTATACACCCACTAATATAGAACTGAATATTCGTATTTATTATGCACTCGTGGCACATAATACAGATACTGTCATAATAGGTTTTGTACAGTTTTGCAATTCAAAATAACCGACAAACTAGCCGCACTTGGTTGTTTGGATGTAGCTGACTGCAGTGCAAAAAATTAGTTGGCCAAAAAAAAAAAAAAGAAATTGATTTTCATTTGGCTTTCAATGAATTTATTTTTAGTTTTTTGCGGTCTTGTCTGTTTGTGGTTTATTAGTTTAAAAATCAAAATGAAAATTTATAATCGAAACTCAATTGATTTTTCGTTACGGAATTTTTAGGCATTATTTTTGTTTTATTTTAGAACGTTTGTGTATGTATGTTCAGCTGCTAATTAATCTTTTTAGTAGTCTAGTGTAAGTTACTTCTATTTATGAAATGCCATTTGTTTGTTTTTTTTTTACTTACAGCTTGATGCCGATAATTTGAAAGTGCAGTACAACTTCAATATTACACTGGATCATCATAAATTTGGTGAAATGTTCATTGTGTGCGGCCATTTGTATGCCATTGATTCTGGTACGGAGAAGAACTCACAGATACGCTATGTTGTCGATCTGTACAATGGCAAATTGCTGAGCACAGAGCTGCCGTTTTCAAATCCGTTTCGCAAAACGACAACTGTCGGCTATAATCCGCAGACTGTGGTAAGTACGCTAGTTACACGTAGTCGTAGTAAATTTATGGAGCACCAAGTATGCATCTTGCGCCAGCTGCCCTAAGCAGTAGCTTATTAGCCGAGTACAAAAGCCACGTGTAGTTCTTGTTGCGACGCTGGAAGCCAATAAATGCCAAATTCGGCATACAATACCCTGAACAGCGTAAATCTTTTGCTCATTCGTTTGTTGTTGAATGGAAGGAATACTTGTATACTACATATTCGTATGTATCTGCAGCGGAAAAATTAAATCTCACTTTCTCATTGTGAAATGCAATTTTCCATTTTCGCGTTCGTTGTGGCGCTGTGCTACTTGGCAGTATTTTCTAATTTATATTTCGGTCCTTTTGGTTTGCATATATGTTCCGCTCTGTGTAAGCATTTGTTTTGTAAATTTGATGTTGTATTCCGACAACAGTGGCCATGGAAAATTCTTGCTGAAAAATATGAACAACAAAAAATCGATTCATTGTAATTTGATTAAAGTTGAAATTTTTTCTTTTTAAATTTCTTAGTTTGCGTCGCTGGGAAATGTATTTCCACAAAATAATTAGGCTTCAAACTACTTTTGGCTAATTATTTGACTTTATCATTTCTAACTACGACCTTGACTGGTTAGCAAAAATCTATAATCGTACAGTTTAATCGGCAACAAATATCTTCTTAAGGCAATTTGATTTAATTGTACGTTGTCGAGCTATCCCACATACAACCATCGATAAGCTTTAATAATAATAGATTTGTAATGCAATTATATACATACATATATGTGTTTATATACTCGTTTTTATATCTGTCTATAGGAATTACCACTTATGTGACAGGCACAACGTCAGACAATCGCGTTTTTGCTGCAAGCTGTGTTTTAGCTTCACATTTCTTATTTCTATGGAAACAAGCAACACAGGTGGAAATTTTCCTGTGAAAACTCAAACAAAAAAGTTTAACCGACAGCTGTCTAGGCAATTGTCTTGTCTCTATGTTGGAGTTGTTATGTGTCAAGTACAATCTTTCTCATTTCTTATATACACTTGTCTCTTGATGTGTGCGCTTCTACTTGTTTCATGTCGAAGGAGCATCTTCATTCGCTTTAATCTCCTTATTTTTTGGTGTCTCTTTTTCCGCCACTAAAATGGTTAAGTGGGTGTGAAATTTGCTGTGACAGCTATCAGAGCTATCGCTGGGATTTATCTCACACACACACACACACACACACGCATACACACATTGTCTGAGTAATAGGAAAATGGGAAACGCACAAAAAATATACAAATTTAAGCTGATAACAAAACAAATTGAGTAAATTTTAGCATAGAAATAAACAAGAACTGGAATTAAATTTGATTTTTATAACATTCAAACATTTGTCAGAAAGTTTGTAACGCACTTAAGTTGACATTGGAGGCCCTTCGTAGTGAAGTTGAACCATATAATAAAAGTCAAATGTAAAAACAATCAGAAAAAAAAAAAAAAAATTTAGTAAAGCTGCAAGTTACTTCGGAATCAGTCTTTTTCATTCAGACATTTCAGACATTAAATCTTTGATATACTGTAAAGTTCTACAAATGTTCCAGGGGCTCAGTGTCTCAGTGTTTAGTCTATTCTGCTGTTACTTTCTAAATCTATGTTGTTTGAGTGAATTTTACGTCTGCAATATCTGGATATGATAAAGAATAAGAACTTGCTAGTACTTCGCCTCCATACACGTATTTTCTTGGTATATTTTAATGAACGTGTTGTTACTCTATACAGTCTATATAGATTTTTCCGTTGTTTTAGCCAATAAATTTAGATTTAATTGAATAGTTGAGTATTTTCATGGTCGCCTGGCTGTCATACAATATTGCAATGTTCTCAATCATTTAGCGAACATAATAACAACTTGTCCCAACAGTTCAAAGAAGCTCATCAGGGCCCAGTTGTTTCATGTCTTAGGGAGTAGTCTGTGTACCATTTTATAGCAACCGGTTCAGTATTACAATTGAGGTTCATGTTGTTCCATATTTTTTTCTTCTTCTTTTTCATCTCAAAATTTATAATTAAAATAAAAACGCTAAGCATCGGTACAGCCTTATTCAAAGCTTATTAAGCATACTCTCTGCAGCATTCACATATTGTTGTTGTTGTTATTTATTGTTGATTTTTTTTTTTTTTTTTTTAAATTTGATTAGCAAGTCCGCACCATGCTGTGCAAATGTATTATGCATTGTCAACTCATTTCGCTTTTCAATCGGAAATTCAAAATAAAACATTTTGGGAAATGAAATAACAAACGCTTAAAATCGATAATGGACATAAAGCGATTATAAAGCATGTTGCCAATAGACCACATTGCTCAGTCTAATTGCAACCTCAAAACCCATTAACAAAGGATTTGTATAGAACTCTGGCGAGCTGAACAAACATTTAACACACACAATGACCGCCCAGAGTGCATGTTGCGTAAGCACGAGCTAGCATGTGCAGCAAACATGCATGGATGAATTATGGTAGAAAGAAAAGGTAAAAAAAAAAAAAAAAAATTTACAATCTTTAACTTCGATGGCATGAAACTGTTTCACACGGCTCTTTAAATCGTTTGACTGCTCTAAATGTATAAAGCATTCAAGGCGAAACGATGTGCTTATCTGTAAATAAAAATAAAAAATTGGGATACAATTAACAAAGACCTACAAAAAAAGGAAAAACAACTAAAACAAAAGATACAACATATTTTTTTAAAAAATAAATAAGTTAAAATGTACAACAACAGCCAATTCAGCAAGACTCGTAGCACTGATAAAGAATATAAATAGTACAGAATTTATAGGGTATATGATGCAAGACGAACTATTAGCCAAACCAATTGCCTATAATACTATGTGTAAAGGGTGTAGAAAAAGTATTTAAAAGTGTGTTGATAACAGAGAAGTTTTGTAGGCGGGTAGTAACAATAGCAGCATTTTGAAATCTCGCTAAAGTTTTTGCTTCTATTAAATGTCAGAAATAAGATTTAAAAATATTTAATGTTTACATATTCAATTGCATTTTAAATTTTTAAAATTTTAAATTGTATAAACAAACTGTTAACGTGTCACCGAACTGCATGTTTTCTTCTATTTTCAAATATTTGACTTAAAGTTGCATATTCAATAATCGAGTCTTTAATATTTATTGATTGGTTTTTTTGTTTTATTTGCAGGAACTCTACTCCTGGGACAAAGGCAATGCTCTTACATATCCTATACGCTATAACGAGCAAATTTTAGGCGCCGACCATGCATAAAAGAATTTCATATAAAAGAACTTTATAAAACAAGAATTTGCTGCAATGTTTTAAGAAACGCAACGAAAAAACAGAAAGATTTATTAAACAAAATTGCGTTGCAAAAATATTTGTGACATGTAGCAACAATGTAGTTTTTTTTTTTGTAGAGCCTAGACTTCAAAGGATGTACACTTTTAGTTAAATTTTAATAAATACGTATGCAGTGTGAAGAACGAAAACTAATGATATGCTAGAAGAGAACACTATTTTGGACTAAGTATATTTCTGCTTCAATCAGAAAAAAAAACGTAAAAAAACTTCTACAGAGAAAAATTTTTATATGTGTGAAAACAAAATTAAAAAATCTAAATGTAAGCTTAAAAATGTCGTAGAAACTCATTCAATAAATGTGAATATTTTGTGTAAAAAAAAAAGCAAAAGAAGATTTTGTTTTAGAAGTTTGTTCTATAAGGTCAACAAAAGACAAAATTCATGTCATATAATGTTCAATAATGAATATTAAATGACGAAAAAAGGCAAAACAGAGACGAATCTCTGTAGACATAAGTATATGTAAGAAAATTTCATATGAATTCAAGCGCTCAGATACACAATTCGCATGTATTTGTCGGCATGTGATCTAAAGAAATTAAGAATTTATATGATTTCTCGCAGGACTGAAAATTTATGCATGTAAGAAAATAGCAAATATGTGTTTTGTGTTTTTGCCTTTTGCCTATTTTGTATCTGTAAACATCAAAAGTTACGGGTCATTTAGCATTATTGGCACAAATATTTGCATACGCTATGAGCATCTATTAGGAGGGCAGTTAAATTGTAGCAGGCCATTAAAAAACTTTGCACTTAGACTAGCTAATCTTTAAGTTCGCCATGACATACTAGTTTTTATTGATTTGAACATTTTTTAACTTTTTTATTTTGTTTAGGCATATTAAATTTGTTTTATTTTGGCAACAGTGCACAATGCTAAATTCTCAGAATTGCTCGATAGCCATTTAACAAGCTACAGTAGCACAGATGAACTTAAAGAAACCGAAACAGTGAAAAAAATGCTACATGGTAGTCCTGCCACACAGAAAGTGCGAAATCCAATCGATTTATTTGACAAATCGCAAAATTTAAGCAAAACAAATATAAAGACTCAAAAGAAACAACACATTGCGACTTATAGCCTCAGAAGTGATAACAATATTGCAGCAAAAAATAATTTAATAATTTTCTTAGACGCGACAGACCGGCTGCGAAAAATTCGCAGCAGTGTAAAGCGTAAATCAGTTCGGAGATTTGCTTCGGACACCAAATTGATTCAAATGGAGCGAAAATCTTTGTTCAGCATAAAAGAAAATTTAGTTAATCGAGCATCGCCTACTCGTTCGATTGCTCGATTTACTCAAAGTCCTAATGCTATTGCAACCGATTCCTCTTCGAGTACCACTAGTTCAACAACATTTCTTCAAGAAAAATGGCACAACTTTTCACTTGCTGAACTTAATATAAGGAGCCAAGTAGCTGAGAATCTAATGGCACAACGAAAAGCTGAAAATGATGACTTAGAGAATTTATCACTTCAATCGGTAATTTCAACTGATATCTATTCAAAACTAAGAAATGCTGTGTCTAGATTCATGCGCAAGGAACGTGAAGAACGCCAACGAAGATTCGAAGCGAAGCAAGCAGAATATGCGCGTTATCAAATCTGGATACAAGATATGAAGAATAGAATTCGTAGAAAGAGCAGACGTCGAGAAAAAAATGATGTTGAAAGAATTAAAATTCTCCAAATGATGACCACAAGAAAAGAAAATAAACAAAGCTTCGATCTGCATCAGACTCAACCATCGCAGGCTTCAATATATTCTCCTGTTTCAAACGATGTTGATGCGGAGCAACTGGAAAGCGTTAGAACTAAACGTGTATTGAAACGTTCTGCATCGCCATCGTATTCATATTTTACTGTGGACACCTTGCAAATGGACGAATCAAATCCGACCGAAGTGCTTTTTGGTGAGCTAAATTCTTATGCCACAGTTGAAGATCTTCTGCAACAAAGTTCAGCAACAAAAACAAAGTTGAAAAAATCGAAACGCAAGCGAAAAGTTACAAAAACCAACGCCGATAAATCACGCACAAAGCCGCAGTCAGAAAATTGTCCTATTTGCGATTTTATGACGAGTAGAGCACGTGAGCAGGATACAGCATGGATCAGCGATATGAAAAAAAGGCAGCGAGTTGCTGAACTGAAGAACTACTACGCAAGATATTTGCAACAGGAGCAGAAGCAGGCATTGGTTGAATTTAAGCCGGCATTTGAAGAGCGTACATGCACTGAGTTTGAGAATAGTGCTTACCTAAGTATAGGAACTAATGAATTGGCATGCAATAACGATTGGCAGAATGCAAACTATTTTAAAAGCCAGTACACACATGAAAATGACGAAATAGTTGCAGTGGAGTTGCTTTCAACTTGGTGCAAACTTTGTGAACTACAAAAGGCACAGATTGATGTCGAATCCAGTGCTTTGTGTGCTGTAGAAATTGGTGAAGATTGTGCAAGTATTAATAAAATTTGTTCCAAAACTGAGTCAAATTTTCCAGTAAATTTTGAATTTAATAATATTGTAGAATGGTGTGCAGCTAAAGTGCAAATTTTAAATGCAGTAGCTAATCTATTTCAATGAATAGAATCGTATTGTGTTTAAATTTTGCACTTTAGCTGCTTTTACACTTTTTTTAATTGCTTTGGAACGTTTGTCAAAATTGTGAAAAAAAATAAAAAAAAATTATTATAATAAAATAACATATAAGCCAAGCGCTAGTTCGACGTGGTTCCGAAGCATGCTTCGCGATGGAATCTTTGTGCGTCAGTACTCTGAAAAATTTGGCGCATTAGATAGAAAACCTAGTAAGATCGTGCAACCGGCAATCATGGAATATATTATAAAAATGCCGCACAGACGGACAGCTGCAAAAAGCGCGAGGGGTACCTCCAAATTTGAATCAAGTGCATCAACGCCTGCGCGAAGACACGTGCAAACAGTTGGCGATAGTGTTGACTGCGATTGTCCTACCAGTAAAAAAACGGATTACATCAAAGAAGTTGCCGCCGAGAATAGACGGCTGGAACTGAAACAATACTATTATGACCGCATGATGGCTGCAGAAATGAGACGGCGCATACAGGATATGCTGCGACGTTGTAATAATTGTGGTCTTCCGAAGAATGTGAGGCAAAAGCCAAAGGACATACGTGAGAACATTTACTGCAGCGGTGATAAGTTTATGTGTCAAGTCACGTTGCTGAAAACGAAACTAATGCGAAAACTTAGCCGTCTTTCTAGCGATATGCTGCAGATCATGCGCTTATTGACTCCTGTAGATACGCAAGGAAAGTCGCGGTTGTACCAATAAGCATTTATGCGCGATTTGAGCTTCAGTTGCATATTTTCAAATAGTTCTACAAATTCCGCAGAACTATCTCATTATATGCACTTGAAGCTTAAGTCACAAATTGAGTACGTATTTGTAATAAACTGTGTGCCTACTTGTGGTGGTGCACATATTTTATTTCATATAAATAAACTTCAAAAATTTTCTGTAAACAACAAAAAAATATATATATATATTCGAATTTATTTATCAAATTCTGAATTTTACTTCAGCAATGAATAATTCTGCGCAATGGCGCCTTCGAGCAGGTACAGGCGAAACAGATGACGCTTTGTACAGGAACGGCCAAGACTTGAAGAGTTTGCAGTCCTGTGCAAATAAAACAAACTATTATTCTGCAGTTCCAAAAACGTGCTGTGAAAATCATTCAAATCTTGCCGACAATATGCGAAATGGTAAAGAACAGTTTTTCAGTGTATGCAAGGATAGCAAATACAAAAACCAAACCAAACCAGTTGAAATGGCAAATGAACGTGATTTTGAAGGAGAAACTGATTTGATCTTAAATCGTCCTTTACTACATAGGGAACTAAGCAAAGTTCCAACATTGAGATATTTTTACGATCCTCGTGAATACGTGCGTCGTCAATACTGCAATAAGCCTATGGAAGCAGTTCAAGAAGTGAGTGTCAAAAAAGACCCAACGCTTGTGGGCTTTTTTGGTAAATTAAAATCGGCTAAACCAAAAGTTCAAACGAAAATGAAACATTTTATCTGTTGTCCCAGTGTTCCGCTAGTCAAACCGGATGTACCGAGTCGTTTCAGGCAATTTACAAATTCAAACGTAAATGGGCAACACTGCTGCAACATCGATCAGCTCTACGAAGAACTACAAACATTTTTCGAAAAAACTACCGTTGATCATACAGATGTTGATAAGCTTTTTTATGAGAAGTGTTGCAAGCCTGCTTACTACAAGAGAAACATGAAAGATCCTTACAAATCAACAGAAAAAGATGACGACATAAAACAGCGGCCCTTTCGGAACGATACAAAAACTCCAAAGCTCTACAAAACGCCAGAGGATGGAGTTAGGAAAAAAATAGTATATAAAGATGATGGTTATGAGGAAGATATCGTAGATGATCAACAAAATAAGGATGATGTGAGTAAACGAAAACGACGCATAGAAAAAATACAAAACGATGATGATGACAAAACGTATGAAGAAAAAGTTAAAATAGAACGAGTTACTAAAAGAGGAAGTGGTGCTAAGAAGAAAGGTGGCGGTAAGAAGGGAAATGGCGGAAAAAAGCAAGATGATGGTAATAAACGAGAGAGCGGTAGTAAGAGACACGAAACTCGCAAAGGAGACCGACCTAATGAACGAGATGACACTAAAGTTGGCTTAAGGGATTCGCAGAGAGACAAAGGTGTCGGAGATACCAACGATGTTAGTAAAGATAGTAGAAGACCTAAAATACCACAAGAAGAAGATGTTGATGAAACCAAAAACAAGAAAGATGATACTCGTAAAAGTTCTTCTACACGGCTTGATGACAATGTTTCCATAAGACGATCTCGAATGCCTTCGCGGGGCACATTGAAAGAAACGGGGCAAGGCGATCAAGCCCATAAAAAAAAGGACGATCGCAACCGCAATAAAAAAACTCCACCAAATGTGCAACGCAAGAGTTCGGAGGAAAAAATTAAAAACCCGTATGCAACGCCTCCGTCCATTGAACAAGTGGTGGAAGAAGAAGAGGTAGAAATACCGGTGGAGGAACCTCAGAGTATAATCGATATTTTAAAAGAAAGAGATCTACTTGTACCAACAGAACCAAAAATCAAGAAATTAAAGAAGCAAAAGAAAAAGCTTAAGAAAAAAAAAATAGAGGAATTGGTGGAAACTCCAAAAGATTGCCCTTGTCCGATATGCGAATTTATGAAAAGACGTCAACTTGAACCGGATACACCATTGATCAAGGAAATGAAGGAACGGCAACGAAAACAGGAGCTGCGTGACTACTATAATCAAATGCGGATTAAGGATGCAGGCATCTGTAAACGTTACAGGGCACCACAGCACAAGGTCGATCAAATTAAATGTCATGAAAACTTCTGCGCGCAAGTCGAATTGATGAAATGCATCGAAAATGTTTTGGCTCAATACAATATGCAGGCGAAGTGCCCGAATAAACAAAACGAACAGCTACTTTGTCTACTTAAGAAAGTGCGTCAGAAATTGGACTGTGTTTCTGCAGCTATAAATGCTTAAAAAATCTGCAAGAATTAAGATGTAAAAATCAGCGAATTACAGTGAACTTGAGTGCGGCTTTTAAATATACCAAGAAGCAGCTGTATGCTGGCTTTGTATAGTTAAAAGCCGAAATCCAGTTTACTGGTATTCAGTTAAAAAATTAATTTATAAAGAAAATTAAACGAGATGCAAAGAAAATATTGATACCATAGTTGAATATACATGAAATATCATTTAAATCGAATACCTAATGATTAGTAAGCGTTCTGATTTTAATATAAAATCTAGCAAAATTAACAGTTTTTTTTTAAACGAGAAAAACGAGTATAAATCATTGATAGTGCGTGAATCTACAGCATCTACAGAAAAAAATATGTTTTCCAGCATTATAAATCAAATCAAGATCACAAAGATGCGTTTGTGGGATGTGCCGTTCGCAAGAGATGCAGCGCTTGATTTCCAAATTGGTTGCACCGCAAAGAAGTTTCCAAGTGCAGCACCAAAACGTGATATATGCAAGGAGAATCTGGACATAGTCAAGAAGATGTACAACTCTCCGCGCAAAAAAAAACCTAAAATTTTGACTGCGCCATGCCATATAAGTGACCAAACTCCGCTAAACGTTGAAAATAAAAATTTGGTTCTTAATCAGCGTTCTTTAAAGGCGCTTATAAAGCGAAGATTGAGTAGAACGGACAAAGATTGTAGTTGCGGCTGCAACTTCAAGCCGAACGTTTATATGTGCAGACCGAAAATCGAAGAGTATCCGCTGGATCCGTTCTATGATGAACTTAAGTATTGTTTCGAAAGACCAACCGAAAATCGTAACGACGAACGAATTATTTATGATAAATGTTGTAAAAAACTATTGCGCAAACGTTTGAATAAGCAACGCATCTGTGAAAGTGGTGCAACGAGAAGACGCAATGTAGCAGAATATGAAGTTACCGCGCCACGAGATAGCAAAGAAATGAAACATTTTAAACGTGTAATGCAAAAAAATGAGACTGCATTGCAGGAAGGTCTCAAGGTGCCCAGGGGAAAACTTATTAAATGGCATGAGTTAGATGAGCGCGAAGATGAGCGCAGTGCTAAGCGCAAAATACTTTCCGATTTGTTCGTTGGAGAGAAAGAAATAAGTACAAAAGAGTCTGATTTAGATATAAAAACTATACAGCAACCCAAGATTTATAGCTATAAGCCACCTACAAGAAAGGAAGTGCTTTTGAAGGATCACTCAAAAACTTTTACTAAGAAAGAAAAAATGCAAAGCAAATTGCACAATCAGCATGTTACAATGGATCATACCACGAAAGAAGACGAAGAAGACGAAAATCGTAAAAAACTTTTGAGACCTTATACCACCAAAATACCAATACAAGAAGAAGAGAAAAATCAGAAAGTATTGCTTAGACCATCAACAACAACAATAAGAAGAAGTAAATCTTCTGAAACTCATAAAAAATTACGTAAACATGTTAACAAAAATGCTAATCTGAAAACTTTATCCAAAGCTACTGAACATGTACAACAAAAACTTCCAAAATCTAAAACATCAATAAAAAACCAAAACCGAAAACTTAAGATTAGTTCGTCTGATTGGATTTTACGAATGGACAAAAAAGCAAAACGAAAACGACGCAAGTTGACACCTACTGATCAACCAGAATATAAACCAGACTCTATTGAAGCAAAAAGTAAATTGAAAGAAGTACCAACCGATGTAGAAGAAGAAAGGCAGGTTGAAGAAAAATGGCATCTGAATGTTTACCATTTACAAAGGAATAAAGGAGCATACAAAAAGCCAGATAAAAGTCGAAAATCGAGAAAACTTGAGCACGCAACTGGAGATAATTTATCAATAATCACGTGGCCAAGTGCTACCGATTCTTCGCAGTCAATAATTTCGGAAAAGAGAAGTGTCAAGTTGCAGCCCACTGTGGCGACCAATAGAAAAAATAAGATAAGGAAAAAAAAAATTAAGTCTAAGCTGATAAGTATGCAAAGTGAAGTGATGTCGGATGAGGAACACTTGATTACGGAAATGAAACCACCCAGACGGTCGACAGCTATTAGTAAACGTTCGAGTAGACCATACCGATCAAGCGCTGCTACTACAACGCTGTCATCAGAAATTTTAACCGATCTAACAATCACAAGTGAGAAAACAAAAACTGAAAAAATTTTGTCAACAGAATCCTCAAATATAGCTAAAAAAGCCATATTAAAATCTTCAAGTGCATCAAGAAGCTCTAAAAAGGAGAAAATGGTAACACATCCATCATTTGTTCGGACTATACGACCAGCATTTTCGACGCAAATGCAATTTGATGATGATGAAGGAACAAAGTTGAAAAAACATAGTGGTGGAGCGCTGTCGCAACTCTCCTTAGATTCTTTGTACGACACAGCTTCGTACACTGAATTTTTAAAATATCTGCCATTACTTGACTTGGATAATCCCAACAGAGAAAGACGCATTACAAATAGTAATATTTCCGAATATTTAAATGGAGAGGAAGCATTGGAGCGTGAGAGAAAACGTTTTCAGAGGCGTCAATGGGAGTTGATCAAAAAAGATAAAATAGCTAAGAGTTTAAAGTTAGATGAGCTAATGCAGGTGATGGAATCGTACAAAACTCCCTCATTGACGGATACGCTGAAAAAAGAAAAGAAGAAGAAGAACAAGAAGAAGAGTAAGAAACCTAATTACCATCGTAGAGCTACGTTTAGAAGAAAATTTAGAACAACTGTGGAAAGACTTGAATTGAAATACCTACCTCCCGTGGTAGATAGTCATGATTCACTTAGAGGCACATTAACCATTGATGAACTCGAAAACTACAATTTAATCGAACCACTCAAACCTATATACATACGTAGATATTCTGCACTACGTGATCCCGAAGAGGTGCAGCGTAGAATGAAAGAAAAGAAAGAGAAAAAACAGAAAAAGAAGAAAATGAAATCAAGAAGATCGTTCGCCGCGAGGAAGATAGGAGCGGTACAAACGGAAAAGAAGGGCAACTGCGATTGCGAGCTTTGTAATTTTATGAATCGTAGGCAACTGGAACCAGATACGCCACTAATTAAGGAAATGAAAGCGAAAAACAAGAAAATGGAACTTAAAATGTATTATCTCAAGATGCGTAAAGCCGAGATGGAGTTGAGCGAGACGCGCATTTGCCTAAAATGCGGCCGCCACAGGAATGATGGTAATCAAAATTCCGGTGATATGAAAAACGTGGCATTCGATTCGGAACTTTGTGCTTGTGGTAATAAATTCGACATACGCCATGCTTCAGAGGTGTTTGCATGTGGTAACACCGGTGCATTATAGCTGCTACAGCTGTTAGAATGCTGCATATGCGGATATTTTGGCCGCTACAGCTCCTGCGCTTATAGTTGTACTGCATAAATTTATTTTCAATGATTTATGGAATACAATTATAAGCCCAAGAGCGCAGATTTTTAATAATTTGTTTATTTAAACATTAAAAAATCTTTATTTTTGAAAGATTAATAAACCTTGACATAAAATTCAAAATAGTTTAGTTATTATTTTGATTCGAAATGTTAGGCTCTTGGGACTTTGGGAAGTTGATAAGTCAAGTAACAGGCACAGATTACTACAAATTTCTATCATGTAACACATTAAATGGCACCGAGCCGAGTCACTGTGCACCTGGCCGTGATGCCTTCCGGCATAGAAAGTGTGCACCTTTGAAACCCATGTACCCAAATCTGCAACGCCACTACAAAGTCGATGATACTGCAACTGAGTGGTTTCTCAGATACAAGAAAAACAAGGACGAAGCTGCGCAAGTTCAGCTGAAGCCCAAGCTTATATTACATAAGCCCTTACGTTGCATGAAAATGCGGCAATGTGCCTATATGAAGATGCAGCATTTGTCGCCTGAGTTCTATAAACTGCTGAGAATGCAACAAGATAAAGCGGGTACCGGCCTATGTCGAAATTGGCCGCGTCGCTATTTGACAGAAAAGCCAAGCTTATCGTATTACAAATTTGATGCGGCTGGCAAGTCTCGACATGTGCGTCCCGGCATTGATACCGCTGCACCAATTGCTTTTCCATGCAAGAATAAACATTGCCCCAGGTTGTTGAATAAACTAGATCATGATCAAAGATGTTGCTATGCTACGCCGGAAGTAAAAAAGAAACCTGAACGTGGCTACTCTTCAGAGAGTCTTGATGTCTTTTGTGGCTACTTGTCTGCTCCAAAGGGTCGTGTCGAGAAGGGTATGCTTGTTGATACTACAGAGGGTGGTAAACATAAAAAGGTCAACTTTTTTATGGAAGTAAATTGTTTTGAGTCTGATAAAGATAATGCGGCTACATCAAAGAGATCATCGAAAAGTGGTAGTAGAAGTTCAAGCAGTGATGATGAACGCAAGCAAACGAAGAAAAACAAAAGAGAATCAGCTGAAAGTTATAAAGCGCCCTCTGCTGAAGGTAATAAAGAAGATTCAGAAGAAGAAGCCCAAGAAAAAAAAGAAAAAGAAAGAGACAAAGAGAAAGAGAAAGAAAAAGGAAAAGAAAGAGACAAAGAGAAAGGAAAAGTTAAAGAAAAGGAAGCAGCAAAAAAAGAAAAACGCACAACGATATCCGATAAAAGAAGAGCAGATGAAACGAAAGAGAAAAAAAATGATCAGCAAAACCAAGAAGATAGCGAAAAGAAAGATGGCAATCGAAAGAAGGATGCTAGAGTTGAACATTGTGAAAAAAGCGCTCTGTACAAAGTTTTATGTGAGTCATACTACCAAAAGACTGGCAAAAGGCATAAAAGATGCTCAAGACGGCGGAGATCACCATCACCCACTACTCGACGTACATCGCAACGCTCGTCGAGACATTCGTCCCGGCGCTCATCACCACATGGTTTCTATGAACAAATGTATTGTCATCGGAAAGTATTTGTACAGGAATCAAATTTACCGGAAGCTGAGCTCAGCGCTGAACAAGGTAGGTACAGAGCTGATCAGGACTGTAGCGGATTCAGATCGTTTGTAAAGCGTTGCGACTGCTCTTCACAGCCAGGAATGCAACAGATAAATACAGATGAAGAAAAGGAACAAAAATATGATGAACAAAATGATAAAGAGAAAACCCAAAGCACTGATGATAATGACGAGACTGACGCAGAAACTGAAGAGAATGAAGCTGGAAATGGCAAAGAAGCAGCAGAGAGTAATAAAAAGAAGAAAAAGCATAAAGAAATGGAAAATTGTGAATGCAAGGAAACGGCGCATGAAAGAGCCCACAGATTACAAAATGAAAGAAGTGCAAGAAATGACAAGAATGCAAAGAAGACAAAGAAATCAAAAAAAACGAAACGCAAAAAGTCTAATAAATGTATTTGTTCCGAGGAGTTGTTATCTGAAAAAGTCGAAGAACCAAAAGAAACTGAACAGCCGGAAAAACCGGTTTATGAAGAACCTGAAAAGGACCCATGCGAACGAAAACAGCCACGTTTCTTTTTATGGTCAAGAGTTTCAGATATTGAAGATACAAATTTTAAGTCAACGAAGAATAAGAAGCGTGAGCGCAGATCCGCTCAACCGGGGACGGAAAATACTGAAAACGAAAATGACCGGAAAAAAGATATGCAGAGAGAAAGTACTGCAAATTCCGATGAAAAGAAAAATGAAATCTCCATTAATGAGCAATATGATACGGAAGAAGAGCGATCTGAGTATAAAGAGACGAAGAAGCATGATTCCGAGGTAAAGTCAAGATCAAAAAGGCGGAATCATCCAAAACCAATTTGCATGTGGCTAAAGCGAACTAAAAAAGAAAACGAAAACAAAACAACTGAAACCAAAAAGGTTGAATCCAAAGAATCACCACATGAAAGATCGCGTAGGCAGCAGGAAAAAAATGAAACAGATGACAACCAGGCAAAGCAAAATCAGACCAAGGAGTCTGATTCCGAGGCAAAGTCAAGGTCAAGCAAGCTAAATCATCCAATACCGATTCGCATGTCGCAAAGGCGATCAAAAACAGAAAAATCCTACGAAGCCAAGACAACTAAAAAGGAAAACGAAAACAAAAAGGTTGAGTCCAAAGAATCATCTCATGAAAAATCAAGCAGACAGCAGGAAAAAAGTGAAATAAATGACAAACAGGCAAAGCAAAATCAACAAAACAAATCCAGATCTGATTATAAAGAGACGAAGAAGCATGCTTCCGAGGTAAAGTCAAGGTCAAGAAGGCGGAATCATCCAAAACCAATTTGCATGTGGCTAAAGCGATCAAAACCAAAAAAAAAAGCCTACGAAGCCAAAACAACTAAAAAAGAAAAAGAAAACGAAAACAAAAAAACTGAAACCAAAAAGGTTGAATCCAAAGAACCACCTCATGAAAGATCGCGTAGGCAGCAGGAAAAAAATGAAACAAATGACAACCAGGCAAAGCAAAATCAACAAAACAAATCCAGATCTGATTATGAAGAGACCAAGGAGCCTGATTCCGAGGCAAAGTCAAGGTCAAGCAAGCTAAATCATCCAATACCGATTCGCATGTCGCAAAGGCGATCAAAAACAGAAAAAGCCTACGAGGCCAAGACAACTAAAAAAGAAAACGAAAACAAAAAAACTGAAACCAAAAATGTTGAATCCAAAGAATCATCTCATGAAAAATCGAGCAGACAGCAGGAAAAAAGTGAAATAAATGACAAACAGGCAAAGCAAAATCAACGAAACAAATCCAGATCTGATTATGAAGAGACCAACAAGCATAATTCCGAGACAAAGTCAAGGACAAGCAGGCGTAATCATCCAAAACCAATTTGCATGTGGTCAAACCGTCGATCGAAACCCGCGAGAGCAAGACCAGTCGAAATAGCTGAAAAAGAAAAGGAAAACAAAAAATCTCAACCCAAAAAAAGATCGAAAGATACTTCGCAAAGACAGCAGAAAAAAAAGGAAGCCAGTACATCGAACAGAAAAGATTCCAAAAACAAGAATCAATATTCACAGCAGTACAATGAAAATGAAAAAAGGCAGCATCGAAGAAATACGTCTAAGCAATCAAAGGCTAAACAACATCAAAAAAGCGATAAAACATCAGAATCCGAATCAAAATCACAACCAAGTAAAAAAACGAAAGAGCAGTCAAGAAGATCCATAAATAAGGACAAGCCAAATAAAGAAGACAGTACCTATTCCGATTCCGAATCAAATTCGGAGCCTACATCGAAAAGCCAGCCGAACAGAGCTGAAAACAAAACCATATTTCCATATTCTTCAGATGATGTACATCCGAAACCATATTGCTATATATGGTCACAATATGGATCTACAACAGAGGAAGAACAACCGGTCGAGAAAGTCAAACAAAGAAAACAAGTCAAACGTAAAAAATTTGTACCGACTTCTAAGCAAACTGCGCATAAAAGATCACACAGGCTGCAGGATAAAAAAGATGCTAGCAAGGATCAAAACGCTAGGCGGTCTAATAAAAAAGGAACGACACCACCCGCTAGAAATAAACAGCAACAAAGCACAACAGCAACGCATAACAAAAAATCGTGCAATTCGAACAGTTGTGCACAGAAGAAGCACGCAGATACTACAGAAAGCGAAACGAACAATGAGAAAAAACGAAGAAAATCCATAATGAAAAGTCAAAACAATAATAGTTCCGGTTCAGATAGACGGAAAAAATCAGTAACCTATGAAATGGTTCCATACGAGGATAATAAAAAAGCGCAGAGTCAACGGGATGACATAGCAAAAGATTATTGGTTAATTGTAAGACCATCAGATGTGGATCTTAAAGAGCCAGAAGAGAACAAAGCAAAGAAGGATGAAACAAAGAAAGAAAGAGAAAATGGAAAGGAAAAGGAAAAAGAAAAAGAAGAGGTGGAGACACAAAATAAACAACAAAAAAAGGACAGAGAAGAACAGAAACCGAAACAGAAACCGCAACAAAAATCAAAGCATTCTCGCAAAGTAATACAAACGAACACGGATTATTGTGCCTGCACGTGCGACAGCCAAAGCAGCATGCAGAGTTTTGGAGAATCTGATGAAATACGAAGCGCAAGTGGCAGAAAGAATAGGCGATACAAGGAACATGATTCCAGAGAGCAACAGCAACAACATCGTTATAGGCCGATATACTCTTGTGATCCAAGATGCTCGGCCAGACGCTTCACTGCAGGTGATCAAACATGCTCACAAACGGAAAGTAATACCTCAATTAGTTCGCTGCGTGAACGGTTAAAGAAACCCATAAGTATATTAAAGACACATTGCTTTGCAACTAGTTTTGCAGCTAGTTCCTTACAAAAGAAGCCAATGAAACGTGTACACTATAGTGGCGTGGAGAGTGATTCTAGCAGTGAAGCACCCTCTAGAAACTCTTATGTGTTGAAACGTCCAAGTCGTCGGTATTGTGAGCTAGCTAAGAGCAAAGTACTAATTGATAAGCTTTCTTCGTCGTCGTTTGAATCGGTGTCTCGGCATCAAAAATCCTTCAAGGAGCACAGCTTCTGGCGTAGCATCAAAGGAATATGGAGGCGGCGCAGTCAATCGAAAGATAGCCATTCCAGTGCGTAGTGGAATTATTTGTGCTTGTTTGATTATTTGATGTAGCATTCGATATGCCGCACTTGCCAACTCTGTGCAATTTATATTTCAATTCTAAATTCTGTCATTTGAGGCATAAACTGTACAGTTTGACAGGAAAATAATTGATTTATTAAAATCCCTTCAAAATTCTTCTTGGCTGCATATAATGAATATTGAAGTTAGGCATGGGAGAAAAGTTGCATCCGCCATTGTTGCGAGATAGAATAAGCAAGCATATTTCCACTGCCAATATCACAACCGTAGGAGCGGCTCCATATTTTAGTTGATCAACTTTTCCAGTCAGCGCTAGAATCGAAATATATTAGGCGGAAGCAAAAGGAGTCGATCTTTCAGAGCTCTGTTCAAACCTCTCTGCGGTAGGAGCCTCTGAGTGTAGGAGCCAATGATGTACAGTCCAGTCGCTAATAATAGTAGCCGGAAAGATCGCATAGCCCAGATCAGTAGCTAGTCAACTTCAAGTGTTGTTGCTTCAGAGTCGCTTTATGAGTATTATGGTCCAATAACAGATTGGATTTGTATACTGCAAATGCCGAATAAAAACATATTTTTTAGATTTGAAAAAAATGTCAACTTTAGAATTTTTTTTATTTATTCAAAACGAAGAATTTTCGGCGAAAGCATCAGAGAGCAAAAAAAAATAAATCATCCTGGTTAAAAATGAGTAACCCGGCCGCGCCCAATCATGCCACCGTCACCACACAGACTTTGCCCACGCCCAAGATAGCTATCTGTCTGCCTTTAGAACTGAAGGATGATGATCAGAAGAAAAAATACTGCTACCATGGCGGTAAATGCCGGTGTGAGGGTTGCGAACTCGCACGTCGTGGTCAGATGGACGATTTGCAGCGTAATCTTGATGCTTTCGTACCCGACGATCGACTACAATTGAAGCCAGCAATACGGCAAGCGCCAGCTAAAGTCTATTCCATGCCGGCAAAGCGAATCTCACCGGAATTTGCCAAACGTATTATCGGTCAGCACGAGAAATCACGTATGCTTAGTCCGCTCTATTATTTGCCTGATATTTACTACGTACGGGAAGCGTATAAGATGCCAGGACCAAATCATAAAGCAACACAAACCGAGATACGCATTGGACTTTATGGCGTTGATGGCTGCCCATGTGTGGACAAATCGCGTTGTTGGGATATGTAGCGGAAAAAAATGCTCGTCAAAATTAAGCGCGTTCAGTTAATCCCATTTGTAAATTAAATGCAAAAAATGTTGCAAATAAATTATTTTCTTTAGAGTCTAGCAAAAAAAAAAAAAAAAATAACAAATTTTTTTAAGGCAGGTATAGTATAGTATTGCCATTTGTCTGGATCTTTTCTCGAGACTACACGGTTAACGAGCGTTCCCTTCATTAGATCATTCTAAGTTTCATGTAGCTTTGTCTGTTTAGTCAGTCCGTGCAGATCATTGCAATTTGCATATTTTACTACTGATTCTGAACATTCTATCTGCACAATTTGCAGAAAATGTTTTGATCTATGAAGACAACTAATCTCCAGCTTAGCAGAACAAAGGGCAAACTCAAGCATCTTTTTTTTTTCTTAGCTAATTACCTAATCTAATTTATAAAAACTTTTAATGCAATTAATTAGCACACGAATATAACTTAGCAAGGATGTTAAATATATTTTCAAAAAGCCGTCATAATCATGCATATAATATATAAAGTTTCTCTCGATTTATCTAAATGCCTGTCTATGTTGCGCCGCAGCATGTCGCATAAGTTGCAAAGTTTGCGTTAGTAATTAGAAGTAAGTTCAAAAGGAGCGGAAGTAGCTCTATGCAACAGGCGTGCCCCATGCGACACAATGTCGTTGGGCTGAGCTGCCTTGGCAACCTAAATCGCATAGATTAAGGTTGCAATCTGACAAATTGTACTCTAGACTGCGGCATGAGCCTGTTTGCACTTTGCACTTCGTGTGCATGTGCGCGCAATTAAAACTTCGTCTCGCAATCAACTCAAAAGGGAAATTGGCAAATTAAAGCAATTATTGTACTTACTCGCTTGAATTTCGATTTAAACGTAAGCCGTAAACTTTGAAATACTACACAAAAAACAAATCTTTTTCACATAAAAAATTATTTTGTTCAAAAGAAAAACAGATAACTGCAATCTAAACCTTTTATGGGGCCATCATGAGAAACACACGCATCGATAATAAACATAAATTAACAGAACAAAAGCGTGCTGCATGGCCGATTATAGCAACAAAAGCAAAAAGTAGACAAGAGCAAACAATATAGTCGTAGTATTGTATTATACACCTCTATATATGGCTAACCCTTATGCACAATACTATGTTGGTCTTAGGCACAAGGAAAAAAAATGCGGCAAAAAACTTTCATCAAGTTTTTATCAATGAATCCAACACACACACACACACAGGCAATGCTATCTTTTGCTTATTTTTTTTTTTTTTTACAGATGAACAGAGTAACATACATACAGAAGGTGTGAAAAAAACTTCGTTGACTTCGAAGCTTTTATGCCCTACAAATGTTTTATCAACTGTTTGACCATTGCATAACATTATATTCCAACTCGAATACTACTACAAGCGACTCTACGCGATTCTTTTGTAAATAGATTACAGTTCGCAATGTTTCTGTAAAACATAAACCAATATTTTTATTATATTTTATACATTTTTTTATTCAAAAATTTAACCAATATACATTCCGACTTCCAAGTTATACAATATAAATAAACCAGCTTTACACTTACATATTTAATACAAGCAGGATTCCGTTGTGATATTTTTGTTGGATATTTTCAAACTTTATTGCTCTTGTTCAACCTATGAACGAACTAAAGTGAAAACTGATTTAATAAGCATAATAAAAATGATGAAGGGTATAAGAAAAAGCAACAAAAAAAAAAAAAAAACAAAAAAAATGTGCGGAAGTAATGAGACACACACATCGGAATACATGCGGACGAGACATGTCGCTATCATGTAGTAGTAAACCGAAGAACCAAATGGTCTATGCACCATTTTCGAGTAAGAGTACAAAAAAACTGCTAGACAAAATGGCTAAACATGCGCGCATACATACATATGCCATATGCATACATGTGCGTGAATATTCTGCTGCTTCGCCATTTTCTTTTATTTTCTGTACGTTGGTAGGTAGTATAAAATTATGATTATTATCTTTTACATAATTTAACAAAACGCTGGACAAAAGCGCAGACAATGAACGCAAATTTACTATATACAATAGCTCTCTGACATTATCATATATTGTTGATGTTGCTGCTGTTGCCCTATATTCTTTGTTATGGCAGCAACAAAGTTTTATTATCATCATCTAAGTATGCGAATATTTTATGTGTTGATGGCGTGAATTCTATCTCTAGCTACATAAAGGTGTACCATGAAATCTTTTTGGTACAATAGAAATTTAATATTTATAAAAGAATAGATCACATGTAGATGACGTTGTTGTATGCTGAAATACAAATTAATGTACACGAAGATGTAAGACATAAAACGGTTAAACTAGAACTAAAATACGCTTTGACTAATATTGCTTTCATGAATTTGACTGACGCTAACAATCTGTGTCTAAATTGAGGCATGTATTTAATGTTAATACGAAAGATTGGCGCTGAGCTTTGTTGTTGGTGAGGGAAAATGTCAAAAGTAATTTGAAATGACATACCCATTGGAATCATGAGAATGCAACGAAAGGAACTGCATTGCTTTCCCGAAGTTGCTCATCAATCTTTTTATTACAAGTTTTGGTTCATTTTAAGTTCAAGTTGCTTCTTTTTAATGATTTTTGTAGTCAGCCAAAATGGTTTTAAATTTGCATCAAGTTTGGAAGCTTATGTTTACAGCTAAAGTGATTATACATTAAAAATTGATTGTCTCGTTCTAATCCAATGATCCTGTTCTATATTTAGAGTATAGTAAAAATGTTTCAATACTTTCTTTTTCCATACTGGCATGTGCTTAGCTGACAACAATTCCCGAAATATAATTTGAAAAGTTTGTAATAAAAATGTCAACTGTGAATGGGTTACCTTTATATAGCATAAACTTGAATGTATTTTTAACGTCTGCCGATTTATATGTGCAACAATATGTATTTTAATATGACTTCATAAAAATCGAATATATTTTGTAGCTTCGTCTTAATCTTAAGCAAATAAACCTGCTCAAATGATTGTCGAACATAAATGAGCTTAATGATTTTTTTATAGCATTAAGCATAAACGTATTGCAGTGAATTTGTTTACGTTTATCTGTGCATGAGGCTAAGTCAGGAATTTGTACTTTACACGCAGAATTTCTCACTCAGAAGCAGCATAATGGAGCAAACAATGTTCTGAGCTGTAAGACACATCAACGACTCGTTATTACGCTTGATAAACTTAATGATGAGGACGCCGGACGTTGAGTCGATGCGCCTCATGGTCGAAAGTCGCTTTAAGTAGCAGTCGGAGCAGCAGCAACAGCAGAGGACCAAGTCAAATGCTATAAAACTGATGAAGCATAAACATGAAATTTATGTGTTGCCGCCCAACAGCGATAACAGCAACAACAGCAAAAACAACTAGGACATGAAAACATCACCGAAGAATACTTAGGCAAACTTATGGTAATCAAAAAGCGTATAAGCTTCATTCCCATGGCGTCTAATGCTGTACGGCCAAGACAGAGACCACTTGAGCATTGAAAAGTCATTACATGCTGGCGGCCAGCAGATTCGTTACTTTTCTGCTCGATATAGCAATAAGAGTGGGGCAAATTGTTTTTGTATTTGATATTTTTTTTTTTTTTTTTTGCTGAAAGACTGTCAGACATATCAAGAAATTAGGTAGGAGTAATCACAATGAAATGGCTGACACTCAAACAGCCTAGAAGTGTGCTACAAAACGCTTTAAATTGTCTGGCATTTTGTTTCACTTTGATTTTTTAAATTGCGTTTTATTTCACCGGCAGGAATTTAAGAAGTGGAATTATTTATTTATTAATCTACAATTAGACTTTAAATTGATAGACGCTGCTTTGAAGAATATACCGGATATTCTGGCTTTTATATGAGCCTGCTCACATTGCAGTTTAAAAGAATTTTGTCAAAAAGTCAAGTTGAGCAAAAGTGTTGTAGTCATTCTTTATAGTGATTTGAGTTCATTGATTAAAATGATTGGTCAGATGAAAATTCGCGTGAATGATATTAGAACTTCGGTGCTAACGATATTAGCATTGGTTGTTGTTTTTGGTTTACTTTGTTTACAGAGTAGTTTTTTTTGTCGTAATCAAAGGTCTTCACGGAACAAATACTGTTCCGTACAAACATATAAGCGCATGCTTCATCTGTCTAAATCTCTCTACCATAATTTAATACAACGAACCAACCCACGACACAAATCTGGACAACATGTTCGAAGAATATACATTTATTTGAATAATCTTTCGAATAAGACATCGTCTCGTTAGTAAATCGGCTTATGTGAACTTGCGAGCCTCTCACTAAGTATTACATATTTCCATTCATGTTCTTTTCAATAATAATTTTAGCAGATTTTCCATATCTTAATGTTGCTTTTATATGTCTCAATAAAATATTTTATATAAAATAATAAAGATATTTCCATCAGAGCATATACATACAAGTAGTTGTCTTACAGAATCAAATATCCAATTGTTCAAGAGTCGAGCTAAAGATTTATCTCATTTTAAATATTTATAAAATATTTATAAAATAGTAAATTTTGCTTAGATTTTTGTTTTGATCGAAGCTTTTTAGTGTCCGCATGCCAAATATTGATTTTAAAAATATGCTGAAAGTAATTTTTGCCAAGCATACAAACCATGTTTATACGAGTAGGTGCACATTCAAAATTACGGTTGAGAGAAGAGGTTTTGCTGCAGACTAGTATGCTCGACTTTGTGATGCCTTATAACTTATATAAGGCTATTTATTTGAACTAAAGATATGTACGAGGTTATATTCTATAATGAACTGTTATGGATCTATGCTGAAGATTTATGCGAAGTTAGCAGTTTATCTTCTATTTCACCACTAATTCTTTAACTATGGTGAAATATGCATATGAATGCAATGGTAGGATTTTTTTAAGGTTTCAGTTGCAGCAAGAATAGATTTACACCAAGATAATGAAAAATGAAGAAATGTATTATGAAGCACTGTAGCATGTCTATAACATATATTTGCTTAAGCTTATTATATCGTCTGCCTTTTTGGTTACAGGGTATAACAAAAAGCAACAAATATCTCAGAAGCAGAAGCCATGCTCTTTTCTCGTCCGCTCGTAATTCGATTTTCAGGCTTCGGTCAGCAAGTGTGACAGTCCTGATAAGCGAATTCGTTGTCATCGCATGACTTGCTTTCGATGTGCTACTGTGGCAACTAATGAGTGCGTTTGGGACAAGAAATTTTTCAATTTTTGAATTTTGGCAAGATACAGTTTTTCTTTGATATTTTCAGTTTATTTTCAAGTTTTTGTACACAACGGAAAGTTGATGAAAAGCCACAAATCAAGCACAAAACAAAAATGTAAACTGGCAAATAAATCCTCGTCCTGTACACAACTCGCAGCGGAAAATGAGGAAAATATATAATATTGTACAAGAGTGCATACAGAATGAAGAGCAGAAAAGTAATTTTCTGAAAAAGTAAATGAAAAGTTTTCATAAAGTTTTGTTGCGTCGTTCGTTAGCTCAATAGTTGGTAGCGAAATTCGACTCTTGTTCGCTTTGCTGCTGATTTGACAGTTTGTTTTGCATTGCAAACGGACGGACAGCTGACAAATAATATTAAGAACTCATTTTGAAAAAATATTTAAGTCAAGCAAAATAGTTGATTATCATCTATCAAAGTTGCAGTGACAAGAAATAATAAATGAAAAAAAAAAACCATTTTAATTACGCTTGCATTTATTTACTCGCTGACATATTGATTTGTGCTTGCTTTGCATTTAGCTGGATTCATTCTTTAAGCATTGCTTTTGAGCGTTTGCAGCGGTAGCTGCATCCAGCAGTTGTCCTTTCGCCTTCAACGTCTGTAAGCGAAAGCTGTCCTTGTACGTGGTCAACATATGCGCCTGACAATACTCTCGATCCGGTAATTTTATATTCGATTTAGAAGATTTCATCAAATTGGCAAATGTGCGTTGCCGCATGCCGACGAAGTCCTGAGTTAGTAGTTTCTTTTCGCTAGTCTTGAAGTGCGACTTGTATATACTTTCATGAGTTTCGCATTTCTTACGCTGATTCTTATCGAGAATTTGTTCGTTCGATTCTTCGGCGTAGCGTTTGTCAAACCAACAACCGATCAGTACATCTTTTGAATACTTTTGACTAAAAGTGGCACAGCTATCATCACGCGCGGCTGTTGCAGGCACGACCAACATAATGAAACAATATTTTTTATTGAATAGAAATGAAGAAACGTTTTGCCTTTTTGTAAAATATAAAAGTAAAGCAAACGAAACACGTTTTTCGAAATGAACTACAGAAATTCTGGCATTAGTTGTAGGCTGAAACTTAGGTCAAAACCTACTTTATCAAGTAAGACAGAATTTTCTGTAAACATTTTTAAAGAACTCATTTAAGATACTTGATCATAGTAGCGTCTATCAGGCGGAAGCGTTCAACATGTGCTATTCGGACTGTCAAGAACTAAATTCGAATAGCAGGAGTTTTTCTGCTTGAACGACATATGGGCAAATCCCAGAAACAGTCCACCAGCGAACAATTTTTGAAATGAGCCTTTTGTTATTTTCTTTTATGTAGAACAATAGAGTAGATATCTAATTTTAAAAATTTATAACAAAAAAAACATTTCGATGTTTATAAATACAAAAGTTATTACCAAACCCAACCCAACCCAACCTCGGTGTTGTTACTTTTATACCAAAAATTAACATTTTTTCGGTATACATAATATATCATTATTGTTAACATAGAAGATCGGACAGATAGCTATATTAAGGTTTGTTTAATTCTCTTCAAATTTTGTATAACAGTTATTATGTTTCTATTTTGGAATAATTAAAATTAGGTATGAAACGTCAAGACCAAGCGTTGTAGCGTGCGTTACGGAAATTAAGGTTTTTTTATATTGTTAGTATAAAAAAATTTTTTTTTTAAGTCGTCTATAGTTCTAAATCATATCTATTTTTTACTTTTAAGTTTATTTAAAAACAAAGTTCTACATATTTTTTTTGGTTTTTTTTTGGCAATTTAATTTCTGTAGCGTGCGTCACGATTTCAGTTTTGCCTAAAAAGAGCAGCAGTCCGTCCGTCCGTATGAACGAAAGAATCTCGGAAACGGTAATAGATAGAGACTTCGTGTTTTCTGCATTGGACTAGGACTTCTCCGGAATTTTACAAGTTTATTTTAAAATTTTGCCCCTCCTCCCCTTCCCCAAAAAATCACCACCTAGACTAAAAATTTCTTCGGCACAAAAAATGCGTTGAAGATTTGATAGATGCTCTTGTGCCTTTAAATAATATTAATCGGCTCGATGAGGTTACAGAATGGAAGAATTGGCGAATGATTGATAAACGCATGGTGCTCAGCCAAACAAAAGGATCTATTTGTGATTTAATAAAGGAATTGGAATTGCAGTTACCTATTTTAAAAATGCATACTTTTGTTAAGAGAGTACAACAAAAGTACTTTCAAAACCGAAAAATGTCTATTGGAAAAGATGAAGTTGTTTTACAAGTCGATTTTGCAGAAAACTATCGGCTACTGAATCAGAACGAAATTCAATCGGCACATTTTTGTTACACCCAAGTGACCATTTTTACTTGTGTTGCCTGGTTGCACAGTACCACAAAATCATTTGCAATCAAGAGCAACCAGTTATCACACAATAAATTTGATGTATATTGCTTCCTTAAGCTAATAATCAAAAAAATAATTAAAAAGCATCTTCATATTTTCCGATGGCTGTGCAAGTCAATTTAAAAACAAATTTATAATGTCAAGTCTACCGCATTTTAGAAAAGAGTTTAACGTTAGCCACTTTGAGTGGAATTTTTTTGCAACTTCCCACGGAAAGGGAGCAGTTGATGGAATTGGAGCTATTGTAAAGCGAAAAGTGTGGCAAATGGTTAAAGCTAAAAATCTAATTCTGAGTAACGCCAACGACTTTTTTAATTTGGCAAAAAAACATATACGTGGCATTTCCATTTTATATGTTAGTGGCCGATATATAAGAAATACTACTGGTTTTCTTTCGGAGAGATGGGCAAACATAACGAGCATACCAGGAATAAAAAGCAATTATTATTTTGCATCATTTAATGAAAATGAGCTCGAAATGGCCCTTACGGTAGACTCATTTAAGAAAAAAATTTATTTATAAATTGTTCATTTTTTAAAACATTCATTATTTCATATAAATTCATTGTAAACATATTATATTACATAAATTCATTAAAACATACATATATATATTTCATAACATATTTCATAACTTCATTTAAGTTTCAAAAAATAAAAAGGTTAACAAAATTGAGAGTTAAAGAATTATTACCCAAACAAAAAAAAAAAATTTGGTTCTATTTTCGTAGCGCACGCTACATTTTTTCTACCATGGAAAAAATGTAGCGTGCGTCACGTAACGTGCGTCACAATCGTTCACGGTGTTTGCTAAAAAACCATAAACTTTTTCGACTCCAAATAAGCAAATTCTTAATTCTATTATTCTCAGCTTTATTTTAGATATTGGATTTTGTGTACTTTATTATGCATAATTCGCTAAAAATTACAAATGAAATTGAAAATTTAAAAGTAACTTCCATTTTGTGTAGCGTGCGTCACAACACTTTATGAACAATTATTTCGGAAAAGGTAAAAGTAAAGAAGCTATATTACATGTCATTCGAAAGTACACTTCAATCCCTCTATGCACTATACTAAAGTTCACGGTATATCTTCTAAAAACCCAAAAAAATTTTATAAAGTAATCTACAAAAGCGTACGAATGTAACGTGCGTCACGCGAGATTTGCCCATATGAGAAATATGAGAAATATGACACATATGTCAAGGTCAGCCCATATTGTAATAATACTCCCAAACAATCCTTCGATTTGGTACAAGTTATCTTATAATAGAGCCAACATGGCTTCGCTTATTGTGATTTCACATTTATTAAAACTTATGCAGCTGCCATTTGAATACAAAACATACATAAAGGCCACCAAGGTATATAATACAACTTTATGTGGCATGCATCTTATGTTTATTGTGAAGACACATTTTCCAGTAAATTTACATAAATGCGTTGAAAAGTTAATTTAACTGCTGCAGTTCATGTTGTCTACAGCCGTTTGCCAACAGCTCAAAGAAAAACTTACACATACACAGAAACATACACACTCGCACTCGCAGTCAAATAGACATTCTTGAAAGCCTTTTAGCGTTGCAGTCACCTCTCTTTCTATAAATATATACACATATATAACATATATTTTGCTCTCTTCCACACTGACAAGTGTGCATTTGGCAAGCGGAAATGTTAAAAAATGCACAAGCAGCTGCTCCAATCCGGTGTACTTCCGGCGCCAGCGTGAATAGCAGCAGCCATTTTGTGTGCGCCGCACTACATCCGGCAACTCTGTACAAAGTAAAGAAAATGTTATTCAACGAACAGTGTAACCTTTGAATTTATTTAATTGTATGCTGAAATTTATGCAAACAGAAAAAGTGCGCAGTGCTCGACATATTTGTAATACAGCGCTTTATAACGCATTCAATGGGTTTCATGAATTTGTACGAGTATTATCCATTAAAAATTGTATTCCTTCTCTCTTAAAAAGCTTTAATTACAACTGTGAGTATATGACTTCAAAACACCCTGCAAACTCTACAAAAAAATAAATAAAACAAGAAAGTACGTTGCAGAGTGGGCTCAACTACGAAATACCTTGTTTCGAATAATTTCTATCTTGGCCTGTATGGAACATTTTCTTAGGAATCATACAAAATACATCAAATTTGGCGTTGCTAGCTATAAATTTGTATGAAGTTTACCCCTGTTATTAGTTCGAACTGAACGTATATGTATCAACGCGAAGATCAAGCAGCTCAGCAGCAAATGAGAAGTTGAGCACTCTCTCAAAAGACGAAAATTAGGATCTAAAGAATTAAGACAGTCCCGGTCATGCTGTATGACTTATGATTGAATCAGATCAAAAGCTCATAGCTCTTGTTTTAGTTTAGTAAATTCGACATTGATAAACGAAATTCTGATTAAAGCCGCATTGAAATGTGTGAGCGTGGTTTTTAATTGAATTTTTTGCTTGTAAAAATTTGGTTAAAATAAAATGAACAAGCAAAGAAAATCATCTGCGCTGTTATCGCAAAAAACAGCAAAAGAAAAAATTCACAAAATTGTCCCACAAAAATGCCAGCACGATATACAAACAGCCGAACGAGTAGCGAAATTAATTTCAAGCTTTTATCGGCTTAAGCTTATTTTCAAGGACATAAATGCAGACAGCAGACCGTAACGCAACCAAAATCCCGGCGAAGGACAAAATAGTAGCAACACCAACATTTGTGTGAGTGTTCTTGGCAAATGTTTCGCAAGCGACCGGCAAGCTAATGTCCTTTACTCGTATATAGCTTGAAAGTCGGTGAAAAACCAGTTAACCAGGTAGCTCGCTTTAGTGATGAAGTTTAAATTTCCATCAAATGATACTGTTTACCTGTGGGATTTGTACAGACTAGCTGAGTAAAATGTTTTTACTTAATTAAGTTGTCCGTTTAAAAACAAACGCGAAACTTGACATTGTACGAGAATATTCATGACTTAAGCGCTTAAAATATGATTTTTCAGTAAAATAGTGTTACTTGCCTTGAACTTAGTAGATTGCATAATACATAACATTACAACGAACCTACTTCATTATAACGCATTGACTCACGCAGTGGATCGATCAATAATTCATTAAAACGCAATACGCGTTTATTTTATTATAAAGATTGCAATGAATGAATGGATGACCGGCAGCGATATGTGATTCGTTTAAAGCATGAAATGGCAAACGCTTGTCATGGTCCCGCACATAAAGATACATTTTGCTTGAAGCACTCCAGTCCAGACTTGACTCGTGGATACCAGCATGAAGTGCGTACGACGGCAAGCGAAATAAGTTTATTTTATATTTCTTTCTGTAAATGTGATTTCTTTGTTTCATAATGTGTTTTCACGCAGTTGGCAGCACTTTGAACGGCTGCCTGTTACATTGCTGCCGCGTGTACTCACATTTTACATATTTAATTCAGATTTAAGTGCAATATAAAAAAAAAAAAACTTAAAAAGATTAAACAAAAAATATATGTTTGCACGAACAGGCAGAACAGACGTCGTGCGAAATTCATTGCGCATTTATGCAGTTTCGCGAAATGTTTTAAGGATTCCGAAATGAAAAGGACATATGAAGCTGCAAGGATTTATGCCGATGCAGCAAGCAGATAAAAAAAGCAAAAGTTTAATTAAAAAAAAAAATGACATCCAGAAATGCAATGAAGAAAGTGTAAACGTTTGAGGCTCAAGGAACAGTTATGCAAAATAAGAGAAAATTCGGTTAGCAATTTACAGTCGAAAAACAGCAATAAAAAACCTTAAAATGTAAAAATGTTTTATAGCTTCAGCTACTTTTAAAGTAAATTTAATTGCGTATGTGCAGTCACATGTGTGTATGAAATCTGGAAATGAAATATTGTACAAAAGAAAGAAAAACACAACATTTAACGCTGTACTGAAGTGTGCCAGACTTCAAGAACTGTAACTTTTAAGTTAAACATTTTTTTTGGGAAAATATTTCGATCAAGTTCCGTTTTATTAAGATTTAATAATGTTTGGTTTTTATCTAAAAAAAAGCTCCATTTTACTCTATGCAGATAAAATTTAATGATTGTTTATATCAGAGAAAATAGAACCTTCATGGGTTAGGTTTCGCTGGCTGATTTATTGAGTGAGGTCATACACAGATCAGTTGATCTTTAGTGATACCGATAATGAAAGTTTTAGCTGCCTAGGGGCAGCAGGATTTTTGTGAGTTTGGCAAATAACAGTAATTTTTTTTGACATTTTACTGGCTACCTCTTTTAGACACGCGAGCGAGCGTGTGTCAAGATGTTTTATTCTCGGTTTTTCTTGTGGTCAGCTGTTTCACGAAGACCAGTTAATTTGATGCTTGAGTTTTTAAACATTGTTCTGGATATCGTGCAATTGGTTGTGTATGCCCACTACATGCCAGCTTTGGTCTATCGATCCCTTCTAGTTTGTTATATAACGTTTGTATGGAGATTTGGTGTATATATTGTTAGGCCCTGTACCGAAGGTACAAGAGCCTATTGGTTTTGTGCAAATGTATGTAACAGGTAGAAATTATGGTCGGAGACCCCCCAAAGTTACCCCCATTATGTTCAGGAGTGATAGAGAAGTCGATATAGACATATCAGTCTCGTCTGTCCATCTGTATGAAGGAAAGGATTTCGGAAACGGATATAAATAGAGACTTCGTGTTTTTTGCATTCGACTAGGACTGCTCCGGTATTTCACAAGTTTATTTTAAAATTTCGATGGTCCATTTGAGGTTGGTTTTGGGCATCCGCTTTGGAGCATATTGCATAAAGGCATTGAGCGTTATTCTGTTTGAGTAAGCCCGGGTAAATTTTTGGATGGTAGACATTTATCATTGGCTGCAGTGCTTTTGTAGGAGTGAACTTTAACGCTAAACCTAAAAGCTTTAGGTATGTGGTCTTCTATTGCATTGTAGATCCAATGCTTTGGGTTTGAAGAACAGCTCCACGTGCTGTTCAGCCTCTTTTACGCTGCATAGAGCGTATTGATTGATTTTGTAATCATTTCTTCTACATTGTGCCTCCAAGTCAGCTTGCTGTTCAATATTACTCGAAGGTATTTTACTCTATTTTAAACGGTTTAAACGGTGTTCTGCGTATTTGGCGTAGAAGCTTGTTGGTAAGATTCCATAGTTGGGTACGTACCTTTCTTTATGGAATGAGATTATGCTAGTAGCTATGTAGTGCTTTGGCTGCACATGACTGCTTTCAGCATGCCGTGTTAGATGGTTCTTCAACCGTTTTCTTTGCACTCCCAACTTCTTTTAGAAATGGTGCAGACTAATTCTTTATTATGCCAGATGATGTATCCGCCTGCTCTTTCACATCTGGAGAAAAATAAAGATATTGGCTCTCTTTTGGCTATTCTCTATTTTGACACTTGTACGTGATAACAAAGGTTTGATTTTTTTTTTTTTTTTTTGAGTTCATATTCCTGTCAGAAAGTAATGCACTCTTTGCCATTTTCGTAGAATAGAATGCACAGACTTTGCCATGACGCTGGATGCTTTCGGCCATTTCTCGCCAATGTGTTGCCAAAAAAAAAAAAAAAACGATACGAAAGAAATAAACGGCCATTAATTATGAAACGTCTGACACTTGCAAAGCGGAAACGTTGCAAAGGACATTAACAAATTGTTGGACATTTTTAATTATTGGCAAGCTGGCGCAACGTGCAAAAGTTATAAAGTGAAATGCAGGTAAATCAGGAAAAATAAAATTTAAAATTGTGTTCAGATATTTTGTTTATTTTTTAAACCCAATCAACAATATTATGTGTTTAGTTTCTCTTATGTTTGAGTTTTCATTGGATTTTCATCCTTTATATATATTATCGTATCTGTTTCTTTTTGGGAATTATTTCTCAAGGCCACCGTGGACTAACAAAATCAACCCGACATTGTTAAACAAACACTTTATATAAAACTATAATTTGAACTCAATAAATATTCACCAAATATGCAAAAATATTTTAAATTGATTTTAAATCCATTTATTGTTTTTTTAATTATTTAAAAAAAAAAAACCACAAAACTTTTAAATTTCATTAAAATTGCATTTTGTAAAAAATATGCAAATAAAAATATTTCATATATTTGACTTTTATATCCTTAATTTTTTTTTTTTTTTTTGCTGCTTTAAAGTTTTTAAATTAAATGTTTTACTGCATTAAATGTTGAGCGACGACCCTTAAGCGGAAACTGACTTGCACCATTTTGTACAGCACAAACAATACATTTTATGTGTATTGTTGTGAAACTAGATGGTAAAATATTTTATTAATATTTGCTATCATTTTTCTGTCAGCACACTGTTGCGAATTATTTGCATTTACGCAAAGTGTGAATAGTATAAAAGTTTAGTCACAATGTTTGCATGTATCTGACTCTCAGCGTGTATGCGTGACAGTACCGCTCTTATACAAAAACATTTAAAATTTTTTTTTTTATAAAAATGTAGAGTATGCAAATTTCAGCTCTATCAAATTTTACGTTTTATTGTTTTTACTATTATTTATCACAATACGACAATCAGCGCTGCGCCAAATAATAATTACACTAAAAGCCTACAAAATAATTCAAAAATTTATGTGCGCGCTGCATTATTCATTTATCATTTTATTAAAAAATTGTGGTAAATATTTTACTTGCGAATGTGAATAAGCATAAATAAGTGTGAATGAGAGAAAAAATCGTACATAAAATATTATAAATATTTTGCATTTGTCGCAATCGTGCATTCAAATGTGCAAGTATCGCAGAATTTATATTTGTTTTATTACAATTTGTAACATTTGATGCTCTGGAAACGGAGATACCGTGCTGAAAGTAAATATGTAGCTTCGGTTGAAAAATGAGCTTGGTGGGGTGAATCCATTCCGCTTGAATAATATTCTCATAATAAACTTGTTGCATTAAGTGTTTAGGCCGTCAGCCGATCAAGCACACAAGGGGAATAAGATGTAACACTCCGGTGTACGTGCCGCAATTGTCTGGGGGGGGCGTAATTGTTAATTTTTTTTTTTTTTGCTTGCTTTTTCTAAAAGCCTATAATTTAATGAATTAAAAGTCAAGTTGATTTAATTCATCTGATGGCTTAAATGCTCTTAAGCTGGCATTTTGTTAAAATTATTTTGTACTAATTTTTAATTTTTCTTGAAATTATATTAAAAAAAATTTCAAAATATCATGAAAAACATTTTAATGCAAATGTAGCTCATCATTTTAAAATTTAAATAAGTGTCATATTTTCAAGAAAAAAAACAAAAATCTATTGCAAACTTTTTCAGCCACTTCCTTCTTCAAATATTTATAAAAAAAAAAATATTCTCTATGTCAATATATACAGAAAAGTTTTCGCAAATATTCAACACAAATGTAAAGAACTTGTCAAGTGATTCGTTTATTTATATTGCAAATATTTGCATACAATTTCTTATGTAAATATAATGAAACAAGTAAATATCACAGTTACATAGTAAATTTATACTAAAGCTGCCATCAATTTAGTAATAGGCAGCTTGAATATACGATTTTTTCAGTGCTTGGGTTCATTACTGCCTCATTAGTTTGGGCAATAAGCTAAATCTATGTTTTTTAGCAAATAAAAGCCAATTTTGAATCATTGAAAAGTGTATTAAAACAGCCAAAAAGGTCTGAAAATGAAGAATTGGAAGTAGGAGTTGATCAAGCAACCATTTCCAGATGTTTAATAGCATTGGGATTCATTCAAAAGCTTGCAAATTGGATGCCGTGTGAATTGAAACGCTAAAAAAAGAAGTCATTTTTGCATCGAATTGTCAGTGGTGATAAAAAATGAATGCATTATAATATACCCTAGCGCAAGAAATCGTATGTTTAACCTGGCTAAATATCAACATTCACGTTAAAGCCAAAGTAATGCTCTGTAATTAGTGTCTTGTATTATGAGCTATTGAAAACAGTTCAGACGATCAAAGGGAACCTCTACCGAACACAATTAATTCGTTAGAAAAGAGCGATTGCTGCAAAAAGACCAGAATATGCGACCAAACACGAATCCATAATTTTCCAGCATGACAACACTTGGCCAAAAATAGAGCAGGAATGTAGAAAATCTATTTCGAAAGCAGTGTGTGAAAAGTTCTACGTCACCCGCCTTATAGCACAGACATGGCCACTTCTGTTTACTACTTGTTCAGATCAATGGAAAATGCTCTCACGTGAATACGCTTCACGCTTCAGAACAGGCCATGCAAAATTGATTCGATACGTTCTTGACCGCCAAGCCAGAGAATTTCTTTTGGCAAGGAATACACAAACTGCCAGAAAGTTTTTCAACATTGAATGTATAACCACATGAATTTGTGCATACTTCCAATATTTGGCTGATCTGTTTCACTCGAGTTGAAGAAGAAATAGCTAGTTCCTCCTATCAAACATATCAAGAGCCCCTATTACATATCAAAGTGGACATACTCAAAAGCCATACTCTCAATTGATGAAAGAAATACAGTGCTACAAAGGAATATACAGACGCTTGAGCATAACTACATTGTTTGCGGTTTCCGTTGAGGTTTATTTGTGGTCACTTGGAAATACATAGTATGTACTTGAAACGATAAAATATTGAATGAAGCCGTCTCTGCATGTAACTAAAATTTTATGTCACTTGTAATAACTTAAAATCTGTGCAACACTTCATCATGCATCGCTTTGAGCACCTTTAGACTCTGTGTGTTTAGCTTAGCTTAGCTTAGCTTGAGAGTGGTCGAGTATGCAAATGCAAAAGAATTTCGTAAAAGACTGAAAGGTAGGACAACAGCACTTTACAAACGCTTTCATGCGGAAAAACATAGAGCACGACTGCCAGAGCAACTGATGGCACGCAAGCCCAATGCAATAGCTTTTGAATACAACGGACAGCAGCATGGAAATCCTGGCGAGCACGACGGCATATATCCTTTTGATATTTTCATAGAAAATAATGTTGCGTGGTGCAATGTTGGTCGCCATAGAGTTTAGAGTACATACATACATAGTTTTTATATACTTTCTGACCTGATACATAACACACCACACCACACATAGTCGTGCACTTATGGCACAATGTGTGTCTGTGTGTATACTTGCAAATGCTTTGTTGTAGACAAGTGCCTTTGGTGCTTCTTGAAATACTTTAAGCTGCGTATAAAAACTCCTTTAACCCATACACTTAAGCGATTTCGCATACACATACGAGTTTATAGTAAACGTATACAAACCATAAATGCAGCACACTTTCGTTCAAGTACTAGTGTGTCTATGTAGGTGATTCAAGCTGTATATGTGTGCATACCTTCAATGGTGAAATGCTGGTCGTTTGTTAACATCTTCATTATTTCATCGATGCTGTGCATTTTTAATATTCATATGCCATGTTGGCAACACGAAAGGTGGTGAGTGTGTATCCTGTCACAACAAGAAATGTGTTTCTTAAGACATTTCGTGTCATTGAATGTTTGCTTTAACTGATTTTGCATGTACATACGTATGTACTTTATATGTCGGAAAATATGTGTCTATAGCCAACTCAAGGTGAGCATTCATGTGTAGCTGTGTACTTTGTTCAACAAATAACTTCGTACAGCATGTATCCTAAATCTATTTTATTGCTTATCATCAAAGTCTGTTGCTGCTGAAAACTGCACGTCATAATATAATAAAACAAAGAGCAAATCTGCAGTGATATGCTAAATTAAAGTATAAAAATCGTGCTAACACATACGCTTCGATAAACACGTCCAGACGGACATTCAGAAGGACTGCTTCCTAAGCAGTCATTGTAGTAAGCCTTCTTACAACGCTACGCTGTACAGATGTGTATACAGAATCACGTACGCACAGTTTTAAGTGACTGCAAATTATTCAAATAAAATTGCCAGCAGTTGAAACGGTTTTCAAATGGCAAAAGTTGTGCCTGACACAAAAAAATAAAAGTGCTACTAAGTATAGGAACAATAGGGCCAACAACCAAGCAAGCTGCTGTTTGAAATTCCGATCATATAAATGGGACACATACAAATGTAAGTACATACAAATATAGACACAAACTCATCTACACTTGAATACTATATGCGCATATGTACGCATGACGTTAGCCAGTTGTCTGAGTATGGGTGCTATATAATAAGATATACATATATGTATATATTTACATTGGCGTAGCTTAAACTTGGGGCCAGAGTGCAGGAGCTAGTTTTTATTTTATTAAACTACTATTATTATGTATTTCATTATTTTTTTTTTAGTAGAGCAGCTCCAAATTTGTTTAAAATATGACCTAACATAAATTAGAAAATAGCTAAGATTTGGAGAATTATAAACTTTGCAATTATTTTCAAATGAGTCCACACTACATTTTGTGCGGAGAAACCCATTCTGTCGAGATGTTATCTCAGTCGATGTTGGACCGTGATATAAGTAAAACGCAGTCTTAGGTATCTTCGCCTGAAAAGAAAGATCCCTCAAGTCCGGCTAAAAATTCAGGTTTACACATTCAAAGAGTTCTATTAGCCTTAATTATCGCTAATTGTAGGTGAGCCTTCATAATGAAGTCTTTGATATCTTTGAATGTCTATGATAATCCACAGCTTTGGATATAAACTGGATTTTTTGTAGAATGGCACTTGCACAGTCTTCTGAGGATTAATGCTGAGGCCTTCGCTCGTTGATTTCTTATTAATCTGCATATCTAATGACGCGGGAGGCTAGTTTGCCAAATATTCTAAGGAGGTCATCGATAATAAGAGATCATAAAAATAGAAAAATGACACCCCTTTGCGAACACCTTTTGTTGGCTTTCATGCGAAACGAAACACATTGCCTAGGGATAACGCTATGTCACGTTGATTTAGCATTGAGTCCAGACAAAGTTGATATTATTTTGCCCTATTCTGTTCTGTCAATAGCTTGATATGTAAGCCAGATTGAGGCTAGCTCTTATGAGTCATATCATGGGATTGATCAAAGCCCCCACACAATATTTTGGAGACTGAATGGGCATAACTATCCAACGAAGCTTGTCTAATTTATAATGATATCAGCAAAACTACAATATCTTCTGTTCTGAACTCAATTAACGATAATGTATGACATCAAAGAGAAGTGTTGAATATTTCTGACAGGAAAATGATGCTAAAGTAGTTATTCTAATGTTTCGTTTTGACTCTCAGTGAAGTGGGCATCTTGTCTCTTCAGAGGTGCGACATCCTTAGAATTGTGCTTCGTTATAGTTTTAGCAGGTTTTTTAGTGCTGCTTTTGGTAGAGTTAGCAAACTTATGACTTTAATATAATCGGTTAGTGAGGATCTTTACTTATTCCACCAAACAGATCCGACGAGTAACCGTTAAATGCCGGAGCACCATATAATCTTACATTTAAAGTGAACAGATCGGATTGTTGTGTTTTCAGAATAATAGCTTAAAAGACACACATTGAACTGTTCTGCAGCTAACTCCAGTTCATTGATTGAGTTAATATAGCGCGACACAGAGTACACTTTTGATTCTACGATTTGTTTATAAAGATATTGAAAATTTTTTTTTTTTCAATCAATCTTGATCAGCTCAACAATAGGAGTGTAGATCTATTTGTGTCCGTATCTCTGTCGGGATAACTTTTCATCTAATCTCACTAAAAATCGTTAAATATTCTTATGAATTTTTACAGAGTATCTAGTATAAAAGCATTTCATCCCCTGCCTACTTCCATGCATATAGTATAAACTTGTGTGGGTGAGGGTGTTACATATTTTTATTTGCTGGCATGATAAAACAACTTGTTTACAGCAACAATAAAATCACAACTTAAGCAACTTAATGCTTTGCCGAGAGAATAAAGCATCAAGCGTACGAGTTTGTGCGTGAGCCAGGACAGATGAAAGGAAAGAACATAGAAAATGTAACATTTACTTCAGCGTTTAACAGAAGCTTTAATACGCTTTAGATTCAGATCAGATCATGTTAAATAAGAAATAAATCTTAACTTTTTAATAAGTTATTCACAAAGATCAACCAAAAGTCTTAGATCGTAGAAAACCAATTAGTTATGGTTTACGTATTAATTCTTTTGCAGGACTCAATCGGAGAAGTTTTGGCGCTACAAATGATCGACACGCTTCAGTTCTTGAGTTAGTTTAATCTTGTAAGCCAAGATCTTTATGCAAATTTTATTGAAAATATTGGTTGAGAGATTCCCAATTGCTTGGAATTAACAACTTTTAGCAAGGTTATAAATAAACAAGACTATTCCATTATTTTTTTTTTACACTCTGTCACTTTTTATATGATGAGAAATATGAAATAATAATCCAGTTTTAATTGTAATTTAAACTGCATATGTTGTGGTGCTTCAAATCCAAACAAGATAAACAAATTCAAACAATTAACTTGAAGCGTTTAAATATTTTCTGAGAGTATGAGTTGTTTGAAGTGTCTTTCTGCTTGATTATATCAAGCTTAAGTGTGACATCAATTAAAAAAAGATTGTATCTGAAACCTTAAAATAATATAATTGCAATTATTTGTTAAGCTATGCTAAGCCGTATACGTGTCGTTTATAGAATAATTTAAAAAATTAATTTACGACATGCTGCAGCAATAAATTTAGTTGCAAAACCTAACGTTTAACGATTTCAAATATTTAAAGCGAAAATGTTCAAAACTAATAAAAAAAAAAAAAAAAATAAATAAACTAAGAATTCAAAACACATTTCCTAGAACATTTTTAATAGCAACATCCTTAAGGCATACAGCGTTAAATGCCATTAACAATAAATTATGCAGATCTCTGAGTATATCGTACAACCTCAGCATGCTTCATTTTGAAAAAAAAAAAAAAGAAATTCCGTACTTTATCCAAAAATAATTTTCAATTAATCTTTAGTGGAGAAATTTATTGCTACCGTTGTCTAAAGGTTTTTTTTTTTTTTTTTCTGAGCAGAGCACTTCTCATGCCATTGGCTGTTTTCCTGGGGTGGCATTAAAAGGGCATTTGAATTAAAGCCAGCTTAGCGCTGAATCATGCGAATGGTTCCTCTGTCCATTAGACTGTCCGTCCTTCTGTCTGTTTCCGTGTCAGTGCGTATTCACCTTCGTTCGCTTGCCACTTTGACACTTTCAAATGTAGAAAGTTGTTGTGCATAAATTAAGCAAACAAACATTAAGCGGAAACAACTTTTATATGTCAGATTTTTCTTAATAAAAATAAATGATATTTTTTATGCTTTTTTTTTGTTTTGTTTTTTTTTTTTCCTTCCTTAGGCTGCCGAGTTTTATTCAGTTGGATTTTGTATTCTTATGCGCGCAAACTTTTGTTTGAAAAAAAAAATTAAATAAAAAAAAAGAAACATAATAAAATATATACAAGGGGCTAACGAAATATTTATAATTTTCTATAAGTTAAAAGTTTCAGAAATCACTGAATTCTAAAAGTTGATATAGAACCAAAAAGTTGGATTGGTAGTTTAACTTAATACTAAACTGACGGGGTACAGGAGAGTCAAATATTTTAATTTAAAGACTTCATCATTTTTAGTCTATCAGTGCTAATTGCTAATAAAGACAGCCTAAAAGGCAAACATTTAAAAAATAGAAGGTGTTCCAGAATTGACGAAATGTCATTTGAAAATTATTGGCTACCCGGAAGAAAAAAAAAAAAATGGAGACCTGAGAAAAAAATGGAAAATTCAGTAAAACTGAATCAGTTGGAGAATCTAAACACACAAATGTCAATATTAAACCTGTGCATGAGAAATTTTTGGTGAAAATCATAGAACATCATTTCGGCGTCGTGGACAACCATCAACGATCTGGAAGCCAAACAGTAAAATTCAAAAAGTAAAAACTCACCCATTAACGCCAGGCAAGCAACATCATTCTATACATTTAATACATTCCTAAGATTTGGCCAAAAATCTAAGTTTATAAACAATTTTCTTATTTAATTTTCTTTAATTTATTTTTCTTATCCAGAACAACTTAGCGATTTCTGCTTAACCCCCCCTGTAGATATAATTAAAGTGAACGGTGCAGCAACAAAAAACTGTGACTGAGGAGCACGAATGAACTAAATGTGCTTTGTTTTAATGAACGAATAACCTTCGCGTGCTGCTCACACTTCTTCCTGACGCTCCATGCTCATCTCAGACTTCCGTATTCATTTATACGACATTTGTTGACTGCAATTAGGCTTCGGGCAGTGAGTACGTAATTACGCTAATATTTTCTTCTTCGTTGCTCGGTGCCACGTCTGCAATTCGGTTGGCAGCTCTGCTAGCTGCGCACTTTTTTTCTTTCCATAGTACAACAAACAATTTGGTTCCGGTTTTATTTCATACCGGCACATTAGCCTTGTAGCCGCGAAAAATGAAAGTTTTTTAATACAAATTTTCGTTTTACAACGTACTTTGTTTAGTTTGGATTGATGCTCGAGGGCAAACGTTTACGGGTCACATAGGAGAGCTAGTGTCAAGCGAATGTAAAGTGATTTTTATTTAAAATTTTTGTGCAAAATGAAGACACCGGAAGCGATAGTGCATATGGAGTATAATAAGTCATAAGACATATCTAAAGTCTAGAATTGAATGTGTTGCACTTTGTGTCATAAAATAAGGTCTTAGAGTTTGAAATGTTTGAAATTGTTCAAAACACTATTTTAGCAACAAAATTAACTTTTAATATAACTAATTAAATAATTACCTTGCTTTCCAAAGATCATTAATTAATGAATCACGATAATGCACCTGCTCACACAACGTTGCTTATTCGCATATCTTTAAGCCAAAATTATTCGTAAGCCTACCTTACCCACCGGATTCTAGAAAACCACATAAAAGAACAGCGTTTTACCAAGAGTATTACATCCTTTGCAGCCATATCAATTTTATTTATTTATTTATAACAATAGAACTTGAACAGTTGCTTTACAAATAATATATGAATAAGTAGAGGATTACTGAAACTTATCGCTATAAAGAGGAAACTTACTAACACTCATACCCATTCGGAAATAAAGTTTAAAACAAACATGACTAGAAGACACAATTGTAGAGAGAAAATATTACTATTGTTTCTTTGAGACCACAAAATATGTATTTTAGTTAAATCTATTAATTATCTTAAAATAGTTTCAAACTGTTTTATAAACAAATTAAAAATCTTAAGTATGCAGACTCATACTTTAATGTAATTCTTATTTATTTCTTAAACATTTATTCTACACTTTTTCAATTACACTTCCATATTGTATATAATTTTGTATGCAAATGCATTTTGGGTTGCGCCATATTGCCACAATTATTGCAGAACTTCAATATGCAACAATTTGTCAGTAAAACTTTTTTGTTACTCGCAGGAATGAAAAACTTTTTTCAAACTTGAACTTCGTTCATTAAGGAACTTTGCAGTGCTTGAATTTATATATTTGGTATGAATATCCTACTAATATTATAAATGCGAAAGTTTGTATGGATGTATGGATGTATGGATGTATGGATGTATGGATGTATGGATGTATGGATGTTCCTCTCTTACGGCCAAACCGCTCAACCAATTCGTCTGAATTTTGGAATAGAGATTGATGGGATGATGGAAAAGAACATAGGCTATGTTTTGACAAAATCGGTGGGGGCGTTGCCCCACCCCCCATATAAGCGATAATCAAAATTTGTCATATCTTTGCATCCATTTAAGGTACAGAGATGAAATTTGGTATAGATGTTAAGAGGATGAGGAGAAGTCAATCTGTTAAGTTTGGACAATATCGGAGGGGGCGTTGCCACCCCCCATATAAGCGATAATCAAAATTTGTCATATCTTTGCATCCATTTAAGGTACAGAGATGAAATTTGGTATAGATATTAAGAGGATGAGGAGAAGTCAATCTGTTAAGTTTGGACAAAATCGGAGGGGGCGTTGCCCCACCCCCCACATAAGAGACTAGCTTTTACCCGCGACTTCGTCCGCGTATCTACAGATAAAAAGTAGAATATTTAATTACTTTTCTTATTTTGCCTCATTTGTGAAACTATACGGGGGTGATGTACCGCCCCTCTAATTTTGACCAAACTCAACCTGTTTACTTTTTATGATCCTCTTAACATGTATACCAAATTTCATCTCTGTACCTTAAATGGATGCAAAGATATGACAAATTTTGATTGTCGCTTATACGGGGGGTGGGGCAACGCCCCTCCGCTTTAGTCCAAACTTAACAGGTTGACTTCTCCTCATCCTCTTAACATGTAGACCAAATTTTATTTCTGTAGCTTAAATGGATGCAAAGATATGACAAATTTTGATTATCGCTTATATGGGGGGTGGGGCAACGCCCCCTCCGATTTTGTCCAAACTTAACAGGTTGACTTCTCCTCATCCTCTTAACATGTATACCAAATTTTATTTCTGTAGCTTAAATGGATGCAAAGATATGACAAATTTTGATTATCGCTTATATGGGGGGTGGGGCAACGCCCCCTCCGATTTTGTCCAAACTTAACAGATTGACTTCTCCTCATCCTCTTAACATCTATACCAAATTTCATCTCTGTACCTTAAATGGATGCAAAGATATGACAAATTTTGACTATCGCTTATATGGGGGGTGGGGCAACGCCCCCTCCGATTTTGTCCAAACTTAACAGATTGACTTCTCCTCATCCTCTTAACATCTATACGAAATTTCATCTCTGTACCTTAAATGGATGCAAAGATATGACAAATTTTGATTATCTCTTATATGGGGGGTGGGGCAACGCCCCCTCCGATTTTGTCCAAACTTAACAGATTGACTTCTCCTCATCCTCTTAACATCTATACCAAATTTCATCTCTGTACCTTAAATGGATGCAAAGATATGACAAATTTTGATTATCGCTTATATGGGGGTGGGGCAACGCCCCCTCCGATTTTGTCCAAACTTAACAGATTGACTTCTCCTCATCCTCTTAACATCTATACCAAATTTCATCTCTGTACCTTAAATGGATGCAAAGATATGACAAATTTTGATTATCGCTTATATGGGGGTGGGGCAACGCCCCCTCCGATTTTGTCCAAACTTAACAGATTGACTTCTCCTCATCCTCTTAACATCTATACCAAATTTCATCTCTGTACCTTAAATGGATGCAAAGATATGACAAATTTTGACTATCGCTTATATGGGGGGTGGGGCAACGCCCCCTCCGATTTTGTCCAAACTTAACAGATTGACTTCTCCTCATCCTCTTAACATCTATACGAAATTTCATCTCTGTACCTTAAATGGATGCAAAGATATGACAAATTTTGATTATCTCTTATATGGGGGGTGGGGCAACGCCCCCTCCGATTTTGTCCAAACTTAACAGATTGACTTCTCCTCATCCTCTTAACATCTATACCAAATTTCATCTCTGTACCTTAAATGGATGCAAAGATATGACAAATTTTGATTATCGCTTATATGGGGGTGGGGCAACGCCCCCTCCGATTTTGTCCAAACTTAACAGATTGACTTCTCCTCATCCTCTTAACATCTATACCAAATTTCATCTCTGTACCTTAAATGGATGCAAAGATATGACAAATTTTGATTATCGCTTATATGGGGGTGGGGCAACGCCCCCTCCGATTTTGTCCAAACTTAACAGATTGACTTCTCCTCATCCTCTTAACATCTATACCAAATTTCATCTCTGTACCTTAAATGGATGCAAAGATATGACAAATTTTGATTATCTCTTATATGGGGGGTGGGGCAACGCCCCCTCCGATTTTGTCCAAACTTAACAGATTGACTTCTCCTCATCCTCTTAATATCTATACCAAATTTCATCTCTGTACCTTAAATGGATGCAAAGATATGACAAATTTTGATTATCGCTTATATGGGGGGTGGGGCAACGCCCCCTCCGATATTGTCCAAACTTAACAGATTGACTTCTCCTCATCCTCTTAACATCTATACCAAATTTCATCTCTGTACCTTAAATGGATGCAAAGATATGACAAATTTTGATTATCGCTTATATGGGGGTGGGGCAACGCCCCCTCCGATTTTGTCCAAACTTAACAGATTGACTTCTCCTCATCCTCTTAACATCTATACCAAATTTCATCTCTGTACCTTAAATGGATGCAAAGATATGACAAATTTTGATTATCTCTTATATGGGGGGTGGGGCAACGCCCCCTCCGATTTTGTCCAAACTTAACAGATTGACTTCTCCTCATCCTCTTAATATCTATACCAAATTTCATCTCTGTACCTTAAATGGATGCAAAGATATGACAAATTTTGATTATCGCTTATATGGGGGGTGGGGCAACGCCCCCTCCGATATTGTCCAAACTTAACAGATTGACTTCTCCTCATCCTCTTAACATCTATACCAAATTTCATCTCTGTACCTTAAATGGATGCAAAGATATGACAAATTTTGATTATCGCTTATATGGGGGGTGGGGCAACGCCCCCACCGATTTTGTCAAAACATAGCCTATGTTCTTTTCCATCATCCCATCAATCTCTATTCCAAAATTCAGACGAATTGGTTGAGCGGTTTGGCCGTAAGAGAGGAACATCCATACATCCATACATCCATACATCCATACATCCATACATCCATACAAACTTTCGCATTTATAATATTAGTAGGATAATCAAAATTTGTCATATCTTTGCATCCATTTAAGGTACAGAGATGAAATTTGGTATAGATGTTAAGAGGATGAGGAGAAGTCAATCTGTTAAGTTTGGACAAAATCGGAGGGGCGTTGCCCCACCCCCATATAAGCGATAATCAAAATTTGTCATATCTTTGCATCCATTTAAGGTACAGAGATGAAATTTGGTATAGATGTTAAGAGGATGAGGAGAAGTCAATCTGTTAAGTTTGGACAATATCGGAGGGGGCGTTGCCCCACCCCCCATATAAGCGACTAGCTTTTACCCGCGACTTCGTCCGCGTATCTACAGATAAAAAGTAGAATATTTAATTACTTTTCTTATTTTGCCTCATTTGTGAAACTATACGGGGGTGATGTACCGCCCCTCTAATTTTGACCAAACTCAACCTGTTTACTTTTTATGATCCTCTTAACATGTATACCAAATTTCATCTCTGTACCTTAAATGGATGCAAAGATATGACAAATTTTGATTGTCGCTTATACGGGGGGTGGGGCAACGCCCCTCCGCTTTAGTCCAAACTTAACAGGTTGACTTCTCCTCATCCTCTTAACATGTAGACCAAATTTTATTTCTGTAGCTTAAATGGATGCAAAGATATGACAAATTTTGATTATCGCTTATATGGGGGGTGGGGCAACGCCCCCTCCGATTTTGTCCAAACTTAACAGGTTGACTTCTCCTCATCCTCTTAACATGTATACCAAATTTTATTTCTGTAGCTTAAATGGATGCAAAGATATGACAAATTTTGATTATCGCTTATATGGGGGGTGGGGCAACGCCCCCTCCGATTTTGTCCAAACTTAACAGATTGACTTCTCCTCATCCTCTTAACATCTATACCAAATTTCATCTCTGTACCTTAAATGGATGCAAAGATATGACAAATTTTGACTATCGCTTATATGGGGGGTGGGGCAACGCCCCCTCCGATTTTGTCCAAACTTAACAGATTGACTTCTCCTCATCCTCTTAACATCTATACGAAATTTCATCTCTGTACCTTAAATGGATGCAAAGATATGACAAATTTTGATTATCTCTTATATGGGGGGTGGGGCAACGCCCCCTCCGATTTTGTCCAAACTTAACAGATTGACTTCTCCTCATCCTCTTAACATCTATACCAAATTTCATCTCTGTACCTTAAATGGATGCAAAGATATGACAAATTTTGATTATCGCTTATATGGGGGTGGGGCAACGCCCCCTCCGATTTTGTCCAAACTTAACAGATTGACTTCTCCTCATCCTCTTAACATCTATACCAAATTTCATCTCTGTACCTTAAATGGATGCAAAGATATGACAAATTTTGATTATCGCTTATATGGGGGTGGGGCAACGCCCCCTCCGATTTTGTCCAAACTTAACAGATTGACTTCTTCTCATCCTCTTAACATCTATACCAAATTTCATCTCTGTACCTTAAATGGATGCAAAGATATGACAAATTTTGACTATCGCTTATATGGGGGGTGGGGCAACGCCCCCTCCGATTTTGTCCAAACTTAACAGATTGACTTCTCCTCATCCTCTTAACATCTATACCAAATTTCATCTCTGTACCTTAAATGGATGCAAAGATATGACAAATTTTGATTATCGCTTATATGGGGGGGGGCAACGCCCCCTCCGATTTTGTCCAAACTTAACAGATTGACTTCTCCTCATCCTCTTAACATCTATACCAAATTTCATCTCTGTACCTTAAATGGATGCAAAGATATGACAAATTTTGATTATCGCTTATATGGGGGTGGGGCAACGCCCCCTCCGATTTTGTCCAAACTTAACAGATTGACTTCTCCTCATCCTCTTAACATCTATACCAAATTTCATCTCTGTACCTTAAATGGATGCAAAGATATGACAAATTTTGATTATCTCTTATATGGGGGGTGGGGCAACGCCCCCTCCGATTTTGTCCAAACTTAACAGATTGACTTCTCCTCATCCTCTTAATATCTATACCAAATTTCATCTCTGTACCTTAAATGGATGCAAAGATATGACAAATTTTGATTATCGCTTATATGGGGGGTGGGGCAACGCCCCCTCCGATATTGTCCAAACTTAACAGATTGACTTCTCCTCATCCTCTTAACATCTATACCAAATTTCATCTCTGTACCTTAAATGGATGCAAAGATATGACAAATTTTGATTATCGCTTATATGGGGGTGGGGCAACGCCCCCTCCGATTTTGTCCAAACTTAACAGATTGACTTCTCCTCATCCTCTTAACATCTATACCAAATTTCATCTCTGTACCTTAAATGGATGCAAAGATATGACAAATTTTGATTATCCTACTAATATTATAAATGCGAAAGTTTGTATGGATGTATGGATGTATGGATGTATGGATGTTCCTCTCTTACGGCCAAACCGCTCAACCAATTCGTCTGAATTTTGGAATAGAGATTGATGGGATGATGGAAAAGAACATAGGCTATGTTTTGACAAAATCGGTGGGGGCGTTGCCCCACCCCCCATATAAGCGATAATCAAAATTTGTCATATCTTTGCATCCATTTAAGGTACAGAGATGAAATTTGGTATAGATGTTAAGAGGATGAGGAGAAGTCAATCTGTTAAGTTTGGACAATATCGGAGGGGGCGTTGCCCCACCCCCCATATAAGCGATAATCAAAATTTGTCATATCTTTGCATCCATTTAAGGTACAGAGATGAAATTTCGTATAGATGTTAAGAGGATGAGGAGAAGTCAATCTGTTAAGTTTGGACAAAATCGGAGGGGGCGTTGCCCCACCCCCCATATAAGAGATAATCAAAATTTGTCATATCTTTGCATCCATTTAAGGTACAGAGATGAAATTTGGTATAGATGTTAAGAGGATGAGGAGAAGTCAACCTGTTAAGTTTGGACTAAAGCGGAGGGGCGTTGCCCCACCCCCCGTATAAGCGACAATCAAAATTTGTCATATCTTTGCATCCATTTAAGGTACAGAGATGAAATTTGGTATAGATGTTAAGAGGATGAGGAGAAGTCAACCTGTTAAGTTTGGACTAAAGCGGAGGGGCGTTGCCCCACCCCCCGTATAAGCGACAATCAAAATTTGTCATATCTTTGCATCCATTTAAGGTACAGAGATGAAATTTGGTATAGATGTTAAGAGGATGAGGAGAAGTCAACCTGTTAAGTTTGGACTAAAGCGGAGGGGCGTTGCCCCACCCCCCGTATAAGCGACAATCAAAATTTGTCATATCTTTGCATCCATTTAAGGTACAGAGATGAAATTTGGTATACATGTTAAGAGGATCATAAAAAGTAAACAGGTTGAGTTTGGTCAAAATTAGAGGGGCGGTACATCACCCCCGTATAGTTTCACAAATGAGGCAAAATAAGAAAAGTAATTAAATATTCTACTTTTTATCTGTAGATACGCGGACGAAGTCGCGGGTAAAAGCTAGTATATATATATATATGAATGTTCAGTATGCACCTATTTGACTTCTGAACTATTAAGTTGTGCAAGGGCAGCCATGGTTCGACAAAAAAATAAATAAAATATAAAATAAAATAAAATGTTAAGAATTGCAAATCATTTTTGTAAATATTTTAGTATGTACAATATGTTGCAAGCCAATTGCCTGACAGCCAATTAAATGAAAAATTGTGCAACTTCTTTGTAGTATGTAAGAGGATATATTGGATTTGTTGAAGAACTAATATGTATGCAGTTTAATTCAAACGCTTCTTGAACTTGCTAAGCACTTGAAAGTTTCAGCTATACACAGTCGGTATTGCCACTTGTCTGAGGCCATTTTTTTTAATGCAATTTTTCTTTTTAAACTCTTTACAAATTGTAACTTGTAACCATTTGATAGAAGGCTATACTCAGTTTGTGCAGCTAACTTATAAATGTTAGATTGAGAGTCTTTATACAAATCAAAACTCAGTACTTTGTACCTTATACTGTGTATTCTGCATATCATTATCATAGATGAAACTGGTTTAGATATATATCTGACATGTGCTACTTTTTAAGTTAAAATGCTGGAATGTAAAAATATCTGTTAATAAATATTCTTCTTTCTAACATTTGTTTTTGCTTAGGAGCTGTAAGGAGTCGATATAGCCATATCTGTCCGTATGAATGAAAGGATCTCGAAAACGGTAATAGATAGAGACTTCGTTCTTTTACATGCGACTAGAACTGCGCCGAAATTTTACGAATATATATATTTAAATTTTGCCCCTTCACCAGCACCCACCAAACACCATTAACAACACTTTTTCTTATTTATTTGCATATAACATGATTTACACCTATTTTAATATTAAGTTTAAGCAATATTCATAAAAAATATCATGCACTTTGTATGTATTTTTGTATGAAAAACTTTGACGTCTTCTATAGCAATCTACAATCCACGATAGGGTTTTACAAAAATTAATTTTCATAATTAAAGTTTTTACTCGATTTTTACTAAACGATCTCTCTGAAATGTAATGTCTCTAAACTACAATCTATTTATAATACCATAATGTTTTAATTTATCACCAACTCATTAGGCTTTTAATAGCCAGTCGTATATGAAAATATATTAAAATTGACTTTTTTGTAACTTTTGTCACACCCGAAATTGGCATTGTAGCATTTTGTAGATACTTATGGAATCTGTTGTCCTCAAGTTGGCAAAATGTTGCAGGTGCTGTCGTACTCAATATGCAATATTAATGAATGCGGGTGTCACTGTATGCGCAACTTGCTAACTACATAACCACATGCGTATGTGTGTGTGTATCTGTGACGGTGCCATGTAGTCTACTTTATTTTACTATTGCTGGTTGCGCTTTTTTTATTTTTAATACAATACAACAATGCTGTCGCGTTCAATGTGCTGGCTTCCGCACTAGCTGCAAAATTTGCTTATATTATGTCCTTTTTAATGCTCCTACATATAGAATACAAGTATATATGTGTGTGTGTCTTCTTGAAGCTCTGCTCGAATCTCCATGAGTCTATATACAAACTGATTACAGCGCTTAAAATTTAATTACCGCAAAATGTTGACGTTACTTTGTGGCTTCTGGTGCAGACGATGGAAAAAAAAAATTAAATAAAAGTACCAATGAACGACAACAAAAAAACCAAATAATTAATTACACTTTGTCTCAGCAAAATGGCGTTTATTACATTATGACACCTTGTGCATGTGTGTGTGTGTTCGTATGCCAAGTAAGTATCGGTTCCTATCCTGGGCAGATACATTTTTTATTTTTAACGCACAGCACTACTGAGTTCGACTGAGTTAAATAGCTGCTGTAGACACATTGCTTGATAGATAGTGCCAAAAATTTAATTCATAATTAAGGACAGTGTTGCCAAACTGGAAAACAAATTAGCTGATCTAACTAATACCCGGAAGAAAATACGCCAAACCGTGTCAGAGCTAATTATGTAACGTTCTGTCTCATAGCTGACCACTTTAATTTAATTCTTTCTTAGCGGATAGCTACTGTTTAAAAGGAATATATCTACCAAATTTCAAGTTTGTAGCATTTTGTGTAGTATTTCGCTTAATCATTTTCAATAAAAAACTTATAAAAATTCGAAAACTTAAAGAAACTCTCTAAAAAATACATCAAATATATCTGTTGATGTGTTCACAATTTTTTTGGTAAAAAATTTGTATAATCCGAGTGCATCAGCATTAGCAGCGCGACAAACAAAAGCATTTAATTGGCAGCTGAGCTTGACAGATAACAGCAAATGACTGCTAAGTACATTCACGTAATAAGTTAGTATTTTCAATGGTAAATATGTATCTGCATCCTATATACACATGTGTGCGCATATACTACAACATATGTCTACATATAAATACGCATATGTACAAGGCATAGTGTGTATATGAAAAAAATATCTGAATGTATTTGTATCTCTCTAAGTCTTGTATCTTATATTACATGTTATGGCAACATGCCAGCAATCACATTACACGTGCCAATTTACTTAATAAAGCCTATTACGCCATTAGAACGGCTTATATTTCGTTGCTGTTTTATTCCATCTCGTTTATCATAGCCAAATTGCTTTGTCAGTTCTTGGTACATGAGATAAGATTAAAGTATGCAATTTGATTTCTATTAAATTTTATTTAGTTTCATGCAGCTGTGGCGCATCGATTAATGAGAGAAATAGTATTTAGCTTAGAAAGTTTCAGATTGTTAATTTAAGCGGCCAAGCAAAGTGCGTAAGAGTAGGACTAAACTGTACTAAGATGTAACATTGGAAGCAACTTTAAACAATGATTTTTGGATCTACAATAATAACTCAAATAGAAGGAATTAGCTTGGCGTCGTGTGAAATGCACAAATCGGTCAAAACCATTATTGTTTTGTCGACCGAACATAGTTGATGAGATTAAGTCGAACACTCAAGAAAAATCGTACGGCAAAACCTATTTGGTAACACTTTATTGAAAAGATTTTGTCTTTGCATGAAGACAATCAGGGTAGAAAGGATAATATCCAAGTCTTTTGCTTCCAAGGAAAGTATGTAACTCAAAATCGGGCACAGTGTTCTGACAGCGTTCTGTGTTGTATTTTCCTCTTTTTTTTTACGGACATTTGCAGAGTATATTATAGTATGGCAACTCGACTATTATATACTTAATTGTAAATATTTATGGTTAACAGAACAATTACATTCAATTAATTATTAATAAAGAATTTTAAAAAATATTTTATATATAAAATTACAAGCGAAATATTGTACGAGTATAAAGCAACATTAATAATGTTCAGCAATGTAATATTGCAATAAAGGCTGGTTTTATTGTTCATTGATATTGTTGCATTGCCTTGCATTCATGTTAATATTGGGAATCTCTGCACTGAATAAATTAATTAAAAGCTGTGGCATATAATCATGCTTAATACATAATTGTAAGTGCAGACACTGCGTATACGTAATATCAAAAAAGGCTACTCCAGTGCTGCTACTATTACTTTCAGTCGAAAAATCAAAGTGTTAATCTTCTTTAATGTTATTAAATATCAAAAATAAGTAAATCTAGCATTATTTTCTCTTCAATTGCGACATTTTAAATGACAATCTGTTTCAGATAATTGGAACAAGTATTTTTACTAATTACATATATTCATAGAACTACAGAGCAACTACTTGCTGCACATCAGATATACATACTTGTATATATATGTATATATGAACATTTTGTCATTTATATGCAAAAACGATTAACTTTTACTCCTAATTGAAACTTGTTGATCTAAGCAAGTGGAAAATTTGCTTTCAACGCTGTCATTTGCAAAATTAGTATTTCGAAAGAGCGTAACTGAATTAGGTAAAAGTCTAAGCGTTTGTGTGGGCACAGTCGGTTGTATTTGTTGTTGTATTTGTGGGTCCTCAAGCCATTTCAACATTTATGCAAAGCGTAGCACAATGAAAATGTAATTATTTTTACCATGTTGGTGGCGTACTAGCGCCCGCCAAAGTTTAAATACTCGTAGATACGCGGTGTTGCGTTGTGGCTTTGATAAACATCAGCAAGTGCTATGCTGAAATAAGCTGAACTAAGCTAAACGAAAACGCCATCCAAATATGCTGCAAATGAGCTATCGCTCTAATTACTGCTATAAAAATGCAAATTTTTTGTGTTTAGCGGCTGACAAAATTCAAAGGGCACTAATTGAATTATGCAAATTAATATTTTTCGAACTAATACCTTGATAATACAAACTTTTTTTCCTAATTAAATTTATAATTTTTTTTATGTTTTTATTATTATTAAACATATAAAGAGAAAATGTTTACTTCGGTAGAACCGAAGCAGAAATACTCTTGACAATTGGTTTTGCTTCGGAAACGTTGTATTTTAATATTTGAAATATGTATATAAAGAAGCGCAAAAAGACAGATGGACAGAGGACATATAACTGGGCTTATTATGTTGATCAAGAATGCCTCATTTAAGGAGTTACAAAAAAATGTGACTAAATTAAAACAAGAAAAAACGCTGCAAACAAGTGCGTTAAACTTCGACATAGCCCCATTGTGGTCAGGAGTGATAGCGGTGTCGATATAGCCATGTACGTCTGTCCGTCTGTATGAACGAAAGGATCTCGGAAACAGTAATAGATAGAGACTTCGTGTTTTTTGCATTCGACTAGGACTTCTCCGGAATTTTACAAGTTTAGTTTAAAATTTTTTCCCTCCCCCTTACCCGTAAAATTACTACCAAGGCTAAAAATTTCTTCGGCACAAAAAAGTACACCGGTAAAGAGCCAAAATCCAAAAAGTTTATGAAAATCTGATAATAAATGACGATTTTATAACCAATTGAATTTGAAGGACCGATGATACTTCCGTCCTCACTTTTCTTTTCATAGACAAAAAAAAATGTTTTTAACGCACTTATTATGTTTGGTCATAAGCTAGGGAAACAATTGATGTGTTTGTTAGGCGACCTGTACTGGTACAGGGCTCTTACAGTCGGTTACGCCCGACTGTAATTTTCTTACCAGTTTAAATATTTTTTTTTTTCTTTATTAACTTAAAATCTAAATACATAATTCATTAAAAATATTTGACAAAGATAAGAGCCATTGAGGATTCAGCCTACGTTCTCTTTGACGGCCGTGTACCCAAAGTTCATTAGGGTGTAGCCTGAGCGGATCATAGCGTCTGCGTTATAAGACTTGTTTGACGGTAGTCCTGCTCTATTGAAATATTATATGTCCACGAGGGCACCACTATATGTTTATCATTAATTTGTTGCTAAGGCCAAGAGAAATTCAACAATGTGTTTGTGCCAGGTTAGTATACTGTTTAAGAACAAAGTAGCAATCTATGTTCACCTGAAGATGGATAGGAGTCTCTCCGAAGCGTACTTAAACAGTGCTGAGACTTAAAACTGTTGACGGTTATACTAAAGCAGCCTGCTTATCTGCTAAAGCCATTCAGGAACTACTAATTTAGCTCAGATGTCTCACTGATACTAGAAGAGATGACGATGAACGCAAGAAATGTGACAGAGGCAATTGCTGTTGGTAAGTCAGCAGTTTACAGTGTGTAGAGGACAAACCCAGGGATTTTGCTCTAAGTTACACCAGCTATAAAACAGTGGATACTTGATCGCTCGTCTTGTACAAGCAAATACGACCTATGCAGGAGGTTCTGCGACGCTTGAAGAGTGGACTTTAGTTTTAAGAGAAAGTGTTGGCCAGTATTTGTTCAAGAATAATTCTTTCAAATAATTTGGAGATTGTCGATTTGTCAAATTTCAAAATCATAGTAATTACAGCATACTTCCATTGCGAGGGAAAGTGATGGATTCGAGCATAGTTGGTAAAAAGAGAAGTTGGAACATTATTGCTTTTTTGGGGAGGACCTTAAATACTCTGCCATTAATTCCATCGTAGTCAGGGGCTTTAGTGGGTTTTAACCTGTTGAACGCAATTCAACCGGCGTGTTTGGTGAGGTAGACTGTATGTCTGATAGTTCAGTATTCAAAGAAGCTGCCGTGGCACGCACGTTATCTGAGTTTCCGTGACCCAGTCATTGAATCAATCATAAAACGTTGCTTAATCTTATAAAAGATTAAGCATGAACAACTTGCTGTAAAAAAGGTTTGTTCGCGTTGAATTCCGCATAATTTGATCTCACACATCACGTCTTATTCTTGAAATAGTGAAGAAAATAGTTATGGCAAATAGTCAAATCAGTATTACAGAAGGTGTTTGTGATGTCGGCATATCGCTTGGCTTATGCCATGCAAGTTTTTTCGCATATTTTGAAAGTCATGTAAAGTCAGACAACGAATTAAGAAATTGCTAAATTTTTATCAAAAGCAACGCTCACAAGCTATTGAATGACGTCAACGACGATCCAGCTTTGATGACGAAATATGAGTATCAAGTCCATACCACAAATCGCATATCAGAAGTCATTTGAGGATTGAAAGAAGTTGTATTAAATATGAAGGGAATTATTTCGAAGTGGACAAAATAGATATGAATGAATAATTCAATATTTTTTTTTAGAAAATTAAAAACCTTTGTCAACACATGCTGTTCGTAAGAATGCTGAATGCTACAAAAGCTTCTGGTGGAATTTTCTGTTTCAATAGGAACAAGTATTAAGTTACATTAATCTGATTTATGTAAAAAATAGGCCCGTCTGATTAAATCAATTGAGACTTCAATCAAAAATTATTTTCAATTTGAATAACAAAAAATGACCAAATAATTCAGTTAAGACAGGTTCACACAGTAATAATTTAATTTGTTGAATTTGCTTTCATTTTCGTTATTTTCAACTGTTTGCTCACTGCAATGTGATGAGAGTGTCTGAACAAGGCTTTATATACAAAATGAAACAAAAATATCAACATGTATACAATACAATAAATCACACCTATTTATTGAAATACGCACCCAGCTGTGAGTTTGACAGTAATATTGTTGAAAGTTGAAAATTTTAACACGCACACTCATATTTTCATAGTAACTTACAGGACTGCCACAAACAGACGTAATGCACATTTCCACGTACACCATAATTCGATACGGATTTATTTTTTTAAAATTAATTTTCACTTCGTCAATTTAATTGTGCGGCATGCTTTTGACAGCATTAATAAATGATGTGCATATAATATATGATGTAATAAAATATATTGAAAATAAGTGTATTTTGTATGCGTTAAGTAAAATACAAAGCTGTATTTTAAGTTAAAATTTAACTAAACTGTGAGGTACTTTTAATTTTCAAAACGTGCACAGCAGGCGCTTAATTTAGATGGCACCAAGTTGTCACTTCTCATTAATTTCAACGCATAGTTCAATAAATGGCATCAGCTTACAAAAAGTGGCTACCATTTGGTACATAAAATAAATAATAAATTGTCTTGAAAAAAATTACAAATATTTCCATTCGACACAGCTTTTATATAAATGATAACGCAAACAAGCAGATTATAGTTACAAACTATTATTAACTGAAAATCTGATATTTGAGTTTCACAATGTAGCACTGTTCCATCGGTCAGCATGTGTTTTCGCAAACAATATCAAGTAAATATCAAGTTTCTAGTACTGAAGGCTAACATACCAATTATTTGTAGGCATTCCATTATTCTTATTGAAAATTAAAAAAGTAAAATAATTTTTAAGAAATATGGGTTCAAACATTCACTCCTTTGCCAATTTACTGCTTCAATATATGTTCAGCTGCATCTAAGTTCATTTTCATTTTACATTCCCATTGTGTTCAGGTCAAATGTCAAACGTGCAACATGAATGCTATTGTAAAGTATAGAAAAATTAAAAAAAAAAAAAATCAATAAAATGCAATAAAACAATTTTTAAACTCGTTTTGCTGTAAGACCTAATTTAATGCAACATTAAGTATACGTCATGTTTGCTTATGGCTACTGTTTGGCTATCATAAAATTTATATAATTAAATCTTATTTACACTGCAGCACAATAAAGCAAGCAAAATTAAAACGATTCCAGCATATCGCACCAACTTGCAACCATATCACAATGTGCTAACAACGAGTAAACAGAAACCGATACATTGCATGATAGTGTGCAGCATTTGCAATTTAAATGATATTGTTCTATGTAGTCATGTAGTCGTGGCCCGTCAGCATCACCAATGATTTAGAATACATTTTGCAAAGTTGCAGTTCAACTTGTCCAGTGTTCATTGCCATTTGCTAGTTTGACAAATGCAACACAATGAGCACTTTTTGTAGCCTCAGTAGCAAGTGCAGTATTCGTTGCTATTGTTACTACCACCAATAAGAGACCGAATTGAACTGCGTGTTCGATAACATGACTGCAATGTACTCTGGTCACGGCAATCAACTTGTTAGCTACAAATACAAATAGCTGCTATAGCCATTGATTAATGCCATCAAATGCTAAATGCGACAATTTAGCACAGGGACGAGCACGTTTACTGCAGCGTTGCAGGACGTTGCAATTTGCTTGAGGCGCAGACAATAAGGTAGAAGAGATACATATACATTAATATCTACAAATAGCAACTGCAAAGCATTTAAATGGCGTTCAACTGGTTATACTTAAGGCAAGAGCTGCAATCAGCAACGAGAACGCTACAAAGCCAAGTCGTAATTTTTCCATATAGCATAGTCCGCACGTAGCGTGCACATATTGATGACTACAGCAAATTAATGTCGACATTGACCGATGTGACAACAATCGACAACGTTCAATAAATAAGCAAAGCATAGCAGACATCAATAAAAGCATTTATTGCAGCAGCAGCAGCAGCAGCACTACTCAAAAAGGACGTTTTATGTTGTTGAACAATTTCAAATTGATTTTATAATTTTCAAACTTGTCGTGTAACTAAATAGCTTGCCTTCTTCTGCCTTTTACATATATTTACAACAGGAACAGGAATTAAAAAAAAAAAATATTTTTATATTTTACAAAATCAAGTTAGAAGCCGGAAGTCATTGACTCACGACTTTAAAATACCTTACACAGAAACACTTTTTTTTTTTATTACAAAGCTTTATTGTTTAGGAGTTACAATTCCTCTTACTTCTGGACAGACAACATGACTATGTCGATTCATCTATTAATACTGTTTAAGAATACATAAAATTTTTAGTGTCTGCCTCCCTCCTGCACAAAATTATTCAACCCTTGGGTACATTGCATAAATATCGAATTTGCATGAGTGATAGCAAAATAAAATTCAAACTTGAGTAAGGTTGATGGTTTCAAATCAATTGTGCATTGCACTGACATCACTTCAAAGTGAGGCAGGCTTTAAAGTGCAAGAAAGTAACAAAAAAGATACAAAAGCGACCCATTTTACTTAGATATTTGTGTATGTTCACGCGCCGAAATAGCTTGTGTGCATAATATTCTATAAGGAAAAAGGGGTTTGATGCTTTTAACCTTTATTTTGTTGTTGCTTGCCTTCTGCTTGAACGCATGTCGTAATTTCAGCTTAAATGCGTATGAGTGAGTTCCCTGCTGAAGTCTATACTTTGCAACAAATTCCTGATAAGCATGTATCCTTTTAGTAATATACATAAATAATACACACATCAGCAGACAGACAGACAGACATACCGTCCCGCATGTGTTGCGCGTTTGCTTTAAGTGTATATGAAACTTCTTCTTCTTCTTCTTCGTCTTTAGACAACACCAATATTTTGTGATCGTTCATGGCAAACCATACAAATAAGACCTTTATATGTATTTCGCTGCCCCTGTGACACATGTTTCACTTTGGATAATATTTGTATTTTTGACAGATTTTATAATAAGATTTAGGGATAGACATGTTACGCATAAATTGTTAGCTATAAAATATTTATGAGCTCAAAATATAGCTGGCTTTGCATTTTACTGACATTTAGTTTACATATAAAATTTCGTCATGAAATTTCTGCTAGTAAGTATATACAATATATATTATTTAAACCGGCTGTTGCCATTTAATTCAGATACCGCCGGGCATACGATTGCGATTTAGAGAAACTTAAATTACGAGTATGTTCCTATTCATACATGTATGCGTATCTGTGTATCTGTGTTTGCCTACTAAAATCTTAAGCCACACTTGTGATATGATTAATACTAATTGGATTTTGTCTCTGAGCTCCATTAGATGCTTTGCATTTCATAATTATTTAAATGCATAAAATTGCAATAAAATGAAGTACATACTGAACTAGCCGAAGCAGCAGCATTTTGCAAACTCATAAAATAATTTCATTTTATTAGAAGAATTTAAAAATTAAATTAGTTTGTGAAAATTTTGGCAAAAAGTTAAACAATTTTTTTGTTTTTCTATATATTTAGAAATCTCTAAGGATGTGTCGACAATAAATCTTTAAACGTACAATCATGAAAACTTTTGACTCAGGAGATTTACAACTGTGTGCAGAAAACATGCTCGTTTCTTGCTGTCTTTGCATTTTGGCTTATATTTGTATTTGACTGTGAATGTGTATGCTCAATGTTAGGACAGACACATTTTCGAAGACATGTAGAAAATTCAAGAAATAAAATCGTTTCAGTAGCAGTTTCAAGTTTTGCTTAGTAACGTATCACTAATTCCTGCTAGCAGCAAACAACTAACAAGGGAATAAAGCGTAATGAAACGAAGAACATCTCTGAACTGTTGCTGCTAAATGCAGAAAATATTTTTTATAATTTAAAATAAAATGAAAGGGAAATAGTTTTAAAAGAAAGTTTCAAATAAAATACATTAAAAGAATTAACTCTAAGACACTTTAAATTTGAAGACAGCTGAAAACTAGCGCATAACTATGTACGATACGGTTGGACCTATTGGATGTGCGAACGTTACGTGGTCCCAACATTGACTCGGAACACGTTCCAACATGCAACGAAAGCTAGACGTCGGCAAGCTGCAATCAGTAGAGACCGCCGCAGCCTTTTTAGACACACTCTGCCGACTGCTCCGTGAACTGAAAGTTTTAAAAACTTTCTGTAAGGATGACAATGGAAATTCACTGAAATTATGAAGGAGTCGATGAAGCGCACAATTCTGCCGATAGAGAAACGACACCGGAACCACTAGTTAATGATGGCACTATTGTAGAGCCATCGGACTATAACGAGGTCTATTCAGTTATTAAAAAGCTGAAAAATAACAAAGCGGTAGGCTCTGATGGACTGCCAGCTGAGTTATTTAAGACCGGCTGCGTAGAGTTGTTTAAAAAGCTGAAAAATAAGATTCTGTCGCGCATATTGTGTAATAGGCTGAAGCCATATACGGATTCACTGATAGGACCATATTGGTCGACCAGAGACCAAATATTCACATTACGTCAAATCTTGGAAAAGGTCCGTGAGTTCAACAGAGACACACACCACCTATTTGTCGACTATAAAGCAGCTTTCGACAACACGATGATACGATCGAAGTTCTTCAACGCCCTGTCTGCACTAGGTATCCCAACAAAGATTGTTCGTCTTTGCATGACGACGCTATCTAACACACAAAGCGTTGTCAGGGTGGATAAAAACCTCACCGACCCCTTTGATACCAATAGAGGTTTCATGCAGGGCGATGCTCTGTTATGCGATTTTTTTCAATCTTCTGAAGGAATACATCTTACGCCAGTGCCCGTACATACAGAGTATGTGAAGCTCGATCTTCCAAAAGGAAGTGATGCTGCTAGCTTACGCCGATGACATCGATATCATCGGCACGCAGCAACGTCGAGTCAGCAAGGCGTTCTCAGAGATTGAAAAACAGTCTCGGCTCATGGGTCTAGCTGTGAATGAGGACAAGACGAAGTACTTGGTGTCTTCTTCGTCTATCTTGGATCCTGGAGATAAGCCGAAGAATCACGCTTGCAAACAGATGCTTTTTTTGAGCTGAGCAAGTAAATCAAAAGCAAAGCAAAGCCCTCCCTCGACAGACAAAAATAAGACGCTGATACTACCGATCATATTGTTTGCCGCAGAGCCATGGACTGAGATTGAGTCAGATGAGACAGCATTGGAAGTCTTCGAGAGGAAAATTCTTCGCAGAATTTTCGGTCCTATTAGAGTCGGCGACGAGTTTAGGTCCCGTATGAACCGCGAGCTGTACGAGCTATTCGATAAGGTTGACATAGTCCAGCGCATAAAATTCCAGCGGCTGCACTGGGCTGGGCAACTCATTCGAATGAATGAAAGAGCTCCAGCACGCATAGTTTACATGGGAAGCCCAAATTTGATTGGTGGAAATAGAGGACGACCGGGCACTCGGTGGAATGACCAAATATGGAGAGATCTTTCCGTACTTGGCATTCAAAACGACTGGCGCCAGCGTGCACTAGACTATGGAGGCTGGCGCGCCTTCCTAGACGCGGCCATAATCAGTAATTAAGTAAGTCAATTAAGTAAGTAAGTAAATAAAAACTGTTGGACTATATACAGTATTGACACACACAGACCAAGACGCACATGGCTAGGTCGACACTTCTTTTTGCGCTGATTAATATTATACATACCCTATAAAGTCGACTTCTTTAAAGTCTTACAAAGCGAACATATATAACAATATATTTCAGCACTTTTGGTATGCTCCCTGTTTATGTAAATATAATCAGTCATTGGTATACCTATTATCAATTATATTGATGCAATTTCCTACAATTTATCGCATTCATATCATATTTCCGCAGTTGTTTTGACTCACAAACAAAATGATTTTCTTAATTTCCGTTTCATTTATGGTGCTTCGCAGATACAAAACATATAAATATACATATATGTATATGGCTTGGTTTAAAATGTATGTATCTTCCCAACATTTTTAGTTGCTTCTCATTATTTTTTTTTTTTTTTTTAATTCTTTATTTTTGCAATCGCGCTCGCTTGAGCTACTACCAAGCTTCGACTAGGATCATATATTGTGTATACTTTTAAATATTCAATCAAGCTCACATTTTGCATATCTTTTCTTGTTGCCATTTAAAGAATTTTATTTGACATTTCACATTAGTAAAGATGAGTATTTAATAACAAAAGTTCAATAGAAGCTTATAATATTTTGTACAGCTGCATCATATATTAAATTTCAAACGAATTCCTGAGCTATATGCATTCGTGAAGTCGAGACAAACTCATGCACAAAGTTATTAAATGACATACATACATGCACATAATCTATGACGCAGGGAAAGTGAGTTTCCAATATACACAACAGCGTAAAAGGCGATTCGAGGAACTTGTGCATGCGTGGCTCATACACAGAATGTTGCATCCTAAAATGTTTCACATTTTTCATAATTCTCTAGTAGCAAGGATATTAATGGCAATTTTTGGAAATGTGGAAAAGTCACATTCAAAGTAAAATGTTTTTCGTGTTCAATTAATATCCAATTTAAGACGAACTGAAGCAGCTCGTATGTTGCACTAATTAAATAATTTTGCTAGCTAACAAGTTCACGCATCGTTGAGAGGAACTGCAATGCATAAAACATATTTACGCAACAGTGTCCAATTAAAGTTTGTCATGCTCGTTGTCTGGACGACTGATTTTATGCTTGAAAACTGGCTTACTATGACAATAACACATTATCCTTGGTCTACGGATGCTGCTGCAATTGATGTGACATTTCACGCTGTATCTTGTTGTGCTGCACTCTTGAGCAAATGCGCTTTGAGCTGCGACAACGCAATTAAGGAATTAAATTGGAAAACAGTTGTGTGCTGAAATGCAGTGTAGTGAAGCAATCAAATACTGACCAACCAGATGATTATTTGATAGAAAATACATTTCAATGCCGTACTTATATTATTATTAAGTTTTTTTCCTGGTGTGTAGAATGGTTCTTCGCCATTCTTCTGAGTAAGAAAGAGTTGTGTAGCAAAATGGTTGGACAGTAGTCTCTCCTAAGCGCAAACGTACAGTGCTGACACTTAGCGGTCTGCACACCTACTAAAGTCATCCAACAACTGCAAAGTGAGCGCAGATGCCTCACTGACACTGGACCTATTAGACCAATAAAATGATCAAGATATAGACCAAGTTCGTTATACAAAATTCGCCACAATCCTAGCTTAATCGATACAAATTTTTGTACAGTTCTAAATATATTTCAATTTATCACAGAGCTTTAAGTCAGCGATATATTTTTTGAACAGTTTTCTTAAAAAAATGTTATATTTAATTAAATTTAATATTTCATATTTCATTTCACGTTTAGGCAATTAACGCACAAAATTTTTAGTACATAAATGCAAAAGATGCTGCGTGGCTTTAAGACGAATCAAAAGCATTCCATTGCTTGTCAACGCATTTGGCGTACGTTTTCAACTAAAGCAGCTGCTGGAGGAGCAGCAGGAGCAGGAGATGGTGGAGCGGATAGCAAAATGAAAACACCTGAATTAACTCAGCAAGGTATACGTACGGATGTCTCAAAGGGTGGCTTACCACCGGAAGCTGTTTACGTGCTGCCGCGACCCAAATATGGTGGTATACACGCCATAACACTGCTCACCGGATCCAATCTGATCGGCAAACAGGGTGCCAAGTTTATCACCTCTCTACTGTGCACGGCACGTATACCAGTGGAGATCGAACACATCGATGTGCAAAATAAGGATGAGTATTTTAAATCTGTGTTGCGAAATCGCGCTGCGGTGCATATTGATTTGCAACATGATGCCGAGGAGAAAAAGAAATCACTGAAAATGTCTAACGATCTAGATTTGTATGTGTCGCTGGTAAAGTTGCGCTCATTTCCAGGCTTTCAATGTCGTTTTCCTGGCTTGGATGTTGTACTCATAGGACAGAATAACATGGGTGACTTCTCGAAACTTGAATATTCACCGGTGCCTGGCGTTGTCGAATCGTTGCGTGTGGTCACCGATGAATGCATCACGCGCTTTCTCACTTTTGTTTTCGCTTATGCGCGCAATGCAAATCGCAAACACATTACAGTAGCGCACAAGACTTCCGAATCGCCCAAGAGCGATGGTCGCTTTACAGAGCTGGCAAAGAATATACAAAAAGAAAAATTCGATGATATCGAGGTGGAACTCATGGATATGGATCAAGTGATTACGCACTTGGTGCACAATCCCAATAGGTTTGATCTGATCTGTGCCAACGATCGCTATTGCACATTTTTGATGACCATAGGCAGCGCGGTCGCAGGCAGTGCGAATCTCTTTAGTGCCATTGAACTGGGCGACTATCATGCTATTTTCAAGCCGCTGCAGACAAAACTATCGCTTACCGGCTTTCATACGCTCAGTCCATATGGCATTGTTTCGACTTGTGTAGATCTGTTGGAGTATCTGGGTAATAAAGATTGCGGTGAGCGATTGTGGAATGAAATGTTGCGTTCCATGTGCGATGGCGTTAAGACACCCTACTATGGTGGCAATGACTCCGGCGAGTATGTCATTTGTAATATTATGAATCGGCTGAAATGTCAAAGTTTTGGCTCCTCCTCCAGCTCTTAAGAGTATACAAAGTTCAAAATGCAATAAACAGAAGAAGGCTTATAAAATTAAACTTAAGAATTTTTATTACGCAAAAATTAAAACTCAATTGTTACAATCTTCGTGGGTGCCAGAATGCTTGTTGTTTGGTATATTTTAAATACTCAATAGTTACGACGATCGAGCACACGGTCACGCTGCAAAACGAGTTATAAAATTGGTAACCTTTTTTTAAAAATACAAAGTACAAAGTTTTTACCTGCTGCTCTTCTGTGCTCAAGTCGACCTTGTTAACTTGCACTTTCCAATTTTCTGTGAAGGTTACCAAGTCCACAACATGTTTGAAGGACACACGCTTCTTTGTTTGCTTCAAATTATTATCCAGCTCAACCTTAGAGTCACCTGCTTCTGCACCCACGCTCAATGTCTCCGAACTATTAAAATTTAGCGCTTGATTATCCATTATTCAAGATTTTTTTTTCCGTAGTACAATTCAAGAGTCTTTGAAACTATGAAAATAATATTGTATTACAGCTTGGACAGTAAACTTCGAACTAATGTGATTATTTAGAAATGTTGATTATTTTTCTGTAGCCTACTACGATATGGAAAAAAAAAAGATGAATTGTGGTTCTTTGGAATATATTAAGTTTTTAATCATTTTAAATTTTAAGTCGACTTCTTAAAAAATGTGAGACATGTTTTGATGCATACAAACAGAAGCTACCCAGACAGACGGACATGTCTTTCGGGGTTACCAAAGCTTCGTTACAAACTCTGGTGTTCAGTGCAGCGTGTAAAAACAAGACTCACAAGAATGTATATGAATTTCATTTATAGCAAACTGTGCTTCACAGATAAGCGCATTAAAATAATTTAAGAGCATAATGTACTCCACATACGAACCCCAACCATTTCAATACTCTTAAATGATGTGCGCATCCGTTTGCCCAACTCAACAAGTTTGAAATGTTTGTATGAGTGCAAACGTTAATGGATTAGTTATGCAAATAGTATATACTTGCCTCACCAAGAGCTTTTCCCTTCTGCTTTTTACAATCATCAGCACACTTCATATTTCTGTTATGTGGGTGAAAATTATTATTTGCATAATTTCAGTGAGTTTAGTTTTTATTGTGAAACTCATTTCGAAATCGTTAAATAAATACGCACAATATTTCAAATTAATCAGCAATCATTTTCTGTGTAAGCCGCAATTTCATGAAGTCAGTGTGTGAGATTGTGGCCAATGCATTATGCCTGCGGTCGATGTTATGGCGACTCAATACTGTTTGTATGTATATATTATCTGATTGAATATAAAGATAAATTTTATGTTCATATTTTATGACCAGAACACACACACATACATATTTACAGGAGATTGAGCTGCTCTGTAATGGTGGGGAATACAGCATCTGGCTATAAAATTAACACACTTCGCATTTGAACTGAATATGTTGCGGTGTGTATTATGCCGAAGTAAATGCTTCCAAATGAAAATTGACATTTTATAGAAATTCCATTCAAAGTAAGAACAACAAACATGCAAAGGAGTAAGGAGGACGAGCTGCTTTTTATACACAAGCAGTAGCAGCTGCAGCAACGTTCTACGTCTAATAGCTATAAGCTGTGTCAATGTAATTCAGTGTTTTTTTTTTAAAGTTATAAAATGAGAAATGTTAGATAAAAATTTAAAAATAAACTCGTAAAATTCTGAGGAAGACCAAGGCGAATACAAAACAGAACGAAGTCTCTATCTATTACAGTTTCCGAAATCATTTCGTTCATACGGACGGACAGAACACAATTCAGGTCTCCGACCATTATATCTAACTGTTACATACATTTGCACAAAACCAATGAGCTCTTATACCTTCGGTACAGGCGCTAAAAATTAGATGTAGATGCTTATGAAGAGTACGTTAAAGATTATAATCTTCAAAATGTGAGAATCTACAATTTTTCTATTAATATAAATAATATTAATTGATACAATGTATTGGTATTAATAATGTTCAAAGTGAACGTTGTTTAAAAAAAAAATATTTTATGACTATTGGGTAAAACGCTGCAATTATTAAATTAGTTTCATATACAAAATTTTAGACTATTTAAAATGATGTCAATTTCCTTGTTGTATGTTTCTTTTGTATATGTGCCTTTTTAATAAATTAAAAGAATGTAGTCGACTACGAGATACCCTGTACTTACTCTGAAGCTGCATACAAGGATTAGTTTAAAATAAGAAAGATATAGAAAGATGTATATTCTGTAGAACATGGTTGAAACGAATCACCTACAGCAGTGTAGCTAGACACCGGCAGTTAAATCTGCTCTAGATCTATAGTTAAAATATAACCAGATTTCCGGAGAGAGAAGACTACAAGTAAGGAGCCCCCAGGAGGCAGAAGAAGTGAGGAACATATATATACTATTAAGGCATCCTTAAAAAAAAAAAACTTATTCGGAGCATGGTACAACTCTAAACAAAGACTTTCAGACAGATATTTCATTTGTGATGACGGTTATAAATAGACCTTTTTAAAAGATTCTCTCAAAACTAACTAACTAACAAAGAAAGTTAGCAAGTAGACATTGCTTGACGACGCCTGACTCAAATATCTCAAAATCAATCTAGCTAAAATATCAACCAAAATGGACATCTAAGCTCTTACAAATTCAAACAGGACCAGAATCGGAATATTGTTAGCAACAGACTGCTGTACCGTATGACACAACTGATTTATGTTCCCTATCAGGACTTCTATCGCAACTTTGGTGATACAATGAAGACGCAGACAAACCTACCATTCGTTGATTCGGCATGTTATATTGGATCTACTGTAGTTTCAAGAGTAAAGAGCTTCAAACGAAATCAAACTTGCCGCCAATTAATAGAAAAGAAGTGTCGTTTAGGCCACGTCAGTCTATTCGTTTGTCTGCTTAAGAGAACATTTCGTGAGGTTAGAAAAGTTATAGTCGTCGTTTAGACTATCTAGGTAACGACGCACTGTTACAAGCTTATCTAAGGAGTTCAATGGAGTATTTTATATGCTTCACACATTTGAACAAACTTTATTCCTTTTTTACTTTATATTGACAGGGTATTATAAAGACTCAAAAGTTTATAATTATAAATTAACTGTGTTACAATGATAACAACTACAGCAACATCTGCAAGAACAACAACAATGAACAACAAGAGCCAAACAACAAACATTGAAGGACGAGCTTTGTTCATACAGTGACATAAAGTTTTACAATTCCCCTTTATGAGTAGTGGAGAAAAGTAGGAGAATCTGAACACAACTGCATACAAAAGCCGTATAACAATAACAACAACAACAATTATTACAAACAATAAAATTTTCCACATGCAGTAAATCTTCTTATAACTGATTTATACCTCAACTTTAACAACTTTTATTTTAATTGAAACATTCAAAGTGAAATTAAACTCATTTTACACAAAGGTAACCTAAGTAATTAAACAAAAAAAAAAAAATTGCGAACTATATACATAGGAGGAGTGGTTTTTCTTCATCATAGATATAGATTGGTTCGTGTCTGCTAACGATTACCAAGCTTTTTCTATAGCATTACCGAAGAAGCGTTTGATAAAATCCACAATGTGGCTATAACTGGGCTAGTGAGAAGTTACCAAGTACTTCGAACAAAAAAAAAAAACTTAAATTATCTCCTGTCATACAAAAATGAAAATTCCCAACCGAAGAATGTGGCTAGATTTACTTGTCTCATAATGTGGTGCAAAACTAAGTTGTATGCAGACTATAAAACGTATAACTAATATTTTACTTTAACATTTAGCCACCAATATAAAAATTTATATTAAAAATAATTTGTAACTTGACTTAAATAAGCACTCAACGGACTATAAAAATCGAAAGAAATAACACAAATGCTGTGGAAAAATTTTCATAAATTGCCATTTCTGGCATCGAAACAAAAAAATAGGAGTGAAACATATTGAAGGATGAAAACGACTATGACAAGCAAGTTAGTAAGTCAGTTCACAGCACAGCCAAAGCCAAATGAGAAAATGAGCTGCTCGAGTGGCAATAACAGCTGAACGTAGACAAAGTCCAACATGCTTCATAAACTTTTAAGTTTTACGATGTCTGAACGTGGCTGAAAAGTTTCTTTCTTATGTAGTTACTTAAATTTTTTTTCCAGCATTTCTTATGGCATTGTGTCTGCGTCTGTACCGGTTCCGCGCGCCTAATGCTGTGCAACATTTTCGCGCAAATGTCCTTTAAGCGTAGAAAGAATGGCAGACAAAAGCCAAGCCAAGCCAGGCGAAGCAAAGCCAAGTCGCACCTTTTCCGCTATGTCTACATCGAATAAAATGTTTTTAAAAGAATAAAGTCTGAAGTCAAAACCTGCAGCAGTCAGTGGTTAAGGAAGGGTACAAGGAAAGCAGTCGGTATCGCACAGTGCTTCCGACTTGTAAAATAGCAACCAAATGTGAAAACTACACAAAAAATAATGAAAACGGCCAAAGTTGCTATGCAGTATACAATCAAGAACTCTTTAGACGATAACTAATTTAAACAAACTTATCAGATATCTAAGTAACTATATATAAATTGGCAAATTCATAATTTAACCAGCTCGATTTTTGTAGATTAGCAAGAGAAGCAGTGCACAATATCATCTTTTTCTTAAAATTGCTTACATGAGTTACTTATATTGTCTCTAAAGAGTAACTGATATGAAGGAAAATGCTTCGACCGTTTAATTAACTGAACAACTCAATCATGCAAACTTGTAGCATTTTTAGTAGGTGACTTCAGCTGTCAACATGCATTGTCATCAGAGTACAACAAATACATTACGTATTACATTTCAATAAAGCGTTCAAAAATTTTACTTTAACACATTTCGATACTTGACCACTGTGCATAACTTGGCACAAAAAAATTGCAGCATACTCTGTGGCGCATACGATAGATGCTGTTACACTGGCACATCGACTGGCTGGAGGCCTTCGGCTGTCTTGTAATTTAAACACTCACGTTCGAAGCACTTAAAGTAAAAAGTTGCTACTCATGTTGAGGCAACTTCTTACAGACGACTACAACATTGCTGAACTTTGCTGCACAGCAATTTCTGGCACTGCTGCTGCTGCTGCTGCTCGTGAAAACTTAATTAAAGCCAGAACAAATTGATTTGTTTTCGCTTATGCCGCTTCCGTTGATTGTGCTCCGCGTGCTTCAATCGAAAACTTACAAATTCATGCACAAAAGCAAAAGTTTGCCAAAGCAAATTAATATTTGCTAAAATCAATTTATCGAAAAGCGAAACGCGCATATGCTATCGCATGAATTTCGACAGACGCAGATTTGGAACGCTGGGTTTGCTTTAATTTCCCAGCAATTTCGCGGCATATTAAAAACTTAATATTTTATTAAATTTATCTAGCAACATTAAAGCACTAAGAATTACCTGAGCAGAAATATATCCGCTTGAGCACATTACAAATTATGAACATAAATAACAAAACCTTTCAAGTTCATGCCTAGTACTCAAAAACACAAAAAAGAAATTCTTGAGGTTATAAATTTTCAACAAACAAATGTCGATCCGCAAAAACGCGAATGGTTGCTTGGCAGCCCTGCTTTCTTTGCATGCCTCTTTGCCTTTAATTTCCCAAAACACCCAGAACAAATTCGCAGATTATGGCAAACAACGAAACTTTTGCATTTGTTGCGGCAAAAGTTTTTACGCTATTCTATGAAAAAAAAAAAAAAAAGTATTTTTAAAAGAAGTTTTACTGTGCGGAAGGCAGGTGGTGTTCTATTGGAGAAAGGATAAAACAAAGTTATTACAAAATGCTTCGAACAACTTTTAGGACACAAAATACAACAAACAAAAAGGTAAAGTTCAAGTGAAACGTTTGAGTGTAGCTAATATTCACTTGAAGCGCGATTGGATTGGCAATAGGAAATATAATACTTACTTATTGAGAAAAAAAGATTGAAGTAACCAATAATAACCAACATTGCTTAAAAAATATTATGATATACCCTATATCCATAGGCTAAATGGCAGCACGAGGCAAGCGAAACCCCATAAAGTACAATAGGCATATATTGTTATACTGCTGTCTGGCTGTCTGTTTGAACAACCAGCACTTAGAGACTCTGTTTTCTGCTGTTTTCCATTGTAGATGTTCAGCCCTCAACCATCCTAAACAAAGGGAGAGAAAAAAATAATTGTTTGTTTTTATTAATTTATGGAATACTTTTTATTTTTATCATCTTATTAGCTAAGCTGTTTACACATATTCGAATCTCAAATTAATAACCAAGTGCAATAGAAGAACTAATGTGCATGCTTATTTACACGGTTTGTAGTGTGTGTATAGAAAAATATTTAAGTGGTTTAGAAAATATTTTTTAACAAACCATTCGATAGAAAATAAAAATAATTGCACATAGCACCTGAATTTTTGGTATTCCCTGCCGGAAGGGATAAAGCGCATACTTTGCTTTATTTTATTTTTTTTTATTATTTTTTTTTTTTGTTTTGCTTTTCAAGTGCGCATTTTTCGCATTTCCGGCATTTTTTTAATATTTTTTTTTTAAACACTGTGTCTCATTCTATTTCTGCATATTTTAACCCAAAAAAGGTAAAATGATTTTGAGATACCATAAAAATTTTTTGTTTGCTGCTTAACATTTACCCTGTAAGCGATTTTTTTTTTCATTTCTTTTCTTTTTTGCCTAAGCCGCTTATTTGTTAAACAAAAATGTCTTCATTAATATCCGCCCGAGGACGCCATTTTAAGTGTTTGCTATTCTTTTTAATTTCCGCAAATGGCTGCGTGCCGCAATAAATGTAATTATGTGCACGTACACATGCTGCTGCTCTTGCTACCTCTAAATTCTCAGCGCCGAATTAATTTATGCAATGGCATAAACAAGTACATAAATAGACCAAGGAATAGACAAAAGCAATATACTTAACAAATAAAATCGGCTCTCAAGTGGCAATAAAATCCCAAACAACTAGAACAAGCTTTTGGGAATTGTACGCTTAGTAAAGAAATCGAAATCTTATCTTAAATAAAATGAAACCGATTAAGTTGAGGCATGCACGTATGAACATACATGAAACTGCTTTGTAAAAATATATGAATTTTAATTAACATATTCTACAATAATTCGAATTTGGAATAAACTCGTATTTAGCAATTATTCTTAAAGAAAATTAATTAAAATTATAGTTCGATCTTCAATTATATAAATTTTCTAACTTAATTCAAACCATTCTTATAAAATTTTCGTATAATATAATATATCTATAAAGGATCAATTGCCGCTTGTTAAAAGACTTAAGGGTTTATCCATTATTTGACTAAACAAATGCAGTCGAAAATCCCGCATATTAAATCACATAACCAGACTGAGTTCTAAATTATATACTTCACAACTGCTTATTAAGGATACAATGTCATAACATTTGCTTTAATGTATGCAAATGGCGTAGTTTTCACTGTTGAAAATTCTCAATAAATATTGCGCACAAAAATCGTTGAGTGCTCAGTTGCTCAGTAATTGTATAATGGCGAAGACTAATTTCTTGCGAAAGCAAGTGAAATTTTTCCAATGGATCGGCATAGATATATTTGCTCATTCAAATATTGGCGATAAGAAATGGTTAACCATTTTGATTTTAATCACCCAAACCACGACCATTATTCTGCGCTGCATACGGTTATCTTTTTAATTATGATTTGCTGCCCAATGTGGTGATAAACCTAATGGTTTAATATTTGTGTTTAATTAAAATTTATTACATATTGTACAATCGAAAGGTTATAGTGCAACTGTTACACGACATCAGATATTTACTGGAAACGGGTGAGTTTAGTTAATTGAAGAAGTGTATTTAAGCATACTCTTACATATTTATGTTCCACTAGAATCTTCTATCAGTGCAAATTATGCAACTATAATAGAGGATAAAACTCGAAGCGAACAAAAGTTGAGTACCTTTTACTGTACCAACTTCTGGGTGACATATGTGCTAGCAATGGCAAATCCACTCGTTGCGACAATTGTTTCATATCTGCGCACTGGTACTGCAAATTATATATTGCCATATGTTGCGGTGTAAGTATGCATGATAAATATGTATGATATATAGAGTTAGAACTATTATCATAAGCACAAAATATCTGCAGCTTTCCTTGGAATGACAAAAAACTATTTGGTTACGTCTTAAGTTTTACCTGGATGGCTGTTGGAGGCTATGCTGCGGTCACTATGCTCGTGTGTACCGATACAATAGTATTTGCAACTACCTATACTGTCTGTGCTATTCTAATGATTGCTCAGCACAAATTCCATCACATGAATCGTATATTAACCACGAAAGAGTTTAACAGAATATTGGAATTTCATCAAACATCTATGAATTTGGCTACCCAAATGGAATCGATTTTTAAGCCAATTGTCTTTGCACATTTTCTAATCATGTCGTTGATGCTCTGCATGGCCGGATATATGGTATATACAACATTTCCGGGTACTGAGAGTTTTTATTTCATTTCGTTTGGCTTAACTTTACTGATGGAGACTTTTCTCTATGCCCATTGCGGCGAAATGCTTAAAACCGAAAGTTTGAATCTTTTGCCAGCGATTTATAATTCACCATGGTACGATTTGTCACCGCAGCGTAGACGCTGTCTGATCTTAACCATGATGCGTTCCAAAAATCCGTGCCGTTTGAGCGGATTCATTTTGATGGCGGATCTGAAGACATACAGTGCGGTAAGTTTATAACATTTTTGTAGGTTTCTACGAGTAGTTGTGTATGCAGATTTGCTGTGATTTCCAATTTAGCAAGAGGAACTAGAGTGGAATGTGTGTTGTAGATCAATATACACCAACAAGCAGTATTAAATATCATTAAAAACTACCTAACTGTAAGGGGAACATTCATTATTGAAACTGCAAGGCTCTATCTGTTACTTTTGTAGGGGAGCCAACTATGGTAGTGGTCCCCATTTGAATTCTTATGGAATATTTTATTAAGATTGACGGAAAATATAACAAATTTGGCGTTTCTAACAGTAGTCAAAATTTTTTTTAATAAATAAATAAATCTATTTTCTTGTCTTATTTTCAGATCATTCAATCGGCTTGGTCCTATTTGGCAATGTTGAGGTCGTTTAATTAAACAAATATTTTCGAGTTGATATTGATGCAAATTTTTGAATGTCAAAATTGAGGACTATACTTAAAATAAAGTAAAGAAAAGTAAGAATACTTGTAGTATGGAATATTTTGCTGCCAATTTTTGGCTAACACAAAACTATCTTCTAAATAAATATTCAACTAATATGTCCTATTTCAGGACGCAAGCCTTGTAGCAGACTGCACCACTACAGCAACGGTTTTTTTTTTTCAAATTAGTAATTGATAAATTTTTATGCAATTTTTTTCACAATAAAACGAATCTAAAGCGCATTATAACTGGTAAAATATTTTTTGACAGAAAAAAATTTTATTTCATGGAAGCTAGCTCGTGTGGTGACACTTAAACAAATCGATTGTCGCAAAAATCGGTCCACGCATTCAGTGTCTAGAGCGTAACAAAGGAATAAACATATATACACACATACATATGTACATACATACATACATACATACAAAGACAAGTAAACACATTACCCTTCTTTGAATGTATGTAATTTCAATTCACCATAAATCGTTAAGGAACGGCAAACGAATAAGTTATGTACTTCGAGTTTTCACAATACTGCCAAAAGTTTTAAAAGTGTATTTTAAAAACTCCCTTACAATGACGGGTACCAAATTTAGTATTATTTCGGTTTACGGCTAATATAATAATATTTATAATACTTCATGCAAAGTAGTCCTGCCGGTCGACAAGCATAATAAGTAAAACCATAAACAATATGTTTGTTGTTGTTGTTTTCCATGCCGTTTTTTTTATTTTTTTTTTTTTATTATTATTGCTCTCAGTTGGCAGCCAACAACAATAATCACAAAAACAAATAACATGAAATACGTCATTTTAATGAGATAAATTATGGCGTTTATGCTTTTCCGCTCTTCATGCCTATAAAATATATAGAAACAAACAAGTGCATATATATATATATATATTAAGTACGATTTATGTACAGCACTGGGTAGTACATATGTAATAACGTGTATTGTATATCCGCTCTTAAGCATGTTTCAGTTGACAGTTTTAATGCTATACTCATTTGTTTTACTATATATTCATATATATGTGATTCGCATGATTGTATAAAAAAACAACAATTTTATACAGTCTGTCAGGGAAAAAGTTAAAGTATAAAAAAAATGTTTCAATATTTTTCTAGTGATGATGCGTTGGAATAGCATTTAATAATTTAATTTATTTTAACCAGGACAGCAACAGATACCAACATTGTTGCATCCTTAAGCGTACATAGATTAGTTCCGATACACGAAAATTATGAGCTCTCAAAGTCAAATCGTAAATAAAAGCTAGTCTTTGAAAAGCTGCAATCACAACAGACCATCGCGCCTTGGACGGTCTGTTAGCGAGCGTCGTTCATTGAAGTAAGTTGTTGAGAGTCTGTACTAGACTGTAGCAACGGTCTTTGATACGAGCTTCTCAAACTGTACAATACTTTCCAGCTGTACATTAGATAAACTCTGCAGCAGCTTTGTATAGTCAATGACTAGACCCTACGACTAGATATATGCCAGATATATTCAATATTTCAATTTCAATTTAGGCATCAACCGCGCTGAACACTCAGTAGTCAATGTTAAATGAGAAAAATGCAGAATAATTGAATCTAGAAGCCGTTTTGAATAAGGAAATGTTTACGAAAACTCAGTACCATTGCGAGCAACTCATGCTAGCGTCGAGTTCAAGTTTATATTGAGCTGAGCTTCTGATTCTGATTCTGATTCTGAATAATAATATACTTTGTCATTAATTGCGTGGTAGATAAATAATACACTCCATAAATGTTCTAAAGCTGCTTCAATTTCATCGAACTCACAGAGTTATGATTCATAAACAAAATACGGCTCACATTTCCTATAAAATTTTTCAAATTAAGCTAAAAAATACAAAATTTTTGTTGCTTTTTTAATCAAGCAAAAGCTATCTAAAACTTCTTGAAAAATTTAACTAGTGTGGATTTAAACCAGTGAAGTTTTGACTCTCCTTTACTTTAAGTTTGAATTCGTTTAAATAATGTTTGTTTGTTTGTTTGTTTAAATGGCCGTCAACCGTCTGCCGGTCATGGCCGCGTCCAGGAAAGCGCGCCAGCCTCCATAATCCTGTGCGCGCTGGCGCCAGTCGTTCTGAATGCCAAGTACAGAGAGATCTCGAGTGCCCGGTCGTCCTCTATGTCGGCGTCCACCAATCAAGTTTGGGCCCCCCATGTAAACCATGCGTGCTGGAGCTCTTTCGTCCATTCGAATGAGGTGCCCAGCCCAGTGCAGCCGCTGGAATCTTTTACGCTGGACTATGTCAACCTCATCGTATAGCTCGTACAGCTCGCGGTTCATACGGGACCTAAACTCGTCGCCGACTCTAATAGGACCAAAGATCCTGCGAAGAATCTTCCTCTTGAAGACTTCCAACGCTGTCTCGTCCGACTCAATCACGGTCCATGCCTCTGCGCCATACAGTAGGACCGGGAGTACCAGCGTCTTATATATCTTTATTTTCGTCCGTCGAGAGAGGGCTTTACTTCTCATTTGCTTGCTCAGCCCAAAAAAGCATCTGTTTGCAAGCGTGATTCTTCGCCTGATCTCCAGGCTGACGTTGTTGTTGCTGGTGATCTCTGTTCCGAGATAGACGAAGTTTTCTACAACACTGAAGTTGAAATTCTCCATCGTCACTGACCGTCCAAGACGCATTGACGGAGTGCGAGAAGACACCAAGTACTTCGTCTTGTCCTCGTTCACCGCTAGACCCATGAGCCGAGACTGTTTTTCAATCTCCGAGAACGCCTTGCTGACTCGTTTAAATAATACTACAAGTTAAAGTAGCTGCACTCTAAATAAATACAAAGCTCACAATCCCAAGTCAATTGCTAACAAGTTTCAATATGTATCGGCATTAAGCTGTCAAAGAGATACTCAAAATTCAGCTCCACCTCTCAGCAGTCTTTAATAGCAGATGTTTTTGTTGCACGCTTACAGTCGTATAAAAGCATTTGACTGCCCACACTTACACGTGCGTCGAATGATTGATCACCTGCCATTAATAGATACATACTATGTATATACAGACATTGACTACAAAAGATACTTAAGCTGGCAAACGCCTACCGTGTGTGTACATATGTATAAGTATGTATAATGACAATGTAAGCAAAACATCAGGCAATCACACACTGAGTGCTATTTTAGCCCAGGGAAGTCTTCTCCTAACGACCTACGAAACTTGAAAAAATGTTAGCTTTATAAATTTCATATCCATATATCAAACGTATTATTGTTTGTGCTGTAAACAAAATACTGAATACATATACAATTCCATTTTATTATGAAAATAAAAATAAAATAAAATAAGCTTACAATGCCTACAATAGCGCTACAAGTTTCAAATGCCGAGTACAATTTTTTTTATCTATTGTATACAAACAATACAAATTAAATAAACACACACAATGCGCGCGCAATAAAAACTTAAATTACACAAAATTCGCTTAATATTAAATTTCACGTTTCGTTTCCGTCAAGTTTCATACACATTTCCGGTGGCTGCATTCTGACGTAACCGTAACCCGTGGGCTAAATGTCAGCTACAACATCATTGTCGACATCATCGCCGTGCTCAAAGTCGTCCGTCCATTTACACAACTCAAATCAAATCAACTCAACTCGCCGCCGCCAACGCCAACACCATCATCTACACTGTCTTACAAACATTTCTTTCTGACTTTGCAAGAGCCTAGATGGCGTTGACAGTCCGTCATCGTTGCGCCACATCCGGATCGTTGGCAGTCCTAGTTGTCGATGAGCATACAATACCGCCGCTTGACTTGGACCTGAGTGCGCTGCACATCATCATCATAGCAAAAAATGACATTTCCATTACACGACAAACGCAATAAGCGACAACATCGACCAAATGATCCGCAACGCCCAAGTACAGACACATCCTACCGGCTCCACAACAATTCTTTTATTTGTTTTTTTACGATTCGATATTATTTCTGTCGTTGTATTTATTTTGTTTTTATACGATTTAAGTTTATTTTTTTAGCGTTATAACATCTTGACTCTTATGACAGAATTTTATGTTTTTAGTCTGATACGATTTTGGATATATTTGTTATCGCTCTCAACAAGTTTTAAAATGGCTTCAAATGTTCAACAACTCCAAAGTGAAAAATGGCGAAGTACAAAACAAAATGGCGTTAAAGCGCAATATACTGTTGCTCCGTTGAACTCCGTCAATAGACTAACATAAGCATTATGCTCCCTAATGTTGACTAGACGTACTTATGCTCTTCAATGGCAGCTTCCAATACAGCTGCGCAATGTGGCAGCCATTTTTTGCGCTCTTATTTAATCCTTGCGCTCTCAGGCTCAGAGACCATGTCCACGTGCATTTGTTTTGATTTCAGCGGCATTCTAAAACGCGCATAAATTTTGTTTATGTAATTTGATGTAGTTTTGATAGTCTGTCCAGAACATATGTTGATGTTGGCCACAATCGCTAACTCTAGAATTAATGTTTGCGGTCATGTTAGAGCTTGTTATCAATTCTATTTGACTGACTGGGCTAATTAAAAATTAAGCAAATTAAATTAAATAATTAGAAATAAATAAATTACTTCAAATTGCCTTTAAACTTAAACAAAGAATATTCAAAATGTCAATTGTATCTTTTAGTAAAACATTTAGACTCTAAATTATGCAATGCAACTGAACGAGGAGCACTGACAATTAAAGAAAAAAAAGAACACGAATAGAACAAACGTACGTGGGTAGCTCAATTAGAAATTAGAAATTCATCCACTTTGAAATAAGTACAAAACGTTTAATTAACAACATGATACCTTCGCGGAAAATGGCAGCGTTGGATTTTATCATACAAAGGACTCTTCTTTATAGTCGGCATTCCTTGATTCATAAACTAAATAAACCCAATCTGATCTGACTTAAAATATACTCATATATATATATATACTATATACCGTGTACCATAAAACCGGGTTGTGTCTCTGATGTCAGATGTCAGATACTTACGCTTCAGATCCAATGTGAAGAGTATTATGTTCTTATATTATTTTTAAAAAACTAAACGATCAACACTCGTTTTTATGTGCTGTAGTCTCTAGAAACAAAAGCTGCAAACAATTACCAAAATGGGCGGCAATACTTTATCAAAAGCGTTTATCGAGGCTAAGCGTTAGAAAAAGCATAAAATGAGGAGCATAAAAAGAAAATCCAAGACAAACAAAGAAGCTAAACAAACCAAAGAAAACAAGCAACAATGCAAACATTTGCAAAATATAAACGGACAAGGCACAAAAATTTTTTGAAGAAAAATTACAAAAACAATACTAACATCGGAAGCATGCCGAAAAAAGGATAAACTAAATAAAATACACAATGCATTAGATGGAATGGAAGAGGCCGAGTGAAGAGCTAAGCAAACTAGTGGCAAGTAAGAGAAGAAGCAAATAGAAATAAAATACTCAAAGTACTTCTCAACAGCAAAATAGAATGCAGTAAAAATTAAGACAAAAAAAAAAAAACAATAAAAGTGGAAAGCATATAACAATAAAAAAGGACAACATACGGCATAGAATATGGGCAAAGTGTGGAAGACCTTCCAACTGCAATAAAAGTTCTAGACTATATGAAAATATTTTTTTCGTTTAAGTACGGCGGGGCGGCGAATAAGCTCACAGTGCATACATTGTGCAATGGATTTAACAGAATGAATAATCGAACTTATATGTTGTCAAGAAATTAGTTTTTAAGTATCAGAAATGTTTTGTAAACAAATTTGTACGCCCCTACGGCTGTATATCTGTCTAAGACAACGTTTACTGTTAGTATAAAAGACTCAGCAGAGAAACTAAACTCACGGAATAAGAATCTTTTTGTATCTTTAAACTACCGTATAATATTATGAGTAGATACTTTTAAACTGTTCCGATTTCAGTTCATCGAAACAGAACATCGCGTCCGTTTTGTCATCAATGCGGAACATATCACTCATCATTGAATTTAAAAAAAAAAAAATCGTTTATTTTTTAATTGTTAGGCCCCGTACCGAAGGTACAAGAGCCTATTGGTTTTGTGCAAATGTATGTAACAGGTAGAAATAATGGTCGTAGGCCCCCCAATGTTACCCCCATTATGGTCAGGAGTGATACAGAAGTCGATATAGCAATGTCCGTCTGTCCGTCCGTATGAACGAAAGGATCTCGGAAACGGTAATAGATAGAGACTTCGTGTTTTTTGCATTCGACTAGGACTGCTCCGGTATTTCACAAGTTTATTTTAAAATGTTGAAATCCTAACCATTTCAACATTTTCCTTACTTGTTTTTTAATTGTTTTTATTGGTGTACTAGGTTGTTCATTATTGTTTAATTTTCTTCCTTCCTTCTTACTTCTTCCGTCGTTCACTTGTTCTTAGACCTATTTATTGCTTTCTTTCTTCGCTTTTTGTTCGATTGTCAGTTTATTCAATAAACATTTAAAAAAAAACTGCGAATACTTTTCTAAATATCTCTATTAAAATAGTTGTATCTTAATTAGGCCCTGTACCGAAGGTACAAAAGCCTATTGGGTTTGTGCAAATGTATGTAACAGGTAGAAATAATGGTCGGAGACCCCCAAAGTTACCACCATTATGGTCAGGAATGAAAGAGGAGTCGATATAGCCATGTCCGTCTGTCCGTCTGTCCGTCCGTCCGTCCGTCCGTCTGTATGAACGAAAGGATCTCGGAAACGGTAATAGATAGAGACTTCGTGTTTTTTGCATTCGACTAGGATTGCTCCGGAATTTCACAAGTTTATTTTGAAATTTTGCCCTCCCCCCCTTCCCCATAAAATCACCCCTTAGGGTGAAAATTTCTTCTATTTGAGTGTACCAATATAGAGATAACGTCTCTCTAAGCAAAAATCCAAAAAGTTCATCAAAATCGGATAATAAATGGCGATTTTATAAGCAATTGAATTTGAACAACCCCCCTTTTCTTTTCATTCATATTCGCGCAGTGAGAAGTGGTCATGTATTTGGTCATAAGCTCGGGAAACATTTAATATGTTTGTTAGGCGACCTGAACTGGTACAGGGCCTCTACAGTCGGTTACGCCCGACTGTATTTCCTTACTTGTTTTATTGTTACTGCATTCTAGTTCTATTGTGTCCTAACAGTATGGTCCAAATCGAGCCACTTAAGGGATAACCCCCTACAAAAACTCAAGTCGATATAGACATGTCCGTTTGTCTGCATGACATGATGTATAGAGCCTTCAAGTATGGATATTTAGAACGACCTAATGTTTCTTCAGCTGTCAACTGTTCAAAAAGGCATGGCTCCATTCAAAGAATTTTGTTTCTCCTATACAAATCTAAGGGGATATAGGATATTTCGTTCGTATTTTATTTTAGCTATATAATATTTCTTTTTTTTTTTTTTTTTGCGAAATCAGTGTTCATAAAAAAATAAACCGCTTCCAATATAAACTTTAATTTTAATTTTATCCAAAAAAGAACAAAATCTAATCAAAAGAATCAAAATTACACTCACAAACAAAATATCTTGCTGCCCTCACAATTTATAACAACTCGATGCTACTACTTGCACGAGCGTGGATGAAGACTTTGCCACTTATTATACCAAGGATCTGTACTGGACTCTTTTTTTCATTTTCTTCACAGTTTATACTATTTGCTGCCAGTCGTTCTCCTTTTTTCCTTCGGCTGCTTGCCAGAAATTTAATGAATGAAAATGACTGTCATGAAGTGTGCAGCCAGCAAGCGAATGAACGCCCTTCAATCTTTTTATATTGTACCTGCATATACCTAGCCTGGTGTTACGTACTCATCATTGTGGTCGGTAGTACATGCAAGTGACTAAAAACCAGTTCGGTTTGACGGTTTGTTAACTAAATGACAAATAGATTATACATATTAGAATGTTGGAAAAGCCAAATTCCTTTTAAACGCACTATTGTTTGATTTGTACCGTTACTTAAAAATGTGTAAGGATCAAAATATTATGCCCCGTACATCTGTTAAATAGATAATATATATCTACAAAACATAAACAACATACAAATCGTTCATTACAAAATTCATATCTGAAGTTTTGTGAACTGCAGATACGGTTTCGTCACTTGCTTTTTACCTCGTCAAGTGTTTTTTATCTTCTTTGTTTCGTTTCAGCTATAAACCAGTTATTGTACATTCATGAAGTACAGAAACAACGCTAAAAACGAACGAAACGTTGTAAGGATAACAGCGAATATAGTGGAATTGAAGTTTAAACAGGCTAAGACGTGTTTGGTAACAGTTGCTTTGACAAAGGATATTGACGCTGCCTGTGCCGGCATTCTGAGTTGAATGTTGACACCTACTGCAGTAAACTAGTCGACGATCTCTGCTGCTGCTGCTGCTTCTGTTACATATCCTTTGTCCTGCATCTGTTGCGGCATCTTCGTGTTTGTTTTTTTTTTTCGCCAAGTGCAACGAATTTTTATGTTACTCAATACTGCGCTGTCCTTATTGTTCATGTTGCCATTACTGGCAAGTTGACAGAGTCAGAATAAATCACCACGAATTGAAGTCACTCAACACTATTATCGTTGCCATCTGACAATGTGTCCGCTTCAATGTCTTATTTGTGTCGTGATTGGTTTGTTGCATTTAATGGACTTTCATTTTATATTTACTTTACGCATATCATGTTTTTTCATTAAATTTTTCATGCATCCGAATGTGGGTGAGTGGGCCATTCTGTACACTTTCAGGCTGTGTGTGAAGTGCAGAGTTACTTGACTAAGGCGCCAAATAATTCATGATAGTTACTTCGTTATATTTCATCCCTTAAATATGTAAATGAATCGTTAGCTTCACAATAAGTCCATCGCTTCTGTATCGGCATCGTGGTATCCTTCATTAGGTTACAGAAGTGACTTTTCTATATTCTCAGTAATTTATGTGCATTTATAACCAGACTTCCATTTTCGTCTTTGCAGTAGGTAAATACGCATGGAATTTTCGAGATTCATTTCTATCTTTAAGATCACCGCACAAATAAGGCCTATATTAATATTTAACATCAATGCGCTCATCAATAGGTGGGAAACTGTAGACGAGGCTACAGCACAACTGCATTCAAATTCGTGCATACTATCACAGAATGTTTCTATTAATCAGCCCTGTCCTATTCATCATATATCCTGGATTGAAGTTAATTCAGCTTGCATTTTTCGAGTACATGAATCAGTTAGATTTTTACATCTTCGCTCCTACGGATGCGTACTTTGAAGGTGCATTACCATAAATCATGGTTTATATGTCGTTTGTGGTGGTCGTCATCATAGTGGTGTAGTATCCGAGGCAGAACTATTTAACTTAATTTTATAAGACATAATAAACTTGTTCCATTACAAACTTAAACTGATGATCAGAATTATTAAACTAGTCTAGCTAACAAGTTTATACAGAGTTCCAGGCATCGTTACCTTTAGAAATTTCAGTACCCTTCGATTGATATATGAAATTGTGCATGCAAAAAGCAGATCTAAAGAAAATATGACTTTATCGTTTAGGACCTTCGTCCTTTTACTATCAATTCCATTATATTCCGTGTACAACTTGGCCCATCTGTCCAAATTTTCGATTATGTTTCCGTATAAAAGCCAATTAATTCGAAAAATTAGCTCAGAAGCTAAAATTTTGCATGTTTATGAAGATAAATTTTTAAGATATCGCCTTCGTGTTACATTTCTATTTAGTAGAAATGACTTCAATTTCACCGAAGAAAAAACTATTATTTCTTATGCCTTTTTCACAAGTAACAAAAAGCAGTGTCCTTTACTCAGTTTAAGTTTCATATCGTTACAACTTGTAATTTATGTAATGGCTTTTTCTATGCAATACCTAAAAGCAATAGGGTATATAAGTTTTATGGAAATAAATGTAGCAGGCAGCAAGAAACGATACAGGCCCGAAGTGTATAAATATAAATTCTTAATCAGTATCGACAGCATTTTTGTCAACCGTCAAATATTAATAAATATGTATATTTATTATCTTTATACAAACGCAGATTGTAGCCTTATCCGCAAAAATACTCGCTTTTATTAATTTCCACAGTAATCAGTCTGAATTTAATATTTCGCTGACCAGCGGACTAATGAGATTTCTTAGTGGAAATCGAAACACGTATATTCGTTGCTCTTCACAATTAATGATTCATTAAATAATAATACAAAATATTATATCACTTTTCATCGATTTTATAGTCAGGGCAAAGTTTCTGAAGGATATTAAAGCTTCGAATTCATGAAAGTAAATTTTTCTTTGCAATTAGCTTTTATTTCCTTTTGAAAAGTGCTTTGTATTCTTCTATATTTTGAAACAGCTTTAGGCTTGCTGTAGAATACTCAAATGTAAATTAAAATTTTCTTTTACTCAAGCAAAAAAAAAAAGAATATAAAAATAGAAATTTCTGAAAATAAATTATAATTCATTACCATAAGGCAACGTACCAGTCAAACTACTAAAGCCATAAGATACTTAAAATAATTTAAAATTTTCAAAACAAATACAAAAAGCAACATCGAGCACGGAATAAGCGGCAGCATCTGCAGCTAAAAACACACAGCTGCGATATTGTTCAAGGCGTATGAAAATTTATACACCAAGTAGTAGCAGCAGCAGACATTTGTGCCAATTCGTATTTGGCACAAATGCTGCTACGTGTTTTGCATATTATTTAAAGCAATATTTATAGGCAGCATGAGAAAAATCGCAATGCAAAACAAGCGCATGAAAATGGAAATTCAAAACAAAAAAATAAACAAATACACAAAAACAAATACAAATGCAAATATAAATACAAACATTGCTGCTTCCGTTTCCTGTGTGCTGCCAACTCTTGCGCTGCATCATAGGGCGTCAGCATTTGTTTAACGATGTAGGTGTAAGTGTTTCAGTGTGTGGAAGTTTGTGTGTGTGTGTGTATAACGTGTGCTTTGAACCACAAAAAACGCTTAACATTTTATTGGCCTGCAGTGAAACAAAAGCCTTTGCTTAAAGTGCTAACAAGCACAAATGTTTATTCCGTATAACGAACACATATAGACTTTCTAGACACTGTTGCTGCTGTTACAGCCTTTCAACGCGGTCGATTACTATTTTATAGATTTCTAAGACACTGGTATCTACCAAGTGACGAAAGCCTACTAGTAACTCACAAACCGTTTTTTTTTTGAGTTTTTTATTAAAGCCACTAACAAGAAAAATGAGCAAGAAAGGCTGGAGTTTGAGGATGTTGATATGTTACGTGACAGAAATAAAGCTCGAAAATTCTATCAAAAGGTCAAGCATCTGACTGAAGGCCTTAAACCCGGCGTAACTTTCTGTAAGGATGACAATGAAAATTTGGTAACGGATGAATTGAAATCACCGAGATTATGAAGAAGTCATTTTTCCAACCTACTCGGAGGCGTTGAAGCGCACAATTGACACCGGAACCACCAGCTAATGATGGCACTATTGTAGAGCCATCGGAATATAACGAGGTCAATTCAGTTATCAAAAAGCTGAAAAATAACAAGGCGGCAGGCTCTGATAGGCTGCCAGCTGAGTTATTTAAGACTGGCGGCGAAGAGTTGGTTAGGAGTATGCACCAACTTTTATGCAAGATATGGTCCGATGAATGCATACCCAATGACTGGAATCTCAGTGTTCTCTGGCCTAACTTTAAGAAAGGAGACCATCGCTGTTTGCGCCAACTGCCGCGGAATATGTCTTCTTTCCATTGAATATGAGATTCTGTCGCACGTATTGTGTAATAGGTTGAAGCCATATACGGATTCACGGATAGGACGATATCAGTGTCGCTTCAGAGCAAAAAGGTTGACCAGTGATCAAATATTCACATTACGCCAAATCTTGGAAAAGACCCGTGAGCTTAACAAAGACACACACCACCTGCCGCTTTCGACACGTCGATACGATCGAAGTTTTTCGACGCCCTGTCTGCACTAGGTATCCCGGCAAACATACAAAGCGTTGTGAGCGTGGGGAAAAACCTCTCCGACCCGTTTGATAGGTTTCAGGCAGAGTGATGCTCCGTCATGGGTTTTTTTTTCAATCTTCTGACGGAATACATCCTACGCCAGTGCCCGCACATACAGAGTATGTCCGGCTCGATCTTACAAAACGAAGTGATCGATCGGCACGCAGGAACGGCGCGCCAACAAGACGTTCTCAGAGATTGAAAAACTGTCTCGGCTCATGGCAGTGAATGAGGACAAGACGAAGTACTTGGTGTCATCTCGCACTCCGTCATTGCGTCTTGGACGATCAGTGACGATGGAGAATTTCAACTTCAGTGTTGTAGAAAACTTCGTCTATCTTGAAACAGAGATAACCAGCAACAGCAATGTCAGCCTGTAGATAAGGCGAAGAATCATGCTTGCAAACAGATGCTTTTTTGGGCTGAGCAAGCAAATGAAAAGTAAAGCCCTCTATCGAAAGACAAAAATCAAGATCTATAAGTCGCTGATACTCCCGGTTCTATTGTATGGCGCTCAGCGTTGGAAGTCTTCGAGAGAAAGATTCTTCGCAGGATTTTCGGTCATATAAGAGTCGGCGACGAGTTTAGGTCCCGTATGAACCGCGAGCTGTACGAACTATTCGATAAGGCTGACATAGTCCAGCGCATAAAATTCCAGCGGCTGCACTGAGCTGGGCAACTCATTCGAATGGATGAAAGAGCTCCAGCACGCATGGCTTACATGGGAGGCTCAAACTTGATAAGAGGACGCCGAAATAGACCAGTTGGAATGTCCAGGTATGGAGAGATCTCTCCTTACTTGGCATACAAAATGACTGGCGCACAATACAATAGAGGCTGGCACGCCATGCTAAATGCTTACCTTAACAAGCTTTTCAGTAAACCGAAGCGAATTTATTTAGTTCCTACCGCTTATTCATAAATAAGCCACCTGCATGGACTACCGTCCACAGTGATTAAGGCCTATATATACATTTTCACATTACTTCAAATTGTTGTTAAGTTATTTGTTTGTCTTTGCCCCCTTATAATGCTGTTTTTCTCTGTTACGTCAAGAAAACAGCCAATTTTACACTAAGGCAAACAAATAAACAAAGGCAGACATACGTTTTTGCTGTTTTACGGAATAGAAATTTGGCTTTAGCGACATATTCGTTTATATTGCCAAATTTTCATACTAACAAGTAACAGCGACAGACTCCGACACTGAAACGCCAATATAGCAAATATAAATCAATAAATACCTAAAGCGGCACAGCGTTCATATTATTTAAAAGCCGAAAAATGTCGGCGCCCGAACATTTATCGCCATTTTCATAGACAAGCACTCCTTCCTTTCAACGTTTAAATATGATATACTCTGCCCTTCCCTTGCCGTGTCGTGCATAATTTTTATGGCGCTCCCTTATTGATATGTCGGTGTAATAAAAATATTATTGAAAATATGCAAAAATTGTTATTTATTTTTATAGAAGACACACAAGCATGCACAAAAGCCAAAGAAGTTTACGAAAATTGTTATAAATATTTACTTGAAGACCATATAGTCTACTCATGTGGAAAGCATCTTAAAACAATTTGGTAATTTTTTTTTTTGTTTTTTTTTTGGGTATTTCCGTTTAAATTTCAGCACGGTCCTGCTTATATGGCTATGAATGTGTGTGTGTCTGTGTTTTCTAAATAGAAATTTATATACGCTGAATACTTGACTCAAATGCTGAAAGAGTGGATATAAAAAAATCGCGCTTGCTTAACTACATAATACGCCATACGACTTCGAAATATCCTTGAAATTTTCTCGTGTAATGAAATCGGTAAAACAGTTTGTCGATAATGCAGGAACACTAGCATATTGCATGTGTAGCATCCGTAATTTTTTTAACTCTACATTTTATTCGAAGATTAGACGTTAACAGTAGTAAGTCAAATTCATTCTGAAAAATAATCAACTAAAACAAAACTTAGTTGCAGCGTATACAAAGTTTGTTAGCATTTTCAAAGGATTTTGATTTTTCCACAGTTTTCGGTCCCCATTGACATTTTCAAGTATATGTCGAGAAATATTTTTGCCCTTCGAGCGCAAACAGAAAAGATTTAATATAAAATAATAATGCTTTGAATTTCAGCAGAATACTTCGTATTATTGTTGTACTAATATTAAATTTTTTTAATAAGTTTCTACGTCATTTCAAAACCATGGAAGAAAAGTACATCAGTACTAATAAGCGGCGAAATAGTCAATATTTCCATACATCATTATCTGCCTTATCTTAAATGATCTACCAACAAGTCCAGTTGTTAAGTAAATTAATTTTCCTTATTTATTAATTATGTATATTCCAGTCGCTTTAAATTTTCAAATAAAATAAAGTTGTTTAGAATAAAAACAAATCTAAACATTTTAATTACTTTAAAAAATTTAGTTTAACATTTGCTGAGTTGAACTTTGAATGTAAAACAGAAATGTACAAATGCAACTGAAATATACTGAAACCAAGAAATATTTACTATAGTAAAAATGGTAGAACAACAATTTACGACAAACAAAAATTTTACATTAAAATATTTAACAACAACAACAGCAAGTTGGCCACAAGAACAAGCTATCAACGGCGAGGAATGTTTTTGCAAATACTTGCTTGAACTAACAAAAATACTTTATACAACAAAAATACAAAACAAATATTGAAGCATATAGCATATAAAAGTGTTGAGCTATCAAAACAGAAGCGCCACATGGCCAAACTCACCACTGGCTGACAGACGGACAGACGGACATATTGGCTTTATATACGGCTTGGTTGCTGGCTGTTGGTTGATGCCGCAAAGCTACTGATGTAACGCTGATGTTGCATAGGAGACGCATTAAGGAACGTGCAGCAAAAAAAAAAAAAAACTGACAGAGTGAAGGAGCAAACGAATATAGCTTAGAGTCAACTGAGAATACCTACGGCGCGAGCCAGTCAGTCCCATATGTTGCATATTCACTTGGAGTGCAACATATGGTCAGACAGCGCAATTCAGTTCAGAAGCATGCCATCCATGCCACAGAGTCAACCGTCGCCGCAATGCAGCTAACCGTGAAAGTCACAAATTATACACGATCGCATTCCATGATAGCGGCAATTTGGCAAAGTGAGAACGCATGCTAGAGCATAAGGACGAAGGGAGAGCAAGGATGTAGAAAGTAGAATGAAACAAAACGATGAGTAGGCACAACGAGTAGGCGGTCAACCCCTAACTTTAATGATCCTTGCGCTACTGATATGTTAATGACGACGTCGACATTGATGATGATAATATTTGATGATGATGATGATCCTTGTTACTTGCTTCTTTTTATTGTACGTCACATTCATAGGTATGAATGGTATATTAGTTTTATAAGAATGTTTGTAACAGCTCGACAGAAGTATAGATTTAGTCATTGCCGTTATTAGCAATTATATCATTAGGTCCGACAAATAAGAAACTACAAGAAGTTTATGATGTATGTATCGTTCAGATACTTTGTGAAACCGTGGTTACTAAGTAAAAGAAAAGGAGTTAAATAAAACAAAACATTTAAACTTTACACGAATTCAAATATGCAGAAGGTTTATGCATGGTTTGATCCACACAAAATCGCACAAATTCAACATTGCAAAATACTTCATTGTGACTGAGTAAGGACCAAATCATTGATTTTTTATAGGAGTGCAAATAAAATATGTTTCCTATATTTTTATAAAAAAAATTAAATATTTTTATTCCATGTTTACTGAGGCGAGTTTTACCTATATTTAAATATAATAGACAAACTAAGTACATCGAAGGCCTCTCAGCAATTGTACAGCTATGGATCTATGGAAGAGAAAGTGTTAGCTTTTCTACATTATCTACAATATAATGTAAGCCCCAATGCACCTTTAAACGGATTTTTTACCATCGTCTTGGAATTTAAGATCGAAGTTCCACGAATTTGGTGCAGTCCATCGTTCCATAATAAAAATTCTACGGTGCTTCGATTATCTTATTATAATATATCAAATAAAAAAGTCGTTCATTTCCAAATGTCTGTGAAGCGTATTAAAACGTCGGTCATACCAAAGAAAACGTTTTTCTCACACACATTTTTTTAAGTCTATTCTGTGGCACTTTTTATTTACAACATCGGTCAAAGTTGAGGCAAAAATATTTATTATAGCATGCCGCTAAATTACCCTAGAGCGCACTGTAGGGGGATGATGCGCCATACTCGAGCGTGCCACTCACGTGCCAGTTGGTCAAGTCGAAATTCTGCTGCTGTTGTTATTGTTGTTCTGTTTGCTGCGGCCGCTGCTTAAGTTAAGCGCTGCGCGCATGTCACAACGTCAAACAGTTTCAAAACAACATTCACAGCGTACAGAGGTCAATCGATATGAGCCTCAGCAATGAGCACTTTCTAAAGCTGGCTTATGCAACCGGCACATTGCTATTGCCAGAGTCAGCGTCAAACTTGCACGATTTCGCAGCATATTCATCGGAGGAGGATACTAGCTCACAGTATTTAAGCAGTCCCAATTACCAGCAATCATATGCCAGCAATAGCACTGCGCTAAGCAGCTCACCGGAAGCGTATAGTAATAGAACTGACGTATATTTGCAGGATAATTGGCAGTTACATGGAGGCTCAACAGCAGAAGCCGAAGCAGCAGTATATGCAGTGCAGCGTAATTGCTTTGAAGCTTTTGGAGCTTATGAAGCAGAAACGCATACCAAGCAAACTGTTAACAACAACAACAACAACAACATCAGCAGTCCCAACAATAACAATAACGCACAGCCGTATATCCAAACTGAATCAAATCAATTTACACAAATTCCTGCAACAATCAAATCCAATAAGATTAAAGGCAAATTACGTAAACCTAAACCCACGCAGCATAAAGCAGCCACTCAGATCAACTCTAATTCGCTTAGTCCCAGCGTACAGAAACGACGTCGCCAGGCTGCCAACGCACGGGAGCGCAAACGCATGAATGGACTGAATGATGCATTTGATCGATTACGTGAAGTGGTTCCGGCACCTTCAATAGATCAAAAGCTCTCGAAATTCGAAACATTACAGATGGCTCAAACATATATAGGCGCACTCTGCGATATGCTGGAAGGAACCATGGACGATGATGCTAGCTACACGATTTTTAGTGAGGGCAGAAACTATACGCTGACCAGTGACTGTAGCAATGCGCGAACAAGCTTGGAATCGTAAAGTGCATATACCAAAAAGTGTCTAAATTATAATAAAACTACAACGAAATAAATATATTAGAATGTAACAAAGACAATTGTGATTAGTTGTTAGAAATAAAATGAAACAAGTTGAAAATGAAAAAAAAAAAAAAAAGGCAAACAAAAAAATTTATTTTTTTAGAAATTAAACTAGACAAGCATTAAAAAGTAATTTAAGACGCAGCTACTTAAAGCCCATCTAATACAGATTATAAGCCAGTGCAAACGCACAAGAAAAGTTTTCTCTGAAGTACTTTTGGAAAAGTATCTCTGAAACAAAAGTTTTTCGTTAGCTAAATTAATATCTGCAATAAAGCAAACTAATGTGAAAGTCAAATAACTAATTGGGATAGATTAATGTTATTTAATTTTAGTACAAGATCGAACTACTCGAAAGGATAGGCCATAAGCAGTTTCATTATGAAAAAAAAAATTTTAATTTTAACTACTGCTTATAATGTCTCTTGTCTGGTTTTCCACAAAAGCTCTTTCCATAGCCATTTGCACAAACAGAAATTGTTTCCATTTAAAAAAAAAAAAAAAGAAAAATGTTGCCCGCAGCGCACAACCTTCTTGCACTAAATTGCTTTTTATATGGCACAAACTACATACATGTATATGTATATGAAAGTTTGCACAGCATCTAAGCTTCATTATTTCAGCCGCAGAAACTTTTCACATTTCGAGAACAACAGATAAAACACAAGCTGAAACATGCTGCACATGCTCAAGTACATACATTATCGCTAATCTCTGATTTCGTATATCATGAACACATAACCGCGAGCTAGTACAGGTAATTAGGCTAAATATGCAACACAAGAGTTTTTTGAATTCTATCCTAAAATGAAAATGCATCAGATAAGTTGAACATACACAGAAGCAAATGAGTAAACGAATGAGTGAACAGTTTGCATTTAGTGCTGAAAAGTTTTTGAAAATATGCCGCCATCGACGTCGTTCCAAATCACTGCAATTCACACCCACTACGCCCATTCGAATGTGCGGAGCAACTAACTTTTTGTATGTTGTTCAAACTATTATCCTTATTTTGTGAAATGCATGTTGTTGCCGTTGTTTTGGCGCTGTAGTAAACATGTGCCAAGAGCACTTTTTCACAAATTGCGCTGCTAATGAATGAGTTTATCTCACGCCCTTTAGCTGTTTTTAAATTTAGCTTCCATATGGTAGTGCATGGAAGTAGTACTGTGTATCTGTGTGCTAATTTTAAAAGCCAAACCGATACTCGTATCCTATGAAATCTATAGGTAAAGCTGTGTATGCAACTGAAATATTGTGGCAGCGCACGCTAATGTTCTGCGGTTTATTCGCTTTTCAATATACATACTAAGCATACCCACTCGAAATTAGTCAGGCTGCTGCCAACGTATCTTAGTACGAAGCTTTAAATGAGTATGTGTCTGTCAGTTACCGCGGCGGATATTTGCTGCCCAAAGCAGTTTCAAATTAAATTAAATTGAATCAGAGCCAGTGCACTCATATTCAATTGCAATACTTGAGAAGGGACATTCCAGTTAAACTTATGCTGCTAAAATTTTTACATATTTTATTGTAATTAATTTGACATTGAAAATAATTATTAAGATCTATCAGTCATATATAACTTATGAATTTCTACAATTCACTTGGTGACGGATTTTTTTGCTCAAGTACTGGTCAGAAGATCGAATCAAATTGTCAAGTAATACCCTTGCAGATCTCTCACTGGGGATTCTATTGTCTTTAACCTGCTGAACTGCACTCAAAATCAAAAGAGGTCTCGTAAATTCTTAGCAACTGAGTTAAACTAGCTCAAATACAATTGATTTAAATTATATGTGCCCCTACCTCACCACTCCCCTGCCCAGAAACATTACTCCTAATACCTTATACATATTAATGCCTAAAAGTATGCAACGTTTTAAAATAATACAAAAGCCATTACTGGAACTATGTCATTTAGTTGCAATTTTTTATTTTATTAAAAAATTATCAAACAAAAGTCTATATCCGACTACGCTTGTTCTTGCTTATAATTAAACTGTAGGATTTTAAATGGAAATTGCCATAAATTCATCACGCACGGCTTTTCACTGCATGCGTTCATAAATTTCGCGCACTACTTTCTTGCTCAGTCAATTACTGCACATTTAGATTTGGCCTCAATTAGTTTAAAATATTTAAGCCTACACGTAAAAGCAATACAAACTAATTGCAAATATTTTGCGCATATATTTCTTTAAACCATTTACGAGCAGCTCGACTTAGGTACTTCTGCTTGCACTAAGTAAATTTCCTGCAGCAGCAAAATTCTGGCAAAATCAGATTTCTCATTAGCAATCTCAAAGTCATTAACCATAATCAATTAGAATTTGCTTTTTGGCTTCATAAGCCACATCGTTTCGTACATTAAATTGTTCAAAAACATTTGGCATAATTTGTTTGCTATATTATGTTACGCCAGCTACAAAATGCAGCTCAAATAACGATTCAATTAGCTAAAATATTGAAACATACGTGAAACACCTCTCAAATTCTTCAATGATATAAAACATATAAACGATAAACAAAATTTGCCACATCTTTGCATCTATTTGTGGTACAGGAATTAAATTTGGTATACATAGCAATGCCATCGGGTGAAATATTCCTATTCAATTTGGTTAAAAACAGAGAGCTGATGCTTTGCGTCCATAAAAGGGAAAACAAGTTTTTCATATCTTTGCATCTATTTGAAGTATAGGAATGAGCTTTAATAGACTATACATGGCAATGGGAATTGGAGAAGCAAGTTGCAAAGGACATGTGCAATCAGTTTGGCTTTATTGGATCAACTATCAACTGCGAAGCCAAATAATTAATTAAAAGTTTCAATTATCACAAAAAACAATGATGCATTGCTATTGTATTATTTTGCGATATTTGAACTGCAATTTGAACCTATATGGCCTTTGTTTACTTTTATAATTTTGCTACTCACGGAAAAACAAAATATGCACCTCATATGTATGCATATTCAAACACCAACTATTCTTTTAATGCTGTCACCTGGTAGCAAAATTAATATGCTTCCCTACCTCAAAATATGCGACTTAATGCCGCAATACACACATTATATACTTTCATATAAACTGAGACGGACAGACACCGATGAGATTGCTTACCAATTAGAACACATACGCCACAGATGCCACTTGCATATTGATTTTTATAGGCAGCCACAAAGTATCCATACAACATGTCCTTCTTTCTACTTTCTCCCATTTATATGTATATACATATTTATATATTTGTGTTTGTCTGGTCTCGTTTATGTTGGTGTGGCTAAAGTTGTAATAAATTTTATTTAAGCTCCATTGTGTATAAAACGGCAGCTTGATCAAGAAGAACGTTCAGACACAAACATATAATAGCGAATGGAGCAAAGCGCATCTGCCATAAATTACGAGAGAAGCCTCTAGAGCAGCATCAGCAACGGCATCAGTAGTTGTGGCATAACAAAATAAAAAGTGCTTCATAGACCAACAAGTGTTCAGAGACTCTTTGAGGCGTACAGCGCAGCTAGCCATTGTGGCCAGTATAACTAAATCTTCATGTGAGCTTGTAGATACATTTGTATCTGTTTCCTGTGCGTTTTTATACATTTCCGTTGGCATTGTTATTTCAAGCAAAACATGTTTCAAATTAGTTAACTATTTCAGCAGTTATTTATTTATTTGTAACAAGGCATAGATTATCAAAACCAGAGCGTGTCCCAAAAAATAGCATGTAATCTTATTGAATATTTATTTTTACGCCAAACGCGTACTCCATTTCATTGCACATTTTCTCGCCATTTTCTTTTCATTTCTGTTGGCTTATTTGTTGCGTTTTACTTAAGTGTTGCTGAAACCGGAACGTGTATGGATTAAGAAAATATTTGAAAGCAATTCTCTCGCGCCCATAAAAAGTTATAGTGGCTTAGGCTTTATGAACTTTAGAAGTAGTACAAAAAAAGTAACAATTTCTTGCTTCGGTGTATACGTTGCTTGTATACGCTTTACACAAAAGATATACAACACACAGAGAAACTGTATTCGAATCTTTTTATGTATAAATAGACCAAGAAAACAAACAGGACGGTACACAAACCATATTTAAACAAAAGCGGTTAATTAGTTTGAGCGTAAAAGGCTTAAAGCAAATGTGTGTAAAAAATGAAAATTGTAAAGCATGTGGAAGCAACATGTTGGATCGAGCATGATTTTTATTATTATTTAGTAGTTGTAGGTACTGCGACCTTACAGGTCTATTGTGCCCTTCGCATGATTACGGTTCTACAGATAAGTGTGTGTGTATGTCCTTCACGTTCCTACTATACAAATATAAATATAAAGAGGTAGATAATCTTGCATCATGATAGGCACAGGTATAACAAAATTCTTGTTTTAGAGATGCTTTTCGAATTTTCAGCATTCAGTTTAAAAAGAAGATTTACGTATAAGCCACATGTAGATCTAAGTCTGATATTCAAGCAAATCTTAGTGTTCCACTAAAGTTACATTTTTTATGCAAAGTTACAAGTAAAGCATAGATAGTAAGAGAAATATATAAATCTGATAGACAAAGAGTAAACCGGATATGACTAGATCGATTGGATTCACATCATACACATACTTCGGCAAAAATGAATAATACACTCTCTGCACTACATACGAAGGGTATTAAAAAAAAAATTCATTGCTCCTAATAACACGAACAACAAATCAAACTAAATCACAGCAATAATGAAGTAACAAATGCCACACAGCGTGTGCTGAGATTTAAAAGCTTTCAGTAAAGAGATTTAGTGGATTGATATTTTGCCGAGACTTGTTGCAAAATTTTAGTTTTTCTTTTTCCACGCTTACGAATTTATGCAGAAGCTCATTGACACCATCTCTTTTTATCAATTGTCAGTTCATTAAAGTTTATGCTTGGTTGACTGACGAATTGTTCAACGAACTATATAAAATAAAAATTGGTAATCAATTAAATTAAAGTTATATAAAAGCTAAAGGGAAATAACAACTCATGAGTAAATCAATTAAAATTAATTTAAGGTGACCATCTTCAATTAAAATGTTTTGTCCAAACATTATATTATTTTAATATGATGCTATTTTAATTCATTTAAATTCAAAATAAAATTTGAGTAGCACAATTTGAGTCGAAAATGTTGGCACATATTTCGGAATTTAAAATAATTGATAGGGCGTGGTAAAGGCTTTAACTATATAATTTGCTTTTATATGAACATGCACTTTTACCATGGATAAAATGGATATCTAAAAAATAAAATTAAATTTGCGACAATGGTCACCTTATGCTTAAGTTCTCGCTCGTTATACAGCTATCGATACTCAAATAATAGGAAAAAATTTAAAATAATTAAGCTTTTTTCCAAAGTCAATGAAAAAAAAAAAGTGTGCGGCAACAGTATGGCACGCGACCATTTGTTGCGAGTAACAAGAAGATAGCACCGGAATGGAACAACAGACCGAGTAAGGCTAGCCAAAGTATTCGCATAAAGAATGGATAAAGTTCTGCGTCATGCGCGCTCAGCCATGAAAAAGGACACTGGTCGAGTGCCTATAATATTGTTTTTGTCATTTTTCAAACATTTATTATTATTTTTCGTGTTTCTTTTGCTGTGTTTTACAATTACCAACATTTCTTTTTAATTTAAAGTTTTATTTTCCGCGCGCCGGCAACGAAGCATAACGACAAGTTGTAGAAGGGTGCTTTAGGAGCGGGCGAAATAAAGATAGAGTACAATTTTCAGCACAGGGGTTGCCAAGTCGTTTGGGACATTTGAATAATGATGTTGCATGCAGCAAGTACAAAAAAAAAATGTTTTTAATTTATTGCAATTCTACTTTTTATGTATAAAAACTGCTTGGATACACTCAAAGCTAAAAGAAACAAAACTTCAACATTGGCTTTACTTACTTTACTTTAAAACTTGGAATTAGAAAAGTTTCGCAATACTTAAAATAAATACTTCTTGATGAACATGCTAATGATGATGTTGTTCTAAGTGATGATGTTGTTGATGATGATGATATTGCTTGACCTTTACGAAAGGTTTTAATTTTAACACTTTATGTGCTAATTTTGTTTTATATTTTGGTTTCGTCTTTTCAAATTTCGCAGCTTGCATCGGTTTCATTAGTTCAAAAACTTATAAGACAAAACTTGTTTTACGCTTTTTTCAGAGGTTTACTATTTAAACACTCTTCATACTTGAAACTTAAGTTGAACAAACAAAAAAGTGGCCATCAGAAAAAGGAACTTTTTCGTTTGAAATTGCGTTCGAAAGTTTTAAGCTTAGCCTTGCTCTCGTGTTAAACTTCATTCCATTTATAACTCTAAAAGTGAAGATATCACGTTCGAAGTGACAGAGTGTTTGTTTGTGTTTCGGTTGATAAATTAATTTCATAGATTGTTTTTTTTTTTTTTTTCAAAAAGTTCCGTTTTTCTTTACGCACACCTTGTATACTAGTGGGAAATATACATAAAAGGAAAATCGTTTATCTATGTTCGACACTTTTCTTTTACATGCTTATACAAGGATACGCAACATAATTTCACTTTCTCATTGCAACTTTTTTGCTGTGAAAACTTTAGCTATTAGATGAGGATTACTCGCTTCTTGAATCATCTACAAGAAATGAAGTGAACTGTTATCCTTTTGAAATACACTAAAATTCTTTCGATAAAAAATTATTATTACTAAACAAAACCAAGTAGCAATGAGATACATATTTACAAATAACAGCCGTACGTAAGATCGTATCACAGTTTGAAGAACCAACTGATGCTGCAGGCATTCTCGAAATTGAAGAAATAAATAAATGTAATTATATAAATTTATTTATATTGCTTAATATTAAAAATTTGGAGAAATATACTGGTATATTGTGTTGCGCACGTCATTCAAAATAGAACTTTTTTTAACTGTCATCCGCATTATTGCTGTTTCTTTCATTTATAGTCTCCGGTTTCACAATACTATGCCAAGCATGCTTAATTTTTGTAAGTATCCACCGAATTAAAAATTTTAGCGCTTTAAGTCTGTAGTGATGAAGAATTTTGTATAAACGATTGCTGCATTGCAGGCGAGTCTTCATTTTCCTCATTGACACTCCACTGTTGTTGTAGCGAGCAACTTGGAGTGCTATACCAATCTCCTAGTTCCACATTCTGTTGCACAGCACAATCGCATTTGTAACGACGCTGCAATGGTTCCACAAAGTTGCACACCGTTTGTTCTGTTTCCAGCTGTGACGTGTGTGACTCTACATCGGTTTCCGGCAAATAACACCCATTGAAATGACGTTGAAGGCGTTGTGTATAAAAGTTCTTCTCTGTGAGCCAGTCATTTATCGAAGAGTTATTTGTAAATTTAGTAGTTTTTGACTTAGTTTTACAACTTGATCGGCTTGCTGCTTCCATCGAAGTGCTTGGAGTATTTTGCTGTGTGATATGCGTTGCGCCGATTAAAGTTCTATTAGCTCTCTTAATTTTTCTGAGCAGTTCTTTAAGCATGATGTCAATTGCCAATACCAGTTTTGTGTGGTCTGTCTTATTTTTGGTTGAGTTGCGTTGCATACATTCCATTAATTTGGAACACTTCTCGGACAAGTTTGTATAAAAGCTAGAAGTGCTAGGCATTTCTTTGCTGCTTTTTTTAACACATGGTTCAACTTTCTGTTCGGAAACTATTTTCTGTATCGAAAATTCGTCTATTTCACTTGTTTGTGAATTTATAATCGATTTCCATTTGTAATTGCTAATTGAGCCGCTACTATATCGTAAAGGCGCATTTATATATGCTGATTGAGTATCTAATGAGTTGAAGGATTTTGAGCTTGCACCATTACTACTCATTGTTTGCCCATTTTGTTTTATAATTGGTCTACATTTTGATTGCGGCTTATACACAATTTTTGTTCCATCTTGTTTCATCCGTTTAGCCAAATATTTTAAGAAATTATTCGTCATTTTCATTCTATCGCCACAGTTTTTGTATGTATTGTGCAGTGCAGTATTAGTCAGTGGAATATTTTTTGAGCTGGAAGTGCTCTCAAACAGAAAGGACTTCGTTCTTTTGCAATGACAGCTTTGGCTGCTTTCAATGGAAGGTACTTTAAAAATCTTTGATTGATAAATACTTTAAAATAACAAATACTTAGTAGTTACCTGCAGCTGTTTTACTTTCAACCAACATCAATACATCGACAGCAGAGTCGTCACTTGGCGTATGAAACAGACAGCTTTCACTTTTCAATTTGTACTGCGCCGCCTCCGAATCCATGCCGACCAAGTTAAGAAACTCCAATTCATAGAAGTACATGTGGCTGGGCTTCCGTTGCACGTATCCGCTTTGTCGGCATTTTTCCAGATTCTGACGTTCGAGTTCGTAGTAGTCACGCAGCTCATAGATCATGCGCTTCACTTCCAGAACGCTGTAGTGGCCACCCATTAAACGTGCAATTCTTAACCAGGCACGTTTAGTCTCCATTTGACTGTAGTATTCTCTGCAACTCGGATTCCAGAGACATTCATTCGCCCGATATAGATGTATTAGTTTATAGATTTTGCGCACCTCGCTGAGCTTACACTGTTGCGTTGCGGTGCCAAGGCAACCGGGCGCCATGTCGGTTAATTGATTTTGTCAAATTTTATACAGAAGCAGAATTTGGCGTAAACATGCCATGCTTGTTCATATTCCTCAATTTGTCATATAAATTTGACAATAAACAAAAAATTACTAAAAATAGAATCTGTCACATACAAACGGAATATGCACAGCGGCTTCAACTTCTGTAAAACTGTAGAAACTACCTTGTCCGCTCAACATATTATATATATCAAGATGAAGTTTACTTATCCGTTCATCTGCAAAGAAGTAAGTTTTCATAGAAGCTTAAAAAGTTTATTGAATTTTGTTTTCAGACAGACAGATATGCCGTGTGGGAACAAATTTTAACCAGTTTGAACAGCGTTTTAAATTATTTTGTTGCACTTTTACAACTTTTCCATTAATCTTTGAAATGTTTTTCATTTACATTCTCTAAGTTCATTTATTTTGGTGCCTGGTTTTTGTTCTTTCCGATTGCCTACCAGTAAGCAACCCTGGAGGACATTTTGTGCTCCACGTGAGTTTATTTGTATTGTAAATAAACATGTAAAAATTCTGCAAATGTGCGTACTCGACTTTGAAATACCTTACCAACATTCGTAAGCAGACTCTGTTTTCCTTGCGCTACTTCTTGTGAATCCACATAAACGACATTCCATTAGAGCAACAGTAGGTAATTCAGGTTACAACTTGCAATATGTTTTATGCAAGTATGTGAAAAGCAGCTTCGAACCTAACATCGAACCGATTAACAATATGTTTCAGAAAGTATTTTCTAGACTTCTTCCAAGTTTATATTGTTTTGTCTCCAAAACCACCTTATTCACACATGCGAGAGTCGGAGATAGTTATATCGCAAAGACTTTTGATGGCAGCATCCGCCCACATGCCTCCTGCTCGTTACAAACATTTGCACAGGCCTAATGGAATCTTGCTCCTTCTACGCAGGGTATCAAAACAGCTCATTCCAGCATTCTACTCTATGCAGCTATCTAGACAGACTTTTTGTACTTTTGAATTTCAGTCGACGTGCTTTGCTTAAAATTATTGCAGCTTATTTGTTTTTATGCGTCGTTGCTTCTCGACACGAGTTAATATTCGTTATGCCGCAGCAAGTAGTAGGTAATCGTGTGGGTGATGGCTGCTGATGGAGGCGTGGCAGTAGACAAGAGAGACTGTACCGTATCTTTTAATCAAGAAATTTGTGTTTATCTGTTTTTATGTGCAGTCAAGCCAAACAAATTTTTCTCTTGTATACTTCCATTTTTTATGTTGACATCGAATTTTTAAAGAAAGATTTTTAAAGAACGATGGGTGGCAACAAATACTGAGCAAAAAAAAACTGAAAGTATGCAATTGAAATTTCATATACCTTTTTTTCAGAACGCTTAACTTTAAAAGCAGAAAAATATAGCATTTACGCCGATGTTGCATAGCTAGTGAATATAGGACGTTCAAAAACTTCGTTTATATCATATATTTGTGTCGATCGAAAAAATGTGGTGTGTGTCTTTGTTAAACTCACGAGTCTTCGTCAGGAATTGTTGTAGTGTAAATTTTTGGTCACTGGTCCACATTTCTGGCCTGAAGCTTCTATATCGACGGTATTTAGTCCTTCAACGCCTTATAGTAGGTTAGAATAGTGATGTCCGAGACTTTCTTTGTGTCACTGGTGTTAATTGATTTGTGATGGCATGGCCCATGCGTAGCGCATCAGCGTGGTGACATTGATCTTAAATGTTATCCAGTTCTCAATATTCCATTATAACCTATTCTGCCAATGTTTAAGACTTTGGAAATTATGCAAAATATTTAGATTTTGAGCGCAGCATGAATTATTCTGATAAGGAATAAATAATACTGTTTACTGAAACTCAGACTTTAAAAAAACATCATATTTTTTTTTAAATAATTAATCACTTTTCAAAAAACTGCATATTTAATGGAGGTCATGTGCTTCAGTTACTTAGTCAATGTTTGTGTTTTAATGAAGTAGTTTCAAATTTTCTGCTATTGTGTTACATTGTTTCATACGGTGCAACTGGTCATTAAAGTATCAACTACCATTACTATGCAATGACAATACAAACCGTACATTTAATGTATGCAAATTGTATAGTTGAACTATTGGAAATTCGAAGCAACTACGATGTAAACCAAATTTGTTTAGTTTAGTTGCAATAGGCTTTCGAAAAGTGTCGTCTTAAGAATTGAATGATGTCGAAAACAAATTTTATGCGCAAACAAGTGCAAATCTTTCGATTGATTGGCATAGATATATTTGCGCCTACAAATATTGGCGATAGGAAATTTTTAACTATAATGATTACTGGTATCATGACCATAGCAGTCATACCTTTAATGTGCGCCGCATACGTTTATTATACCAATATGGATATGTTACTCCGTGTGTTGCCAAACCTGATGGTCGGATTTTTGTCTTTATTCAAAATGTATTTTTTATTTTACAATCGAAAGGATATAGTGTATCTACTACACGATATTAGACAAAAACTGGATATGGGTAAATGATATTAGTTGTGTGACTAATTAAACTAAATTATTTGTTTCACTAGAGTCTTGTGCCAGTGGTACTTATGCATCGATTATAGAGGAAAACAATCGAAGTGAACAAAAGTTGACCACAGCTTACTCGTACAGCTTCTGGGTGACATGTTTTGTAGCATTGGCATCTCCAATCTTCGCAACAATGGTTTCATATCTGCGCACTGGTATTTTAGATTATAAACTGCCATATGTTGCGATGTGAGTCTATATATGGTAAAAATAAGATCCTACACATAAATATTCGTAAATCTTATCTGCAGCTTTCCTTGGAATGACCAAGCATTGTTTGGTTACATAATAAGTTTTATCTGGTGCGCATTTGGAGCCTATGCTACAGTCGTTATGAGCGTGTGTGCCGACACTTTGATATTTGCAGTGACTTACAACACCTGTGCTATTCTAAATATTTCCCAGTGGAAATTCCACCACATGAGTACTATTATATCGAACAAAGAGTTCAACAGAACCTTGCAATTTTATCAGACATCCTTACGTTTTGCTTGTCAAGTGGAGTCGTTATTTGAACCAATTGTCTTTGCACACTTCTTAATCATGTCGTTGATGCTCTGTATGGTCGGATTTAATGCATCTAGAACATTTCCGAGTTCTGACAGTTGGTATTTTATATCGTTCGGATTAACTCTACTGGTGGAGACGTTCATCTATGCTTATTGTGGTGAAAAGTTTAAAACTGAAGGTTCAAAACTATTGACAGCGATCTATGATTCGCCGTGGTACGAATTGTCACCGCAGCGTAGACGCATGCTCGCTTTCAGCTTAATGCGTTCTGGTATACCATGTCGTTTAAGTGGCTTCATTCTGGAGGCGAATCTGCTAACATTCAAATCGGTAAGTTTATAGTGGCCCATATAAAAGCCTAAACAAAATCCGTCATATCTTTGCATCCATTGGATTTACAGGAACGAAACATATTAATGAGATCGGGAAAAGATCTTATAATATATTTTGTCCAAATAGGACAAAGTATTTATACAAAAATCGTCATATTCATCGTCAACTCATTCCTTCTGGGGGGATCTTGGATTGTAGCAATTTGAATTTTATTTATCCTGAGAGGCTCATGGTACAAATAGAACAACTTCTGCTTTACTATCACTGCTGCTCCACCGTTCGGTTGGTAGTCCACTTTGTGGATTTCGTAGGAACTCCAGGCTTCTGCCAGATTTCGATGTAAAGCATTATATCAATTGAGCTTTTCCAGGTGCTTTGAAAGCACTACCGCATTCCGTAATCCTAGATTGTCTCTAAGGATCTGATTTGTTTATGGTAGTTCCTAAACCATGAATGAAATGTAATTAATCAACTGCTGTTGGGGCACAGAACGAGTGCACTGACGATTCTTTTTAGTGAACTAGAACGCAAAATGTCAGCATTCGAGATGTCTCCTGCTAATAGTCGTGACAGAGTCTAGCTTACGAGTAATTGACTTGACTTTTCCTCGAGAAACAATGGAGATGCTAACACTTTCCACACACTAGCCGCACCAAAGAAGACCACTGACCAATATGCTGTTCAATCAATGCTCTTTTGTAGTCACCATGGAAAAAATCCATAAACTGGGCTACTTACTGCTACACCATCCAGCACATTCTCCATATTAAGCCTTGCGCAACTTTTTTTTATATTTTTATGCTGAAGAAATGGCTGGGCGATAAGAGGTTTGGATCGAATGAAGAAGCCATCACTGAAACAAATGCCTATTTTGAGGGCTTTGAGAAAACCTACAAATTTTTTTGGATGAAATAAACAAAATGGGAAACGCTGGACTATATGTATCGAGCTAAAAGAGTTAAAGAAAATTTAAAAAAAAGAGCAAAAAAATGTCGCACTGCTATTAATAAACGTTTCAGAAAATTTTGTCTAACTCAAACTCTATTCGTATCGGCAAAAAAGCGATCAATAATTTTTTGACACTTACTATGAAAATCTTTTCATATAGCAGCTCAACGAGCCTAGTCGATCTAGATATGTCTGTCTGTCTACCTATGTGTTGCTGCGCATATTTTTGACATTCATTTTTTTTTTAATATATCTCAGTTAATTGCGGTATACTGAATTGCTAATAGAGCTTCGCTACAACTTATGTTAACGTGAAAAATATTTAAGTTTTTCTTTATTTATTATATATTTCTAGATTGTTCAAACTGCTTGGAGTTATTTGGCAATGCTTCGTTCATTTAATTAAACGGAAGACCGTCTCAATCTGATGCCGAGTATTATTGAAGTCGGAAGAAACAGAACACAAAAAAAAAAAACATTTTTAACACCCAACAAAAATATTTTATAAACAAATACATTCTTACGCATTTTATTATAGTTCAGATTAATTGTTACAATTATGTATACAATGCATATAAGTATTTTTAATCGATTATTAATGTGAACAGCTACAGCTCACATACTACATATTCTTACATACATACTATATATTCTATATAAGCATATTTTGTAGCTATGGAACATATGAGTCCATAGCATAAGAATTAGTCAAATAAAAACCCAAACAAATATCATCTACTTTTATTACAATTGTAGCCCATTAAGTCAGGAATATATAATTTCGTCGTCGGTTTTTTATTTGTCTTTTGTTTGTATATTCGCCCCTCATTCCCTCAGGCTCTAAGTTATTGGTATGATAATTCCTTATAACCAAAATAATTGCGTTTTTTTTTTTTTTTTGGAGTTAATCTTACTAAGTCACGCTTCAATCTGGAAATCTGAAATATAAATAAGAAAATGTTTAACTATCCTTCACACAATGTCCGATCTTGACATTTATGGAATATTTTATCGCACCTATTTAATATACCCTGTAAACTATTGTGTATAGAAACATACATTAAAAATATATAAAGCTCGAACTAACAAGCAGTCAGAAAATCTTTTCTGCATATGCCAGACAGTAAAAATAGAAAAATCAAATATGTATAATGTACAAAAATCAGGGTAATAAAAAGATGCAAAAGGCAAGTTGCGGAAATGACATCATTAAGGATAACAAGCTATGTATCCTTCTTTTCTTTGCGCTAAGACGACAAAATATTCGCAATATCTTCAGCTGAAATCGTTGCAGGCAATTTCAAGTAAACGTTGTCACTAAAAGTACTTTTGATGCTGTAAGGAGTTTATATCCTTTTTCACTAGTTATAATCGCCATTATGCATGAACCGACTATATTAAGAAGTTATGTTAAAAACGAATAAATAAAATTGGTCGACTATATCTCATTATCGAAGCACATATACGATATATGTATATATAAACATATACAGTACGATGTATGCATGTTGTATATAAACGATATCTATATGTCGCTACACAAGTAACTTAAAATTTCGCAACTATCAACCATCTACCGCAGTATAAAAAACCATACTCGTTTTTATATTTGTTTGAAATATTCTTTGCATGGAAAACAGATTTTTTTGACCAAAAATCCGTTAAAGCACCAGGCCGCGACAACGTATGCAAGCATACATTTAAGTCTTTGCAGGGGATCGCGCTCATCTACTGGCATAAATCTTCAATACTTGTGTGAAGGTGCGATACTTATCGAGCTTCTTCAAAAGCTTTAAAGCAAAATATGCATTTACAGAAACACATATACATATACCAGTATACTACTATATGAATAGATGTACTAGAGCCTAAAATCTCAATCAAAATCGCAGCAGGAATTTGCTAATATAGGCACAGCATGCACCAAGTTTTCGCTCAAATCGTAAACCGCTTTAGGAAAATAGTTCTTATTCGCAACTCAACATGGAAATGAAAATGGCGAAATGATATTGAAAACTCTTCTATTTAAATTCAAGCCACTTGGCAATTTTAAGGTACTAGGAGACTTTAAATCAAAGTTAAATGTGTATGCAAATCATATGAAAATTATTGAATAGTATTTAAATTTATTTAGCTGAAAGAATTTTTAAGGATGTATTTGTAAGCTTCCCCACTGAGTTTTTCTGTGATCCTTCATAAGAAAACAATTGTAAGAATTAACTTCTTTAAGAGAACTTGACTGCTTTACAAAAATGCTGAAAGCGGAAAAGAATAACTTCATAAAAATAATTTTGCATTCTATGAAAGTGACATTTAAAATTGTGACAGCGAATTTGTTCCCAAATTAAAAACTTTTATCAAAGAGCATTGCTCTGAAGCTATTGAATGACCTCAACGATAATCAAAAATCTAGAAAATCAAAAAGCACAATCATCGCAATCGAAGCGACGAAAAAACCAAGTTCAGTTAAATGTGAAAGATTTGGTTCCTGTTTTCGATTACAAAGGCTTGGAGGATCAAAAGACCGTACGGTCAATACAGAATAATATCTTGAAGTTATGCGTCGTTTGCGTGAAGCTATACAAAGAAAATACTCGTATTTGTGGCAATACACTTCTTGGGTTTGCTTCACAATATTGCAGCTGCTCACATATCGATGCTTGTTCGTAATTTTTTTTTATCAAAATTATTTGTTAACATATCTGCTAAGTTGTCACTACTAAAGGGCAGCGGTACTGAGCCAAGGTTCCACCAAAATTAACGTTTTATCTTGTTTACATATCAAATGGTTGCAATCTGAAGTATGTACATAATTTAAAATTTTTTAAAAATTAGTTTAACTGATGAACACATTATTAACAGCTCATGACCACAGATGACCAAAATGCACGCCAAGTGGGTAGCACACAGCTGACAAGTTGTCACACCCATTAGTAGCAAGTGGACGCACCAACTACAGCACAGAAGGGTGTAGCCCATTAGAAAATTTGAGATCACTGGCGACGAGTGCAGTGAAAGAAATTGAAAATATTTTCTTTCCTTTAACTAAGTGCAAATAGAAGAATAAAATTGAAACAAATGCGTGACAAGTGCAGTTAACAAATGCGTTTATTGTTTGAAGCATTCCGTACGCTAAACTCCTCATAGAAAAATCATTTTCAACCAGTTCGCCTTAAATCAAATCGCTGTCATCGCCGTCGTCGTCGTCATCGTTCAGTGGTGCGCATATAACCACAAAAAAGAAGAAAATTGAAAAAATAAAGAAGGAAAACTTTTTTTTCGCCACTTTCGACTATAATATATTTTTGAATTGCGTTTTGTGACCGCTTTCGGCGAAGTACAAGTCAACAAAGCAGCTGATAAAGCGAAGGCAGTATAAATTTTATGTCTCAGACTTCGTCATTCAATGAAGTCCGTCTTTCATTTACTTTATCATTTTCGCGCATAAAGTAAAGTTGAGAAACGCACACAGCATAAAGAAATTAAAGTGTATCAACGATTAAATATAAAATTAAAAATAAGTGCAATCAAACAACAAAATCAACTCCAAGCAGCTATAGTGTAAAGCAAATCGTGATATACATACATCCATAAAACATATATTAGTAGATCAAATCTATTCATCAATTTCAACCCAAACCGCAAAACTATACTTTTTTGTGTGTGTGCGTACGTTTGAGTGTTTGCGTGTGCAAATCTCTGGCAATTGTATTTGTGTTTCTTTTCAAATTAGCCGCTCTATTAACTTGGCTACTACTATTCGGCTAAAATGTCAGCAGAACGTGAGATACCCGCTGAGGATAGCATTAAAGTTGTTTGCCGCTTTCGACCACTCAACGACAGCGAAGAGAAGGCCGGCTCCAAATTTGTTGTAAAATTTCCCAATAGCGCCGAAGAAAATTGCATATCCATTGCCGTAAGTATTCGTTTAAGAAAATAAAAATTGAAAGAAAAAAAAAACACTACCAGTAGATGACGTCATTTTTGCCGCATTAGAAAGTAGCGCAATACACACATTCAAATTAAAAACAGCCGCAAAAAACTTTACGCTTCAAATGGCATTTAGGGTAAAACATAAATCATTTGCAATTCAGAATTATTTCAACTGAAATATTGACAGCAAGTACACATGTATATATCGCTAAAGCACCCACACCCTTTTCCACGTTTGACACCGCGCCCGCATGGCAACAATGCGTCTCCGCACACCAATGCCGCTGACTCCTAGAAGGCATCGTCTTTCATTGTTAACAATCGATAATTCTGCTTCGCCGCCTGCTTCTAAACAAAAACAAAATTGATTTTTCCATTCTTATAAAGCAAAGATTTTCCAAATAAAAGGTAACCACAAACTAATCCACCCACTCAGTTTCTGTTAAAAGCTAATATAATAATAAAAAAAACTAATAATGCAATAATTATTCACATTTCAATACAAATTGTTATATTTTAAGTATAATAATTTATAAAATAAATAAATTGTGCAAGATTCCATAGCAGCCTAAGCATTTTGCTGTTGCTGATGGTGGTGGCTGAAAGCAAACCCGTCTTTGCTCGACACAATAACTTTGCGTGTATGGCTGAGTCATGCGAACGAATTGTACACAGCAACAACAAAGCCAATGCCGCTTGCCACCGGCACACATACATACACAAAAGCAGCTATATACATATATATCTACCAACCACGCGACTGCTTCAGAGTGCTGGGGAATGCCATGCCACATGGTTAATTGGTGGCGCATTTTCTTTGCTACGAAGCAACTCAGTCGAATCGCTCTTGATTATACATGCATGCATTTATATATATGCACTTAGAAGCGCATAGCAGGTGTACATGGTGTGCCTTGTTATAATTGTATGTGGCGAAATCGGGGGTTCTTGGTAGTTCACATCAACTTAAACTGGCTATTTACCTTTTATATGTTCATCTGTTTAAAAACAAAATGTATGATAACAACTACTTTGTTCTTTGCCCATTTTCTTTTCGAAAGTGGACGTCAACTGCATTAAGGAAAATGAAGAAATAAAAAGCTAATCAAAAATGGGCAACAACTACCAGGCAGTTGGACTGGGATTTATATAGTTCATAGGGTCTACAGTGCCAACTTATATGCGTTAACAACATTCAGACAAACTGATAATACTATATGCAGCCCTTTTTCATATCGCTAAGATGTCTCCATACTTGAGTATTCCAATGCGTGCTCTATGTTTCTTATCTACACAATGTGTGCTGGACTTATGTTGTCCATCCGGCTGTTGTAGGCAGGTTATCTTAGGCTTCAAAACAGCCGCTAGTATTTTATGCAAAGACTTATGTTAGCCACATCAACCTAGCGCCAATTCTAACTTGTTCAAAAATGCTATGAAGAATCTTTCCATCAAAATTCAATGCTTTTGCGCCACATAGCTGGATCGAGACGCAGCTTCCTAAAGATTTTTCCTTTCTGTATGTACGTCGTAAAGTTATATGTATTCTACCAGCAGATTTAAAAAATTTCACGATGACGCTTCACTAAGTATCCAAGCACTCAGAGATGTTCTTTTTTTTTTTGGTATAGCAGCTCAGACACATGTCATCGAAAAACTACATTCATGTCGTCGTGTCGAAAGCGGCTTTATAATCGAAAATTGTTGGTGTAAGTCATCTTTTTGATCTAATGCCACACTGATACTGTTTTGTCAGTACAAACGAATATGACTAGCCATTTATGATAGAACTTTATAACTGATTGAAAGGATGACTATACCATGGTAGTTGGTAAAAAAATGAAATATTGACAAAGAATACAGAGCTTCCAAACCTTAGGCACGCATTCATCTGACCATATCTCACATAAATGTTGGTGCATAATTATTACTAATACTTGGGTACCGACTTTTTAACTTATAACTTATTGGATCCTCCTACAAATGAACTATTATCATTGGTTTTATCGCATCCAAGTAGTCTAGAAACTTGACTTCATATACTCAGTGATTCCTGTGCGTGTGTACCCAGAAAACCTTTTTCTTCTAGAAAGTAACTTCAGGCTTAAAACCTCTGTCAGACGCATCATATCTCCTCTAACTTTATGAAAAATAGCTAACGGTATGGAACTAATGATACTTGACACTTCAAGTGAAATAAAGTGAAACATCGTTTTTTCAATAATGATTTAATTTTTTATAATCAGAACAATACCTACTAGAAGATATAATAGCTACTATACAAAAATTGAAATATGTATGTAATTTCTTATATGGTCTACTTAATTTATGAAATATATAGTAACCACTTAAGTTACTGACTTATTGAAGTGTTGTTAATTTTTTTTTTTTTTTTTTTTTTGGTTCACTAAAGGCTGTTCTTACTGTTGTTTTGTTGAAAACTAATGATCCTACTTTCGTCTCATGTCTTCATACTTACTCGTTTAACATGCTTAATTATCGCTGTTGGACATTATGACCATGAGATTTCATATAAAACTTTAGTTAAGACCAACCATAAGCATAGGCTTGGGCGTTAATTGTTCTTGTTTTTATCTCTTACCATTTTTCGTAATTTCTCTTTTTTACTAAATTCAGTTTTTTTTTCATATTTTTTCTACAGAAGTTGTTTCTGGCTTAATTAATATTACACATATGGTACTTAGAATGAACATACAGTGACAATCAAAACTTAACACATTTCTGAAAAATAAAAAATGTATTCAAATAAGTATCGATCATAATAATATGTTTTATACCCTGTGCTTTTTTTTGCTCTTCTTTCTTAAATTTTATTGTTCAAACATACGAACGATGGACAGTAGTAGTAGATACATTTAATATGGTCTAACACGATTCTTCTGCCTGTTATATACATATTCCTTCGAAATATCAAGGGCTGCTAAACTTCAACCGATTTTAGAAATAGATCTTATGAACATGTAAAAAAGAGTTAAACATATTTTTCATTTCCGTATACAATGTTTTAGCGTTGAAATCCAAAATGTGTCATCAGTTTTAAGACCCACTGTGTATGCATGTATGTATTCCATGTACTTCTGACCAAAAGTTATTCACTGTTTCTCCGCTCTACACTTGTTTCGATCTTAAAAATAGATAAACGTGTACTAAACATGTACATACACACATATATGCAGGAATAAGTATAAGTATGTATGTTCATTTATATAAAAAATATCTCTTTGCTAACAAGTATGCGGCCGGCTTTGAATGTTTTTTTTTATTTGACCTTCTTCTTGGCAGTTCCGAATGAACAACAAAAAGTATATCTATTTTTTTTTTTATTTGAATAATTATTTGTCATCTTTTTTTTAATATTTCCGGAAATAATTTAATAGTTGAACTCAAATTACACAATAAGCATAAAGAGAAGAAATCAAAAAAGAAGTTTTGAAGAGAAGAGAATGAAGAAATCGTGCTAAAAATGGAACAGGTGCATAACAGCTGTTTTCACTGCCAATCTATAGTTCTCGTTTACACCTAAGCATCGCACACACTCTTATAGCGCCATTACCGTCATATATTCTTAAACATGAAAATGTACATTAAAAGTTCAGTCGATATAGACACGTCCGTCTGTCGCCTGGCTGTCCGTATGAAAATGGGGATTTTTTTTTTAAGATACTTTTATTCATTCTTCAATTGACTTCTATTCAATAAACAAGCTAACTTTGCTCCCTAAGGGAAAGTTGGCACTTAACCTGTAACCTACCCTTCTTTCTAAGTTTTTGTAAAAAAAAAAAAATTTGTAGTCAGTGACACTCGACTGCTCCATTCTATCTATTAACTATTAAAACTACAGCAACAGCGCCAATATTTGTACCAGCAAGAACTACGTATGTACATATATGTATATACATGCATGTGTAGAGAACAAAATTATTTAATATTCTTTTATTTTCTTTCTGTGTGAAAAATAGTGGAATAACATCATCGCTAAGAATGCGAAATATGTTATTGCGCCTACATTTTTCATAACAAATTAACCGGCAGCAGCGAGCGTTGAAGATAAAGCGAACAAAAATTTAACAGTAAAACCTCCATAAAAACGACTCAAATTGTCTGTTCGATTCATAAATCGTGCAGATAATTCCATGTTATTAGACGAATGATATAGAATATTCGTAAACATGTTTTTTTTAACAGTATTAATGACGTACCAGAAAAATAGAAATCAAGTATTATTGATATAATGTGATAAAATTAAATAATAGAAAAATTACTGTGCTTCGAAGTCTTAGAATTCGAAATTTCCTTCAATTCAAGTGTTAAAGCCTCTTTAACCGCATCCATGGTGCTATAGCGGCATACTTTATTATCGGTTCACACTCTTAAGGCTTTCATCACATACAGGAACTACAGACCATAATGATGATCTAATTTATCAGTTAGTGTGATTAGAGCAGTTTTGAATTTACAAATTGCAGTTGCTTTGAGTTGTACTCTTACAAACTATAAATTAACAATTTAAGGCAGAACCGGTTGTTCTTCTGCTTATGAGTAATTCTCTTTAATTAATAAATTGCTTTTGTTCTTAGTTTTATATGCTTAACGAAATAAGAAATATGCATAAGACGACGCCTTTTTATACGCTGTAGGAACCACCAATACCAGTTGCTTCTTTTTTTTACTTATCTATATATTTTCTACAATTTAATGCTTCTATTTTTTCGTTTTGTTTTTTCTTTTTTACAAGTCATTTAAGATTGATTGCTTCTAGACACGAACTTTGCCCCGACGGCTTGGTCTACCACCCAAAAGATGTTTTATCGATTAATGTATTGGATTATACAATAGATGAAGCTTGTCGACTTTCTTATACTCAAAACTATTTTGTTTTTCGCAAATTTAAGGCTAAAAATTATTTTGAGTATTTTTGTTGTTCCCTAGTATAAGAAAAAAGACTTCTTTTGTTGTTTTGTACTCGCCGCATGCCATCGAAAACATGGCATGCAATTGTGCAATACTTGTTTTTAAAATGAATTTTTATTTTTCTGGGTCAGTGTGGGTGGGGATGAAGGCTTTGCTACCAAAGTTAGAACTCCAACTGCACTGAGTGCAATGACTTCATTTTGCAGCAAAATTTCTTTTCCAGCGTGGTGCAACAAGCTGTGAATTTGGGTCGTCATGGGTTGCCTTGTTGACTTTTGCGCCATTCACTTTGCTTTAAACGTTTTCTATTCAGTCATTAAATGTTCTATGAATATTAAAACATTTTATATTAACCTATTCTCTAACGTTTATGTTCTTCATATTTTTTTCATCAAACAGGGCAAAGTTTATCTCTTCGACAAAGTTTTCAAGCCGAATGCATCGCAGGAGAAGGTTTACAATGATTCGGCCAAATCGATTGTCACTGATGTGCTTGCCGGCTACAATGGCACGATATTCGCCTATGGACAGACTTCGTCCGGTAAGACGCACACAATGGAGGGCGTCATCGGTGATTCTATGAAACAGGGCATCATACCACGCATTGTCAATGACATCTTTAATCACATTTACACCATGGAAGTGAACTTGGAATTTCACATAAAAGTTTCGTACTATGAAATTTATATGGATAAAATTCGAGATTTACTTGATGTTTCCAAAATAAATCTGAGCGTGCACGAAGACAAGAATCGCGTACCATATGTAAAAGGTGCCACGGAGCGTTTCGTTTCATCGCCGGAAGATGTGTTCGAGGTAATCGAGGAGGGCAAATCGAATCGACATATTGCGGTGACCAGTAAGTGATATTGATTTTGTTTTAAAATATCAAATGTGTTTTAATTTAGAAATGTATTACTCTTTCAGACATGAACGAACACTCTTCACGTTCGCATTCCGTATTTCTGATCAACGTAAAGCAAGAGAATTTAGAGAATCAAAAGAAATTATCGGGTAAATTGTATCTGGTAGATTTGGCCGGTTCGGAGAAGGTCTCAAAGACTGGTGCTGAGGGTACGGTGCTCGACGAGGCAAAGAACATTAATAAATCGCTGTCGGCGCTTGGCAATGTAATTTCGGCGCTGGCAGATGGCAACAAGACGCACATACCCTACCGTGATTCGAAACTGACGCGTATACTGCAAGAGTCGCTCGGTGGCAATGCGCGCACAACCATTGTCATTTGCTGTTCGCCTGCCAGTTTTAACGAATCGGAAACAAAGTCAACACTTGATTTCGGTCGACGTGCTAAGACCGTAAAGAACGTTGTTTGTGTCAACGAAGAGCTTACGGCAGAAGAGTGGAAACGTCGCTACGAAAAGGAGAAGGAAAAGAATGCACGTTTGAAGGGCAAAGTGGAAAAACTGGAATTGGAGTTGGCACGCTGGCGTGCAGGCGAAACGGTTAAGGCTGAAGAGCAAATTAATATGGAAGATCTCATGGAAGCCAGTACACCGAACTTGGAAGTAGAAAGTGTTGTTGCCGAAGCGCCAAAGCCGGCCGCGCCACCTGTAATGGTCAATATGTCCGCATCGGTTGCAGCGGATGAACGTGCACGTCTGGCTACTGAATGCGAACGTTTGTATCAGCAATTGGATGACAAAGATGAGGAAATCAACCAGCAGAGTCAATATGCTGAACAACTCAAAGAACAAGTAATGGAGCAGGAAGAATTAATTGCTAACGCAAGACGCGAATACGAAGCTTTGCAATCTGAAATGGCGCGTATACAGCAGGAAAATGAATCCGCCAAGGAAGAAGTCAAAGAAGTGCTTCAGGCGCTTGAAGAGTTGGCCGTCAACTACGATCAGAAATCGCAGGAAATCGACAATAAGAACAAAGATATTGACGCGCTTAATGAGGAGTTGCAACAGAAACAATCGTCGTTGAGCACTACCTCGACGGAACTGCAACAGCTAAAGGATATGTCATCTCACCAGAAGAAACGCATTACTGAAATGTTGACCAATCTATTGCGAGATCTCGGTGAAGTGGGCCAATCACTGACTGCAGGCGATACCTCAATCGATATGAAGATTAACGCAATGGCAGGTACTGATACCGGCAAGGTTGAGGAAGACTTTACCATGGCACGTCTGTACATTAGCAAAATGAAAACGGAGGCGAAGAACATTGCGCAGCGCTGTGCAAACATGGAGACGCTGCAGGTGGACTCTAATAAAAAGATCTCCGAGTATGAAAAGGACTTGGGTGAATATCGTTTGTTGATCTCACAGCATGAGGCACGCATGAAATCACTGCAGGAATCAATGCGCGAGGCAGAGAATAAAAAACGTACGCTCGAGGAGCAAATTGACTCGCTGCGCGAGGAATGCGCTAAGCTAAAAGCTGCTGAGCATGTTTCCGCAGTTAATGCGGAAGAGAAGCAACGCGCCGAAGAGTTACGCTCAATGTTTGACTCTCAGATGGATGAATTACGTGAGGCGCATACGAAACAAGTATCTGAGCTGCGTGATGAGATACTCGTGAAGCAACACGAAATGAGCGAGATGAAGGATGTACATCAGAAGCTGCTACTTGCCCACCAGCAGATGACTGTCGACTACGAGAAGGTAAAGAGTGAGGAGGCCGAAAAGTCTAATAAACTGCAAGACATTATAATGGTAAACGAGCGAAGAGAACAAGCACGCAAAGACCTGAAAGGACTGGAGGATACTGTGGCGAAAGAACTGCAAACGTTGCACAATCTGCGAAAGCTATTCGTGCAAGATCTACAGGTAAATTGTTGTGTCGAAAGCAGTTTAAATTCAAATGCTTAAATATATTTTTTTATAGCAACGTATACGCAAGAATGTTGTCAACGAGGATACCGAAGAAGATGGCGGCTCATTGGCACAAAAGCAAAAGATTTCCTTCCTCGAGAACAATCTCGACCAGCTGACAAAGGTGCATAAGCAATTGGTGCGCGACAATGCCGATCTGCGCTGCGAGCTGCCAAAATTGGAGAAACGTTTGCGCACGACCATGGAGCGTGTAAAGGCGCTCGAAACTGCGCTCAAGGAGGCTAAGGAAGGCGCAATGCGCGATCGCAAACGGTATCAGTACGAAGTCGATCGCATCAAGGAGGCAGTGCGACAAAAGCATCTCGGCCGTCGAGGTCCACAGGCACAAATCGCTAAACCCATTCGCGCCGGCCAAGGCGCAATTGCTATACGCGGCGGCGGTGCTGTTGGCGGCGTTAACATGGCGCAAGCCAGCGCAGTTAGCTCCTAAATAAACTAATTTATATACAATACAATAATATATTAAATAATTGTAATTATTTTTTAATTTTCTACAACTCACATACATACACAGATTATTTAAGATGAAAGCGTTAAAAACAAACAAAAAAAATGTAAAAATTAAGAAAGTAAAGTGAAAAGAGTTAATTAATTAAAATGCTCCTCTAATGAGCACACAACGCAGCAGCATTGTCCAGCGTAAGAGATTAAAACAAAAATAAATAGTAATGAAAGGAAACATTTTACCGACGGTTCTAGCAAAGCAAAACCAATAAACAAGAAGAGACAAAAAATCTAATTTTTTAACATTTTAAATTATTTATTTATACATAAAAAGAAAAAGCAAATTATTAGAGAAAAAGCTGAGAGGAAATATTTAGTAATTATTTTGTGCGCTAATTGTAAAATATTATATGAATATGGTAATTATTGCGTCATTGAAACAACAATTAAGAGAAAATATAAATGTATCTAATGCGTAAACAAATAAAATGTTGAAATTAATTTGGATATTAGAATAAAATACTATAATGTAAAGAAAATGTTTAGAGGTGCGCGCAAAGGTGGTTGCTTGAGTAGATAAACTTTTATTTTGAATTTCTTCGATATATGAACTGATGTACAAGTTAGTTTTGAAACTGCATTAAACCTAAAATATGAAAAAATTTCGCAACGAACTAAAAAAAAAGAAAAAATATGCACTTCTAATATGTATAAAACAATCAGATTTTTATATTGATTCACTTATATTTTATTTGTATATTAAATATATACAAATTTATATATACATACTAACAAACGAGGTAAGTTGTTTTAATTTTCCTTGTCAATATTTTCTTGTTTTACTAACGTGCCTTCAAAACTATTTCAATTTATTTAGTTTTTCATTTTTTTTTTTTTTGTGGCCTCACCTAAAATCACCTCAAACAATTATAAAATATTCAATGTTGCTAATCGCTTTAATATGCTTTAATCTAAAACATTTGCTTGAAAGAAATAAAATAATATGTTCGCTAATGAACCAAATTTAAAAATCAAATAGCATAAATTCGTATAATAAATATTTAAGTAGCTGCGTTTGAAAAAGTTTTCAATATCGCTTAAAAATCAATTTAAAACAAATTCAAACGAAAATAAAACCTTTTTTTAAAATAATAAATAATGCTGCACATTTACGAATCGATGCAATGTCTAATATCTGTAATATATATACATATATATATTTACCTATATATACATACTCATACATATACTATACACCTGTAAGCTATTGTAGCAGACTATAACTTCTGCTTTAACATACGATACAATAAGAGGTTAACATCGCATATATACGTTCTATGAATCTTATATAGATTGTACATTGTGCTGGCCTATATATTTACATATATATATATAATTAAATATATAAAATAAAGCTGCTTAATTCGTATATGATAATTTAATAACTTTTTTTTATAAAATAATAGCAGTTAAAGGTTTATTTATGTACAGTACAGTCCCAAACTTATAACGAACGTTAGATTAACGAATTATGTTTTTTTTTTATTTAAAGTTATAAGAATATTACTACGTATATGCGCCCGGAATATCCGCACCCTTAATAGGGAAAGTGCAAATATCCAGCAAAAAAGGCTGACAAAAATACGTTGGACAGGAAACAACTGCGCTAAAAAAGCATCCTGTGGCAATTACTCTAGCTGTCATGGTAGTATGCATAAATTTAGATGCGGTTGAGTGGTAAATTGGAATCTAAATTACTTCATCAATAATTTTGTCAAAAGCAATAAATATAAGGTACTACACAAAGTGTTTCAACATCCTTGTGGAACCCCACTTTGAACATTGTGGGTATATTATGCACAACGCTTGGAAGAGAAGAGACGCTTTGAGACTAAGATATTGGGACTCATTCTCTCGCAGGCCGAATCGAACAAACGAATATGTTTGTGCCTTTTTATTGTCGCTTTTTTGTTTCATTGAAATCACAACAGTGCTAAAGCTTTCAATATCCGCTTATTATTCGGTCGGACAAAAAAATTATTAAACAGAAGTCTTAAAAAAATTCAAGTCGACATATGAACACATACATTCAAACATATATACTTATTCAGTATAAACATTATTTTTTATGTTTCCTCAAAATTAGTTTTGTTATACATTCTTAACCTATTTTACAGTTTACAGCAGAGCTACTATGGAAAAAAAATGCGTGGAGGGTAATATAGTCAAGCACCTCGATTTTAACTTTTACTTAAGTCTATTCTCTAGTGTATGTTCTTATAAAATACTTTTGTATGTTTTGTTCAACAACATATCTTATAGCCACAGCCTTCGTGATTGTGCGTTGATGACGTAATCGGTTCCGACAAACACCACTCATACCAAACATTTCTATCGGTAGCCTTCCTCCAGAAATGTATTTCAATTAAATCGTCTTTTTTAAGTGAAACTGGTTTCTGTAGCAAAAAAAAAAAAAAAAAACAATTTAAAATAACAATTCAGAACTAATTTAAATAAGTACACTAACCAATGGAAAGAAAATTGGAAACCACGAAAACATGCCGTGCGTGTGTGTCTCCGGATTTATGCTCAATATTATATCTTTGTAGAGCACAGTATCAAAGTAGCCGCCAATCCCATTCAAAGTGCAGTTCAGTTGTGCTTTAAATTGTAACTTTTTATAGCGACCATTATTAATAATCGCTGCACGATTGGGATGTTCGAATTCGAAGAGCGCCTTTGGGTTGTCAATGTTGTAAATGTTCTTTAGCAAAGTTACATAGCCATAATGATAGGCATGCTTATCGGTTTTTTTGCAATCACGCACGTTGTTAAGCAGTTTGGATGACATAATGGGATTTATATACGAAGTGGATTTGCATGGTATGCTAATACCATCTGGCTTTAATAATTTTAGCGCACCATCTAGGCATTCTGGCGAGAGCTCATTGTCACCAAAGGAACCTAATAGTTCTGATACTAGTATATCAGCATGTTCAGGTGGTGACACGGAACGCATATCCTCCGAAAAAATGTGTACATCTGTAAATTTAAATTACAATTTGTTAACGTGGTATATGCGAATTTTATACAACTAGAACGCACCTTCATTATACCAGCACTTCTTTACCAAATTCGATATAGTTCGTATAGCGTTGGTATTCTTTTCGATTATATAGACGCGCACTTTGCGGTTTGTATTTTTTGCAGCATTGAAAGCACAGCGCACAAGTGGTCCACGTCCAGCGCCGAGTACCATAACGATGGTCTGCAATGAATAAAGATTTATAATCGTGTAATTATTTGGTACTTATCTATATGCTTATCTTACCAATTTATGTTCGATTTCCGCATCGGTAACACGATCAATTAGCGCTCGTTCAATGGCCAATTGATATGATTTATACTTTATTGGATCCTTTTCAAATACCTCATATGTATAGCAATCTAAGTTGTCCTGTAGCGGCTGCAGCGGTATCTCCAACACATCTTCATAGCTGAAATTTTAAAATTTAATTACTATGTATATGTTCGCAATTTAATGGTTGTTTTTTTTACAAAATTGAGAATGACATGTAGGAGATATCATACATATATATTCTACAATGAATGCTCAATTTGGGTGGTTTACATGTCTGAAAAATTTTGTATTACTATACAAATGTGAGACCTTATAAAGTATGTATAATATTGAACTACTGTCTGTTTCTGAATACAGGAACTAGTCTCTTTGTGTTCATTTAATGATACTAGAGCCAAGTATTTATGGTCATTTGTTTGAGATACCAACTTCGATGTGCCCTACTTTTTTCAAAAGAACTCCAGTTGTCTTTAAATTCTCGTTTTTAGCTTACCTTTGCAATGGATGTACATCTGAGTTATCTGTCAACATTTTCTGCATATAGTCAACATATTGCATCAAGCCATTATCGCTTTTTGCAGTAGAGATGATAATATTTGTGCGTCCATTCAGAAATGTTCCAATAATATTTTGCCATTCTCGAGGTAGCACGGAATAGTTGTGACGATTGCGTATGAAGAGCGAACTCGGAATGATAATCGCATCAACTGGCTCGCCTACCCAGCGACGAACTACCTCCAAACTCGGTTTGTCATGGCTATTTATTTCGATTACTACGCGAACTTTTACATTAAAGTTGCAGCCAGCATGGAATTTGTTCCACCAAGTCCAGGTATCCTCTTCTTGTGCTTGTAGCATATCTGCTTCGGTTTTATCTCTGTCGTATTCAAATGTAGCTACATCAGGATTTGAGAGCGGTACGCGAACCATAAGACAGCCTGTTTAAATGTTCAATAAATAAAATGATACATATGCAGTAATAATTATTTAAAAGCACTAACCTTTTAGGTTTGATGTTATTAAATTTCTGAGGCAGACATTGTCAGCCTTGCGCAGGCGTATCATTGTACAGCCAGCGTTTTGTAGGTGATCCGCCCATAATTTGTCACGCAAAATCATCGCTTGTGAATGTTCACGAAATTTTTTATTTGGTGCATCGCAGTCAAGGTTATCGCTAAGCATGAGCAGCACTTTGTTGCTCCAAACTTCAGAACCGACAACTATATCGGGATATGTGAAATCTGTGTCCGACGGCTCATGTGGTGCAATATTTTGGTTAATTGGTAGTGCTACAGCTGAGAAATGATTTTTTGTAGCTTTATCGAGGAATTTTGGTATGCTTGTAATTCCTTGCTGCATAAGGCATACGTATGGCATTTTGAATTTGATTTTATTTGTTTTTGAATGAAAAAAAAAGTGAACGTGAAAAACGCTATGCGGTGACCGGCATGTGAGACTACGAAGTGCTGCAAAGCACTTACTAGTGTTCATTTTTAGCACATGTATCTTACTCACAAGAACTGCTTGCAACACTACTCGTAATATAACAGCTGACTTGTGTATTGTTTATCATGTATTAAGCACCTAATGCACGGTCACTTTATTGCACTCTTGCAAATTCTATTTGGATTGTGGGTGTCTGTAGATAATTGTGTACCTTCCATACTCAGGTAGCATTCTCCATTAGCGCCGTATAACAAATTATTTCCGTTATTCAACGTAGTCTACCATGTATAACCATTAAATAATTTGACATACTATTTTTATAATGTCACTAATGATCCATACCATTCATTAGCCAATATCTTTATGCGAGTTTAAAAATGAAGATTTGGATATTGTACAAATTAGGATCCATAAATATTGTTAGGCGTGCTTTGTATCGACTAGTAATTCAAAACACGACAAATTGTTCAATAGGAAAAATTAATTTTATGCAATTTCTATATAGAATAAATTATAAAATCACTCAACTGTCGAGACTTTATCTGTGATACGGTAGACTCGCAATGCTTTTCAGCATAAGGCAAGTGTATGGCATTTTCGGTTTTGTTTCAAAAGGAAAAATTGCTTTTATTGGAACGAAGAGCTTCTCGGCTACCGGCTTTTGCAGCTGCGACAGCAGTGCTGTTAAACGCGTGAATAATACAAATTTGAATGCATGAATGGCTCATACTTACACTAACCACGTACACCTCACAACACTGTTCTTTGCATAAACAGCTGATTTGTTTATCATGCACTACATTAGTTATTGTTATTTATTTACTAGTTTAATTAACTAATTTAGATAATTATTTTAATGACCAATCGTGATATATTCTCTAAACATTTGCCAAATGTTAAATTGGCAACATGTTACGATGCTGAGGGACAAGAAGTACAGGTAAATAACTGAAATAAAACATTGTGCACACTTTTAATGTTATTTTTCTTAAACTAATTTAATTTAGGTGGAGCGTCGTGAAGATGCCGACGCTGTAGTAAAAGAGCAACAGACGTTTGATATGCTCGTTGCTGCAGGTTATTATCGCGCACGTATTAAGGGTTTGTCCGCATTCGATAAAGTTGTGGGCGGCATGACTTGGTGTATAGAATGTTGCGACTACGATGTCGATGTGGATTTGCTCTTTCACGAGAATTTAAGCATTGGCCAGAAGATGTATGTAGTTCTGATAAATGTTTATATTTTTTTATTGATGCAGTGTTTCTCACTTACAGTGCGCTGGTGGAGAAAATTGTCTCTGTACTACCACAAATGAAATGTCCCTATAGCATTGAGCCACATCAAATACAGGGTCTGGAGTTTCTTGCCATACATCCTGTTATACAATGGCTGGTGAAAACATCTGTAGACAATCGTAATGAACGTGCACAGCGCATAAAGCGATTTGCAGTGGGACAATTCCATAACCACTATCAGTATAAAACGGATAAGGATAATCTGAGCAAAATACGTAATGCATCTACACACATTAAGCGCATACAAGTAATTTAGTTTTGAATTAAACTATACACTTATTAATATTTAATATTGTTATCCGTTGTATATCAGGAACTGTATGGTCCCTGTCGGCAATACGAGCGCAAGGATGCTGCCGGCGAAGATGAACGTACGCGTGTGCGTCTAACGCTTCTCGAATATGGTGACAAAGCAACTGTGTTCCAGAGCGCTAAAACTAATAAAGAAGACGACAATGATTTCGCATTAGAAAATGCTACAGAAGCTGATGTTTGTTGCTTTATCATAGCCTAATTATTATAATTTATTATTTAATTACATTTTACTTAGCTTATTTTACACTTTTATAATTTGCAGCTTAACCTCGAAACACTACTAAGTAACCTCTCTATAGCAAAAGAGGTAACATTTTCTTTTACAATTTTCATTTGAATTCTTTTATTATCAATATCTTATGAAAAATCACATTATAACTTATAACATGCTTTTGATTTTAGCACTTTAATCTAGATCCAGTGAAAAAACTTGATTCGATGGAACGCCAGGCAATGCAAAAGCATTATGCAGAGTTTCAGCTGGAAATGGAAACCGATGCTAAGCAGTTAACAGCACAACATCAATTTAAACGCTTAGAAGCTGCGAAAATCGCACTAGAGCATAAAGTTCAACGCTATAATAAAGAAAGCGCAGAATTGGATGCTGCGCTGCTGGCACAAAAAACACAAACGGAGAGTGCGTTGAAGCAGCTGCAAGAGCTAAAAGCAGAGTTGATGGATTATACTAAAGTCGAAACGAAAGCAGAGACGGCGTATGTAGTAGAGTTTTGCCAAATGAGTTACCGCTAAACGAATATTTTTCTTACAGGTTACTTGAAAAAGTCCAATCACTACTGCGACAGCATGATGAACTCAAAAGACTTGAGGCTGAATTCAAGGAAGATTGTCGTAAAGATTTAGCTAATTTACAAACAGAGATTGAGTGAGTTAGAACATTTTTCTTTCATCATAAGTTCATTTTTAAATCATTTCACTTTCTTATGTGAATCAGACGTTTGTTAAAATGATATCCCATACTATGCGATTCATGCATATTGAATGAAATTTTAAAAATAGATCTTTGTTAATTCGTTTCTTTAAAATAATTTTCTGCTATAATTAAATTGGAAAAAATAACCAAGAGTTTAAGTTTTATCACATACAATAGAGAACAAATCTTCAAAATTATTAACAATATGAAGTAACCACAATTAACCATAAAGTGGCATATGAAAACACTTTCCATAAAATATTTGTCTTTGATGCAGAATACTTGACTGTTGCATTTAAGTAATAGTTTTGTATGTTTAAGCAAATTTTTTAAAAAATTTTCTTGAATATCAGCAGAATTGTTTTATCACTTGATATCTTAAAATTGTTATTAATTTACTTTGTTTTCTGTTGTTTTGCTTTTGCAGTGAATTGGAAATTTTTAACGCACAAGATCCCGAAACACAAGAAGCTGCTGTTTCAAAGGAAAAAGCCCGCATACAAGACGTGAAACTGCAGCTAGCCAAACGCAATCGTGGCATTGTGGCAATACAACGGAAACTGGACGCAATGCCAGATCGCACCGAGCTGACACAGTATCAACGGCGGTTCCATGAACTTTACAATGAAAGTTAGTTGCTTTAAATAACTTTTCATTCAATTAAAATTTGTACGAGTTTCTATTTACAAAATTGTATTTTATAAACAGTGAGTGCCAAACATTTAGAAACAAAGCAATACTACACACTGTACAACACCCTTAACGACAAGAAACGCTACCTCGAGAAAGAACTTTCGCTATTGAATTCCATATGTGAGGCCTACAACGAAGGCATGCAGAGTCCACACGGTCGCGAAGATTTCATTAAACAGTTTGAGACTATCGTCAGCGGAGTGAAGCACACCGAAGATAAAGTACGACAGAAATACAACGAAGAAAGAAATCGACGCGATATGTTGAATGAGGAGCTACAAGTACTGCTCGATATAGGACGCCAATATGCTGCTGCAACGCAACAGCTGACCAAGGAGTGCCAACGCTGTGAGCAATTACAACAGCATTTGAAGTCAATTCGCGGAAAGTAGAAACACATGCCAGGGGACGTATATGTAGATCAAATTTGAAATAGCATTTAAGCACAAAGTCAATGCAATTCCATAAGCAATCAATAGTTGTTAATCTACCTTGTTGCTTAACTTATTCAAATCTTTTTAATTAATGTAGTCAACAATTACTTAATAATATTTAGTCCTTATTTTATTTATGGTATCTCTATATAAACAATTAACAAATTAATTAAATAATCGTACTTACAAATACATACTCTACGGCTGATTGCTGTCTAAACGATACAACAACACAAAAATGAAAATAAAAAAAAAATAAAAAAAAAACATCCAGTTTTGCATGGAGGCTGCCGAAATTTCAATTAATGACAACTTCATTAATTGTAATTAAATGTCTTAGGCGGCTCAAATAAATTAGATTCAACGTGTACACAAACAACTACAGCGCCGGAAAGCACTTTATAGATGACAACAGCGTAAAGTTCATTGTCATCAGTGGAAAGCTACCCGTAATGAGTTTGGTTAACAACAATTAAGTAATTAGTTACAAGTGTTTGTGCATTAGAGTGTGTAGTCGTTTATGCTATATCAAAAAAACAAAAAAAAAAAAAAAAATAGCACAAATTGTGTCATTTGATTTTTAGATTATAAAACAATGCAAACTTATTTCATTCTAAACAGAATTAATTAAAATTAAGAGAAAACGTTAACTTTGGTGGAACTAAAGCTGTAATACCTCTGCAGGAAAACTATGAACTACGCCATTTTTTAAATATATCTTCGCAACTAAATTTTATTTAGGTAGGAACGGGTAAATAATTTACTTCAATTAGAAAACGAAATACAAATTTTATTCAAATAACTTCAAAGCTTTCAAATAATTTTATATATATTGCATTGTTGGATAAATATATCTTATAATCGCATTCTACAAATTTGGAAAAGAATATGTTTGTAGATCAATATTGACAGCAGATTTTAATTATTGGTTCCGCATATGGCTATTGATTTTTAAATCACCTTTCAACTTCAGTGGCAAAACACGTTACGACTTGCAGAAATTGATAAAGTTTATAAAATATATATCCATATTTTTGTTTTGTTATTTGGTTCTGTAAAGGTTAACAATGAAATATGTTCAAGCTTAGCATTATACTCTTAAAAAACTTATGTAAGCTCTCTTAAGTAATAATTTAAAAAGCTCTTGTACGGAAAACTCTGCCTGCAGTTTCCTACATGAATGAAAGTTATTTTCATTTTCGGTTATTATATGAGCGGAGTATTTTTTTACTATGCGGCATTTCCAATTCAGCTCTCGGCATAAAACAATCTACATGAAATGCAAAGCGCTTTATTTATCTATTCATATTTTTTGTATTTATGTACTACCCTTAAAAATGGCTCTAATATCGTACTTCCTTCCCTTCCTTCTCACCAAACTTATTGTTATTGTACTGGTCTAGTGTAAATAGTCTCCAACTTTATTGTTTCAACAAAAATCGTTTGCAAAGTTTCAGCAATTTACAAAACAAATTAACAAAGTTGAACAGTTTTCGAATTTATTAGCATGAATTGAAATTAAAGACAGCCTTTTATGGAGTGAGCACAAGTTTACAATACTTCGAAGGGGAAAGTTTTCACACTGTTCTGGAATGTTGTACTACAATTAAAATTTTTAATTTGCTGTGCAAAGTCATGTGAAAAACGTTTGCTTGGGTTATAAAGAAGTTTTAATGCACTTTGCACCACGCAAGGGGCGAGAGTTCCCATCAGAGTAACTGCAGCATGTTATAATATTTGTATATATTATTTCTCAATCGGGATTATATCGATAAGCCATATCTCCTTTAATACTTTTTTAAAACCAATGATTAATTCTTCACTGAAGATAAATTTCAAATTAATTATAATTGAATAAATTATTTTGTTTTAAATTAGGCTAGGTACACTAAATTTGGTCTACCTTAATCCTTATAAAATATTTCATTTAGTGTTTAATATTAACCACTAAAGGATATGACTCCTACAAAAAGCCAAGTCTATATAGATATATCCGTCTGTCTGACTATAAACAACAAGAACTTGTAGAGTATAATAGATAGAGCCTTCAAGTACGGATATTTAATGTCTCCTATTTGATCTTCAGACAGGTAGCGATGTGCTACACCTCTCTAAGAAGTAGAACACATAACAAACTTGCATCCTTTCTGAGTTTTGATAAAAATTAATAATCTTAAATTGTGATGAAATATATCATATTGGTCATTAGAAGGGGTATCCCCCATACAAATCTGTTCCATTTCTGAGAGTGTTGTAAGAAAAACATTTTGTTGTAAATTAGTTTAACTTGAAACTACAAATATGCTGTGGTTTTAACCATCACGGATCAAGAAAGAAGTATTTGTCCAATACTGAGTATCTCGAAGTCTTATGCGTGCTTTCTTCTTTTTAGGCCCTGTACCGAAGGTACAAGAGCCTATTGGTTTTGTGCAAATGTATGTAACAGGAAGAACTAATTGTCGGAGACCCCCCAAAGTTACCCCCATTATGGTCAGGAGTGATAGAGGAGTCAATATAGCCATGTCCGTCTGTCCGTCCGTCCGTCTGTGTGAACGAATGGATCTCGGAAACGGTAATAGATAGAGACTTCGTGTTTTTTGCATTCGACTAGGACTGCTCCGGAATTTCACAAGTTTATTTTATAAAAAAATGCAGTAAAATAAAGTAAAAACTGTAGTCGAGACGACAATTTATATTTTATCCTGCTCAAACCATATTTTTTAATATACCTCAATTCGGCATATTCGATGATTATCATATCCTGAATAAACTAGCCGAAGGAGGCAAGGTCAACAATATAAAGTAAATAATTATTTTTAAATAGCATCAAAAGTCGAGTGGATATAGATATGTCAAACTATTCGTTTGCCTGGCTATTTCCATTGTATGTATAGACATGGTCCGGTGAATACATAACCTCAAAGAATCTCAGAGAATTAAAAAATAGTTACGACTCATGGGTTAAATGGTGAATCTCAGTGTTCTTTGCTGTTTGCGCCATCTACCGTGGAATAAATCTTTTTTCCTGTGGATATTAAAGTCTGTCTCTTGTACATTGTAAAAGCGTGCATCCGTCTACGGAAGACCTTTGAATTTAGCAAAGACACAACAAATATTTGTCGATTCGTAACGCTGATTCGATAGAAATTTTTCAACTTTCTGCATGTATTAGGTATCCCAGCTAAGATTATCTATCTTTACATGATGATGCTATCTCACACACAAAGCATTGCCAGTGTACAAAATAACCTTTCCGAGCTATTTGATATTATGAGATTTTTTACGTAGGGTGATACGCATTTGTGCGATTCTTTTTCTGTTCATGGAATACATACTACTACAATGCCGATAACTTCCTCCAGAAGTAAGTACTTTGGGTTCAGCAAATAAATTTGAAAAAAAAGGCCTCGCTAGAATGAAGTACCGGCCCTGCTATAAGGCGCAGATACTTGGGACCTGATAAAATAGGATGAAAAGACTTTGAAGTTTATGATAGATAAATTCTTTGTAAGATTTTTTGATCTATTAGACTCAGTGTACAGAAACTAGAATATTTGACATATACTTTGAAGGCTGCTGAATAAACAAACAGTATATTGCAGGAAGTATACTTCTTGTAACAAACTTATTTCTCAAACAAATATGGAACATTGACATAGTTTGCCGATATGGTTTAAGCCTTTAATAATTGTCTTGAAGTGGTACTTGGCAAAGGCAGAAAAATAGCACTGTAATGCTATAACTGTAAACGCATCCTGCGATTTATGTGCTACAAGTCCATTAAGCAAATTTTTTTTTTCTTCTCCTCAATGTTTCCTGTTTCGTTCGATTTGTGTCGCTCAACGGAACACTATAATAAGTATGCGAAGGGCAGTGGTATCGAATGTCGTTGCCCTAGATTTAGCCGGCTAAAAAAGGATCAAATGTAAAATCATTTGCGAATTTATAATGTATTTTGCTTGACATGAATGTTTAGTAAAATATTCTACTGTGAGAAAAGTGTTTGAGTACGTATTCCTACTGCTAATTGGTTGATTTACATAATCACAATTTCTGTCCATTGCTGTAAAAAACTAAGTCCAAACAAATTTATCACAATGTGCGATGTGTTTGGTTCTCTGTGGTATGTACATATGTATGTATGTATGTATATGCAAAAAAGTACCAGAAAATGGTGTCATGCATTTGACATACGATTGGATTAACAGAAATTGCCTGATTGGAAACTTTATTTTGTATCATTTCCTGTATACTTGTAAAGTTTGACACATCAATGGTATTGCCTATACATTTCTGACACACACACAAAAGTCAACGACACGAATGAACAAACAAACAAATACAGAAACCTATATGAGTTGGTACACTATATACACATTATCCTGCGTGTGAGCCAATGACAAAAGTCAATCAATTTGTTTGCGCTTTGGAAATTTTTCAAGCTTGTAATTGATTGTGAAAATTTGTTTGCATAAGTAATTGCAAACATCATAAACTCAATGAGTGAAAGTGGGAAGTGGTAATGTTTCTAAAAGAAGCGTTTTGTGCTTTTGGCAGCACTTTATTATGTTGAATAAACTAAAACGTCTATACTCGAAAAACACGTTTAAAATGTATTGTAATACTAAGAATTGCAATCATTCTTAAGTCACTTTATAGCACAACTTCTTTCAATTAGATTTCCATTTAATTACAGAAAGAAAAATAACAAAATGTAGGCTGCAATGATCTATTGCATTTTCAAAAAACATCGTCTATAAACACACACACACACACACGCGCACACAGAACTAATGCGTCAATTGTATTAACTAATTAAATTAAGCCAAGCCAATGCAAAACAGAACGCTTAGCAACAGCATTTGGCGTGGAGCGTTCAGCGTTCTGCGTATTGCTGTGAACACAGAATTTCAATTTGTTGATTCCCCATGGAGCATTGTCCAGCAGCTGACACGCAATGTTTAATGAATTTGTTCGCTAATTGATTCCAGCAATTGTAGTAGTGTGGCAACGCTGTGCATCGTTGTCCTTTGCCAACCGGCAACAAGTTGTTGTCAGCTTCCACAAGAAATAAGAGTTCGAAGAGATTTACTTGGTTGAAAATAAGAGCATTTGATTTGTCATAACAGCTCAGATAAAGTAAATCTGCTAACGTCAGAAGCAATGAATGTGAGAAAGAAATGGAAATTGGAGTAGATTTTCTTGCTACTTTTTTCGGTTGGAAGTACTACTATTTTAATGCAGATATAGAGTAAAATTTAACAGTTGTTTTGTCGTAGAATGTGTGCCGGATAAAGCTAATACTATATTATAAAATTAAATGACAAATTTAAAATAATAAAATTTGTAGTTAAGCGCAAAGTACTGTTCATAAACAGCAAATATTCTACACATAGAACCCACTAACATGTATTCCAAATATCATACCTGCATCTCAAATGGATGCAAAGACATGACGAATTTGGTTTATCGCTCTCAACCTCAAATGATTGCAAAGATACAGTGTCAAATTATATTTGTATTTTGTTCATAATATCTGCAAAAAGTTTATCAGGTTTGCTGTGTCTTTTGCGTAGATCGACGAAGCGCAAAAAGACAGAGTCAGAAAATCTGACGTAAATATATTAAATAATATGTATGCCTTGGAGCCATTATGTAGGAATAACAGTTGAAGATGATGTTGCTTTTCCAAAAAAAGTGATAAACGATCCTTTTTTTTAGAAAACTCTTGACTAATGTTATATCCTCAGAAGATGCAGCTTTGATGTCCAACAATATTTAGACATCGGAAAGCTGTTTTGCATCGTTTTCCTAATTCTGACTAGCATCGGAAAATATATAAAGTACGATGTTGGTTAAAAAAGGAGACTTTTCAACTTGCGCGAGCTATGTACTGATCTATTTTTAACGGAAGAAACTTTTTCTCGCAGTTCAGTTCAGGATGTTATCGAGAGACAAAATAAACAAGTTAAGTTAAGAACTTTGCTTCATCGTAAGAACTAGTGTGCTTAGTTAGACTCATTGTTAATGATTTCTTATCTAGGCTGCTTACATTCAAAACTATTCTTGAATAATGTTTCTCCGCTTGTTATATTTACCTGTTTCACCTCAATATTTCGTTCTAGATACACTTCGTTTATAACAAACTAAAATGAAGACAACTTTTAGAAGGTTTTTAGTACTGATCCTGTAATCAAATTGTTGTGTTTGCCGATGCATATATTGAAAATATTTGAATTTCTTTAAAGGTTCGCCAACAGTTGCATGTATATAAAACGTATAGCATTGAATTTAAGATGAACGTATCGAAATATTTTCATCATCTCGCAGTCATGTATCATTTATATGCCATGTGACTGACTTAAATTCGCGACACTGCCTTGTGGTTTCTTTAATAAAAGTCTTTGTTGAGAATGCGCTTAAAGGATTTCGATAAGCATGACGCGTTTTTTTATATTACTTTATTCTATTTCAATAGTTTTTATACACTGCACAAGAAATGTTTGTAGTATACTACATTTGGTTTGTTGAAATGTCAGAGTGTGTATAATCGTTGGAGATTTTATACGAGTTACAAACTGAATATTGTGAGCAACTCGAAGTGCTAACAGACAATCACTCAATGACTTTGCAATATGCCGATGTGATAAACTCTAAATTTTGATTGGCTATTGTTAAAAAAAGGTTAAGTAAAGTCATATCTTCTTTACAATTGAATGTAATTCTTATCGATTCTGTCACAAAACTCAAACTAAAGTAGTCCAAACTTTAAGCAGTCTAGATAATTTTTCTATCAACATCAGCGAATCGAAGGCACAAATACTGCCGTACTGATAGTTCAGCTCTCTCTGATAGTACAGCTCTAATAACGCCTATTCCACGTTAGTCCGTCTGTTCATCTGAACATCGAGAACTTGAAGACTTAACGAGTCAGAGCCTTAATGTTTCTACTACCTCTTCAGATAATTCAATGTACGTTACAAGCTCTCTCAAAGAGGCAATCTTCATACAATCCTAGACCATCTTTCTGAATTTTTTGTATGAAAAAAGTATGTTACGTAAAATTTAATAATTAAAAAAATAAATAAAGGTTTATAAAAATAAATTCAGGTTAATTGGTGTCGATTGAAGTCCTGATTCCGAAGAAAAATATGTGTTTATTTTTTCTGATAGATATGGTACTCATTTTTTGTGCAAAGCCTTTAAACATTTGTTATTGATTTAGACAATTTCTGTAGATTTTCTATTTTCATTTTAAACATTTTGTGTGCAGGGCTAAATAATGTCGAGCAACTCGACTATTGCTCTTATTTGTTCTTCTTTTAAACGACTTTTTGTTTCATTCTATATATTTCATGCTGATTCTTTCACATAAATTTGCTTTAAACCGCAAAAGTGAAACCCGAATACTATACAGCTAAGAGCGTAACGCATTCGTTTGACTTTTGATTCCTTTTTTTATTTTTTATTTTTATTTTGGAGAACTGTAGCCTATAAGAGCAGCAGCATTGTATGCACTTGGCTAAAGGCTATAAACATAAGCTCATAAAAAATAATACAAAATCACACAAAAAATCATGAGAAACATTCACGTACAAACCTACTTGTCTAAGGATTCATTTGAGTGGGTTGGCGGGCAGCGTTTATCCCATTTTGCCAAATGTTGACAAAGTGGATTTTATTTGTGTTTTCGCTGCCGCTGATTTAAACACAAAGTTGTACAAAAATTTTACAAAAAGTTGAACATTTTGCAAAAAATATATATATATATATATATATATGTATTATATATACACATATTTTATATATATATATATTCCACGCTATAATTAGTCCATGAAACAAATTTCGCTTAGAGAACTTTTGCCATTTAGACTAATTTTGTCTGCGGTGATAAAAATAATTGTTGCTGCTCAAAGTCTTTAATAAGTACAACACAAAACGAGATACAATAAGCACAATCTAATCTTTTGCCTAATTTCGGAATTTCGCGCGACAAGCGCAATTAAGGCGCGTATACGCCATAAAGTAGGCAACATGAATTGTGTGAATATAATTTGTAATTTGCCTGCCTGAGTATGAGTGAAAATTATTAATGCGTTCTGATAAGCGCGTACATCCCGACAGTATATAGAATCAAATTAAATAAATATGTAGGTGTATGTTTTTATACACTATATACATAAAGTAGAAGGGTATATTAAGTTTGTGCAAATGTATGTAAAAGGCAGAAAGAGGCAAGAACTTGAATTGTTAAATTCAAGTTAGCAGAGATCTCTACAAGCCATGCATGCTGATGCTATGTCATCAATCAAAACACCTCGATGACAACTACGGCGTCTTTGAAGATTTAATTTCAAGATAGCTGAAATCTGAAAAACAGAAGTAGCGAAAAAAATTTAAAAATTAAAAATAAATTAAAAAATCTAACACAAACGACTAAATGCTGCACTAATTATTTTTTTGGAGATTAGCTACTGGCCGAGCCTAATTCCTTGATGTGTCAAACCTTTTTACTTTCTGTTTTTCTCTCATTTATTTTATGTGTCTGTACATGAAAAGGTCGTTACTCAATTTGAACATGCACAGCGTATACCAATGGATACAAATCAATCAAAATAAAATCATTAAGTGTGAGATAGAGCAGCAAATTACTCGTATATACTAGAAGCAGTATTCTATCTGTATATATATAGCAGCTACATACAATCTAAAGAATGTTGTCGGCTTCAATACGTTAATGTCTAGAACAATGATTTAATGGAGATTTCTATAGACAAACGCACACATAAAGACGCACAGAAGGATATTTGTATACTACACAGTAGGTTTCAATCAGGCGTATAGGCGTCAATGATTGATCACGTAACCTTATATATCAATGCAATTTGGTATATATGTACAAAATATACTTTGGTGTCTAGTGATGTGTTTTTTTATTATATGAGTGCGCATATACATATTTTTATATATATACACTTATGTATAGATTTGAACTGCTAAAACTCAAATAAGTTGAACGTGACTGTAGCACAACGCACTCATAGTTTTTCCAGACAGCTGTATTATTTTATAAAATCTAAAATATCTCCAGCATCAGCTCGTCACATCTTCGCAAGCTAACTAAACCAGACAGTTGTGGCGTTTTTCTGGGAGATTTGTTTACAAGTAAGTTTTTTTTTTCTCGAATATTTCAACTGTGCATTAAAGTACTAAAGTGAAGTATGATAGCTAGTGGCTACCAAGTGATTTACTATTATATTTTATTTATATCAACTTAAATAAGCTTTTGATTGCAATTAAATCTCTACGAATAACCAGCTGAAGTTGACATAGCAAAGTGCCTCTGTTCGTGCGGAATTGTAGGTGTATGAGATTCCATTGGGACTCAAGAATGCCGCATGGACACACATACATACAGAATATTCTACTATTATGGCAGATTACGTGCGTGTTTTTCTCAACACTCGGTTAAATATTTGACTCTGTTGAATAGTGCACTTTGCACTAACCCCAAAGAGACACGAAAAAAGCGTGGCAGAAGTTTTCATTCGCTAGTGAAATTAAAAGAAGAAGAAGAACAATCTAAATTTTATTTGCTATTCGTACAAATGTATGTTTATATTAAATAAGGAGTGGCATACCGCAAAAATCATATAATTTTTTGATCAGCATCAAAATTTGCGACGATAAAGACATGCTCCTCTGTTCGTCTGGCTGGTTATCTGTTTGAAAAACGATGAGTTTCGACCAGTTTTTATTAAATTTAAGGACGAAAAATTTGCTATAAATATTCTAAATTGTTAGCAGTTCGGGATTGCTGATGAAGTAGTTCAGATTTTAAAACCAATGAATTAAATGCCAACTGTTTAAAATGTTCAGATTCACTCATTTTTAAAAGTTAAACAAGTTTTCTCTTGTATTTGCTTTAAAAATATAGACGGAAATTTCAAATTTAAATGTTTTTTTTTTTCTTTTTTTAAAATATACATATAACAAAAAAAAATTATGAATAAGGCTTTGCTGCACAATTCATCAATGTCGTTTAAACTGCTGCACGGATTAACGTCATCGTTGCCATCACCATTTGTGTCTGATGCTTATAAATTATTTTTATCGACATTAAGCACCAAACTTCTTTGTTGTAGAAGATATTCTCAACTTTACACTTCAGTACAACAAATTTTATTGATTTTATACATGAAATGAGAGAAAACGTTGCTGTCGAGTGTGCTCAACTTCAAGGTATCCTGCATCTCTATTGAACTTGTCGGATATTTTAAGAAGAAACTTAAATAACCACAATAATTGGCCTTTCTTAAAAAACCATAGAAATGGGAACACATTTGTGTGACGATTACCCCTTCAAGTGGTCCGAAATGGATCTATATAAAATTTTTCTTTAGAATTTAAATACGACAAAATTTAACAAAGTTTTTCATTCCAATTTTCAGAAAGAAGGAACAAATTTATATGACAAGAAAAAGGAGCAAGAAAAGCGGGAGTTTGAGGATGTTGAGATGTTACGCTAAAATTCTATCAAATGGTAAAGCGCCTGACTGAAGGTTTTAAACCCGGCGTAACTTTCTGTAAGGATGACAATGGAAATCTGGTAACGGATGAACAGGAATCATTGAGATTATGGAGGAGTCATTTCTTTAAACTACTCGGAGGCGATGAAGCGCACAATTCCGCCGATCGAGAAATGACACCGGAACCACCAGTTAATGATGGCACTATTGTAGAGCCATCGGAGTACAACGAGGTCGATTCAGTTATCAAAGGCTGAAAAATAATAAAGCGGCAGGCTCTGATGGGCTGCCAGCTGAGTTATTTAAGACCGGCGGCGAGGAGTTGGTTAGGAGTATGCACCAGCTTTTATGCAAGATATGGTCCGATGAACGCATACCCAATGACTGGAATCTTAGTGTTCTCTGTCCTATCTTTAAGAAAGGAGACCATTGCTGTTTGCGCCAACTACTGCGGAGAATTTCAACTTCAGTGTTGTAGAAAATTTCGTCTATCTTGAATCTGAGATAACCAGTAACAACAACGTCAGCCTGGAGATCAGGCGAAGAATCACGCTTGCAAACAGATTCTTTTTTGGGCTGAGCAAGCCAATGAGAAGTAAATCGCTCTCTCGAAAGACAAAAATCAAGATCTATAAGACGCTGATACTCCCGATCCTATTGTATGGCACTGAGTCATGGACCGTGGTTAAGTCAGATGAAACAGCGTTGTAAGTCTTCGAGAGGAAGATTCTTAGCAGGATTTTCGGTCCTATTAGAGTCGATGACGAGTTTAGGTTCCGTATGAACCGCGAGCTGTACGAGCTATTCGATGAGGTTGACATAGTCCAGCGCATAAAATTCCAGCGGCTGCACTGGGCTGGACACCTCATGCGAATGGATGAAAGAGCTCCAGCACTGATGGTTTACATGGGGGGCCCAAGCTTGATTGGTGGACGATGAAATTGAGGCCACTCGGTTGTATGACCAGGTATGGAGAGATCTCTGCGTTCTTTGCATTCAAAAAGACTGGCGCCAGCGCGCACTAGTAAGTAAGTTACCCACTTAGACAGATGTTACAATTTTATGAATATGTAGGAGTAACTTCTCTAACTTACATGGAGATACAATACCAACTTGGGATTAACAATACCAAGCATAAGCGCGCGTAGGATAATAGCGGCTGGTGTACCATATTTGCAAAGCAATCTACTGAAAAATAAAAATTTCGCCAATAAAAACTGCAAAATTGAGGTTCGGTTGTAGTTCTATTGCACTTTTTTGTTCTCATTTAAACTCGAATTGTATAAATTCTACACTGGGACACGGTTTTAACTGCCTGTTAACGATGTTCTTCAATTCTTAACGATCTCCTTTCTTGGTCTTGCCAGACAATACAACGTTTTCATAAATTTGTATTGCCGGTTCGTTGATATTTTATAGCGTATTGAATAATATTTGAAAATTAATCGATATACAAAATAGGAAAGTGCAACAACAACTTGTTAAACTTGAAATTAAAATAAAAAAAGGAAAAAAATATGTAAAGCGCTTTATAACCCCAACTGACATGCGTCCTTAATTTGTTTAATTTTTTTCTACAAATATTTGCACCTATGTACATATAATCGAGTATACTTATTTAGTATGTGACACAGTGCTCATACTTCAATTTTTGGCTAATTTACATTTATCTTCTGCATATGTAGGATGTATAAAACATAAAAAAAAAAAAAAAAAAACTTAGCACTAATGCAAACATTGTACATAAAATATGTAAATATGTTTGCCAAGTCGTGCGCTTCTATTATTTGCGATGAATGTCGAGATTATGTCAAATTAAACATAATTCGCTATTATTCAAGGCTGACATATTCAAAAGCATTCGCATGCGTCGGTGTAACTCAAAGACCCGCCGCCTATCTGTCAGTCAGTCAGTCAGTCAGTCAGTCAGTCAGACAGTCTGTCTTCACGATTCTCATTTTGATGACGGTCAGGAAAAAGCATTTTTCTTGTTTTTTTTTCATGTTTTGTAGTCTGCTAAATAAATATTTACAAACAGCGGAAGTTTATTGTGAGTTGGATGTTTTGAAAACTAAATACATAAAACCAAAGCCTGTATCTACATTACACAAAAGCGCATTTATCACGATGACTGTGTTAATTCAGCAAATTTTCAGCGGCATTGTTTGCCACAATAGGTAAGTTCATATTGTATATAAGAAACACATGCAACCTGACGCAGAAATACGTCTAACTATAAAACCAAAATTAAACATCTGCTACATAAAAACTGTTTTGGACTCTTGAATATTTTTACAAATTTATTTTTACAAAGTTTCATTAAATAATAAAATATATAGACGCTATTTAATGATAAGAATCTAATCGATTTTCTAAATATTGAACAGTTGAACTATGAACTTTCACAACAGACATTTATTGTATCGAACAGATAGTAGATAGCTCTCTCAGACACATGTTGTGAGCCACGTAGCGCGTTCTTAGCCACATTCAAACAGCAGACGCTGCGTCACATTCACATTTAATGACAGTCAATGTGCCATTTTGGTCAGTTAATAATTACTCAATAAACATTTACACCAAACTGAAATTGGCCACAAAATGTCATTTTGTGCGAGCTTAGCGACTTCAAATAGCGCCAAGCAGATGCGTTGGTTAGACAGTTTGGTAAAATGTTTCGGCATGTACGTGCACCGCATAGCAAATATTTTGTTAATTTTTTTCCAAATATGGTTAGACATATGCACAGAAACTCTGTTACAAACAATGAATGAAACACTTGAATGGTTAAGCAGTCAGTTTAGTAGGAATTTCTAGCCACGCATAAAGCCAGGAACAGAAAGAAGGATATAAAACGAAAGGTTGACATGTGTTGTTTGGCGACAAAGAAAGCTTTAAAGTAATACTGAGCTATCGCTAGCAGCATTTAAATTTAAGAATTTAAACTAGAAAGAACGCTGCAATCAAGTGTGCTTGACTTCAAAGTAGCAATTTTTTTAGTAGTCCGATTTGGAGCTGAATAAAACGTAATATTATCAATTAACAACAACAAATAGTTGAAGAATAATTGAAGAAGAAATAGCAGACAATAATTATTCAAACTTGAAAAAAAATAATTATGTACATATATGTATATAAGCAGGTCAACCACATGCCTCCTTCTATAGGCGGCCACAAAAAACTGTCCGCCCAAGAGAGTTTTCACTGTATATATGTATATTTAATGCTGTCTCCGTTGCTTCCTTTAAGGCGTTGCAAACATTGTGTATAAATTATAATAATATTCACATTCTGTGTGAATATTAAAATATGTTTCGCGCTTGTTGTTGCTTAAAGTCTCTCGAAATACATATCTAACTTAATATAAATAGATATCCAAAAAATGAAAAAATTCTGCTATAAAACATTTAACAAACATTTAACAAATGCTTTCCGTTTTCCGCACATTGTCCTGCACCACAAGACTTTACCAACGCAAATTCAAAGATGTCGACAGATACTTATAAGCGCTCATCAATCTTCTTAAAATTAAATTTAAAGCAAACTGCTGACGTTGAAATGGTTTCAAAATGTTCGAAAACTTGACACTGGTTAATTAATTGTTCTATGGTTAAAGTTAATTTACGCAAGAAAGTAAATGTAGCCCATGCTTAAGATGCCATGTTATATTGAATAAATAAATTAATAATTTTGTGATGATTAATATATCATGTTGTACAGTCTAAAATTAAAGCAATTGATGTTGGAAATGGTGGCTTTTTCTTCTAGAAGCAACCGATGGAACCACATGTCATGATTTTATCCGAAATTGCCCATGTTGCTAGAGGATGCCGTTAAACCTTTCAGCGACTAAAAAACATGAACATTGCAAAACACTCAGCCTTGGCCAAGACTTTGTTATCAAGTAAAACCATCATCTGGAATTAATGCATAAAAATTCGTGTTGGAACCGTACAATCGAACTATGAAGATCTGCGCAATGACTCAAGATGTTTTGCCGTGGCGCTATGTGAAGTAATATCAGAGGACGCCCAACATGCGAGTGGCGAGACTATAAGAGAATTAGCTTTTAATTTTAATGACATTTGGAAGTGAAGTACAAAAATTAGTGTTGAATAATTTTTTGATAATAATTTTGAACTTGGTAAAACTTTTACCGAAACTCACGAATTGATGAAACAAGTTTCTGGAAAAAATTGTCCACCTTGTACCACTATTTACGACTGCTATACTTCAAAGACGTTTCAAAGACGGTCGGGATGACTTGAATCACGACGACCGAAATTGTCATTGAGGTTCATGATATCGAAATTGGGACTGTCCAAAGACTCAATCCATCGCATTTCGTTCGGTCATTTGGGCTTCAGGAAAGTGTGTACACGATTTGTTTCCCATCAATAGGCGCTTCGGATACAACATTCGAAAGACATTATTAAAGCTGTCAAAAAGGATCAAAACTTCCTTTTCAACATTGTTGCTGGTGACGAGAGCCACCCGGTGAGCCAAAACTCAAAAAATTACGTTTGGAAAAGTCAAAAGTGAAGACAATGTTGATTTGTTTCTACGAAACGAAGGGCATTATGCACCAAGAGTTTGTTCCACCCGACCAAACAATTAATGAGCCATTTATCTTGGTATTATGAGGCGTTTGCTTCGTCGTATCCGTCGTATTTAACCAGAATATGTTGCACGATAATGTGCCATCTCATCGATCGACACTTGTGACCATCAACCATTCGCCGTATTCGCCTGATTTGACACCATGTGACTTTTTTCTGTTCGGCAAGCTGAAATTATCCATGAAAGGACGGCGCTTTGCTGATGTGGAGGTCAACCAAAAGGTGTGCACCACCAACGAGTTAAAACACTCTTTTGAAATGTTATTTTATTCAGTCGGAGGGAGATTACTTTGAATAATTAAAATCAAATACTTGAAAATCGTTTATAGTTTTCATTTTATTTCAAAAGTTCGGAAAATTTTGAGACACAACTTGTAGGTCCAGATGGGACAACTACAAAAGTAGCCTTCATACAAATCTGCTGCTTTGGGTTTTTGTATAAAAAAAAAATGTTTTGTTGTTCATATAAGAACATCGAATTTGGTATATTTTATGTCAATTCCAATAAAATATTCCGTATTTGGATTTTCCTATTCCTTTCTTCAGATAACTAGAATTCAACAAACTTGCGAACCGCTCTCTAAGTAGAAACCACACAAACGATAATTCCCATACAAAGTTAAGCTTAAGTAGGATTATCTCGAAAAATATATATCTTTCAGTTAAATTCAATTGAAAACCAATGACCACTTCAGAGATTATTATAAAAACTTTCACATCAACTTTCAATTTATTTTTAAATTTATTATTTAACACTCATTTAAATCAGCCATGAGCCACAGACACATGTTTTTGTTGCCAGTTACGAACTGCACTTGAATCAAGCAAATATTGTAACTAATATCGTCACGGCATAGCTCTCACTTTCATTGAATGACCGCCAGCCAATATGATGTGTCGTCTATGTTGGTCTAGCAATGTACAATGCAAACATCATATCATCGACACCACTGACCTATTTTTGATAGCAATGGGACGTGCAATAAACAATTTTTTACAAGGTTTTTATCTTTCCTTGTGTAGAGTAAATAAAGATTTAACACAATAATAACACGTATCATGAGAACTTACTCGTTTCAAATGCAATGGTCAATGGTCAAAATTTTATTATTATAAATTGGCAAAATAAATCAAAGCAAAAGATTGAGCATATGCTCTTGTACACATTTGCATATTTGTTATGCAATTTAAAAATTTAGTGTAAATATGTAAATCAAATCCATTCAAATAAAATGAATTTTCATGTGAAAAACAACAAAAGTCCTTGAAAGTTAAAATATTTGATTGCAAATTTTTAAAATTTTCACACGAAAATTGTTGCACCTTCATGACGCCAAATGTATAAAGTTTCTACGAATAATTGTTGGCAAAAGTTTCAGTTAAATTGGTTTTAACTATAATCGGAAAGTATAAAACTCAAATTATGACTTTAATTTGCAGATTACATATATGTTTTATTAGTTTTTATTTTTGCCTTTTATATACTGCAAATTTGACAAATAAAATTTCTCGAATCTTTAAAATTTTTGTAGAAAGTGCTGAAGGAAACAATGTGTTCCTTAAAGCGAACTAAGTAGGTACTTAATTTTACTGCATTGCACTTTTGAACAAACGAGACAAACTTTCACTGAAGCAATGACACTTTTATATCGCACACAAACAAGTCAGTCAACTTTGAGCTTAAAGTCACAGTTAAAAAAGAAAATGATGATGAAAATGTTAAGCGTTGCAGGGGGGAGGGGGAAAAAAGAAAATACCAAAAAACTAAATGATGTGGAAGTAGCGCATAAATTGTAAACGCTTCAATGAAAGGATATAAAGTTTTTGTTTTGAATTGCTCAAGAGAAATGCAATGAATCTCTGTCTTTGCTATTCTTAAATTTAAAAAAAAAAAAATGGAGAGAGGAGTAGCGTTTATTAGAAGGACCAGTGCTATCTTTATGCTAAAGATGAGGAAACGATATTACCCTTTCCAGAGCATTTAGATCTATCTACACAATCTACACAAATATAATGAAGAGACAAACTGCATTGAACACCAATCCATTGAGACCAACATGCATAAAAGGCGGACAGATAAACTGACACAGCACTCTTGGAACTAAAAGGAGCAATATTAATATTTCACGAACACATTAATGGAGTACACAGCATGCAATGCCACAGAATGCATCAGTAGAAAAGGGTATCAACCGAATAATAATGAAGCATTTGCATCACAATAAAGTAAGAAGTTTAGGAAGACATAATCCAAACCGAAGGCTCAGGATGAAACAAGACTGTTGGGATCAAACGTAAATCCTGTCAAACAAGGGCGTATCCAGCTCTCCTCGAAGGAGGGGGCAGCTGTCCTCCATAACCGGATAATAAATGACGATTTTATAAGCAATTGAATTTGAAGGACCTATGATGCTTCCGTCCTACTTTTTCTTTTCATACATAAAAAATGTTTTATAATACACTTATTCATGCAGTGAGATGTGGGAGGAGCAAAATACTTTTCGTCAGTACTATATTTCTTATTAATTTCCTACCTTTTTGTTTTGTACTGATTGGTCATAAGCTACAGAAATATTTAAGGTTTTTGTTTGGCGGCCTCTTACAGTTGGTTACGCCCGACTGTAATTTTCTTACATGTTCTTGTTGTTTTAGCTAAAAACGATTTTTTGTATGTTACTTCAATGCTAATAAAATATGCTATATAACTCAATATCGGACCACTAGAAAGTTTGGTTGTATGTTGTATTCACATTAATACCATTAAAATATCTCACACGGATCCAGATAGTAATATATCCCAGTCCAGTACACTCGACTACAGCATTCTTTTTTTTATCTATGGTTCATGTACATGGTACACCTATGGAATGAGTCCTTTGCAGATGATATTGACATCTTTCTCAGAGATTGAAAAATAGTCATGACTTATGGGTTTAATGATAAATGAGAACATGACTTAGTACTTGATATCTTCTCGCATGACGTCATCAAGTCTGGAGAATTCAAACTTCAGTGTTCTATCGAAAATAAGCAGCAACAACAACGTAAGCGTGAAAATCAGGCAAAATAACGCGCTTTCACAATTTACAACTATCGAACATTGAACGAAATTGACAAAATAAACATGCTTTAGTCATATTGTATGTATTTGCATACATTTAGAAATTTTGTTGATTCCACTTTAATTCAGCAAAATTAAGAGCATTCAGTTGTCCATTTCCAGAAAAAAAATATTATAGAAACACGTGTCATGGACTTCAATTACACAAAGACGCATTTATTAATTATGCATGCAGGCGACACGGCATGGCATGGCATGACCAACAGCAGCATCCTTAATGAGTGTATTTTCCTATCTTTTACTTGCACTGAAAGGCTGCACAGCATTACCCGAGCTGTGATCAAAGTTGCCATTGGCATTGGGGTGCATGTTGCTTTGTCTCTAATTAATATTCATGAAATAGTTCCGCACTTGTGCTGCAATCACTGTGAGACGATACGTTGACGACTACGACTTAAACTATGCGACAATCAGCAGTAGCTATGGTACAGCTGAAGCACATCTTTACACCTTCTGCCTGTTAATTAATGTCCTTGCACCTTGACATTGAGTCGTATTGAATGCCGCAAATAGTTGTGCTCTATGCTTATTCGAGTGAATGAGTGAGTGAGTGAGTGAGTGAGTATATACTCATTCCAAGTATAATCAATTCAATTCAACAAGTTCTGTCCCCAATTTGCATATGTATGACTGAATTTGCATTTGCTGTGATTCAATTCTATTCAATGGTGTCTAGGTGCAGGCATGCGGACTAAAATTTATTTGTGTAATGCTCATTTGACTGACGTAAGTTAAAAATGTACTGTTTCAACCAAGCGTAATTATTAAAGACGCCCTGCAGTATGCAAACATTTTCATGCTCAATGGTAAACACGGAGAATAATAATAATCAGTTTGTCCCATGATATAGCAACACAATAAACGAGATGTCGCTAAATGTTTGTGCACGTGCAGAACTGAACTGAAACTCGTGAATTCGTTAAACTGTTTGACTCGTTGCCTGTTCATAAGCAAATTCCATAAGCAGATTTGAATTTAAAATGTGCCTGGCATGCACGCACATTATTAGAAACATGTTTTACAAGCAACATGCAACATTGAACTTTGGAACGTTTTGTTATAGAATCCAGAAAATTATTCTTTTTAAAAAAAGTAACTTGTATGCACAACTTTTTTAGTTGTCCAGTTTAGTAAGAATATTTTTAGGCCCTGTACCGAAGGTACAAGAGCCTATTGGGTTTGTGCAAATGTATGTAACAGGTAGAAATAATGGTCGGAGACCCCCCAAAGTTACCACCATTATGGTCAGGAATGAAAGAGGAGTCGATATAGCCATGTCCGTCTGTCCGTCTGTCCGTCCGTCCGTCTGTATGAACGAAAGGATCTCGGAAACGGTAATAGATAGAGACTTCGTGTTTTTTGCATTCGACTAGGATTGCTCCGGAATTTCACAAGTTTATTTTGAAATTTTGCCCCTCCCCCCCTTCCCCATAAAATCACCCCTTAGGGTGAAAATTTCTTCGGCACAAAAAAAATTGAGTGTACTAATATAGAGATAACGTCTCTCTAAGCAAAAATCCAAAAAGTTCATCAAAATCGGATAATAAATGGCGATTTTATAAGCAATTGAATTTGAACAACCCCCCTTTTCTTTTCATTCATATTCGCGCAGTGAGAAGTGGTCATGTGTTTGGTCATAAGCTCGGGAAACATTTAATATGTTTGTTAGGCGACCTGAACTGGTACAGGGCCTCTTACAGTCGGTTACGCCCGACTGTATTTCCTTACTTGTTTATATAGGTTCCATTGAAATATCAGATTTAGTTACCAATAGACCAACCATTAATTTTTTTTTTTAAGGACATTATAAATTCGGTACCACCTAACTTTATGTAAACTCGTTCTCATTCGCTTGTCAGTGTCTGTTACTTGAGCTGGTGCTTCAATCCTCACACCCACACCATTCAAAATGGCAAACTGTTTGCGCTGTTTGCTAAAATTCGTTTTACTTGCATTCACGTGGCGAATGAACAAACAATCAAACAAATAGACGGTGAAGCGTAGTTTGAAGCGCAGTTCTAAGTGATGGCGCACGATATTTTACCCTACAATGGGTAATATCAACTTGTCGGACAATTTGTTATACATCAGCATTTAGATTTTATTCAAATCGAATTGGAAATGTTCATTGAATAAAAAGAACCTACTTCTATTATATATATAATCTCCGAATTTAAATTCGGTTTTTAAAATTGTTCAATAAATTTAAGGACGAACACTTTACAATATGCAAACACTAAAACAGTTTAAAAGCTTTCTTTTAAAGTAGAACTTCTTGATGAAAGTTGAATTTCCCGAACAGCATTAGTTTTCTCTACATCTTCCAGCTGTGGTCCACAATTGGTGATATTAATACAAATATTTTCATTTATAACCACTTATGATATACAAGATGCAGGGCATCTCAATGTCGAGCTGAGCAGCAAAGCACATTTTTGTTTGTTCTCCTTGTGTTTGCTTATAATGGCTTAATATAAAGATTATCTCAATTGTTATACTACGCCGCAAGAAAGTTTAAAAAACGCGAATACAAAAAAAAAAAAAAAATAAATAAATAAATAAAATAAGGTAAACCTTTTCCTTACTCAAGATTTAATCTTATAGCGTTTGCGGGGGTCGTCATCATTAAATTCCTTCCGAGGCTTTCCTTTAGTTTTCATTGGGGGTTTTTTTTTAAAGTGGCGGATCCCAAGCCCAGCGCACCAACCCCTTTTTAAAGGAGAGGTGGCCCCTTCGCCTTCTCACGTTAGCTCACCTCTGAACGGATGTTCAGAGGCTACCCAGGAGATACGTGTCCTAACGGACGTGTGAGTTGCTTGGACCGTTTGACACAAGAATCATTGTTGGCCATTCCCAGGTGTATGACAGTCAACAACTTTCCACACAATGTGCACTTGAGCAAACGAATCCCAATCTCCCAAGATTTCATCTTGCCGCAAGAAAAATTCAAATTTTTGGACAAGTTGAAGTTTCGTTACACATTCTATACAAATTTGATGTGGCAAAAGTTTAACAAACTTGACACTTCCTTGGCATGGCATGAATTTCTAAAAAAAAACATGCCGCCTCAAATCTGTGCATTAAAAACTTTCTACTTTCACCAAGTTACCAAGTATCAAAGTAGCACGTAGGCACTTCGATTATTTGGTGTTGTCGACAGTTTCAGTTGAATTTTTGTTTGATTTTCCCATATGAGTTTGAAAATACTCTCACCTGTGCTATTACTGACTTATTGCAATATTTATTTTATTTGTATTGCGTCAAGTTAAATCTGCCAAAGGCAGATACATTTTTACACCTTTGGATATCTAAACACATAAATGTACTTCATGGTGCTGCCTGTGCGTATCTGTGTATCATATATGCCTTAGTGTAACATAAATATTTAAGCTTCGACAGTTTAGCAAAATTTTTGTCGCAACTTTCGTTGCTTATCAAATTTTCAAGGTTGTAAACAGGCATTTTATCTCATCTTTAATGCATAAATTTATACACATGGCTTTAAAGAATTGCCTAGCATATGGAGGTCATAAAATATTTAGTGTAAAAAGAAAGAAAACAAAAATAAATAAATAAATTGAATTAAAAAAATATTTTCGTAATTTTTATGCGCATAAATTATGAGTGTCTGGTTTTTAGAAATGGAAAATAAATATTTACAATGCCGCTGTAAGCAATAAAGTAAGGTAAGCTGTTTAAATTAATGTAATTGTTTAGTTTATATTCTTTGGTTACATTAAAGTAATTTTTATATTAAATTCTTTAGTGGAAAACTTAAATAGAGATGCTAAGATATATGTTGAAGTACAAGTACCAATCGAACTGTTGGCAATCCGATTTAGATTTCGATCCTTTTTCTGTTTTATTTGCAGAGCACGACATACTTTTTGCTCTATCACCGTCTCAAGCGTTTACAAACCCAAATTAAATAAAGAGTTCTAAACTTTGATAGATTAATACTCCTATCTGCTGGTAACGTTGCCATTCTTCGACCTCCATCTTTTCATGGCGCAGTACACCATTCAACAGACGTTGAAATAGTAGAAATTTGTTAAAAACAAATTCTTTATTGTTCGCCAAGTTTTTCAAAGAAGTATTACGGCCAAAATTATTGTTAAGCCATTTAAACTTGAGCGAAGCAATTTGCTTGCAGATCGATCCATTTCTGTGCAATACTGACAGTTTCTATATATCTTAAGATACAGCATCAATTCCAATCTCTGCCGCGTGGATACGTCCATCGGTCATGCTGTTGTTTGTTTTGAGCCAAAAAAGTGACCAATTGACTTTCGAATATTGTATTTTAGGTATTTTGAGTTGTTATTGATTTAAAAATAAAGTAAATAAATTAAAAAGTCAATTAATTTTTTTTATCTTATCAGCTGTTGCTGTGTTTAATTAGAAATCTTGCTGGAGTGACTATTGTGCAAAATAAAATTAATTCTTCATGACATCACTTATAATTTTTCAATACAGCCTTCACATGCCAATATTCACTTGACGGAAGCCTAACCTTTGTGCAATAAAAAAAAAACCGCCTATAAAACTCAATGCCAGAAGTGCGTTGAGCGTAATAAACCTGAGACGAGTTGAAGTATTAGCGCTGAAGTGAACACAAAGACAAAATGTAGTCTACATGCACAAAAGTCTTGTCCTGACTGACTCTAGCACTAGAAATATTTGGAAAGTTGTAGCTAAAAACGTATTCCAATTTAATGTTTAAAGAATGTGTTAAGAAAAATCATGCTGAGATCATTTAGGAATTGCAACAATATAGCGTAAAGTCTTTATGCCATGTCATGAATGTTGCGAATAGGATTTATATGCTATACCAGCAGATTATAAAATAGCAAGATAGCACATTACACTCTCCAAAGAGGTTGTTTTATACTCTGGGATAGCGTCATCATGCCAAGACGAATAAACTTTGTAGGTGCAGAAACTCAAGCGTTCTCTCTATGGTTGTTCGTAGTATGAATACTGCCCTATCAACGCAAGGAGACATTCCACGATAGTTGGGGCAACCAGCAATGGCTTTTTTCTTAAAGATAAGACAAAGAACATTGAGATTCCAATCGTTGCAAATTTACTGGCGGTCTTGCTCATGTGCATATATTCGTCCATCAATTTGGTCCATCCGTTTTTGATATGGTAACCAAATAGAATTTTGCATAGAAATTACCGCGCTATACCGGACACTTTGTTTAGTATATTTTTCAGGGTAGCATATAAAGGCGTATGAATAGCGTAGCACATATGACTGCACATAGGCAAGCCAAGTAATACGTACAAAGGCAGCGTTTAATAGAATTAGAAAACACCACAGAGAAACAGAAATTGCCTTCAATGGTTTGACGACGATGCGCTGCTGTTTGTTATCAGTGTGTTATGCATACATACATACATTTGTACAACAAAAACAGCCGAGTGAACTTGACTTCACTTCGAGATACCCTGCAATCCTTGAACCATAGACTACAGGTTGATTCGAAGCTATGCATTATTATGAGGTTTTTCTTTATAAATTCGTGAAGTAGAAATAAAATAGTCATTTATTTGCTTTATTTTCTTTGCCATTGACGTTGTGTGTCTATGATCTATGGGTATGTCTATAGTATTGTAGTACATATATACATTTGATTTGAAGTTATGTTTGTACAATGTTAATATACCGTTTTACTCTATGTGAATAGGGTATAAAAATATAAAAATAAATGTACTTGCACGTACATATGCAAATATATATACAAGTAATATTCATAGACCATCATGTTCACGCAGGGTCATGCACAGGTTCATGGAGAGTTGTGCGATCAAGTGTACGCTTGATTTTGCAGCATTTCCTCAAATGGAAATTTACACAAACACAAGCAATTACGCACATATATATACATATTTATTTATATATATTTATATAAGTATATGTTTCGCTCTATACACACACAACCATATTCATTGACAGCAGCGCTGACAAAAGTCAATCAATTTATTTGTTGTTCGAGCATTGAAAATCCACCAGGCGTATAATCGATTTGAAAATCTGTTAATGCCTGTTTGGGTGTGTGTGTGTGCGTGAGTGTGTGTTTGTATAACAAATTAGAAAAACATGTGTTTGTGTGCGGGTTTCAATGAATGAAGAAACGTTAGCAAACAAAAAAATCACTGCATGCTTTTAGGCGTGCCAAGGTAAGCAATCAATTTGAACGATTAAAAACTCAATGAATTGCTTAACAAAATGTTGATTTATAACAATGGTCGCAAAAAATTTCAATATATCAATATATCTTAAACCTGCACATAAGCTTGAAATATTTTTATTTGCTTCATTTTACTTGCTTTGAAATAGAATTTTTATTGCAAATAAAAATAAAAACCCGCAGCAGCTATTGTCGTTTGTTTGCCTAGTTGTAAAGTTACTAAAAGCGGCTTCTAGCTACAAGCCACTTGTTGAATATCGTATTGGCTTTGGCTACTGAACCGCACTGAACTTTGCATTGAACTTTGATGGTAGGCAAACTTGCAACACATTGAACCCGACATATTTGAAATGCTTGACTTAACACTGACAGCAATGTGGCGGCCACAGCAACAATAATAGATACAATATAAGCGCCAACAATGCCAGAAATACAGATTATAGATATCAACATTTATTTATATTACGAATACATGTAGAACAGCAACAAAAAAAAAAAAAAAATCTGTAACTATGCATGTTTGTCCATGTGTATCTCTTTATATGTATAAACAAATAATCAGTTGTCAAAAACTAACAAAGTAAATGTTTATATAAAATACATACATATGCTGCTCTGCGTTTCTTTTTACACTGTCAGCAAAATGATAATAAAATGTCTGTTTGGATTAAATTTAAGCACTGAGGGAAGAATATAAGTTTAGCTTTAATGCAAAAGTTCATTGAATGCAAAAGGCTTATGTCTGGCAGCAGTCTTGGAAGCAAATTTTTGCAAAAAAGTTGAAAAATTGATAAAACAGAAAAAAAAAAAACAACAAAAACTATGTAGTCTATAGTTGGATAAATGACTCATTTATAAACATCAAAAACAGTATGAACAGCAGCTAAATGCGCTGCATTTGCCTTAAATTGTGCGCTATATATTTGATAGAAACTGAACGCACATCATTATTCTTTCTTTGCCTGTACGATATGAACGAATTTGATTTTACAATTTGTCAATATGTCAGCGAGTATGTGTTCAACTTGATTTATCTATGTTAAGTCAAAGATACAATGTCGTTGTTAGTTTTAACATTTGATTAAAAGTCATTTATTTGTCAGCAAAGAAAGGAAAGTAGAAAAACCTAAAATTATATTTAATAGCTAATGTCAGCTTATATAAAAATCAGTGGAGTATCTGGTGTGACTTTCAGTGCCTACTTGACATAAAACTCTTGGCTCCTAAGCCAGTAATCACGCCATCGCGCTACCAAACACATATCGGCCGGAATGTCTTCAATTTAGCGTTCAATATTAGACATCAGCTGTCCTGTTCATAGCGTATGGCTCAAGTCCATCCTAATTATTATAAATACAATAATTGGCATAAATGGTTGCAGTTAAGCCACGCATCTATTTGTAGAACTTTTGTAAAGTGTTTTTCAAGTTAATATTGATTCGAATAGAAAAGATTTCAGTTTCAATTGCTGATCCGAGTGAGATCTTATATCGAATTGATTGACTATTTATCGTACTCGCATATACATCAAAGCTTTAGCTAACAGATAGTACCTTCAAGCTGTTAAGAACTTTGTATCAATAGTAATATTCTAGTCAGAGGCTATATGAAGCGATTAATAATGAAGAATTCTGCATCTACTATAATTAGCTGAAAATCTGTAATTAGGCAAGTTGAGTGATGTCATTTAGAAATAATAATAATTTTATATATAAATCCTATTTTGGTTTCAGTTTTGAATAGATTTCTAAATAATTTACATTACAGCCATATGGCAACCCACATAATTTTACTCTTAAAATATGCAACAGGTTTACAGCATCCTTGCAGAGCTTGCTTTTATGTTTTTGGTCGAGAGACACTCACTCACACACACATGCATGCGCACAAATTCTATGAATGAATTTTAAGATGCCGTCAGTTAACAGCAGCAGCTAAACGACTACAAAATAAAACAAAAAAAAAAAAAAAAAATATGAGAGAGCTAAAGAGAGAGAGAGAGAGCGGTCGCCGCCATTTTGTACTCTCTAATCATTTGTTTGCTGCCAACCAAGTATGTCACTTTTACATGCATAGGAATTTCTGTTTGGATGCTCGCTTACCAGCTGTTGTTGCTGCGTCGACGCTCACAGCAGCAGCAGCAGCAGCAGCAGCAAATCTTCTTCAAATTCATTTCGCTGTTAACCGTGAATCCGAACGCACACAAAACGCGCATTGTTCAACTCTAGCTTATATATTTTTAGTAGTAAAATGTCTACTACGTTTTAGTAAAGCTGAAGGAAAAGTGTAGTAGAATGCTCCTAAAATTGCTAACTAAAATTGTATCGTTTGTGTGTTTATGTGCTTAAGGCTACGTCCTACTCTTAATTCAAAATAATTTCTGCAGAAATTGCCAGAACTCAGTGACCGTTAAAAAAGTGTTTTACATTTGAATATGCATATTAATACAGAAGATTTGTAAAACGAAAAAAATAAATAAATAAATTAAAAAGCGTACTGAAGAGATTGCGCATTTTGTGTAAGTAGTTTAATTGTAAATTTATGCAAAAGCAACGCCGTTGAATGCGCTTCGAATTTAAGTGTTTCGTATAAAAAATAAATGAAAATTATTATTAATGTGAGTTAAGCAGTTCTAAAATAAAATAACAAATAATTTAAAGAAATTCATGCAAAAGGGATTATATTAAAGTTAAAAATATTTATTGACGGTAAGTCACACTTTTGCAATTGTATAATCTTTGAGCTCTTATAATAATAAGTTTTATATGATATTTGATGTAATAATATTTTAATATTTTACTCTTCACAATGAAAAACAATATGTTTGGTGACACCTACTGTACCGTCAATCCTTACAGTACAAATGAAGATAATAATAAGAATAGAGTATGCGTGACTTTGAGATACCCTGAACCTACATGAACCTGATTAGGCATAGGGAATATATTCCACATGGATCCATTGGATTATTTTATCAAAATATTAATAAGATTCAACAAATTTGGAGTTTCTAATTAAACAACAAAATAATAATATTTTTTTTTTTTTAATACAAAATTCCAGAAATAGCGCGGAGAGATTTGTATGAAATAATTTATTACTAAAACAAAAATAGTATTTTTTTCATATAAAAATTCAAGGTTGAGTGGTTTGATCTGGACCTGTATGAAAAAATGTTATTACTATTGACGTAAAATATAGCAAAATTGACGATTGTAACAATATACACTTTAACCCTATAGGGTATATAAAAAATCAACAGTTGTGAGCTCATTTAAAGACTCTAAAAATACTGTGAAAGGGCAAACCTGTTTAGACAAATGTCTTCATCGGGGACTTCAAGTCAATATTGTCTACAAAGCTAGACAAAGCTAGTTCATTGTACACTAAAGAGATGGTACAGCTTTTGGAACAAGAGAACATAATTTGATTTCGAAGATTTTTGCTCAATTCTGCAAATTTAAAAATAAATAGTAAAATTTCTGCAAGGTACTAATCGAATGCAAAAAGAACGAAGTCTCTATTTATAACCGTTTTCGAGATCCTTTCGTTCATATGGACGAACAGACGGTCATGGCTATATCGACTACTCTATCGCTCCTGTAGTTTTCTGGTACTAGCCAAAAGGATCTTGTGCCTTTGGTACAGGGCCTAAAAATCATTTAAAATGTCAAAATAAATAACTTAAGTTGTAGATAGTTTTCTATCGCTATAACTTAGGTGTATATATTTTCGGAACTAGTATGAAGTTGCTATACACGTCGACAGCTTAAATGAAGCATCAGCGGCACTAAAATAGATAGAATAAATAGGAAATGAACTTGTCCATGTGAAATTGTGAAAAACCGCAAAAAGCACTTACAAAGAAACTGCAGCAAATCTGTAAATGTGCAATGAAAGTTTCGATACGAAATAGAACTGCAAGTCTGGCTTCGAGTATTCATTATGGAAATGCAAATGGACGGCAGTAACTCGACTGTGGTTGCAATTAAGTGTTCATTTTTACTGCTTCAACGACAGCACGTGGCGTTGAATTAGTATTAAGAAAGTGCACAGATACCAATTCAGTCTGCCAAATTGACCTTGACTAATAGTATTTCTTGAAAGCATTTAGTGACGCGCATTGGTCACTTGCCAAAATGTGTTGCACAAACAATAGAAAAAAAGCCAATGGCGCCCGTCCACCATTTTCGAACATGATAACATATAAAATCATAAAAACCATTTGCTGTTTCCATGTGGCGTGCTGCATAGCACTTCATATTATCATTAACACAAAATGCTAAAATCAAATATATTTATGTAATATAGATTGCGATGGTATGAGGACAATATCATGTTCGCCTACACAAAATGCTGCCAAACTAATTAGAATCTGTTATCAATGCTGAACGTCGGCACTGGGACACGCAAAGCGTTTGGCTATCATAAAAGTTGCTTTTTATGTGGCAAGTGAACCTGAGTGAAGTACTTAATATAATGGTGGAATGAGTACATGAAGCACGCATTAACGATATTGCAAATACGTGCTGCATAAATGTTAGAAGTTGCCAGCGGCACAGCTCAATTTGCTAAAAGATTAGATAAGTCTATTTTGGATGTAATTATTTGTGAATTTATTAATGCAAATTATTAACGTAGCAACCTAGCCTGATAAGGCTTCGAATTGCTGGGCATGTTGAGTGTTCGCTAGTTGAGTGCTCATTAATGAATTTCTGATATATCCGGTTGCTTGTTATACAAATTGAAATGCAGCGTAAGTACATAATACATATACGTAAAAGCTGTCAGATTTAATTTGTTCGATTCTTGTAGGTGGTCCTTAGATACATGCTCGTGCATGCGTTTAATAAATAGAATAGCTTTAAAAATAAATTCTAAATTTTGTTGTGGTTTCACAATGATATGTTGAGGTGTTGGTAAAAGCCAAGAAACCCATAAAAAAGTATAATAACATAAAATGTAACCAATGGATTGTATGACAATCCTTTTTAGTTTTCGCATACACACATGGATTAGTTATTATACGCTGCAGACATTGTGCGAAAAGGTATTATAAGTTTTTCGAACAGTATGTTCCGAATTAAAGCAACTAATAGAGATGGTGGTAGTTCCCATAAAGAATATATTTTTCTTGATAAGCAACAAAATTCGAGCCGATATAGTAATCGATCTACCTAGATGTCCATATGAACAATAAGAACTTGAAGACTTTAAAAGATAGAATCTTTAAGGTAGGCATCGGATACTTCATTAAGGACATATATATTCGTTATCAACGTTCTTTAAATTATAAAAGTATCATTTAAACTTTTTTTAAAATTGAGCAGCTTCCTTTCCGCATGTCAGACTACTTCTATGAGCTTATTTCTTTAGTGAAATACTTCTGCTGGGACTTACACTCACACATTAATGCATATGCAAAATGTTGTGTATATATGCACAGAAATAATGCGCTGCAAATGAAAGAATAAAGCTTACAAATTTAAAAAATAAAAAAAGGAAAAACAAATGTGTGTGCAAATATTTAGCCAAGTGTAAAATTTTAGTTGACATTTTTGTTTATGTTGTTCCTTGGCAGCTGCTTCGTCCTGTGCTCAATTTGAAAATCCTCATGCCACAGTTTGTGGCGTTGAGTGCTTATTGTACACATAGAACATATATTTCCTTCCAACCAAAACACTTTACTACATTTAAGTACATACATATGCATGAGTGTATAAACTGTTGTTATTGCAACTATGTTTGTCTCTATCTTCCCTTTCCTTACCGTCTCTGTCTATCTCTCTGCTGGTAGTTAAAACTATATTATTTTATTTTTTCGTAAGTGTTTTATTTGTTTGGAAAATAGTATAAAACTAGAAAACTTATCATAACAAAGAAATTTTATATGTACAAATAATATTAAAAGAATTTTGGTTTATTCGTTTAAATATTTGATCACATTTTATTTATTAAATTAAAAGAAAAATGATTTTGTAACCATTTAATTTGAAAAGCATCTACAAAGAGAATTTAATTTTTTAGAGTGAAATTTTTTTTTTTTTGAAAGAAGTTATAAAAAAATAATCAAGTTTGGATCTTTAGCTTCTTTTATTCTTTCTTTCGGTAACATGTATTCAATGCTCATGGTAACATCCCTTATGAAGGGTCAGGATCGGACCATGCAAATCTATCCCACTATGCTGAGAAAAGTTTCTTGTTTTTGTTAACTCAGTAAAAATTTAATATACTCTGCGTCAGTCCTAATAAAATACTTCATTCAGGGTTCAAACCGGATCGCTAAAGGTGGTGGCTTCCTACAAAATGCTATGAACAACAAGAACTCGGAGAATATAACAAATTGATTCTTTAAGTTTAGATATTTGATCTCTTCTATTACCTCTTCAGAAGAAGTGAACCCTTCATCAAAGGGCAGTACCCATAAAAACATGTCTAGGTTCATATCGGCCCACAAAAAGGAATATCATCCACATAAATCTGTCGCCCTGCATTTTGTTTGTTGTTTAACTTAGCTTGAAATCACACATTTTTTTTATGCATACTAATATCAATAAAATATAACACATGGATCGAAAAAAGGAATAAATACCTCCATCAATATTTTATGTTCAACATGCCCCTATATAAGTTATATACAAAATTCGTCAAATCTTTCAATTCATTTGAGGAACAGAGATGTAATTTGGAATACATGTTAATGAGGCATGTTCCAACATGCAACGAAAGCTAGACGTCGGCAAGCTGCAATTAGAACAGACCGCGCAGCCTTTTCAAACACACTCTCCCGACAGCTCCGGGTAACCACTCCGTTTTCTCGAGATATATGTGAGCAGTGAAAACATATCACCCGCTCCATGGATAGGGCTACCAAAGATATCATTGGTTATACAAAACCTGTGAATAATTCTTGGTACGACGAGGAGTATCGCAATGCTACTGCAGAGAAGAACGCTTCCTATCAGCGAAATCTGCAAAATAAAAAAAGAAACGGAGTAAGGAGAAACGCCTTTTCAGACGCAAAAAAAAGGGGCAAGAAAAGCGAGAGTTTGAGGATGTTGAGATGTTACGCGACAGAAATGAAGCTCGAAAATTCTATCAAAAGGTCAAGCGTCTGACTGAAGTTTTTAAACACGGAGTAACTTTCTGTAAGGATGACAATGGAAATCTGGTAACAGATGAACAGAAATCACTGAGATTATGGAGCAGTCATTTTTCCAACCTACTCGGAGGCAATGAAGCTCACAATTCCGCCGATAAAGAGATGACAACGGAACCAGCAGTTAATGATGGCACTATTGTAGAGCCACTGGACTATAACGAGGTCAATACAGTTATTAAAAGGCTGAAAAATAACAAAGACAAAGATTTAAGACCGGCGGCGAAGAGTTGATTAGGAGTATGCACCAACTTTTATGCAAGATATGGTCCGATGAATGCATACCCAATGACTGGAATCTCAGTGTTCACTGTCCTATCTTCAAGAAAGGAGACCCCGCTGTTTGCGCCAACTACCGCGGAATAAGTCTTACACGTATTGTGTAATAGGCTGAAGCCTTATACGGATTCACTGATAGGACAATATCAGTGTGGCTTCAGAGTAAAAAGGTCGACCAGTGACCAAATATTCACATTACGCTAAATCTTGGAAAAGACCCGTTAGTTCAACAAAGACACACACCACCTGCCGCTTTCGACACGCCGATTCGATCGAAGTTTTTCGACGCCCTGTCTGCACTAGGTATCCCAGCAAAGATTGTTTGTCTTTGAATGACGACGCTATCTAACATACAAAGCGTTGACAGGGTAGGGAAAAACCTCTCCGACCCCTTTGATATCAAGAGAGGTTTCAGGCAGGGCGATGCTCTGCCGAGCGATTTTTTCAAACTCCTGATGGAATACATCTTACGCCAGTGCCTATACATACACAGTAAGTCGGGCTCGATCTTGCAAAAGGAGGTGATGCCGCTCGCTTACTCCGATGACATCGCGGTACGCATGAACGGCAAGTCAGCAAGGCGTTCTTAGAGATTGGAAAACAGTCGCGATCAATGAGGTCAAGACGAAATACTTGGTATCTTCTCACACTCCGTCATCGTGTCTTGGACGGTCAGTGACGATGGGTCCGAGATAAACCAGCAATAACAACGTCAGACTAAATCCCGGTCCTATTGTATGGCGCAGAGGCATGTACCATGATTGAATCGGATGAGACAGCGTTGGAAGTCTTCGAGAGGAAGATTCTTCGCAGGATTTTCGGTCCTATTAGAGTCGGCGACGAGTTTAGGTTCCGTACGAACCGCGAGCTGAACGAGCTATTCGATGAGGTTGACATAGTTCAGCGCATAAAATTCCAACAGGTGCACTGGACTGGGCACCTCATTCGAATGGATGATAGAGTTCGAGCACCCCGAAAGAGAGGAAGACCGGGGACTCGATGGAATGACCAGGTATGGAGAGATCTTTCCGTACTTGACTTAGGAGGCTGGCGCGCCTTCCTAGATGCGGCCATGACCGGTAGACGGTGGACGGCAATTTAACCAACAACCAACCAGAATCAATGACGAAAGATTTTAACTTTTTTTTATGCTTCTCAGAAGTTTTTTGAGTTGTATGTTGGGTTTTTAATTTGGTGAAAAATCACAATCACAAAGCAGAGCATTCTGAAGAATCTCGTTAAGGTTGTAAGTATGTATGGGAGTAGAAGGCACATTTTTACTTTTATGTTTCGCATTCTAGGAACGTATATTAAGAACATGTTTTTAGTTTTAAAAATCTGCTTTCACTAAATAATTTTCTCCAGTATAGGCTAAAATGATGTTCAACTATGACATTTAAAATTTAACACTTATATTCAATGAACTTGAAATTCCTGGGCGTAGGATGCATAAATAATTGTTGCATGTGGAATTGTTTGTTTCATTTAAAATGAATAATGCAATAAATTATGCCGGACAAATAAATCAAACAGATAACAACAAGGGCTGTTTAACTTACAAATTTGTTTTCGATTGTGAATTATTGAATTGGAATTCCGAAAATTATTCGAAATTCAATTAGTTCAAGTTTCACAAATTAAAAAATATTTCTTAGGTATGCTTATGAGTAATATAATATAATGTAATGAATTTTATGTTTATGCTAGATGTATCTGAATTGCAATTGCTTTGCAACATTCTTGCCCAAATAAAGTTAAATGTATCTTCCAGCTACAATTGTACGCCAAACGTTTGCTGTATTTGTCCTTTATGGCACCCGCTGCGTCACTCGTTTTATTGTCCTTTGTGTGCGCTCAAGCGAAACTAAACAGCTTATAAACGGCCACGACGACATAGATACAAAGAAACGGACAGACAGACAAACGGACAACGCAATAATCATAGAAATAAATTTATTTCGTTGACATTGGCAAACATCTTCTATATGTATGTCATATAGACCAGTTGCTTGTGGAAATTTAATACACTCTGGCGTCTAATTAGATGTCTGCATTAACAAAACCGCACAAAATACGTAGAAAGTTTGGTATATAAAATTGGCTTTATATGGGTTATATATGATTTAATATCATTTTTATTGATACACACAGCTGGAAATGATTGATCAATGTATCAGTTTTCTCAAATGTTTCTGAGTGATTGAATGCCTTCCTACCTGAGTACATATAGAAATGTAGGCGATAAACAAAATCTTGTGAAACAAGTTTACAAAAAGGTGCAAACCTTTACAAAACCAAATAAACTTTATCAGCTCAGCTGAAATTGGATGCCATGAAAACAAACAACAAGAACAATGACAGCAGCACAATAAAAAACGTCAATGTGAAAAAGGACTAACTTTGCAGTCAGGTGTGCTTGACAACGAGATACCCTGTAGCCAGCGTAGATTTATGTGGCGGCTTTATTGTGAATGTAGTTCTTTAAGTTTATAAATAAAATTATTGGAGATAGCATAACTCAAGTTAGATTTGATGTATCTTCTGCATACTTATTTAAGTTTTTCTTTATAGTCTCCAAACGGTTTTTAGAAAGAAAGAAGAAGTAATTAAAAAAAGGCGAAAATCAAATATTTCTAATTTTCATATTCTATCTATGTAAGTTATCGATTGTGCATTTGTTTCTAACAGCTTTCGAGCTAAGATTGAAATTATTTGATTTGATTCGAGTTCTTCTGCGCACTTTTTTGGAAATCCGTAAATTAAAAAACAAAAAACATTTCTGATTCAAATATTTTTAACGATAATTTTTTTTAATTATTATTATTATTCTGAAATTAAATAATAATTACAGCCTGTCAAGAAAGCAACGTGAATTAATTTAATTTAAATCTCTTCTGTAGTAGTTAGGCAGGTCAATTTTTAGCGCAATCTGTCGACCTATGTGTTTCCAACAGCTGTTTCGGTTAACCTCGGTAGTGCTTGGAATCTCAATTTTTGTTCATCAGATGAGGTTGATAGCCATAACATTTCTGGTCGATGGAATCTCTTTGCTTTTTCGGTACTCTGGTTCATGGTTTTTTTCATTGTTTTGATTATACTTTGCTGTCTACTGTAAAGTGGTGAATGATGTTTCATCCACAGATATTTATGGCATAGCATCGAATTATTTGGTAAGTTCTTCTTTTGGATGTCGGCGGTGTTTATTAGCCACAATATACGACCATGCAGAAATTTTTAATGATTTTTTGTTTCCATTCTGAAGTAATTCTTGTCTTAAGTAACTTTAAAGGTGTCCAATTTTCAAGAGTTCCTATTTAATCAAATAATGCATCTATTGTTACATGAATTTGCACAAATTTAATATACCCTTTCAACATACAATATATAGCATACAACTACAATAACAAAATAAGCCCAAACATAATAACAAAAAGGAATGTTTCTTTTGTATAAACTTGAAATTAAATTATCTCAAAACTTGATATGCTGCACCTTTATTTTGTTGAAGGACCTCCGCATTGTTTGTCTGTTTGAGTGTGTCACCAAATACGGTTCTCGCTGGGTTGGGTGCGTAGCAGTGTTGTCTCTATGTATTAGAAACTTCGACAGGTGTTGAAATATTGTTTGTTCGTTTAACTTGTTCAAGTATTATGGCAAATCCATTACAAGTTTCACTGTTTTGTTGATAATATTGACTTATTTTGTACATCTGAAGGCCAATTGACTCAAAATACCACACACAACTTAGTGTGTCTTTATGTCATACTCGGATGCCAATGTTTGGCATATATATTGAATAAAAAAGGAATGTCAAAAATTTGAAATGCTGCAGCAACATTTGACCCAATTTATCTTTATGTCAAACTGCACAAACGAAGTTATTTCACTATTTTAAGCATTTCCATGCTTATAGATATGTTCTGCCTCATGTTCGTCCTTGCAGTCGTCGCAATCATTTTTGGGTATTGCACATTTGTGTCCTTGTGCATCCAACCAGCAAGCATAACTAAAAGAAAAAAGTGCCATGACATGCGTTTTTCACTCGCATTCTTTGCTGCATTCGTGTATGTTATTTTCCCATAAAAAATTTTTCACATTTTTGTCCATTAAGCCAATAAAAAATTGCAACATAGACTGCCGGCATTGCTATTTGTAGCTTTACTGTCGCAGTATTTTCCGAACGCATCAAACGAACTGAAAGGAAAAGTGAATTAAATGAATGAAGGCAGCATAATTTTATTAAATTGAACAAAAATGCTGCAACATATCGTTATCAAGTGACAGATGACTTGTTTTGAACATGTTTGAGTAGAGTAAATGAGTATTCCGAAAAATGTAGGCATATGTGTGTGCTCTACATACATGCGTATATTGCCAAAATATCGCGACTTGCTACTGCTTTGTTAAACTTTAGAGTATTCAGCTCACTTATATCTAACTTTCTCAATTAAATCAGAAATTCGTTTTCTTGCGTTAAATATAGACTATGCGGCTACAGTCCACTTCAACATAAAGCAAAGTTTTTATTTAATTTTTTTTTTTTTTTTTTAGTAGGCTCTATTTCCGGTTAATATTTATTTTCCAATTTCCATTTGTTAGTCCTAATAAAATATTCAAGATATCTTTGAAACCTCTTCTAACTAAAACTTTCTCTGCTATTTGGCTTACTGCACAGAAGTCAAAGTTTGCAAACAATTTTGTTCTATTTTCGTACGGCTCAACCAGTTTTTAATGAAGATTTATTATTATTCACAAATATAAGCTAAATCGTCTGCAATTGTCATAGCAATTTACACATTTCTATTTTTGCTACAAGAGTTCAATTCTATTTGCTTCTTATTAAGATATGTATATGAATTTTTTTGCATGCGCAGATAGACCTTATGAGTACAATATATGTATATGACTTAATAAAACAAACATTTGCTACAACTACTACAGTGTGTATGCCTGAGCATATCTTCATTTTCTTGCTCATGACTATACTAAATCTTAAGAAGCATAATTTTCACAAGTGATATGATGTTCAAATGAATGTGTAAACGAGTCCTTTGGGCATAAACACATACTTAATCATCAAGCACATGAATAGACAGACTGTAAGGGAATACAGATGTGAAGATGTACACATACATACAAGCACTGACTGGGCAATTCTATGTGATTATATACACATAGATACTCGTCCCATATACATGTTTGTATGTACATGTTCTCTGTGTAAATTTATCCAATAGCTGCAACAATGAAAATAAAATAAAACACTTTTACTTCAGCTGGGCGTTAATATGAAAATGCTTTAGCTCCGGGCGTACTTTGTCTATTTTTTCTGTAATAAAAAAGCAAAATGTGCAAATTACGAATGTTCCAACATGGCACAGCTATAAACTGAAACAGTTCTAGCATTCTCTGTACGCTGGCGTAGTGTTTAATGAGTTTAATTTGGCCTAAAATGGTTGAACTCTCTACAGAAATTATGCTCTTGGCCTCGCCATTTTGTAGCATTAAATTTCAGTTCTTGAAGTATTTAATTTACACAAATTATTAAGCGGTGCCATTGTTTCAGTTTCAAAGACAATTCATGACTTAATCAGCTTAATTTCAACTGTAGTCGTAGTGCCTAAGTGCTGCTTGACTTTGCTATGCTAGTTAGCGAAGGGGGTTTTACTATTCTAAATACATATATAGATTTTGCTTACATACAAGTATATCTCCAACTATATAGCATTTAGACTTATTAACTTTTCTTTGCTACTTTTATTTTATGGCCTGTGGGTCAAGTAGGCTTACATTGTTCTCTGTTCTTCGTTTTATTCATTTTACTTTTTCAGTATTCTGTGATAAATGAACCTAAAGTACGAGTAAAGAGCAAAGTGCACAGTGATGCTTTATCAAACTGAATGATTCAGTGTCTATCGAAACTGAGTATACTGTAGATGATTAATGATGTAGTAGATGCGCGGAAATCTGCATAGTTTGCAAGACCACATTCAACATTTTATGTTTTATTTTGTTTCGTGCCGAAGTTTATATGCGAACTTTTGAAATTTTGATGAAAATAAAGTCTGACTTGTGTATAAAATGCTGCGTGTCGAGTATTCTTACTACAGAACAGCAACAACTTAATACTTTGAAAGTATTTCCATTAACTAAGAACTAAGTGCAACAAGTTAAGGCAGAACAATATTTCGAAAAGTTTAAATTCTGTTTAATATTCAATGAGTTATTTTTACAATTCGACTGTTTGTTAGTAGAACCCAAATCTTTTTTTTTTTTAAATAATTTCAGCGTAACTAGTTTCAGATTAAAGTCAGAATTACTCATTGCACAAACCAAAAGCGCTGCAAATCTCTAAATGCACAAAATTGAACAGTGTAAGGGAAAGTGTATCTTAAGCTATATCGAGCAAAAAGAATAGAGCAGAACTCAACAAATAGAACAAAGACTAGCAACATAATCCAGACATACTACTATACAGACAAAAGAAATGCTATAGATAAAGTATCTCAATGGAGTAAGCTACGCCGCAATGCTATGGTCCAGTGTTGGAATGGAATGGTTTGTTAGCTGGTTGGATTGGCGTTAAAATGCGCAAAAGAACAAAGACAAATCGACAGCGTAAGCCAAGAGACAGCGAATGAAAAAAAAAAATGAAAAAAAAAAATGAAAAAAAAACGAAATAAATTCTAGTCAGCAGGATTTTGTAAATTTATTGTGCGCAAAATGTAAAAAAAATGAAAATCAAATCAAGTGAATTGCATGCAAAATCCTTTCAAGTGGAAATTTGCAAAACTGCATTTGTATGAGCATTGTATCTATTTGAAGCATCTATATGCGCTGCAGCTACCATAAAGGTCATTGCAATGTCAATGCAAAGCGTTGACATTTTTATTAGCATTGTTAAATATAATTAGGAACATGAAATAAAAAAAGCAACATAATTCAAGCTCAAGTAATAATTGAATACATGTACAACGAACGAATAAAAAAGTTAAACTTATTCTTTAATCTTTTCGTTCATTTCTGTTCTCTAGCTAGTTCTATGATCTCTCTGTTTTGTTCATCTCTGCGAATTGCAGTAAAGGCAACATACAGAACATAGATTATAAATGTTCGAAATGCAATACACAACTTTGAAGAGAACGAAATAAAATCGCACGAACAAATATTCAATGACTGAGCGAACAGGTATTAAGAACCGTTTTTTTCTGTTTTAAACGAACTTGAAATAGGAATCTTTCTGTAAGGATGACAATAGAAATCTGGTAACGGATGAACAGGAAACATTGAGATTATGGAGGAGTCATTTTTCCAACCTACTCGGATACGATGAAGCTCACAATTCCGCCGATAAAGAGATGACAACGGAACCAGCAGTTAATGATGGCACTATTGTAGAGCCACTGGACTATAACGAGGTCAATACAGTTATTAAAAGGCTGAAAAATAACAAAGACAAAGATTTAAGACCGGCGGCGAAGAGTTGATTAGGAGTATGCACCAACTTTTATGCAAGATATGGTCCGATAAACGCATACTCAATGACTGGAATCTCAGTGTTCTCTGTCGCTATCTAACACACAAAGCGTTGTCAGGGTGAAGAAAAACCTCTCCGACCCTTTTGATACCAAGAGAGGTTTTAGGCAGGGCGACACTCTGCCGAGCGACTTTTTTTCATCTTTTGATGGAATACATCCTACGCAAGTGCCCGTACATGCGTAGTATGTCTTGCTTGATCTTCCAAAAGGAAGTGATGCTGCTCGCTTACGCCGATAACATCGATATCATCGGCACGCAGGAACGGCGAGTCAGCAAGGCGTTCTCGGAGATTGAAAAATAGTCTTGGCTCATGAGTCTAGCGATGAATAAGGACAAGACCAAGTACTTGGTGTCGGTCAGTGACGATGGAGAATTTCAACTTCAGTCTTGTAGAAAACTTCATCTATCTTGGATGCGAAATAACCAGCAACAACAACGTCAGCCTCGAGATCAGGCGAAGAATCACACTTGCAAACAGATGCTTTTTTGGGCTGAGCAAGAAAATGAGAAGTAAATCGCTCTCTCGACAAACAAAAATCAAGATCTATAATACGCTGATACTTCCGGTCCTATTGTATGGCGCAGAGGCATGGACCGTGATTGAGTCAAATGAAACAACGTTGGAAGTCTTCGAGAGAAAGATTCTTCGCAGGATTTTCGGTCCTATTAGAGTCGGCGACGAGTTTAGGTCCCGTATGAACCGCAAGCTGTACGAGCTATTCGATGAGGTTGATATAGTTCTGCGCATAAAATTCCTCGGCTCATTCGAATGGTTGAAAGAGCTCCAGCACGCATGTTTACATTGGGGCACTCGACCGGGCACTCGATGGAATGACTTGGCATTCAAAACGACTGGAGTGCGCGCTAGACTATAGAGGCTGGCTTGCCTTCCTAAATGCGGCCATGACCGGAAGCCGGTAGAATGCCATTTAAGAAGAAGAAGAAGAAGAAGGAAAAGGAATCTAATCGAACGGACTAGACGGACAAGCACGAAAATGCTAAATCCTATAAGTACTTATTCTCTGTTTAGTCATTGGTTGTGTGTTGATGGTTTTGAAAAATGTGAATGTAATGGGTAGCAGCTTTCGACTTTCAAGATTTTTCTGTGCACCCACACAAGTAAAGGTACATAACAGAACGAAGGAACAAAAGTGAATGAAATGAATGAAGAAACAAACTTATTCTTTAAACACCATTCAGCATTATTCTTTGATATCAATTAAAGAGCGAATCGGCATTTAAAAGCAGCTCAGCATTCCCACGTCCGTGATTTGAAAGCAAATTAAGGAAGCGTATAGCATAGTCGAGCATCTCGTGTATAGCTTTTATTTGTTTTTAATTAAAATCTGAAGTCATTTATAAATCTGTTCGAAAACGAAAAAGGTGCACTTTTGCATATTTATGTGGGATCAGCTTTGCTCTTTTTGTTACAATGCTGCTGCGTTGTGTGTTGAATGTTTTATGCTGCACTCTTCGCTGAATTAAATGCTTAAAAGTTACACGTTATTATGCCCTTATGGCTCACAGTAAATATGTAATTCGTTTTAATTGTTTAATTATAGTTGAATTATCTGTACAGAGCATAGCGCTTAAGGCACTGAATTTTATTTTCTTTATATGTACTAAGTCTATGCAACGTGGAAAAACTTATCTCGAACATTTTAACGACATCGGCAAGGATGTTGCTGATGATGATGACAACGATGAGACGGTTGCATCCTAAGGCAGATGTATGCTGCAATTATTGTCAAGAGAACATTTAAGAGTTTTATGCATTCAAGCAACTATCTGAACAGGGCGTGTAGACAGACTTAAGTGCAATTTGCTTACCTCTATAATAGTTTATACGAACAAGAAAATATACACGGTTGATTGCATTGTATATGAGTATCTTGACATACGCTTCAATAACGACCTAAGCGATGACGTTTGGGTGGGGTTAGAACCGCGTTTGCTATTTCAAACGATTACAATTCGCAGAAAAAGTGCATTACTTATGGGCGATTCTAGGAAAGTGTTAGTAGTTAAGTGCAAAATATTTTCGCTATTAAGCCATGCGTGAAATTGCACATTATTTTCGACTAATCGAGTGGTTTACAACTGCTCGAGAGAAATATATGCAAATAAATGAAATATCATTGCCATAGAAAACTGCAAATGCAAAAATATGCCATGTTGGCATAAAATATTGTCTATTTGCTGAATATTTCAGAGTTTTACTTTCGTTTTTTTATAGAAGAAAATCTGAGCATTGATGTGAAACATGGCAGCATGTACTAGAAGCATATTTTGTACAATACTTCAAATATCTTGTATTAATTACTGATTTTGTCCCTTGATATTAAATTGTAAATATATTATATATAGATAAACAATGGAAGCAATTAACGTGATGCGAACAACATTTTAAATAGTACTTCTTGATTTTCATTGCAATTTTTAGTTTTAATATTCTGTCCGTAGATTGTGCCACAGGCGCATTTGAAATCTATGCACGTTTCAGTTAATATTATTGCAATAGACTATTCTCCTGCTGTTGATTGACATGCAATAACAAACCATTTTTTTTTTTCTCAGTTTTAATTGAAATCGAAATGCATGAATTGGAAAATAATTAGAGAAATCAAACACAATTCGGCTTAATTGCGCAACGAGAATAATTTAAAAAAAAAACTGCATACTTGTAGGCGCACGTCAACTTTAACAGAAAGGACGACGTCCATGCATGACGTCAAATAAGCAGCAACGCCCAGCATTAATGTCATGAAACGCCATGTGGACTTATATGATGGCAGCTGCCCGCGGCGATCGGGTCAACTCCATGATGTCCAATCGGCGCCGCAATGAGTCTGAGTCGCCCAAATATGGTTACAAGTAAGTCAAAGCTGTGCCATGCAAAACTACTTATTTGACTATTTTTTTTTTGTTATTTTCCTTGCAGCCGCTCCCGTCCTATGTACCGCACCACACGGCTTACTAATACAAACACAGCTAGTACAAGTTTTGCACCATATGCCAATAGTGGTGTTCAAATGTTTCATACAGAAGCCGCAGCAGCAACTGGCGCTGGCGCAATGTTTCAACAACAACAACAACAACAACAGCATTATCAACACCACGAACCGTCACAACGTCCACGTCTTCGCTTACAGTCATCAACATGCAGTGATGATGCACTCTACTTTGGCGAGGAGGAAACTGGCAGCTTATATGCACCTTTCACGCCAACAACAACCACACTGGCCATTGAAGTTGACAAGGATGCGCACATATTCAACCGTAAGGATGCAGAAACAACAACAACGACATCGAGTCGTCAGGTTAGAAAGCACTTAATTACAAACCAAATTGGTGAGGCCACAGCTGCTCACATACAGCTGCAGCATAGTGATGATACGACACAAAACGAACACGGTGGCAGTAGGCGACGTCACTATCAGCGCCATCAACAGCTAAAGGATCAACAGGAGCAACTACAGGAGCTGCCGTGTACCACAACCGCAGATTGTCCAGCCAAGCGTGTTGATAGTCTACAACATGCAGCTGTTCAGCATGATGTTGACGATGACGATGAAGTTGATGATGACGACGATGATTTGGAAGAGGACGAAGATACAATAAGCGGTGACGATGCTGCCGTACAGGTCGACTCATTGGAGAAGGGCAAAAAAAGCACACAGGTAAGTTTCAAGTATGATGGAAAAAAAAATCTTGAAAAAAATGTTTAAAAATCACTTTAAGTGCTTGGGTGGTTACCGCACCCAGTTAATCTGATATCAACAGAACAAACCTACGCATTTGTAATCTTTAGAATGCTCATGCAGTGGCAAATGTTAAATTGAATTCTCCGCAAGCAAGGCTTAAATTTAATTGCTGTAGAAAATAATAGCAATCGAACGTACTCCTACGCATATAGCATTTCTGTATTTACAGAATTCACAAAGGAGGGCGGATGAATAAGTAATTCGCTTGAAAAAACGTTGTATATAGCTCCAACACCTACTAATGTAGTATCTCAGAAACCTACACATAATGTTTAGAAAGTTTAAAGTGCGACAAATGTTGAATAATTTTTTTTATTTTTTTTTTTTTTAGTTCTTCATTGCAATCAAATGACTGTGCGAAAATGAATTTGTGTCGAATTGTTCAATAGATCCCGAAATATTCTCAAAAACGTTAAAACATCTCCCAAAATTAAAAAAAAAAATATTCTTTCTCGAAAAAGCTTCTATTAAAATATTCTAATTATTGCTATTATAAGAACTGCAAGATAAAGTTGGAGTACCTCTGGTATAAGTTTATTCTGCTAAAGGGCGACTGTTGAAAACTAAAAAAAAAATATTTAACCGTTATTTATCATTCCACCCTATTATTTAAGGCGTATTAAAAATCCATTGAAGTTTGTATCTGACATTTTGTTTGCATATACTTTTGATGCAGGAAAATATGTAACTTTTACTCATTATTATTCGTGCTTGCATGAGCGAACATATATTTTACAAAGAAATAATTTTTTATACAAAATTAAAATCGCAATAAGTTCATTCTTGGGAGTTGTATTGCAAGTTGCTCCGTTGCAGGTAGTTCAAAACAATTCATCGAAGATATAGTCAGATATCATAGCGCGTTAAAGAACTTCGTTTACCATAATGCATAGACCTTCAACAAATTAATATAATAAGGCATATAAAATGTCTTCGTTTAGTTTCGTAGGTCAATGATTCGAATTTTGGCAGCTACATTTCAAGTCAGGGTTCAAAATTGTAAGCTTTAGCTTATATATTTAAACATCCACTATCGATATTTTAAATTTCGTTTAAATGGTTTTAGAGATTCGTTCCAAACTGAATTCGTACATACTATTAGCTTTTACCTGCGACTTCGTCCGCGGATCTTCTCTCCCCCTCCAATTCTGTCCAAACTTAACAGGTTCACTTCTCCTCATCCTCTTAACATGTATACCAAATTTTATTTCTGTAACTCAAATGGATGCAAAGATATGACAAATTTTGAATGTCTCTTATATGGGGAGGTGGGGCAACGCTCCCACCGATTTTGTCAAAACATAGCCTATGTTCTTTTCCATCATCCCATCTATCTGTAGTCTAAAATTCAGACGAATTGGTTGAGCGGTTTAGCAGTAAGAGAGGAACATACATACATCCATACATACATCAACACATACATCCATACATACATCCATACAAACTTTCGCATTTATAATATTAGTAGGATTAGTAGGATATATATATACTTTCGATGCTGATCAAGAATGTATAAATTTTAGAGGCTACCACACATACTTCTGACTATTTTGCATATATTCAGAAGATCTTATTATATAATTGCTGATTTATTTTGTATATTTTGCTGCCAAATTTTTACATGAAAGCATTTCAAATTTTTGCTTTAGCACACAACACGCTCCAGATACGACAAAATCAAACAATTTAAAATTATGTCAACTGGTATGCGACAAACTTTTTGCAAATTGTTACTCATTGAGTTTGATTATTGACAATGGTTTCTTGATTTGTAAGAGTTTACAATATTGTAAAATCATTTTGCTATTTCTGCTCACAATACATTCTTCGAAAAGTAATATATTTCTTATTAAATTATTTAGCTATTATATAATAACAGGAAGTTGCAGTCAATACAAATAGCAGACTTATTGGCTCTGATTCGTATTTCAATTTGCGAAACGAAACGAATCAAATTTATATTTTTACTAAGAAAATAAACTTCATTAACCTTTTTTAAAGGCATTTCCGTTCACTAAGTAAAGCTGCATTAATTTTATTGCACAATAATATTTTTTAATAAATGGTATTTGAATTTATTTTACTTGCTTACTTGAATGGCCGTCAACCGTCTTCTGGTCATGGCCGCATTTAGGAAGACGCGCCCGCCTCCATAGTCTAGCGCGCACTCCAGTCGTTTTGAATGCCAAGTCATTCCATCGAGTGCCCGGTCGTCCCTATTTCGGCGACAACCAATCAAGTTTGGGCCCCCAATGTAAACATGCGTGCTGGAGCTCTTTCAACCATTCGATTGAGCCGAGGAATTTTATGCGCAGAACTATATCAACCTCATCGAATAGCTCGTACAGCTTGCGGTTCATACGGGACCTAAACTCGTCGCCGATTTCAATAGGACCGAAAATCCTGCGAAGTATCTTCCTCTCGAAAACTTCCAACGCTGTTTCATCCAACTCTATCACGGTCCATGCCTCTGCGCCATACAATAGGACCGGGAGTATCAGCGTATTATAGATCTTGATTTTTGTTTGTCGAGAGAGGGCTTTACTTCACATTTGCTTGCTCAGCCCAAAAAGCATCTGTTTGCAATCGTGATTCTTCGCCTGATCTCTAGTCTGACGTTGTTGTTGCTGGTTTATCTCGGACCCAAGATAGACAAAGTTTTCTGCAACACTGAAGTTGAAATTCTCCATCGTCACTGACCGTCCATGACACGATGACGGAGTGTGAGAAGATACCACATATTTCGTCTTGACCTCATTGACCGCGAGATCCATGAGCCGAGACTGTTTTCCAATCTCTAAGAACGTCTTGCTGACTTGCCGTTCATGTGTACCGATGACATCGGACCGCAAGATCGAGCCCGACTTACTGTGTATGTACAGGCACTGGCGTAAGATATATTCCATCAGGAGTTTGAAAAAATCGCTCGGCAGAGCATCACCCTGCCTGAAACCTCTCTTGATATCAAAGGGGTCGGAGACGTTTTTCCCAACCCTGTCAACGCTTTGTATGTTAGATAGCGTCGTCATACAAAGACGGACAATCTTTGGCATGATACGTAGTGCAGACAGGGCCAGTGGCGTAACTATACCATCTGGGGCCCGTGGCAAATTCTTTTGATGGGGCCCTATCAGTAAAAATCGTCACGTTGTACTCAGTTTAATTGTAATAAGCTTCGAGATTTTCAGCGTATTCAATTACACGTTGTATATGTCCCACTAATGGCCATAGGCCTCCTATCTTAGGCGAGAGGGAATGGTCTGTAGTCCCCACGCTAGCCGAATGCGCATTGGAGACTTCACATTCATCCATAGAACATAATATCTCAATACATTCATCATCTATTCGCTAGCTTTTCGGTGAAGGAACAACCAAATAACAATTTAATTTCAATAAGTTATTTATTAACAAATTCTTTTTTTCGAGCTTTCTGTTCCGCAAAAGTGTCTATAACATTATCAAAATTTAAAGATCGGGCCATAGAATTTTGAATAGACAGAATAGCCAAGTTACATAACCTGTCTTGTCTCATAGAGTTTCTTAAATAGGTTTTTATCAATTTTTGTTTTGAAAATGATCGTTCAGCACTAGCTGTAGTCATAGGAATTGTAAGAAATAACATTAATGCAGTGAATTATTAGGAAAGCTGCAGGACATAAAATGATTTTTTATTATTAATAAATCAGCAAGGTCTCTAATACACGAAGATTTTTCTATTTCGTCTCTGAAAGTGGATCGAAAACTGAGAATTTCTCTGGCCAATGATTCAGATATGTCTTTTTTATATATCTCAACAAATTCTAGAGCTTTTTTAATAGATCAGTGTCACTTAAAACTTTTTAATGATGTCTAATTCGCAAACAGCTTCATTTCTTTCATCTGATTTGCAATTTAACCGAATTGTTTTTGTAGCGCTTTTTGGACTTCATAAACCCGAACTTTTAAAGCAAAAACGGCACCATAACGTCCTGCCCATCTAGTAGGGCTTAATGTTTTTAATGTTATGGAAGTTAAAGACTCACTTTCTTTATTAGCTATAAAACTTGATAAAATATTCCATCTTTTGATACTATGCCCATGAATAACCTCTATGCATATCAATAACCTCACCTCTCACTGCATCATTGACTACTAGATTTAAATTATGAGCAACACAGTGAACATATATGGCATTTGGCTCGACATCTTTTATGAGTTTTTGAACTCCACCATAAGTCCCTTTCATTGTGTTAGCACCATCATATCCTTGTCTTCGACACATATTTAGAGGAAGATTTTTGTAATTTATGAACTTAATAATATGCTTGGACTTCATGAAATCCTAAAAATGTTTCTTTAATGAGAAGTGCCTTTGGGATCCCATTACAATATTTTTTCGTAACGTAAGACAGGAATCCAGATGAATTTTTGGTGTCTCGTGTCTTTGTATGGCATCTACAATATGTTGTTACCAGTCGTCATAGCCCACAATCCAAATATTTTGTATTTTCTTAGATGCCCGATTTGCGAAAAATCAACACGGTTCACAATACGCCTTCTGAAGTATTAAATAATAGGATACGTTCAAGTTTCACGCCAGACTTGGAAACAATATAGTAATGTTTTTCTAGGTTTACAATGTCCGTTTTCAATCACGAACCTTTTTACTTGATCAGTTAGCTCTTTAAAATTACCCTAATCAGTAACATATCGCGAAGATACAATATTGTTCATGCTAAAAAATAATTCTCTTTGGTTTTTGCTAGTACCTTGTTGTGGTTGTTCTGGATCTGGATAGTCACTGGTGTTTGGTGTTGCATCTGATAATTCTGGTATAGTTTTAGTAAGGTCCAATTCATCACTTTTGGAGCACTGTTCACTCGAAGTTTCATTATTTAAGTCATAATTTTTCAAGTACTGACTAGTTTTAGGTAGCTTTTTATTTTTTTCTTCAGTCTCCCTCTTTCTCTTTCGTTTTTCGCTCCCACTTAAATATTTTCTGGAACTGGACATTTTAATATCTAACTTCCACAATCAACTTTACTTTGCCACCATTTTCATATTCAATAAAAGAACAAATACGAAAAATCAAAGATACAAATCATCGATTGTCAAAATAATCACACAAAGAATACGCAGTCAGTAGAGCCCTCATAAAAAAAAATATTAAATCCGGAATTCCCCTAACATAGTGTTGCTAGCTCGCCCCAGCAGCAGCACCACGAAACAAGTGAAAACAAAATAAGGAATTCCCCGATCGTCAATGCTCACCCGCGCTGCCAACGTACCGCGACAAAATATGTAGAGACCAATGGATGCGTTCTAAATTGAATAGAGATGTGCAATTACCGGTATTTTGATTGACGGTTTTTTGACGGTCAAAAGTACATAAAATTACTCGTCACGGGTAACGTGTACATCTCTAAAAATGTATCAACAACTTTTTGTTTAGGTTGGTTGAAAAGTTTAACGTTTAACTTGAAATTGTGTTATGGTCTTTAGTTGTTGAGCAGAACTTACAAAAATAAACTTTTCAAATAAAATAAAATACTCAGGTACAATGTAAAAAAATATTTTTGAACTCGCGGCCTCTTGGGTCGGGGGCCCGTGGCATTTTGCCAGCCCTGCCATCCTATTGTTACGCCAATGGACAGGGCGTCGAAAAACTTCGATCGTATCGGCGTGTCGAAAGCGGCTTTAGGTGGTGAGATGGTGATTGTCTTTAGTAAACTCATGGGTCTTTTCCAAGATTTGGCGTAATGTGAATATTTGGTCACTGGTCGACCTTTTTACTCTGAAGCCACACTGAAATTGTCCTAACAGTGAATCCGTATAAGGCTTCAGTCTATTACATAATACGTGTAAGACTTATTCCGCGGTAGTTGGCGCAAATAGCGGGGTCTCCTTTCTTAAAGATAGGACAGTGAACACTGAGATTCCAGTCATTGGGTATGCGTTCATCGGACCATATCTTGCATAAAAGTTGGTGCATACTCCTAACCAACTCTTCGCCGCCGGTCTTAAATCTTTGTCTTTGTTATTTTTCAGCTTTTTTAATAACTGAATTGACGTCCTTATAGTGCTTCACAATAGTGCCATCATTAACTGCTGGTTCCGGGTGTCACTTCTCTATCGCCTCCGAGTAGATTAGAAAAATGACTGCTCCATAATCTCAGTGATTCCTGTTCATCTGTTACCAGATTTCTATTGTCATCCTTACAGAAAGTTACTTCGGGCTTAAAACCTTCAGTCAGACGCTTGAACTTTTGATAGAATTTTATATATATCTTGGGTGTGTTTGAAAAGTCTGCGGCGGGCTGTTCTGATTGCAGCTTGCCGACGTCTAGATTTCGTTGCATATTGGAACGTGCGGCGTGTACTACGCTGAGCCTAGTGCGTATCTTGGCTGCGACAATATAGTGGTCCGAGTCAATGTTGGGACCACGTAACATTCGCACGTCCAATACGCTCGATGCGTGCCTTCCGTCAATCAGAACATTATCAATTTGGTTGCGTGTTATTTGATCTGGACTCAGCCATGTATCTTTGTCGATGTAAAGGTAATGAAATCTGGTACTACTAACTACCATGTTCCGACCTGCGGTGAAATCGATTAGCTTCTTTCCATTATTGGAGGTAGTGTCGTTAAGGCTAAATTATCTGACGGCATGATTTTGACATCGTATTTGGGCAGCGCTCATAAAGACATTCCAAGCGCTTATAGAACTCATCTTTAGAATCGTCGTCTTTCTCTTCCGTCGGAGCGTGCGCACAAATCACTTTCCTACTTTTAAATACTCATCTTTAATCGAGTAGATAGGAAATGCCTTAATTATTTTGTATATACTTTTCCACATTAATTTTTTCTTACATACATTATTGGGTAGAGAACACAAAAATAGTAAGTTTCTTGGAAAAGTATGTACGTACGAATATGAGATGGATTCTTATAAATATTGCATTATTGGCAGTTTCTTGAAAGCCGAAAAATAATCCTATTTTGTCTGTGTGATTATTAATTGAATTATTAAGCATAATAACGTAGTTCGAAATCGTTATCGTATTAAATTAAGCGCAGCCAAGCATCAGCAGAACATCATGTAGTGAAAGTTGATTGATTCTATCATATGTGCACCGTAAACCATTAAATAACTCAGAGGCATGCTATATATTGTTTATTGATATTGCAGGTTGGCATGTTGTAAGTACAAATACTCGTAAATTCTTAACTTCATAAAACTCAAATAATATATGCTGAGCTGAATTTTGTTGTTGTGTGTAATTAAATAATTGCTTTAAACGTTTCGACTTATTAAGATATTCAAACTGAGCTGTTACGTTGCCTTTAAATTGTTATGAAATATGAACACAAGTAATTATTTTAAAACAAAAATAAAACGAATAATTATTTGAAGAGCAGCCATTTTCATTTATGTTGATAATAAATTTATGCGAAGCCATTTTGAAGTTTACATTCTTTGGATGAACGCCTGCAGCTTTTTATTTGACACGTGTTAATTTTCTTTTTCAAGAATAATAAACAAATTCATTATTTAATTTAACCTTGAGCTAAAAATAATTAACAAAATTTAATTGTGGCATGTTCTTATGTTGCTTTGGGTTATTGAAATGTTTCAATGTCACCACTGCGTTAATGGAGCCAGGAAGACTCTATAAAATAATCATAATTGTTTTGACTGCTGCGACTAGCTAAGCATTTTACCTGTTTGATGACCTAACCCACACAAAAGTTCACCAAGGCATTATACATTGAAGGTTGAAGGCGTGTTTTGTATGAATTGTTCTTAGGCAGTTGGACAGACAGTTTCACAAACATAAAGACAAGCAAAGACAATGCTGACGACGTCGACAATAAATGACAACGATTACTAATGAAGACGTTATTTATAAGAAAAGGATATCGACTGAGCGTACAATGATTGAAAGTAGAAAAACCTGACAGATATACGTAAGAACAGATAAGCATTGAAGCGTTGTCTTTAGTTCGTTGAATCGTTTAAATGTTCGTTTGATTATACCCTATACGCATAAGGTAATTGAGTATATTAATTTTGTGCTAATGTATGAAATAAACGAAATTCCTGTGTTCTTCTAAAAACAAAAAAAGACAGAGCCATCTCATTTGCATATTTAGATACTTTTAAAACTAAGTCAGTTGAGAATTTTAAATAAAATATGATTTATGTATAAAACGAGCGTGGTAACTCCACTTTTTTATAACTTTTTATGAACATTGCTAATAAAATTTTTCACATAGCTCATAATCCTATACATCTAATCATAGAATATTGTCTATATACATTTCTCTAGTTCAATTAGAGTACCTTAGACTATAGTTTAGTGTATCACATAATCGAACAGACTTGATTGTAGAATTCTTTATTGCTTGTATGAACGTTTGTTTAACTTTGTCTTCCGAAGCGTTTATACATTGGTGTTGGCTGCTGACAAATGCTTGAACACGTTTGCAATTAAAGAGGAAATAAACAAGAAACGAAAGTCAGAAAACATTTGAATGAGTTGAATGAAAGTTGGGAATTGTATTAGTCTTTATTTGCAGAGACATTGAAATTGTTGCATGTTTCTAGGAAAATGTTTTCTATTGACTTAGGTGTGTACAGGGCTGAATAATTGTAGTTTTATATTTGTACTAACTAAACAGTTGAGACTATACAATATTAAAAAAAAGTTGAATATTTATAAGTCACTGTGTTTATTAAAAAATATACCATTCCCGAAATACAAAATACTTTAAATGTTTTAATTTAATAAAGAAATATTTTTTTATTATGATTTCTAATCTTACGGTCCGTATAGCATATCGCATATACCGAATATATTCCTTCAATAGATCAGTTGATTGGCATGAGGGATCATCTTGTTGTCAACACATAATCAACTGTTGTCAAGTTCATCGATATCAGACCATAAATCTTTTTGCAATATTTGCCTCAAAGTGGTTTTGAAGTTTCTCAAATCAACCCATTTTACTGCTATATTTTCGGTACTCACTGGCTTTGGAACATCCAAAAGTGGGGCACTCGCCTATTTATTGTATTTGTTTAGTCTTTAAATTATATTTTAATTTAATTACAATATTTGCAATGGCTTTGTGATAACATACTCCATAAGATACAAAATCCTGATCAACCGGCCTGTCTATGTGTACATTTGCGCCTAGTTCTTTTTTTAGTTTAAATGTTGTATTCATATACAATATTTTTATGAAAATAGCTTTAACTCTCAATTAATATTTTATTTACCTCAAAAATATATACTTTTAAAATAATAATTACTTTAATGTCAGCCAACTGTGTGTACTGCCTATTGTGTTTCTTTGTTATGAGGGGCAAGTGTGAAGAGTATTAAAGTTTTACAAACATTTTCGCAGTCTTTTTTATATTGACTGTAAAGTTAAGTTCACACAGTGCCAGTTATCTGGCAGTAATAACTATTTTCGTTGACTTTGCTATGGTCACATTTAATTAACATTTTTACTATTTGAAACTATTTTCAATTTTTCAATTGTGATGAGAGTTTCGAATATATTCCACTGTCCCAACAATGCTTAGTTTGAAAGACATTTTTTTTTTTTACAACAAACTAAATAATTAGCAAAATCGCTAATCTATAAATGTATATTTCAACAGAAGCCCTTTTTATTAAAATTTGTTTATACTCAGCTTATAGCCTTTGTATAGGATGAATATATTTATATATATAACTGTACTCTATATATACATACACACTATTGATTTCCCTTTCTCAGTTAAGAACAATTAATAACTTTATTTACTTGACGCGCAGCTGATACTTCGTGTTTTAATTCCCCAACATGCATTTCCAGTCTACCTTTTCATTGTTTCGCCATTTTGTAATTGTTTTCTTTGCAATTTGGCTTCAACTAAAAGCGTTGAGTAGGAAAAAAAACAAAGACTAGGTAAAGTAAACATTAATGGACTAACACACTTCCCCTCGGTCAGTAATAGATGTCTCACAGCGACTTTTGCACTTTAGCAATTTTATAGAAAAAGACAAAAATTTCCAACATCTCCGTTTAGTCGCAAAAAAACTTGCTATCGATGAACACTTTTTCACTATCTGAACGGAACGGAACTGTACGGAATTGAACGGAAATTGCGTACATTATTTTAAGTTTAATCGGAAAAACGCAGTACGACGGTTGTCGTTTTTTTTTTTTTTTTATATTTTTAACATCGTTAATATGTAATTCATTAGGATTTGTCAAAGTATTTCATAAGATTACAAGTTGAGACACTCAAACCGAAATTAAAAGAAAATTATTGCGTTTTGATGAAGGTCAGCAGCAAAAGTGTCAAAAATGTGAATTCGTATTCGTAGAATAAGCTGCTTAAAAATGATAAATCTGTGAATTTACGCATTCTGATAAAAACCATATTCGAGTTTAAATTAATAATAAAGTAAAAATATTTTAATCACTTTGTGAAATAAATTTAAAATTAAATAAAATTAAAATAAAAATATCAAAGTGCTTAAAATTTTTTCTCCGTATTTCGTCAGCGCTGGAACTTAAAATATGTCATTTAAGTTTCGTTATCAGTTTTATGAGTTAAAATATTCCTCAGATTTTCTAGATTTGAAAATATGAAAAAAAAAAAAAAAAAATAATTTTATTTCGCAAAAATTTTATAGATTCTTTTGAGCTTTTACCAAATAATTTATTTTTTCGGAAAGTTTCTTCGGAAGATAGCAAACATCTTTTTAAAAACTTTTTCTACATATGACAATCAATTAGGGTATCTGTATCTCAGGACGAAATAGAAAAGTCTGAATATCTCAACTTGTAGGTTCTATCTTTTATAGGCTTCAAGTTTTCTTTGTTCATATGCAAACAAATTAACATATATACATCAACTCGACTAATGATCAATAATGTATAAAGCTGATTTTTTTAGACAACAATTAAAGATGTTTTGTGATTACAAAATGATGGCGTCACAAGTTTATACATGTATAATGGAATCTTTCTGTTGCTATAAAAATTGCAACAAATTGGTTTTATATCACATTTAAAATCTTTAAATTTAAAAAAGAAAAACTTGTGAAATTTATGCGAAAATTATAAAAACAAATCCCAGCAACATTTGCACCAAATTCTCCTGCCAGCAGCAGCAAAACCGCAAAAATTTGGCTAAAAAATTTATGTAAACCAGAAATATGCACATACCTACGCCATAGATAAGCCCATCTACACTTCAGTTTGTGTTTTGTGGCATCTATTCTGTTGCTGATAATCTGTATATTGGGTGTTGATGTCAAGTGCGTATTGATTTATGAAAGGGAACCAAAGTCGAAATTGTGCAGAAAATAATCAATCGATATTTAATGAATGTTATGTACGCATCTATGTACACAAGAAAAACCCACAGAAATTGGTTCAATTTGTGTCTTACTGGCATCGCGGAAATAATATAAATCAATTGCGTTTGCCATAAATGTCAATTACGCACGTGTTTCATGTGTATGCCACATTTTTGCAGAAGGCACCCGCTGAGCTAGCAGTCATTCGTTCAAAGTCAATGTGCCAAATTGGCCATCAATAGTTTCAATATAGAATAACCAACAAATCTGCAGTTAAACAAAAACAAAAAAAAAAATAGAATAAATAAATAAAAAGTCAAGACAATCCAACGAAGTTCATTTCATGTATGGCATACTAATTTATTTATTTATTTTTTGTTTTTTGATTAGTTTTGTGTTATTGAAAATTGGCAAATAAAATGGTCAAAATATGTAGAGAAATATTGTTGTACGTCAATGTGATTTAAAATAACAATTAATAATTTATAGTAAGCTACTTTAAATGTATTTTAGTTGACTTAAAAAATTAGGAGTTTATTAATTCATTATTGTTTACCACGTGGATTGAAATGGGCTACCTTAAATATGCTTAAACTTCTAAATTTGCATAAACAAGTGCATGAGAAATCTACAGAAACGTTTATAATTTCCTTTCAATAAATGGTACATTCAAACAATCTTAAAACCATAAAAAAAAAAAAAAAAATTATAACAACGTACAACAAATACAGAGAAAGAAATAGGAATAATAAAACTAAATGTGTTGAACACTGCTGCTGTCTCTTTCGTTTCTTTTATTTCAGCTCTGTGTTAGTATTAGAAGGAGAAGTGCATGGATGTTAGAGGCTCTAGGCATCACAACTGCGTGGGTAATCCACATTTTAAATGAATATTTAAACATGAAAAATGAGCGCTTCCTTTTGAGTTCTTCAAAGGATTCTTTGGCGTTGTTCAGCTGCAACTACATCCCTCTTGTTTGAGTTAAACCCATACTATTCACCTCACTATTCACTTTTCACCCATACTATTCACCTCATTAAACCTCACTATTCACTTTTATGTTCTTAAATGAAGAACTTTCTTTGATGCTTGCAAATCAACTTGAAACTTGTTAATGGTAGCTTTTTTTTAATACCTAAAAGCAAACACCGCCACCTGTAGGGCTAGTCTGAAACCAACATTCCTTAAAGCAACAAACTACACAGTTTGAAAAATGCGTTTTGAAGGCATCAACAGCTACTTCGGAAGTTGAGAACCGCTGTCCGCGCAGTTTATTTTTGATGTGAGCTAACAGAAAGAAGTCACTTAGTGCCAAGTCAGGACTGTACGCCGGATGACCCATCAATTCGATGTTTTGAGCGTCATTTATTACAGCCGAAGTTTGAGAGCTCGCATTATAGTATCGTCAGTTGGTTTTCCTCAGTTCATTGAAAAATTTAAGCAAACAAACGGTTGTATACCATTCAGAATTGACCGTCTTTCTTTCCACAAGCGGCACGGTTGCAACATGTCCAGATTTGATGTGCGAGCGAGTAACTTTTGTTGGATGTTTTCTGGCAAAACGAACGATTTTAGACGACCTTCACGAAATTCGTCGTTTGAATTCGTTGTACCAGTTTTTACAGTGACCAAGGATGGAGCTTCATCACCAAAGGTTGATTTAAGTTGATTGGTCCACTCTTGTCTTGATAATCCACATCGAGAATTGTAATAAATCAATGCACGAAAATTTTTATGGTTTAATTCCATTTTTTGGTCGAGATGAATTTTTCAAGTGCCTGCAAAGAAACCAAATTGCGCTCTTTTGTCAAAGTGATTACAGTAAGTAAAGCCTAAAAAATGTCAGACTTTACGTTGGAGATGTCAGATTGCATTTGGCAACATGTTTTGTTGCTCAGGCTAGAAATATATGTAGCAAACCTCGTACAATTCTGTTGAAAGTCGCCTACAGCAAGTCATACAATTAGACAACAGCAGCGTTCAGAAACATAAAGAACGAAACAAGGACATAAATGTTTTGTAGGCGTAATATTTTGGTTATTGCGCTTCGTTAAAATCATTTTATACACTGCACATATGCGGTAAAAGGCCCCATAAAGTTTATTCACAAAAGTCTCGAGAAGTTGCAGAAATGTTCGTCCGTCTGTCTGTCTGTCTGTGTTAACAACAAAACTTTGAGACTATAGAAAATATATCTTCCATATTTAGTTATTTTAAGTTTGTCTAATTATTGTTTGTTTAAATAATTTAGATTTTATTAATTACCGAGCAAAACCGCATAGCATTCATTCCAAATTCATTGTATATTTATTATTGACAAATAAGATTTATTCCAGCAAGTGCAGACGCTACATGTTATGTATTCTACAGGCATAAAGAACAGCTTGGCCTGATTTCATTCTAGAATGTAGGCCATACAACAAAAAGAAAGTTTAAAGCCAATCCACTCAAGTAATTAGAAAACAACAGATGAACGCATTAAAAAAAAAAGTTTTATTAATTATTTAAGCAATAAAAATTGTTAGCGATGACATAATTTAACTTGACGCTGTAATGTTTACTGTTAGTCTGCTGCAAAGAAAACGTGTTTGAATTTTAAAAAAAGCGAATGGCAAACGGATTTCAAGTTCGTAATCAAAAGCGTAAGACATTGCGTCGCTTTGGAACTTAAGGTCTTCTCTGGCCTTCTATTTGCCATTTCGAGATGGCTGGCTTTGGTCAATGGCAAGTGTTATCTATTTTTGTTAAATTTTTTAACTAAAAAAAACTTAGAAACAAAAAAAAAAAAACTTCAACTGCAGCAATTGTGGTTTGTAACATTTGGTTTTGCACTGCACTAAACAGCAGTCACATGCAGAACTTGAGCATATGACAGCACTGCATGCACCTATCTACAAAATGAAAAATTTTCATTAGATATTCATATGAAGAACACAACTGGCGGAAATTGAAACAGTTGTGTGGTACAGTCAGCTAGCTGGGGACCCGCATGCGTGCCAAATAAGAATTTCGTAAAGTGTCAGCGTGTTTTATTAAAAAAATATGAAATATGCATTTGCAAACGTTTCTGCTGTGTTCATGCTGACTATAGTATTTTTCTTCAACGCTATAGCTTACTACTGACTATCGAATACTCATTGAAATTAATTAAATTATGCATACCTATTCGTAATTTAAGCAATTTGTGAACGCCTATATAAATGATTGCAGCGAATAAAAACCAGTCTGCTTATTTTAATAAGTTTTTCCGCAAATAAAATGATGATGAATAATTAAATTGTATAAAACAATAAACATTATTTAAAAAAAAATTTCTATTTTTTTTTTAATTAAAAGACCTAAGCAAAATGAATGAATGCAAAGACACGACGACAATTTCAGTATGACGTGTGCGGGTATAGCTAGCTACTCATACAATTAGCGAAATGACGCCAGTGAAGACATTAAGTGCCATCAATCTTGTCAAATTGGCAACAATAACATTTAATACAAACAGCTGCAATATATGGCATGAAATGGCGGAAATAGGTGCGGGTTTGGGTGTTGCAAAAAATAAATTGAATCAAGTAAACCGAAGGACCAAAGCCACTCGAGACATATTGACAATGGCAGACTGAATGTAAGGCAGGCGAACGTTTAATTAATTAATGAAGGCGACATTTTATGCAAATTAAGAAAATTACAAAAGACAACAACGAATGAAAAGCAGCAAAAAACAAGAATATTGGGTAAAATAAACAAACAAACAAAAAAAAAAAAGATGAGCATGAAAAACTTGAAAATTTATTAAACTACTTACTTCGGTTAATGCGAACTCAAAATACGCTTGACAAACTGGAAATATCACGTCTTAGAATCCATAAAATATATAAATTGTTGCTTTAGTTTTATACGTCTTTCTGTTCATCTGTCTTCATATTGAAATATTCAGTTAATTTTTTTATTGCTAACAAACAAAATTTGATATGCCTCACGTCTATTATTTGAGATGGTCCACATACGAACTACCGCTCAATTTTAACTTTTTAAATAACCAACATTTTATTGCAATACTCAACACCCAAACAGTTTTTTGGAGTGGCAATGTCTAGTTTTAAATAACAAAATGTTTTTCATACAAAAACACAGAAAGTGGAATATATTTGAATGAAGGCCTTTATATATTATTTAGGCGCTGTACGAAAGTTACAAGAAACTATTGGTTTTGTGCAAATGTATGTAACAGGTACACATAATGGTCGGAGATTCCCAAAGTTACACATAATATGGTCAGCAGTGATTGAGGAGTCGATACAGTCATGTCCGTCTGGCGGAAAGGATTTCGGAAACGCTAATAAATAGAGGTTATGTTCTTTTTGCATTCGACTAGGACTTCGCCGGAATTTTACAAGTTTATTTTAAAATTTTGCCCCTCCCCTCTTCGCCATAAAATCCCCATCAAGGGTAAAAATTTCTTCGGCACAAAAGAGTATGCCGAAGTAAGCTACAATCCCAAAACTTCATCAAAATGGGTTATTAAATGACGTTTTTATAAGCAATTGAATTTGAACGACCTGTGACACTTCCGTCCTTCCTTTTCTTTTCATGCCTAAAAAAATTATTCAAAAGGCACTTACTCGTGCAGTGAGAAGTGGGAGGAGCAAAAAACCATTTCTATATTTCTTATTATTTCCTCCCTTTTTGTTTTGGACTGCTTGGACATAAGCTAGGGAAACATTTAAGGTGTTCGTTAGGTTTCTTACAGTCGCTAATGCCCGACCGTAATTAGGCCCTGTACCGAAGGTACAAGAGCCTATTGGTTTTGTGCAAATGTTGTATGTAACAGGTAGAAATAATAATCGGAGACCCCCCAAAGTTACCCCCATTATGGTCAGGAGCGATAGAGGAGTCGATATAGACATGTCCGTCTGTCCGTCTGGCCGTCCGTATGAACGAAAGGATCTCGGAAACGGTAATAGATAGAGACTTCGTGTTTTTTGCATTCGACTAGGACTGCTCCGGAATTTTACAAGTTTATTTTAAAAACTTGCCAGTATAGAGATATCATCCTTCTTAGCAAAAATCCGAAAAGTTCATCAAAATCGGATAATAAATGTCGATTTTATAAGCAATTGAATTTGAGCGACCCCCCTTTTCGTTTCATACATAAAAAAATGGTTTAAAAGGCACTTAGTCGTGCAGTGAGAAGTGGTCATGTGTTTGGTCATAAGCTTGGGGAACATTTAATGTGTTTGTTAGGCGACCTGCACTGGTACAGGGCCTCTTACAGTCGGTTACGCCCGACTGTGATTTTCTTACTTGTTTTCTTATTTGATTATTATTACTTAAGCGAAAAATCAAGAAAATAATTAATTTGCTTATACAAAAACTCATAAAATTAGTATTTATGGGTACTACATCGTAGACCAAGACTAGCACGTTCACTGCATACTAATATGATAAGGGAATATACAAACTTGAAGGCGATATCTTTTATAGTCTTCAAGTTATCGATGTTCATACGGATAGACGGACATGTCTATATCGACTCGACTTTTAATGCTGATCAAGAAAATTTTAACTTTGTGGCGTCATCCTCTCTACACCTATTACATATAATACCTGTTTACTGTATGAGCATAGGGTATAAAATTGTGCGAGCATTTTGAACATTTTATCAAGGTCTACTAAGTTTGAGTAATTTTAGTTAAAATTTTTAAAATAGGCATTGATATATTAGTCAGTATAAACGTGACGTCTGACTGTCTGAGAGAGAAATAAGCATATAACTCGTATTGATCCTTGGACTTGCAGAGTGCGATATTGCATTACATGTGTAGGGTATAAAATTCTTGTGAACCAAATGACATAAAATTTTATAATACCACGTAATGCAAATTTAACTCAATTCAAATTTATTTAGTCCTCTCTCTCTCTTTCTATCTTTCCTAGTTTGTTTCTCAAACTTCATTTATTATTCTGTTTTGGTAATAATAAAAAAAAAATTTCATCAAAATACTGCCAACAGACAGACAGCCAACGTCACCTGCTAGTATATGCGGCCAAACGCTGTCAGTGTCCCCGGGAGCTTCAATGCGCACGCGCGCGCTTTAACCGCACGACGCACAGCACAGACGTGAATCGACTTCGCCGCCAAATGACACTCAGACAGTACCCCATATCGGTTCAGTTCGTACATACACGCACAAATTAATGCAATAAAATATTACAAAATATTAATCAATTGTTCGATAATAAATATTTGTGTTTAATTAGTCATAATGTATACGCAGCGTGCTGCAGTTTTAGTGTCAAGTTTCATCATTGTGTAATTGGAAGCTGAAACTACTTGCTGATTGATTATTAATTAATTGCTGCAATTAATTTCGTCAGCAACGTTTAACTGAGCTTAACATTTGCTTTGTATCGATTTTGCAATTTTGCGATGCGGTTGATTTGATAATAAACGATTTTGAAGTGCATTTGCATACAAACTTTGAATGTTTATTGGAAACGCATTAGATCGACTACACTCGAATTATGCCAAGTAATGCGTTACTCAGTATTAAGTGCTTAGAGTTGAATTTAATTGAGTTGTGTTGTGTTGTTTGAGTTGGCAGTTGGCGCATTTGCGGAATTTCAAATAATTTTTTTTGCCATTGATTGGCTTTGATAATGTGAAACAAAAAACAAACAAACAAATTTAATAATAATTTAAGAAAAGCTTTTATGCTCTTCATAATGTAAAACATTGCCTACAAAAAATAACAAAATGAAATTCCAAATATGAGTTTAAAGGACAAAACAAGAAAATCTGTGCAAAATACATAAAAAATCAAATTTCCTTAAGGATCAATAAAGCGTTAAGAAGCAGCAAATAAAAATATGGTGCAATCAATAGACATATCGGCCATAACCGGACAAAATGACATGGTAAATATATAAAAAGAAAATTCATTTAAATATAAGCATATCGTAAAAATGTAAAAAAAATCGACTTAGCAACATACTTAGACTCTTGGCACACTAACGAACACTTGAGCGATATTTAAGCCTTAAAGACATTGAAATATTAGCTGCACATCCTTGACCGCAACAACAACAACAATGACATCATTATATAAATTATCAGCGTTGCAATCGCCATTGCTGTCTGAAAAATTTTGCATTTGCAACATATTCAAATGCAGCATGCAGCTTGCTCGAGCAAAATGAAAAGCAACACGATACTATTGTGCGAAAGTATATTGTGTATTATATATATATATATATATACCATATATATATATATATATATATATATATAAATGTTTATATACTATACTTAAGCATATAATATATACTTGTGCATTCATTCGCGTGCGGCTTTATAGTCGTTAGCCACTATTTGCAGATACATATTTTAGACTTAGCGTAAAAAGGGTGGATTCGTTTGTTTGAATGTTGTTAATCCATTAAACGAAGCTTAGTAAAGTAATTGGTTGAAATTTTGCTGATCAATTTGTAGCAATCTCTGTCCATATTCACTCCAATTGCATAGCGACGAACATTGTTTAACCACTAATATGTATTCAGCTTTGGTTGATTTGTTTGTATATGAAAAAAAAAGAACCGATTATCTATATATATATATATATATATATATATGTATAAAAATTCTCTGTTATAGTGTTTGACCGCGAGGAACTCCGAAACTACTCAACCGCTATTGGTTTTGTGCAAATGTATGTAACAGGTAGAAATAATGTTCGGAGAGCCCCCAAAGTTACCCCCATTATGGTCATGAGTAATAGTTGAGTCAATATAGCCATGACCGTCTGTCCGTCTGTATGAACGAAAGGATCTCCGAAACGGAAATAGATAGAGACTTCGTGTTTTTCCAAGTTTTACAAGTTTATTTTAAAATTAGATAGATAGATAGATAGATAGATGGATAGATGGATAGATGGATAGATAGATAGATAGATAGATAGATAGATAGATAGATAGTTCGATAGATAGATAGATAGTTAGATAGATAGATAGATAGATAGATAGATAGATAGATGGATAGATGGATAGATAGATAGATAGATAGATAGATAGATAGATAGATAGATAGATAGATAGATAGTTAGATAGATAGATAGATAGTTCGATAGATAGATAGATAGTTAGATAGATAGATAGATAGATAGATAGATAAATAGATAGATAGTTCGATAGATAGATAGATATATAGATAGATAGTTAGATAGATAGATAGATAGATAGGTAGATAGATAGATAGATAGTTAGATAGATAGATAGATAGATGGATAGATGGATAGATGGATAGATAGATAGATAGATAGATAAATAGATAGATAGATAGATAGATAGATAGTTAGATAGATAGATAGATAGATAGATAGATAGATAGATAGATAAATAGATAGATAGATAGTTCGATAGATAGATAGATAGATAGATAAATAGATAGATAGATAGTTCGATAGATAGATAGATAGATAGATAGTTAGTTAGATAGATAGATAAATAGATAGTTCGATAGATAGATAGATAGATAGATAGATAGAAAGATAGATAGATACATAGATAGATAGATAGATAGATTGATAGATAGTTAGATAGATAGTTCGATAGATAGTTCGATAGATAGATAGATAGATATATAGTTAGATAGATATAGTTTCAATAAAATATAAAATTGTATACAATATGAAGGGTACTAAAGCATTAGCTCCAGTGAAAAAATTTTAATGTGTACTTAAAGACACAGATACATGCATGCGCACTATAAAGACGATAGATACGAAGACGGATAGACTAACAAAATGTGTGCAGCTAAAAAAACCAAAAAATAAATAAATATATACTATTATTTTCTCATATAAGCTGCTGTCTTCAAGTTTGTCTTTTCAGAGAGGAAAGACAATGGTTGGAACAGCAGGAAGAATATCCATATGCAGCTGCTTAACAACAAAAAAGCGGCTATGAAGGCCAAATCAGCTGCATAAATATATATACAGATAGAAGTGTTGTATGTCTATCTATCTTACAGTCTGTCTGTGTGTCTGTCCGTCTGTCTGTCTGTCTGACATGCTTGAAACATGTGGGTAGGTCTGAACTTATGTGAGTATTTACAATGATGTAATGAAACCAAGCATTCATACTACTCATAGTTTATATTAATGGATTAACTGCTACTGCCACTGCCACCAACTGATAAGCGTGTATTGCCCTGTCAAGCGCACAAAACACGCATATAATCTAAAATGCTTTAAGCAGCAACTTCACCCTTAAAGGTCTTTTAAATGACAGAACAACAACAAAGAAAATTGTTTTTGAAAAGCATATCAAATGGTTCAATGAGCAAATATAGATTTGTCTATACGTACATAAGAAAACTATTTAGTATAAGTAAAAACTTTGGACATTGTCAATATTTTTTGCACTTTCCAAACTCAACGAAAGCACTAATGAAGCAACAAATTTGTAAGACGCGATTTAATTAGCTCGCCTCCAGCAGAATGGAGTAGAACTATGGCAAAAAAAGGGAAAACAAATAAAGAAAACTTAAACTTCGGTTTAACTGAAACTTTCATAGCCTTCATTGAAATAAAATCAACGAAGACCGCACATAACCGACTACTGACAAAAATACGTAACAAATACTAGCCGTATTCAAACTTCTCTGCTGGAAAGGATTTAAAATATACAAATACATACAAAGCACGCAAATACGTTTACACTTTTTTCTTCTTTAAACTGAACTGCATATAAACTCAATTATTTTTATCATATACCATTAATACTCTTTATTTGTAGGGTATTAAATCTAAATGTGTAACCTTGCCACACCAAAAGTTTCAATATTTGTAAAGCTGAACGGAAAAACTTTTCAACTATTGTTTCTAATCTTCTGTTGCCATTTTTCTCCATATGCTCCCATTTCTTGTGTCCACTTGGCAGTAAACCAAACTTTAAAAATTAAATCATTTTTGGCCAAATGCGGTAGAACTGATTTGCGCATTGCAGCCCTAAAAATGTCGCTTTGATTTTTAAAGAAACTTATTCATTGTATTTGAAATATTTATTTACTTATAGGATCACACAAAGCGTACAAAACCCTCCGCACTGCGTCGCACATTGAATGCGCTCCGTCAAAGGTTAACGAAAAGAAACCGTGCCAAGCCGCCCGATTGGTTTCTCGAGAAGTTCTCGAATACTGCAAATACGGATAAAATTGGCAAAGCGGCAAACGATGCGACACTCTCGAGCGAAATACGCGGCTCCAGTGCGCTCTGCAATCTTCTGTCCGTGAATACAACATTGCAGTCGCATTACAGAGTAAGTATTCGAGAAGATTTAACTTATACTCTTCAAGTTAATATTTCCATTTAATGTCACAACTCCACAGTGGCTCTCCATTGTCTCTCTAGCTGTGTTATACAATATCATCTTCGTTGTGGGTCGCGCCGTGTTCTGGGAACTGAACAGAACGGCACCGGGTTTGTGGTATTTTCTGGATTATGCTTGTGATTTTATATATCTACTTGATATACTGGTGCATATGCATGAAGGTAAGCTGTTCGTTGACATACTTTACAATTCGTGGCACGTAAGTTGTAGAATAAAAGGGTGGCTTATACACTTACAATAGGTAAATGAAGTTCTTAGTTACAAATAAAGTGAAAGAAAGGACAAAATGTCAAATTAGCTGGAACCGAAATTTGGTTACTCTTTACATAAAATTTAATTTTAAGCATTCGATATGAGATTCAGACAGAGTATTATTAAACTTGTGTTGTCAAGTAGATATTAAGACTATTTTTTTCTTTGTGAGGCTTGCAATGTCGACTTTAATACGTTACAAACTTTGAAACAAACTGAAAAAAAATACATAGACGCATTACTTCTGGTCGTCATTTACACGTTGTATTTTTGCCAAATGCAGATAGAAATGCTAACCTTGACATTTTCATTGTTGAAAAAATGCCTCGAATACTAAAAAACTGTGAGTCCGTGTAATGGCAACAATAACGATGGCGGCGACTTACAGCAAATTTATACATGATGGCATTAATACGCAGAGCAGTGAAAAATGAAAAATATGCAAAAATGGCGTTTTCTAAAATGCTAAAATACTATAATGTATGCAAATATTGCTGTATGGACAATAAAACAAATTTAGTCGCGTCTACGTCATTTACTTATTGTGCGCTCTTCTCATTCTGCAGGTTATCTGGATCAGGGTCTCTTGGTGCGTGATGCGTACAAGCTGCGCCGTAATTATGTGACTAGCACGGGTTGGTATCTGGATTTTCTGTCTTTGTTGCCCACCGATTTTGCATACTTTTGGTGGCCTGCCGAATGCTCCAGCCAGTTTTTGCCGTGTCCGGTGATAATGCGTCTGAATCGTCTTCTACGTCTACCACGTCTACTGGAATGGTTCGATCGCACAGAAACGGCCACCGGCTATCCGAATGCGTTTCGCATTTGCAAAGTTGTGCTGGCCATATTGGTGCTGATACATTGGAACGCTTGCATGTACTTTGCGATTAGTTATGAACTGGGCTTCAGCAGTGATAACTGGGTTTACAACATAAATGGCTCACGGAACAATACGCTGCAGCGTCAATACATCTATAGTTTCTACTGGTCCACATTGACGCTGACAACTATCGGTGAGACGCCAACGCCGGAGAATGACGCGGAATATCTATTTGTAGTGGCAGACTTTCTGGCTGGTGTACTCATCTTTGCGACCATTGTGGGTGAGTGAACTGAATTTGTACTGTTTGTGTGTGCGTTCGCTTGTTATAGTTTGTTGCTGTTGTTGTTTAATTGATGGCATATTGTCGGCACTGAACTGAATATTCGTGGTATTAATTTACACCCACAAGGAGAGTCTGTTATCGAATTGCTGCTGCTGTTGTTGTTGTTGTTGCTTTTGCTTGTGTAAACACATTTACGCTGATGAATTGGCAATGAAACGCAAAGGGAAAGGAGCTGCAATCATTTTGACACTGCTTCTGTCGCTTGTTTCAGGCAGCAGGAAGTGGTGCTGTCGCCATTTTTTTATCTATGTATATGTGTGCATAGCAAACATTACGCATACGCCACGTCAGCACTGTCAACAAAATTTATGTCAATCATTAAATCAACAGCAGCTCTTTTACATTACTCATACCTAGGCTCAACGATTCTCTTCTTCTTCTTCTTCTTTTTTTTTATGGTACAAAACCATCTCCAGGTAATATCGGTTCAATGATTTCCAACATGAATGTTGCGCGAGTTGAATTCCAAAATCGCATGGACGGCGTGAAGCAGTACATGGCCTTTCGCAGGGTCGGTCACGAGCTTGAGGCGCGCGTCATACGCTGGTTTGCCTACACCTGGTCCCAGAGTGGCGCACTCGATGAAGAGCGTGTGCTGGCCGCTTTACCTGATAAACTGAAAGCGGAAATCGCCATACAGGTGCATATGGATACGCTAAAGCAGGTGCGCATTTTTCATGACACCGAACCGGGTCTGCTGGAAGCTTTGGTGCTCAAGCTGAAGTTGCAAGTTTTCAGTCCGGGTGACTATATCTGTCGCAAAGGGGACGTTGGCAAGGAAATGTATATTGTAAAGCGCGGCAAACTATCTGTTGTGGGCGATGATGGTATCACAGTGTTGGCAACACTTGGTGCAGGCTCGGTTTTCGGTGAGGTCTCCGTGCTTGAAATAGCTGGAAATCGCACTGGCAACCGACGCACTGCCAATGTGCGTTCACTTGGCTACTCGGATCTGTTCTGTCTGGCAAAACGTGACCTCTGGGAGACACTAGCTGACTATCCGGAAGCGCGTTCAACGCTCACCGAGCGTGGCTGTCAGCTGCTACGCAAGGATGGGCTGCTCGATGAGCAGATATTTTCAGGTGAGCATGTTTGCCATTTAAAAATCTTTTGACTTTAATTTACATTCCATCAATTCATTCATAAATTACATTCCAACAATACTTTATAGATTCGCAGCGCGTACACGACAGCATCGAGAGTGGCATCGAGAAACTTGAAGTGTCAGTAGAAAACTTGAATATGCGTCTGGCACGTCTGCTGGCTGAATACACTGCGAGTCAGGCGAAAATCAAGCAGCGTCTGGCCAAACTAGAGTTCAAGTAAGTTGAGTAAGAACTTGAAGAAAAAAAGAAAAAAAAAACACTCATCAGCATTCGCGTCTTGGCACAGTGAATGAAATGTCCATCTTAGCAAAAATAAATTAAATATTGAAATTGGTTGCTTTTATTTTTTTTTGTTGTATTTTTTTTATATATTTGCTTTATAAGGAAATAAGAAAAATCTTTTACACGAAGCACAAGCAAGAATTTGGAGTCGAGTTTGCTTTGCTATATTACTATCTATATCCGTCCAAGATATTTTATTAGTTTTAATGAAAACAAGTAAGAAAACAAGTAAATTTTAAATGTTAAACAAAGAGGTAGGAAATTAATAAGATAAAACGGTACTGACAGTATTTTGCTCCTCCCACTTCTCACTCCACGAATAAGTGGATAATAAAACTCTTTTTTATGTATACAAAGAAAAGGGAGGACGAATGTATCATAGGTCGTTCAAATTCAATTGCTTATAAAGTCGTTATTTTTGTGCGGAAGAAATTTTTACCCTTGATGGGGATTTTATGGGGAAGGAGGGGAGTGACAACATTTTAAAATAAACTCGTAAAATTCCGGCGAAGTTCTAGTCGAATGTAAAAACAACGAAGTCTCTATCTATTACAGTTTCCGAGATCCTTTCGTTCATACAGACAGACTGACCATAAAGGGGATAACTTTGGGGGGGGGGGTCTACATTGTACATTTATTTTGACAGCGCAAAACCAAAATTAATTATTATACCTTCAACAGCACCTACCCCACTGTAATGTTTTGGGCCCAGCATACCGAGAAAGTCCTTTTTTATGTATTTTTCTTTGCAAAATTTAATTTTTAATTTCTATTTGGTATATGTACATATTTAAAAACTTATTTCGAATACAATATGATGAGATGTCAGATATATATGATCGTCAGATAATGATTTGATAGTTGAATATGTTAATAAATTAGCCATTTACTCCACTGTGCGTACTTGTCATTGTAACAAGCTAGTTTAATAAATGTCTTTATTTTGCAGTGCGCAACCAGCACAGTCCAACGATGATGAGCCACAGACACGAGGACGAAGCGGACGTTTGTATTCGTTGCAGCCCAAGCGACGCCCACGTCCACGTCGTCCCATATCGGCAGCAAAGAACGCGACAGGCGAATACAAACAGAATACGCTTTAAATGCAACACACACACACACAGACGCCAACATATATACACACACACACACACACACGCAGTGCCAAAAAACAAAGCGACACGCGTTGTACGTTAACAAAATGGCGGCAATTCCTTCCTTTACTATGGCGGCGAGAGCAACTTCCGGCGTAGCCTTGAGCATTCTGAACATTGCAGCACAGCATACCTAATAGGCATACCATGCGATTTGTCTTACTACTGGCCACCATTGAACTTAATTCGAGTGTACGTGCTGATATGCCACACTATGGCATGCTAAACAGTGATAAATGAATTAAAATTGCAAAAAGTTGTACGGCAACTTTTAACTAGGCCCGAGTTTGTTATAAATAAATGAATAAATATGCATATTTAAGTTTTATAAAATTTACTAAGTAACTGTGCTAAAACATATACATACATATATGTATATTGTACATACACTACATATATACTATAATATAATAAAGAGCTACGTACTATTTATAGATGTATCTGAACAAAACTAAATTTAAAGTTGAACTATTTTTTGAAGTAAAAGATTTGATGCTTGTTTAAAATGAACTAATTAAAAAAAAGATGAGCTCTAACATTAAAAATAAGAAAGCATGCAGTAGTAAAGCGAGAAAAGAAGTAGCGAAAGAGTATGAGATACATAGAAAAATGTATAAATTTATTTTTAGTATCTAATATATGTAAAAAGCAAAAAAAAAAAACAACTGAATGTGCCTCAAATAAGTAAAATAAATTTATAAAAAAAATAAACAAAAAACTAATAAAAAATTATTTAAATTAGATAATTCTTAATGTAAAAATAGACAATTGAACTACTAAAACAATTCAAGATTGTCTATACATACATTTTATATACATATGTAGGTATTTTCTTTTGTTTTTTTTTATTTTATTAACTATTTCCAACAAAAGCTGACCAAATTAAATCATTTGTTTGTATAAAGTCATACGTGTGTCAAAATTTGCCGTACTCTCTTGTACTTTATTTTTAAATAAACAACAAGCAAATAGATTAAGAAACATCCTTACATGAATGTGTAGTCTCCAAATTAGCTGCATAGTAGTAAAAACTGTAACGAAATTAACTTCGGTAAAACCGAAGTTTTAATGCTCTACACATAAAATGTGTAAAAAGTATTGAAATGTGTTATGTCTAAGCAAATTCCGTTAAATGACTTAATATTAAAATTATTAAAAAATGATAAAGCAACAAAAAAAAAAAAAATAATTCTATATATAGTCAAATTTTACCAAAACTTCCATATTCCGATGAAACAAACAGTGAAACTGTAGCTCCGACAGACGGACAAGACTAAAACGATCCGCAATTTTTCAATACTATTCACACATTAAGTAAAGAGTATCAAACTATACACTTAATAATTGTCCTTAAATTTGAGATTGTGTACAATATCGTTGGTGATAAATTACTTTGCAAGTGTGTACCTAATATAGAAGGAAAGCAAAATATGTGAAAATAGATAAAGTCTTTATACATAATTAGTTCAATGAATATTTGAACAGTTTAAATTACATATACTAAAGAGATCATTATAATTGGGAGCATATCTTCGAAAAAAAAAAAAAAAAAAACCTAACTAAATTGCTGAACAATTTTAATAACTACATACTATTGTTTTATTTTATACAGAATAGAATACTTAATTAGTTTATCTATAGAGCCTTTCATTTGGTTAATTTCTTAAAGTAAATCAAATTTTTTTTTCATTTGGTATTTGGATTTGGTAGCAAAAAAAAAAAAACTAAACAAAAAAATCTAAATTAATTTTTTATACTATATATAACTAATATATAAGAATTTTAAATGTAAGAAATCACAGAAAAGTAATTAGTACTTTATCATTGTTTTAAAGAGAATAAAGATTTTTGTGTAGAAAAAAATGGTGTAAAAATTTATTAACAATGGACTTTGTTTGCAAAGTTATTAGTTGCTGTTAACCGAGTGAGGTTTCCACTCCAAAAAAATGAACTCAAGTTACTTACCCAAAAAAAATATATATATATATATAAATTAACCAATTACTTAATATTTAAAACTTATATTTAGAATATTGTAGCTGGACTTCAAATCCTCCACAAAGAAGTTTGTATTTTTTTGCTACTCATTTCACTAGATTTGTTTGTGGAGATTACATTCTTTCCACTAAGAACCGCTTCGGACCTAAGACCTCGTCGGTCAAAGTTGACTGGGTTCTTTTAAACCTTTCGCCATTCATTGAAGAGAGAAAATTAATTGAAACAACTTTCAATAACATATTGTGACGAGCAATGGAGACACGTCTCTCGATTTCCGAAATAAAAATTGCTGGGCTGTGTCAATGCATATTCTTACTTATGTACATAGATGTCACATTTAAAAAGCGCCAAAGGAAACATATTATATGCATATATATGTAAGAACTTGCGATGAAATATTTGTTCTGCTCTTGCAGTACCTCCAATCAAGCTTTTACCATAAATTGAATAAAAATGGAAAGTATGAAAGGTTCTGAAAGTTTTGGCACTGAATGTTGTTTGGTAATCAACTATGATTACTTTCTACGTCTGAAATATGAAATTAAATTAAATGAAAATCAATCACAAACGTAGACATCAAATGTTTAACGTATACGTTTATGATTTATGTTCAAAAATAATAGTATTTATGTTATATTCAATGCTTTTCTTAAATTAAATATCAATCGTTTTTCTCCTTAAAAATTTTACCCATAGACAGTAAAATATGATGATTTCTCATATTCGAGGAAAGAATGGAAATTTATTTTAATTTTTTTTATATAACAATTTAAATACGCACATTTTATAAACGGCAAAATATAATAAAAGCTTCTCGTATTATTTCCTTGGGAAAGCTGAAGTTCTTCGTTTCACTGCTGTAACAGCGAAATGCAGACAAAATATTGATTGACAAAGATGTCGCACAAAATAAGCATTTATTATATCAGTGATGCAGCATTAAAATATATATACGCGGAGTATATAGAATATATAAGCATATTGAAATTGAAATCGATTTCCATAAAATTCGAAAAGCATACAAAAACAAAAAAAAAAAAGGAAAAAAATAGACAATGACATATGCGTCTACAAACAGGCAGTAAGACAGACAGACAGACAGACAGAAAGAAAGACAACGACGCTAATAATACCTTTGGGTCTGAAGGAATTTTTAAGAATAGGGAATTTAAAAAACAAACAAAAAAAATATTTTGCAACGAAGTACTAATACTCTGCACAATTTAAAAATAATACAAGACTGTTGCAATGGTTAAGAATTTAAAATACTTCTTTAAGTCTGATTGTAAGCTATTAGTTTCGTATACAACATAAATGCAATGCAAAGTCCATGACTAAATTATGACACCTTTCGAAAAGTTTATCGTAATTTTGCTAGCATTGTATGCCTAAATGTTACGCACTGCGTATGAGTGGCATACAATTGACACTTTTGACACACGTGTCGCAATGCAGCAAAAGCAACGCCGGCATTATATGTCAGCAGGATATACAGCAGCAGTAAGGACTTAGACAAAGTAACAAAAAAAAAAAAAGAAATAATAAAAAATTGACATCAATTTTGTTCAAGTTGATGAAAAGTGAAGAAAACCTGTCGCTGAGAAATCAATTTGACTGATGCTGATGAAAAGCATTCGACTGTATTTGAATTATATTTGTGGTGCTTCCTTCTATTATTCAAGTTCAAAAAGTTTTTCATGCATTCTATAAATTAATGCTTTCAAATAAATTACAAATTGGTTTAATTCGTATATGTGACTGTGGCGTCTGTGTGTTAAGGGATCGATCTAGAGCAATTTTGCATATTTTAAGGAGTATAATAGATATTTTTATAAAAAAAACATTTTAAATAACTGTACTAAAATAACAGGTAATTAAAAAAGAAATTTTAATTGATCTGCATATGGCTAAATAGTATCTAAATGTTGAGTTATACTACAACTCAAACTATTTGGGAATAGCTTAAATAATCAAAATTATTTCTGTTTTCTCAGTACACCGGTATATGTACTTCAAACAGAAGAATTTAGAATAAGATTTTGTTATCAATTCAATATATATAGGAGAATATTTTTTTATTTTGATAGTTCCGTAAAAATAGAAAACAGAATTACACGGTTTCTTAGCGGGAAAAATAATTTCTACTTTTAATATTCAAATAAATGTAATTCATTAAGCATGGAATGCAAATGCAACAATCAGAAGGGCAACGAAAAGCTTTATATGCGTTGTATGAGATGCGGCGAGGTTATACACTGCACGCCTTACGATACAACCGCCTTGGTGACACATATAAAGGCGGAACATAAAGACTTATATGACAGTATGGCAAAGAGCGGCGATTTTGTGGTGAATAGTACGAGTGGTACAAAGAAAGTCACGCTGGCTGCAGATGGCAATGTCAAGCTAGATATTAGAGACAGTGGCGGTGCTGTTAATGAGAATGTCAATGGTAAAGTGGCTAATCTGCGCAATCTGGCAGCACAACATGGTATCAGTAGCGATCGTTTGACTGAGATAAGCAAGATGACGGGTATGTCGGAGCGTGAGTTAGCCGTTGAGGCAGAACGTTGTAAGTAATATGTACGCCCATGCACCTATTTTTGACTATATTTAGCTATACATCATAGTTCTACCCGCTGCGGAGAGCGGCAGCTCTAGGCAGAGCATTATACAGCTAAACAGACAAGATTCAAAGGATCTGAATCGTCGCCGTTGCTATCGCGCTTCCATTGAACGTTGGATACCCACAGATGGTTGCATATTCTGTCCAAGATGTGGTTGCAATCGCCCACCTATAATTAAAACACATTCCGAACTCTACGAAACGAATAACTGCTGCGCCTCGTGCATCTTCAGCTGTTGGCCATTTTGCTTCCTACCTTGTCTTATACCGCGTGATAATCGTGAGTATTTACACTGCTGCAATTGCAAAAATTTTCTGGGACTTTACGACCGTGAGAATAATTGTGTGAAACCAAATCGTGCCTATGTCGAACCACGTGGTATGAACTGCAAAAGCAATTAGACGCTATACGCTGGAGTGCCCTAACTGAATCCAAGTAGAATTACGTGTATATTAAGTGCATAGAACGAGTACGATATGTACAAATCATATATTAACTTTTGCATATTTTCTGTATATTTAAATATATAAGCCGGAAAATTTTATAGTGGCATAAGTTTATATATCAGTTTTTTTTTTAATTTGATTATGTTTGGTTTCAGTGAAGAGTATTGAAACTTCTGTTATCTTTGTAGAAAATATATTATTTCGTTTTATTTTGAAAGTAGAGGAATCGACAAGATGAAACACTTCAATTAAGTGAAGATGAGCAACTTTGGGTACCAAAAACTGCAAAGCTTTGCTTTCAATGCTTAGTACGTACACAAATCTGAAAAGCTCGTTGAAAGCTTATATTAACAATTATATAGTATAAAGCTTCAATGAAATTTTTGCGTTTTCCGAGCATCTCAATTCTGGGCAGTATTTTTGACAATTTGACCGCCTTCTCCGCCTTTCTTACATTCTCTGACCCCAATGATATACTGGGCACAATCACTCGTCTTAGTTTTCAGTGTCATATCATCGCGAGCTGCCTTCTTACGCGCCGAATTTGAAATACAACGCTCCATGCAACCAATGGGCACACACCGTCCAATATAACAGCCACAATGAGGACAATAGTGATTAATATCACTGCGCCCCGACCAGTTTTTACTGCAATGCATTATCATAAACAATGGATTTTACAAAAACTTCTTAAATACTAAATAGACTGACCAACAGTTAATCCAATTTACAAAACGTTGTACACAAGTGACTGCCTCGAGACGCACCATGCTCAGCGCATCCGTTTCGCATGCAGGACACTGAATTTCGGTTGGCTGCTGCTGTAGAAATCCAACATGTTGTAAGTCAATAGTCCGCAGTATTGGCTTAGTTCTGAGAATTACTTCCTCGCAGTTGTCTTCGTCGATTTCCATTATTAAATATTTTGGGTTTTCCGCACGTTTTCAAACCACGATCTACGTACGTCTACTGAAAATCGTTGCCGCAAATTTCTCCAGCTCTGCTCAGTTAGACATGCTTAATTGCTTTATTTTCATGCATTATTTGCGCTCTTTAGTTAATTTTACTCTTCAATTGCTCCCTTAACTATTTAGTTTAATTGTTTCTTTGTTAGATTTTCACATCAAAATTCAATTAATTCGTCACAGTTTTGCCTTAGTTTTGTGGCTTCTATAGACATCACGCTGACCTCACCCACTTTTGCGCTATTGAATTGAAATTAAACTTTTAACATTCTAAATTATTTATATGCAGTTGAGTGCGTAACTTTAGAAATTAACATAGAACTGTCTTTTTCATGTAGGGCATATTTGTGCATGTTGGGCACTGATTTGATTTTGGCTCATAACTTTCTATAGACGAGGAATGAGTTCATATACCGCTGGCATACCCAGCGTAACATATGGTCATACTACGAAACATTTCAGTATTTGGTATTGCCGATATTTTATTTTATTTCCCTAAATCCAATGGAAATCAAGTAAATAGAGCAAAAATTATCTTTTAAGTTGTTGCAAGCACTCTATTAAATTATAATTATTAACGATGAAAAGTCTTTTTTATGACCCACTACTATTACTACTAAACTTCTGTACACTTCACTTGTTCGCCCGATCTTAGAATTAGCATCTAGTGTTTTGAACCCGCATTATATAACTCACCAAGATCATATTGACTCTGTTCAAAAATATTTTATGCTATTCGCTCTCAGAAACCTCAACTTAATGCCCAACACCCTTAAAACCCTTAAATCAATCAACTTAATATTTATTTTCTTTCTGTGTAGAGTATACAAACCAAATATGAAGATAATCGGTTGCTTTACTCTGAGCAGCACATTTGCCCCCACATGAAGATGCGAGCCCCACATTAAAGACTATTTTCCCTATAGAAGAATTAGGTTGCTGTTGTATTGTGGATCAAGTATTTTTATGTAAAATTTTTTATTGAAACAGATGTTCTCAGATGCTACAGATATACCTTACATATACCTATTCCACCCATGGATTTGTAAGAGACCTATCGATGTGGTATATTTATTTTAATTATATGGACTGCAATTTTGATTTGTCGAATGCAAAAAGCATGAAGTCTCTATCTATGACCGTTTCCGAGATCCTTTCGTTCATGCAGACGGACATGACTATATCGACTTTATCACTCTATAGTAGCTGCTACCGAATCGTTGCTGTTATACATTTAAATTTCTTCTTTTTAGGCCCTGTACCGAAGGTATAAGAGCCTATTGGTTCTGTGTAAATGTATGTAACAAAGTTACCCCCATTATGGTCAAGAGTGATAGAGGAGTCGATATAGCCACGTCCGTCTGCCCGTCTATATGAACGAAAGGATCTCGGAAACGGTCATAGAGATAGAGACTTTATGCTTTCTGCATTCGACTAGGACTTATCCGGAATTTTACAAGTTTATTTTAAAATGTTGCCCCTCCCCCTCTTCCCCATAAAATCACCCCCAAGGATAAAAATTTCCAGTATAGAGATAACGTCCCTCTTAACCAAAATCCAACAAGTTCATCAAAGTCGCATAATAAATGACGATTTTATAAGCAATTGAATTTGAACGACCTACGATACTTCCGTCCTCCCTTGAGAGGAGAAAAATACTTTTCGTCAGTATTATATTTCTTATTAATTTCCTCCCTTTTTTTGTTTTGGACTGCTTGGTCATAAGCTAGGGAAACATTTTTGTTTGTCCGGCGAACTGTACTAGTACAGGGCCTCTTACAGTCGGTTACGCCCGATTGTGATTTTCTTACTTGTTATATTATATATTAATTGTAAATTTCTCAAAAGTTTTTATATTATTTATTTGCTTCATTTCAATATTCGTTAAGACTTGCAAACTTTTAGAAAAATGCCAAGAATATACGAAAACAAAAGATTTCTCAGTAATACAAATCACGCATATATTCCAAATTGTTTATAAATAAATGGCTACAAGATGAAATGAAAATTGAAATATTTGAATGAAATAAATACTTATAAACGCAATTAAAAATTCTAAAGCTGCGGCCGTCGATAAGTGCCCAAATATTCGCCACATGTGGAGCAATAGTGACGCTTGGCACAGCAACGGAATATGGAGCGCACGAGACGCGTTTTTCCGGACGTCTTGCAATAAGGACAGATGATGTCATGTGCCTTGGGGCCGACAGCAAAGTAAACAGGTGGGGGTGGTGGTAGTGAGGTTATCGGAGGGGGAGATGCTGCTGCTTCCAGAGCCATGACGATCTACAAAGTGTTCAATTGTAATCGATTTGAAATATGAAACAGCGCTACGTGCAATTATGGAAATATGCAAAGAAAAATAAATCCACAAAAATATATTCAAAAGATGCATAGAAAAATTTTAAAATTAAGTAAATACCAGAAGTCCACTGCGATCTTTGTGTTTGAGCGAGTGAAACAAGACTGAGGCAAATAAAAAAATGAGTGCTGAACGAACAAGTTTCAAATTTCGAAACGAAGAGTAAATGTATTTCACTTGAAGAGCAAAATCTTTAGCCATTTTGGCTGTGATGGAAGAGCAGTGTTTTAGTCATATACAAGTATATGTAGACAGTATTTTGTAAGCTTGTATAATTTTTTTTTTTATTAAAAATAAAATAAATATAAATTTTGAAATAAATATAAAAATATTTTACTAGTATATGTTAGTATACTATTTTCTATTTTTCGGCTTCAGCGGTGCATATTTCATTGAACGTCCAAAGTAGCAGCCGCAATTTTTGCAGTAATGACTGCGATCGGTTTGCTTACAGGGTATATAATAATTGAAACAACAGCAGCAACAACAAGTCCTATAAATGAATTGGAGTAATTAAATTAATCAATTAACACTGTAACAAAATTAGTTTTATACGCACACAAAGAGACAACCAAAAATGCGATTTATCTCCGTCGCCCACCACTTGAGATCATTTTGTACCACTGAAATATCACGTATACCACATGCGGGGCACTTGAGCACTGTGGGTTCGCGCGGCAAATTCAGAAAGGTACCAATTAGTGGTGTTGCAAAATTATTATAGATCAATTGATGCTTTTCACGTTGTAAAGCTTTTTCAGCAGCCTTTTCAGCCTTGCGCTGCTCCTTGTCACTGAGTTCCACTGCTGTGGATGTAATGGCTAAGACTGGTGCGTTTTTTGTTGTTTCGGACATTTTGAAATGGTTGAATGTGAGTTCTGTATTTGTTGCATAGAACTTGTATACTGAAAAGTAATTTTGAATTGAACACCGCTAGAAGTGAACGCTGTTGAGTTACCTACACACATATACAAAATTAGGCAAAAGTGAAGACGATATAATATTTCGGTTGAAACGAATAGTAGCTACGCTACGTAATTTGTATTTTTCAGCTAAAGTTGAATTAAAGATTGAGCAATCATATAAAAAATAATTGATTTTTGCTAATTTCAAAAAACCAAATTAAATCATCTGTTCGCAAACTGTCAGGCTGTTGAAAGGAAGCTAACTTTATTAAAATAGTTTATTACCACAGAATATTATGAAGGCTTCTAAAGAACGCTCACTTCTCATACTTTTACTATATAGCGTGCCCCATTACATTCTGGGATAGCTCACCCATCTTATTTTTTTTTTTTGGTTCTTTTTACGGACTTGGAATACTTAAGAAGGAAACTGCCGAATGTTACAAATGTTCGATGAAAATGTCTACGCTAAAATAATAAATTTATAACATATATATATAAAGAGAAAGAGAGATCCAATATGTATAGAGCGCAGTAGACTGACTGTGAAGAGAGTAAGAAGTGTAGCTCTTAACCTGATGTACAACTGGAGAATCGCGGGCGCACAATATGCTTTCTCTTTGTAATCGAAAAACTTATATTTTTCCGCATAGTTCTAAATCTATCTACGCACTTGATTAAATTTACTTTTATTTATTTGAAATTTTGAGCATAATTGCATTTAATTTGCTTTTCAATTTTGTTTATATTAAATCAAAAAAAAAGAAAAATGTATAAACAATTTTAAATACTTTTTTATAATACAAATATTTTAGATGTTCTTTAATACATAAATGGTTGTTCATTTGGTTTGATTTGGTATTTCATCAAATATTAAAAACTACTTTGTCTTGCGTTGCACGCCCAGCTTACCACCACAGCTACTGCAATAGATGCCTTTTGTAGTCCACTCACGGTTGCAACCACACCAAGTGCATACACAACACAGCCAGAATATTGGAAAAAAGCTGACGAAATACAGAACTAGAAGAAAGTCTAAAAATCCGTAGTCGTATATAATACTCACCAGGACAATATGCTCAAACAGCAGCTGGCATCCTTAACTGCTGCAGCGCGCATAACCGCTGCATTACTCTTCTGCTCACACAATGGGCAGAAGGCCCCACAGCATAGTAACGCAGGCGATGTGGCTTCTGATCCAAACCCGCAAAAATTGAATTGGAATGTGGTTTAATAGATTCCAATTGGGTTAGCATTGTTGCACTAATCTGCTCGTCGATGAAGGGTACCAATGCCGCCTGATTGCCCTCGACCACCACATTGGCAATAATATTTCGTGCACGCTCCTCTGCGGTGCGCGCGGGTATTAATTTGATTTGTAGTGTTTGCTGTTCCATTGATTTGTTGTGGTTAACTTAGCAGCTGGTGGCATACTGGAGTGTTGTGCGCTTTGTGGCAATTAAAAGTGTGCCACACTACACTGGAGCAGGGCGTAGTAACTTAAGAGCGTAAAATTTAAGAGCGTCCAGTGTTTGCAAGTGTATAAAATCTCTTTTAATCGTTTGCGAAATTATAAAATACAAAATGTTCTACAAAAATATTTGGTTAGCCTTTTAATACCCTCAAAAACAATGAAATATTAGAGTATTATTAGTTCAACGAAAGACTTGTACATCGCACAGCGAAATAGGATGCATCGATTTGAACAAAAGAATCAAACAAATAAGTGAAACTGACACATTAATTTTTTTACCATGCTTGGCATAGTTGGCCTAGCTCAGAGGCATACAGCATAAAAACCAATTGTCCAGCTAGAATTCCAAGTATGGGCAACATCTTTCTACACATATATAGCATATAGCATATATCTATATAAATTATTAAAATTCTTTAATTTTTTATTTCTAAACAAAATTTAATTTTTGTGAAGCGCTTAACAGTTGCAGTGCAACCGAAATCATTTTTTTATATATTTTTATTATTTAACTATGATGTCATCTTTGCGCTGTTCAGGAGGCACTTTTCATAAAAATGTTAAAATTTTAAATATTTTTGAAAAGATTTTCGTTTTTTTTTTATTATGCGTTTATATTGGCTCATTTTCGTAACAGCAATATTTACAGACTATTTTTCTTTCATGGAAATACTTTGTTTATATGTATGACACTCTATTCGTTGTGCACAATAAATTTTTCAATTATTTATTTTAGATGCTACGCCTTTGCCAGCGCTGCACGTTGTTTTTTCAGCTTCTTCTCATCCAGTTCTTCTTTCTCCACCTTGCGGAATTTCAGCCAGCGATTGTTATCCTCCACTTCGCTGCGCTGCAAACGGAAAAGCGCGCGTTTATACCAGCTGAGCGAGATATAGCGTCCAATATAACAGCCACATTTGCTGCAATAGTGATTGATATCATGCCGTCCCTCCCAACGTATGGGATTGCTGTGAAATATGTACATACAATAAGATAAAATATCTCAACAATTGGACATACAGTCCCTATATATAATAAACTTACCAGCAGAGTAAAAAGTTTATACTACAAACAAAACTCTGCAGCAGCGTCACCGCTTCGCGTTCTACACGACTGACATTCAATTGATTACAGGCGGGACAGATGAATTCAATGGGTTGCTGCAACAGGTGCCCCACGTTCTTTGGCACTGCCGAGAATATTTCACCGGCATCGCTGACAACACTGCCATCGAGACTTTCCGTGCTTTCCATTTCAAATTAATGAAAATTATGAAAATCTTTTCTAACTAGCTCATAGGCTGCTGCTTGACAATGTCAGCGTTGAGAGCGGCCAGCACAAACTGAACGCTCAGAATGTTATTATAGCACAGACGCACGTCGTTGGAATTGAAGTACCTACATATATATACATACATATATATATATATATATATATATATATAAAATAAAAATAAACAAGAATGAACGCTGCAGTCAATTGTTCGACTTCGAGATACTCTGTAAATTATTCAACTCTCATTAGTTATGGTTCAATTTAGAAGGAATTTGTTTAGGCATCTTGTACTTTCTTGTAAATTTTGTTAGTTCCGGCTTTGTTTGGGTTTACTTCTAGTGCTAAGAAATTCGCTCAACTTAAGAAGATCTTTGAGTGCTGATTTGCAGACAGTCTGCGTACCGCTGATTGCTATAGTAACAACATCGGCAGCCTTTTATATATGTCTAAGCATCTTATCAATTGCCAAGACCTATAAAATTGAATATAGAACATCCAGCACCGGATCTACGATTTTTTCGAACCGGAGCCAAAACTTGATCAGTGTTCGATATTTTTAATTATTTTCTAAAGGACCGGGGCAAGTGCTTTGGTTGCCCCCCTTAGATCCGGAACTGAGAACACCTCTTTTTGCATAGCTTCTTTTGATATATGTATCTGCAAAACGATTATTTTTCCTGATTCTGCCTGCTAGGGCTCTCCAGTTCCAAAATCTCTCAAAGCTTCCGAACAGAGAATAGAAGAGTCTGAATAATAAAACTTGGTACCAACTCTTAAAGTTTTCATGTTCTAATTGTACATCGATCCTTATGACCCGATTGACGCCTTGTATGAAACAATGTTTTTGCATTATATACAAGCTTTCTTTTAAACTAATAACATTCTTATATGCAATAAGTGAAGGGTACAAAAAATATTTCACGCTAATGAAATAAAATGTATCTTATATGTAGCAAATAAGTTGTATTGTATCTTTCGATTTATTTTTAGCACTTTAATTTATACAAAATAATTATTGTTTTATGTATAACAAGTTCACAGTTTTTATTATTTTTTTGTATTTTTGGTTACTTATTGTTCATGTTGGACGCCAATAAAAACCCAAATGTCCGCCACAACTGCTGCAGAAGATGCGTTTACTTTTTAAACGACTCTGCAGACACATATAGACGCAGGTCAGTGAGAATATAGGAAAGCAGCTGTGTGTATAATTATTTTTAATGGCATGAAATCATTTTAGATACATTCAATATTTTACGTACCATGATAGAGCCGACAGCAGACAGCTCAGTTGACCGAGTACGCCGCTCATCTGCACTGTCTCTGGACGCGTATTTTGTCTACAGAGCGGACAGATGACACGATATGTGCTCGGTCCAACGCTATAGAAGCGTATATAAGGCTTACTGTCCTCCAATGTTGTTATAGTACTCGTCTCATCCACATCAAAGTCGCCATCCATATAGGGTAGTTCCTGTGCGCCTTTGCCCAATGAAATATTACCTATGAAGTTTCGGTGTAGCACCTCTTCGGGCGTTGTGGGCGCATTTAAATTTATTTCGATCATCTGCGAATTGTGCGGCATTTTATTGTGTTTTTTTAAAAAATCGATGCCAACAAACAAACAAAAAAAAAAAACAAGTTTCTCGTATGCGACAAGCAGCGAATTTGGTTCAATCGCACGCTTTTGCTGACTAAATAGTCGAAGCGTTGGTAGTGGAAATATTTCGAATGACATTGCGATGTGCTCTGAGAAGAGCTGCGAAGATTATTTATATATTATATGCATTTAAAAAATATGTACAAAACAAAAAAGAAATTGTTTGGAGAGCAGGAATTTAACAAAGAGAAATGAGTTTAAGAGAATTTAGTATTTATTCCATCAATTTAAATGAGTAAACTATATACCTGTAGGTGCAACAAGTCGTGGCAGTTCTCAAAATCTTCATGAACAGCAAAAGTTGATTAGTTGCGGTTCATACTTTTTCTTAAGATTTGTCATTCTGGAATTAAAAAAGAACATCTTCAGTTGTAGTGCACTTAAGTTTATAGAAGCAACACCCACCAGAGAGAAGCTTTATGTTTCCATGACGATGTCTTCAGCATAATTCTCTATAATGCGCTGTAACCCAGACGTATTTTAGCACATGACGGTGTGAGTGACATAGGGTATATAGCGTCTATTGAAATAGAAATGGTTATCAATATTTTCTTATATGACTGGAGCCCTAACAGCGTGATGGATGGAGATGTTATTACATAGTAGAGAATATTTATATATAGATGTATCTACATACAAATATCTATTTTTTTTTTTTTTATATTTTTAAGTGGGAATGGTTTGATTGGTTTTCAATTTATATGATATGTTATACTCTTCTTCACAGTATCAGTCAGATAGAGCATTATATTTTAATATCAGTGACACACAATTTTAATATCGATGTCTTAGTCTGCATAAATAATTCACAGTTACGACTGCTTCATTTTTATTTGTTTCAAAGAGAGTACAGAAGATTTCATACCATTGACATAAACATGTTTTCTACTATAAATCAAATTTTAGTTTATTTCGAGGTCAATGCCAAAAATGTTATTGTTGAGCACTTGACATTGCTTCAATTCAAACATCAATTTTCTGTGTATACCGAATCAAAAAAAAAAAAAAAAAAAGAGAAAAAAATATTGCCAATGACTTTTCGAAAATTGAAATACGCATCAACTATTTTATTCACTAAATTACAATTAAAATATAAAAATAAACGCAACTAATAACACAATTATTGATACTTCCACGCACCTAAATAGAAGCCACATTGGCTGCAGATAACTTTGCAAGTTTCAGGACGTCTCATGCAACATGGATAAAGCGGAAACATAGCAAAACAACTGAAATAATGTGTTCTGTCATATATAATACTTATATAAGTAAACTATTTGAGTTAATTTACCAATATTTGAAGAATCTTTCCAGACGTACACCTTCCTCGTGCAAACGTTGTTTGCATTCGGGACAATACATTTGACGTAGACAGCTGATGCTTGCAGGCGCTGGAGCACTCAACTTGACCTTCTCAGCTAGCTGTCCCGTGGAATGCGACTTACTGCAAAAATATACATCTTTGGCATCGTCCTGAGTAGTTGCACCGCTGTAGCCATATGGAAAGCCGGCAAAGTGTTCGGATGTTTTAAGCTTTTCGAAATAATTTGTTGTATCCGGCTGCGTTGCAGTTAAATTAATTTCGACCAATTCTTTCTCATTGTACACTTTCATGATCCTTTTCTTTGGAAATTTTTTTTTTTTCTAAAATTTTCTTCTTTTTTTTTTATATGCTGTCAATAGCTTGAGCGTAGATCACTAAATGAATGCTCAAACGCGTTGCGTACACAATATGAAATATTTAAGCTGCAAAATTTCGAAGACAATCTCAATATTTAATAATTGTGTATGTATAAACAGCTGTCAGTTGTGTTTAGTTTCAATTTTTGTTAGCTTTTATTGACAAGAGAATCGAAGTGGATGTTTGGCTTCGAAATATGTGTTTTGAAAAGTGTTATTATTCAATAAAAGACACAGAAAAAGTAAGCAATTCGAAGTAAGCTGCAAGCATTGTATTAAATTTTTAAAGAAGGAAAGCTAATTTAATATTAAATTGCGTTATGTGCTTAAAGCATTCGTTAGCTACATACTGCACTTCAATAGCAACATATGCCATAGAAAGTCAGAAGAAATGAATTTTGCAATTTGCCGGCGTCTAGCTTCGTCTAGCTACGAAAAGATAATGGTTTGAGGCAACTTACGCAATAATAGTTACTAAAATAATTTTGGAGGCTTATATCCCAAAGTGCTACGGATAAATTAAATACTTAGACATCGTTTTTATGCACAACAAAACAACTAGCAATTTAGTAGTTTTTTGTTTAATAATCTCTTCAATCTTTACAAGCCCAAAGCCTTTCTATATTTGCCATTCACCTTTACAATAATTGTAGCTCTTGCTGTACCACTCTAACTTTCACAGCTGCAGTAATTTTCAATGAAGTAACCCATTCACTTCAACTCTTCCATTTACTTCTCATTATCAGATACGACTTCAACGCAAAGGATCATCAGCAACTATAAAGAATGGAGTATCTGTTTCGCATTCTGTTAGTGATATACTCGGCGGTATAAGTGTATTTAATAAGTTTGCATTACTCAAATCCTTTTTTTTAGCTTTTTACAATTTTAATAAAATTGTAAGTGCAACCGCGTTACTCACTTGCAATGATATCTCAGCAGAATATGTATGACAAACACTGCTGACATCACTGCCACAAATGTTACAAGTTTCAATATCATCTAATATGCGATAACGTCTGAACACCATGCTAGCTATCTGACATATAATATTCCACACATATAATCCAACTAAGTTGATAAGCTACTTCAGACGAACGGACATATAAACAGATATAGGCAGAAGATCTAGCCAAGCTGCAGTAATGTCTTATAGATGATACTATTGTCAAATTGTAATTCTATTCAGAATTTGTTTGACGAATTTATTTAAAAATAAATAAATAAGACCTAAAAAAAACAATATATAAATATTTTTATATGTTCCAAAACCGGAAAATAGTTCATATAACAAGTAATAAGTAATATTTATTTAAGATTATTGGTTTAACTGTTTTTTGACCTCAATTTGGTTTTGAACTTTTAAGCAAAGTTTTAACAAGCGAGAGTACGCAACGAAATATGCTTTGAGCTTAATTTAACGACAATATGAAAGCTTTTACTAGGGTGACCAACTTTTTAATAAAAAAAAAAATATTACACTTTCAAAGCTGCTGTCAAAAAAAAAAAAAGAAATAATGTTACTAAATTTTTAAAAATTCGAAATTTTAGCATATTTAATTTCTTTATCTATTTCTACATGCCAAGACAGACCATAGAGCCGGAGTCATTTATACTGGGACCAACGCCACAAACCGTTATATGTCCAATTTGTCAACAACGTGTCACGACTGTTATTATGAAAAGTTACAAATGGCAGGCACATGCCTGTGCCTTGACGCTGTGCTTGTGTGGGTGAGTATGAAATTTTACAAAAGCATAATGTAGACCAGTGTTCGGCACACGCCTTGCAACGCGCAACGGTATTTTCTTTGCTGCACACGTACAGTATATACTTTTGTGTGGTTCCGCTTCTACGATATTTTTCTGTTAAGTCGCTGTCGTGGTGTAATGGCGCTGTAGAGGTGAAGCAAAATGAATCAGTTACTGTTCAGCCGTTGTTAATGCTGTTATTATGCTGTTAATTCGCACACTAACGCAATGCAAAAATATGATCTAAGCCCATCTTCACAAGTATTATTATTTATAAGTGTGACATGGTCTATGAAAAGGGGGCTAACTTAAATCAGCGGTTAAAGATAAACATGCATATGGGAAAAAGCATTGCGAATACTAAGTACATCATTTCGAATCGACAGAAAAGTCAACACCTAAGCACACTCTTTTCATAGACCAGTTCACTAGTATCTTTAGTTTGACAGCCATATTAAAAATTACTAAAAATTGTGCCATCAAATATGAGTCATGAAGCAAAATATGAAGCTGATAAGCTGCGTATTAATCACAGTCAACTTAAAAAACTGTAGACAATAAATTGTTCCAAGTAATTTTATATACATACATCATATATAAAAAAAAAACAGAACCAATTCTACATCACATCTTATCTTTTCTATTATATTGCATTCGTATATAAAATATTTATCTCGAGCACCGCATGTACTTTAACTATGATACAAATCATGTCTTAATAATCCAAAAAAGTCCCCTATTGGACAAATTGCTTTACTTGTTTTTTTTCGATGCCATTCCAATGTACGAGTATATACGATAAAAATACAAACAATAATAATTGTCAGCGATAAGAACGCAAAACTCACCACGTTCGTTCAGATACATTGGCTGCAATCGAAGCAAAGGTAAGTAAAACATTTGTAGGCTGGCAAATCGGAAAACAGTGATCGTTCAACAACCGACGCGTACAGTTGTGCATGCGAAAAAACCAAAAAAAAAAATCGAATTAATTATTAAAAAATTAAACAGTATTCAGTGTACTTCAACGAAAAGTAATGGAAAAATCACAGCCACCACCATACTCCGAGCCTGGTTTCGTTCCAGCGCAAACCTATCAGCCACAGCCACAGCCACAGCCCACATTATATCCACCAATGCCGCAACCACCACCACAGCAATCGACAGTGGTCATACAGACAACGACCACTTCAAATCTGGTGCCCATTGGCAACGGACCCTCACGCATACGTTGCCCTTCGTGCCATGCCGATATCTTGACAACTGTTAAACATCAGCCCTCATCACGTACACACTGCTGGGCTATAGTGCTGTGCTTATTCATGTAGGTTGATTATGTGAAATTAATATTTTATTTTAAGTTCAGAGTAGTAATGAGGGACATTACATCAAATTTATAGTCGAAATTCAGTTATAGCAAATTTCAGTTGTATATAAACTTATTATATATAGAAATCAATGCATTCGTTCAAATAACGAAATGTATATATTTTTTTAGTATTCTTTATAAAATTTAAACAATTAATTTTACAGTATTTAATTATTGCCAATATTTTTTTTTTTTTTCAACGAAATTTTATACAGTGTAGCGTAAAGTTTTCATACAAAGTGCAATGAAAATCATGCATATTTGATAAAATTCAACACACTTCACTAATAAAGTGCTACAAAGGTGTATATACAACATATATGTATACCAATATACATATATAATCAAGTATATTCAGAGCAGTACTTGTTGCCTATTCTTATCAGCTGCTGTCATTGAAAAGGCTAAAATAAACACTTCAAATTGTTATCTCAAGTTATCAAATTTGATATGAGTTGTCTAAACTATATAACTGGCTTTCGTTTAAGTAATACAAAACGAAAAAACAGTTTTTCATCAACAACTAGAAAAAGTAAATTATTTATTATTTTATGACAAATGCGATTATGAGTAAAGCTAATAATTATGTAGTATGTATAATATTCATGGAAAGTATTTCCAACGGAAGTGTAGAAACATGTTAAGTAAATAAATGAAATATTTGCCATGTATTGTACAAACAATAGTGATGTGAAAAACTGTTATATTTTGTTAACAGTGAAAACTGCTATTTACTTTTATCTTAAAGATACTTGATGCCTACTATTTACTAGCAGTATAAGTAGCAGTGAAATGATTTATATTAGCCAGAACTGAATAGTCATTACAAACACAAAGTCAATGTAATAATTCACTGGAATTCAAAGTTGCTCTAGAATTGGTTGTGACAAGTGCAAATATATTTTCCATTCATTGATGTGGCGGATGATTCACTTCTATATTAAACAACAGCGCGGTTTTTGAGCTTTAGCTTCAAGTATATCTCCCTGCCTAAATGTGAATAATATTATATTAATTTACCTTATTTGTTTGTTTGTTTTGCTTTTTTTTATAAAAGCAGCGGAAGCTTTTGTATGCAATTATTAAATATTTGCTTCATTCATTAATCCGAACGATAAGTCAAACATTTTTTTTTTTTTTTTCTTATATATATATAATTAATTTATTATCTTGTTTTCACTTTCAGTTGCTGGCCTTGCGTTTGCTTGCCCTATTGCATGGATTCATGCCAGAATGCCAATCATTACTGTCCCAACTGCAATTCGTACATTGGAACCTTTGAAAATTAATTTAAAAAAAAAAAAAAAAATAAATAATATTGTTCTAAGCCATGTTTTGCATTTAAATTAGAAACAAAATGAGTTACTAAATATTTATATATTCTTGGAAAACTTAATGAAAACTAATCAGTAAAAAGCTTCAATTTTGTTGTATGCCGAACTAATAAATGTTGCTGTGAATTTATTAATTTATAAGGACACAAAAAAAAAATAATAATAAAACCATAAATTGATAGCAGATAAAAACCAGTGAAATAGTTTAGTCTACGTGAATTTGTTTCCAGGAAATAGATATCTGTGTATTTATTTGATGAGTATTGCTTTAATCAACGTTTGATTTGTCGAGTTCGAAAAAATGGCGTTTCGTGCAATAATTTCACAATATTCTTAGCAGAGACAACTATTTTTGTAAAACCATTTTAGGTAAAATTTATAAAAGATTAATCGGTTAATTGGCACATATTAAAGCTAATAAATATTATTACATACCAACCCGCATATGTATAGATGCTATAAATTAGTTTTTAGTGCTTGAATGGTTTTGTAAATTGAAGTAAAATATAAGAGAGAACACTGTAGTCGTAAACTAAGCTACAACAAAAGGTTTTTCTTACAAAACAGCAGGAAAGGTGACAAATTTTGTATGAAAGCTACCCTTTTTAGCAGTACGACTTGCACAAAAATGCAACATTTTATTTGATTTAATTATAAAACCACCAAATTTAGTCATTTTTGCTAGAATAAAAAGAAAGAAATTGTTTTCTTTATACAAAAACTCAGATATGAGAGACAAGTTTTATATGTACATACATACTACCTTATAGAGAGGAATTAACACAATTATTAAGCACTAATCTGCAAAGGGAATAGCAGAATATTAAATTTTTAGTTTTGAAGGCTACATCTTTTTTAACACGCTTATATTAGCTTCACCTGTATGTCTGCTTGTAACCGACTTCTTTGAACTTGATTTTGACCCACTTTGAACGGTCATATTTAATTTAAACTTTGTATACTTATCTAGGACTGATGACAATAAAAAAATTTCACAATTTCGACCTAATAGCCTGAGCAGGCTCATTAGGATAAAATGAAAAAAATTATGATTTAAAGCAGTGATGACCACAAGTACCTTACGAGCTGGTAACTTTATTTCATTGATTCATTTCAGAAGTGCAGTACAACAACAATTGTTTGTTGATTTTCTATTGCATTTTTTTGATTGGCTGTAAATTTTTTTTTCTGAAAGTTTGTGCATACTGGCTGGCATACGATTTACCAGCCATATACCAGCGAGTATTACAATATCAAAGCCATAGGCGATGAGCGTCACTGCTGCTTTAAAGTGACTTTCACTGTATGTCTAAAAGTATGCAATACTTTTGCAAAATCAGCGCGGTAAGGCAATACAACATACGGCATGTTATGCTTTTCAGAAATCACAAAACGGTGGGAAGAAGTGCTTTTAAATATGTTTTTAGACTAAAAAGAAAAAAAGAAAATTATAGTTTAAAATAAATATAGTTTAAGAAAACTAAAAAACACGATTTCATGATCAATCAAACTAAAAAACGAAAAATAATTTTTAATATAGGCAGAAAATATAATAAATGAACGAAAAAGATTAGTATTATTGTAAAAAAAGCATGTGGGGTGATAGTGTGGATTCCTTAACTGTAGCAATTGAATATTACACAAATGTATGCCCAAGTCTTTCTTCATCAAATTTTTCAATCTTGTCAAATTAGAGAAATTAACAACGACAGTTTGACTGGACGCTTCATTAGGAAACTTTCGAACAAAGCGGCGATATATATCGAAACTTTTACACAATGTAAAAAATTAAATATTTTTCAAAACTGTGATAACAAAAATCAGCTAAATATACAACTAAGCTATCACCCTGTAAACCAATTATTCTCATGCCTCATCAAAAAAAAATTTTAAATATTTAAATTTAGATGCAAATAGTCAATTAGCAAGCAAATCCATGAATACAAAACAATCTAACAGCACGAATTCTCCATCTTAACTTAAAGTAATGATCCAAACAGACTCTATTAACTACTTGATAGCCAGTTTTTCTTGATATATAATGATGAGGTTTTCCAATTTGTATTCATTCAAAGTTACAAGAAATATTGCACTAGAAATATTGTTCTATTGAAATTTATTGATGTATTAAAAAAAAGCGCAAAATGAAAGAACAAATACTCGTTTTTTAGGCCCTGTACCGAAGGTACAAGAGCCTATTGGGTTTGTGCAAATGTATGTAACAGGTAGAAATAATGGTCGGAGACCCCCCAAAGTTACCACCATTATGGTCAGGAATGAAAGAGGAGTCGATATAGCCATGTCCGTCTGTCCGTCCGTCCGTCTGTCCGTCTGTCCGTCTGTATGAACGAAAGGATCTCGGAAACGGTAATAGATAGAGACTTCGTGTTTTTTGCATTCGACTAGGATTGCTCCGGAATTTCACAAGTTTATTTTGAAATTTTGCCATTCCCCATAAAATCACCCCTTAGGGTGAAAATTTCTTCGGCACAAGAAATCTCTACCAATATAGAGATAACGTCTCTCTAAGCAAAAATCCAAAAAGTTCATCAAAATCGGATAATAAATGGCGATTTTATAAGCAATTGAATTTGAACAACCCCCCTTTTCTTTTCATTCATATTCGCGCAGTGAGAAGTGGTCATGTGTTTGGTCATAAGCTCGGGAAACATTTAATATGTTTGTTAGGCGACCTGAACTGGTACAGGGCCTCTTACAGTCGGTTACGCCCGACTGTATTTCCTTACTTGTTTTTAAATATTAAAATACTTGCTTTTTAATTTGCAACAATGTATAAGCAATTATTATGCGCACATCACTGATAACGTTGGCAACATTGTTGCAGCAACAGTGGTTGCTGTTTTCAGTAGCATTAGCAGTCTAGCTTCAGCGACAACATTAACCAACAACATTAATATATTTCTTGACACCGAACGCGTTTTCAAATTCAAATCAAATCCGTCTTTTGAACAAGCAACAGCAAAAGTTCTTTGTGTATAACAAATTCTAAGTTTTGACTATTTGTCACAAATATTTATTTATTTGTTATATTAAAATAAGAAGAGGTAAGTTTTAGTTAAAGCAAAAAAAAAAAAAAAAAGGGGATAAATAAACCAATAAATTTGTTAAAATGTATTAAAATTAAAAAAAAGGTAAAAAGTTAATCTGTGCATATATATTTATGTATATGGTATAATTACACTGTGTCACAAAATTACACGTTCGAAATTACTTTTGATAATAACGAGGGGATTACTTGGCTATGTTTAAAATTTGCAATATACACTCAAATATTTTTTTAGAGCTAAACAATGGCTATGAAATCGGACTCACAGTTGCGTTGCTACAAATTTTCAAGTGTAGAATGTTTTTAAACTCTAAAAAATATTTTGAGCGTATATTGAATATTTTATACATAGCTACATGATCTACGTGACAAGGTCTCAGGCTCTACTAGGTCTAATCAAAAGTAACATTTGTAGTAGGTAGGTTTTTTTCGCAAACAAAAAAGAGACTTTTAATTACCGGTTCGGTACCTCAATAACAAAGCATTGGGACAGCTGGACCATCAGCGTCAGCTTAATTCAAAAATTAATTAATTCAAAATTTTACAATGGCTCGTATTGAATGTATGTACCAACGCTTCTCTTTGGTGTACTTAATCCTATTTTATGAGTTTTTGTATAAAAAACAATAGGAAACACCAAATTTGTTCTAATGAAATATTACTTATAGGTTCAGAGCAAACCACTAGTTGTGTTAGTCCCATACAAATCAGTCATTCCATTCTGGGTTTTTGTATGATGAACATTTTATTGTTATTGCCTATTCAGCAAGAAACGCCAAATGGTTTATATTTTATGGTAGTTCTTTTCAGGGTTTTTGTATGAAAAATTTGTTGATTTTGTTATAAGTTTAACAAGTTCATTGAATCTTAAATTAGATTCAATAAAATGTTTGTTTGTTAGTATTTTATCCTACATAAAAATTTAGATTCAATTAAGTAAAGAGTATCTCGATGTCGACCACATTTATTGGTATTACAGCTATTTAGGCAAAACTAAGCTCATACTAGATTTCGTCCTCTAGCTACAGCCATGCTTTATTGAAAAAAATTTTAAATGTAATAAAAAAAAAATATATATAGCTAATATGTGTGATAAAAAAAATATTTAAAAGAAGAAACGGATAAATTTCTTTCAGATTAAAGAAATGAACCAAAAAGTGTTATAAAATAGACGAATTTTTATTGCTTAATGCGATGATATCATTTTTTTAATTTCTTGGAATTTAAACAGTGATCCAATTAATAAAAATTAAAAATATACACTTAAGAGCACACAATCGAAAATTAAAGTTCAAACATCTGCCAACAAAAAAAAAAAAAAATAAAAATTTAATGTACAGTGTTTGACGCACTACTGTTTAATTGAGTTGTGATCAAAAAATAAATATAAAAATATTTTAAAAGCTTATTAAACAACTAAAACGCCTGCAGTTGTTAGTTCACGACTTTGAAATACCCTGCTACATTTTTTATTTCGACTTAAACTTGAAACAAATAGAAATATATCAGGGCTGGCATGTCTAATGAATGCAATTTAGGAATTTCAGATATAAGGAGTCTATATATAAAATTTATATATATATATATATGTATATTATTTATACTCTATTGCCATATACAGAGTGCAGTGTTATAAAAAAGCATAGCTGCCACAAATAATGTGATGAAAAATTTAAGCAAATATGACAACAGCTCTTTATCATTCAATATATTGCGTGAAATATTCTTCAACATCTCAATTTTTTTTTTCATCCCATTTTGTCATAAATTTTTATTCTACAAAGCAGCTAGGAAATTTTTTATACAATTTACGTATAGAAATAATAGTACCAACGGAAAAGCGTCATTCATATGACAACCTGTTGTCATGAACCACATCGTCAAATAAGTTACGGGTGTGTTTTCGTATTGACTCTTCGAATTAATTAAATAAAAACATGCACACAAATTTGCGAATGTAGCGTCTGAAGAGTTCTTCAAATATATACTATTGTAGCACACGCGCAGATATTTATGTGTTTGAGTTTACTAAATGGGAGCCTTAATCACATACTGAAGGACAATCGGCATGCTAAATATAATAGGCAAACAGAACACGCCCTAGGAGACTTACTACTCACTATTAACTGACATAAGGAACGAAGTATGTCCGCGCAAAATATTTTTGTTTGAATTAAATTCTTGGCGACAACATATTTATATTTATTTTGATGATGATTGTCTGCTGGCTGCTCTAATTTTTTTGCAATTTAAATTTTATATACGGTAGCTGGCAGACAGCAACAGCTTTGTAAAAATTTTGGCGCCAGCACTGTCAGCCTATTTAATTGATTAAGTTAAATTTTCGGGAAATGGTATAAAGTGGTTTCAGATGGCAGATACATTTGTGCTGTACATTAGAAGTAAACTCTTGTTAAATACATATAATGGCCAACGCCTTAAATTGCAATCTTAATTATTAAAACAGATAAAAACTGCTTTTATTACTGATTTGCACGATATTTGTGCAGTCATTACTTGAGTATTTGCAAGTACGAGGGATGTTTTGACAAGACAGTAACTTAGTGAAAAAAATATTATTTTTTTCGGCAAATAATCAGTTCAGAAATTATCAAAATTTGGTATATACATATGTTTATAAGATCGGGAGAAGTAATTTTTATAGTCATCGTAGCATGCCATGATAAATCAAATATTCGAAAATAAGACTTAAAAAATTTTATTCCTGACGATACCACATCCGAAGACTATATAACGAGCATATATAGGCGCAACCGATTACACTGCTCTACAAATTTTAACTTTTTTCTGCGCATCAAATGGAACAGTGTTTTAATGAATGGATTTTTGTGCCGAATATGAATCCGAGCTCATAAACTGCCCATCAAATCACTTTTTCAAAAAATAGCGTTTTTTGACATTTTTAAAATATTTTACAGCTTAATCCTGACGTACAACAACTGCTATTTAAAGTACTTAAACTAAAAACTAAAAACAAAAAAAAAGTTTATATGTATATATTTTAATATCATAATTAGTTATTCTTTTACACAAAGTATGAACCAATTAAAATCTAAAACATTACGTGTTGTCAAATTGAGACATGCAATATGAAAAATAACCAAACTTTGATAATTACTTGGAGATTAATGTTCAAGGTTAAAACCGAATGCACATATTGTGTCGGGCAAATGTAATTTAGTCACGATGTGATGAAAAACAAAAAATAATTATATATTCGAGCACTATAAACAAAATTGCAATGCAACTACTACAACTTAAATATCACAAATAAAAAAAAAAAACTAATAAACCTAATGACATACTCCCTTATATTTCAGTGACACGAAAGCAATGTCACCACCATTGGGTCCCGAAGCAACCAACGTGGTTTGCCCCAGTTGCAGTCGGTCAGTGACTACAAAAACTGAGCCAAAGTCAACAAATAAAACGCATATTATTGCACTTATTTTGTGCTTACTTGGGTAAAATATACAAAAATATATGAAAGGACATTCGAAACAAAGCTAAACTATTATCATTATTTCTATCATTTATTTTTCATTAACTATCGTTGCAGTTGTTGCTTCTGCGCACCGTGTGTTTACTGTACAGGTTGTGCTCGCAATGTTGAACATTACTGTCCATCATGCAATGCTTACATTGGCTCCTACGAACGCTAATCAGTCCCTACGGAACTATTAACTATTATTATTTACCATGTACTTCAGAAGAACCTGGCTACAAAGTGGCACGCACACACACACACACACACAAATAAAATGACCTTTGTATTACTACCTCTAATATATTATTAATTGAACAAAAAAAAAAAGATGTATTAATCTAACTATGAAGCTTTCATTGGCTACGCCGCATGCAGCAGTCATATAGCAAGGCATATATTTGTAACTTTGTATCTCTATATTTAATAAACAAAAATATTTAAGCATACAACTGCATTTTATAATTTTTATAAACTTATTATATACACCTTTACACAATATGTAAATGAAAAACACCATTTTATATGTCAAGTGAATTTTTTAAGAATTTTAATAAAGAAATTAATCAATTACAAATCTTTCTTGTAATAGTCTAGAAGCCCGCATAAAGATTAAAGATATTGATGTAAAAATTCAAAGTGGGTGCTAAGCGAACTTAAAAACTTTGTGCATTTAAATTCATTCATACACATTCATTTCTACACTCCATCACAGACAAAACCACATCCGAAAAAATGAGAAATAAAACGTGATTTTGTGAAAATTTACATCATCTGTCTAGCTATGATTAAGAAGAACTTGCAAGCTATCAAATATATGGCCTTCAATTTTGTATTTTGAAGGTCCTCTATTCCTTCTTCAGACAGGTTGTTTTGAATAAACTTGCCAGCGCCTTTCGAAGGCACACCCAAACAAATCTGTTCATTGTTTAATAGTTTTTACTGTTTCATATTAGTGTTTTAGATCTTAAAAAAAAAAAAAAAAAGAATCAACGATAAAGTGGCTATTCGTATTATACTGTTAAAATGAGTGCTAAATGAACATGGAATTTATCCTGAAGTAAATCAGCCAACTGATATATTGTATATTTATACTAAAGGGTGTCCCAAAATTCTAGAACATTAACAACGATTTTTAATAAAACATTTTACATTTTCAATTGATTAACAGAGGAATCCGTTTAGGGTTATCAATGGAATAGCATTTCGGGATCTTTGAATATGTTCGAATAAATTATGGAACTCCCAATAATGGACATTGATTTTCTAAACAACATTATCTTTAGCGATGATGCTAATTTTCATATAATAATACCGCATTTGGAGTTCAGAGAATCCACATCGGAGTGTCCAAAAACCAATGCATCCACAAAGTGTTATGCTGGAGGCGTCATTGGACCATACTTTTTCCAAAATGTGACTGGTCATTGTAACTGGTGCTTGATACCAAGACAAGATAATCGACTTCGCTCTCGTTTCGATGAACAGAATGTACTTTATCACCATTAAATGTAAGTCTATGGAGTTATTTGAAGTGAAAGGTATTGCGAAAATCCATCGCTTCTTAACCTAATTGGATATATCCTAAATTAAAGTGCATTGCCCATATATAATCGATCAAGAAATGTAAGTGTAAGTCGTTGTCCAGTGGTTTTGTTTTTAAATTTTTTTCACAACTGCGATTCACTCCATTTAAAACTTAGCGAAGTTAGCTGTAGCAGTGTGTAATGTGAGCAAAACCGACATGCTTCTCTTTCTATCTCTCTCTCTCTCTCTCTCTCTCTCTCTGAGCATTTTATTTCAATTGTTTTGAATTTCTTGTTTTGAATTTCTTCTGTGTGAATCGAACGAATTCAAACCACACATACATGTGCAAACTTAAAAAATAAACAAGTGAACACTTGTGCAGCACCGATCTATACCATTTGTGGTTGTTGCGGTTGCAACAGGATCAGAGATATTTGTAAAGTTTATAATAGCCGAAAAGACTTCTTTATTTTTTAAATAATTTTTCATATATATAGAAATTGGAATTGAAATCGAATCTATTTTGGGTGCACCTGTAATGACGGAATGATCATTTATATACGTTTGACACACAACGCTTATAGATATCTGTGGAGTATCTGTTGACTTCTATTTCATAATTTCAACAAAACCAATAGACAGACATTTTGTCCATGCCAGCCAAAGTCGATGAATGAAGCACATTAAACTAAATACACATAATTAACTTCATTAGCTGTTAAGCCTACATTAAGACAACGCTTAAAAGCTAATGAAATTTTTTTCTCGCCTTAATATATGTATAAAGGCTTATGTGGTTCAATTTGAAAACCTTTTTGTCGGAAAGACTTGTATCTGGCGCAGCTATAAAAAAATGTAGCTTATTACTTATTTTATCCGCGCTTTGATCAAACTGCAAGTGTCAATGCCTTATGGAGAATAGCAACATCTGTCAAAACTGGAACTAGTACAGCCTAAGGAATTGTCTCAGCTACATCAAATGCAGCAACAGAATCAGCAGCAGCCTATAAAAATGCAGCCAATCACTTTATTCAATCACAGCGGTAAAATAAAGCTAAATATGGATTTTTTTTCCTATCGAACTTAAATTCGCATAATTTGCAACGCTTGAATTGCCCCTATTGTAATACCAAAATCCTTATGCGTCTCAACTATCAATTATCGCGCTTTTTGTAAACAGTGTAAAAAAGTTATTTTGCTTAGCCCGAAATTAATTTAATTTATTTACAGCAACAAACTATTTACAGCCTATTTTTTTGCATTCCATTACCCTATCTAATGAATAACTGCAAAAGTTTGGTTCATTAGCAACTGCGATCAAGTCGGTCTCCTAATATACATATAGGGGATTTTTCTATTATCTGGAATTTCACATGAAAACAATTCAAACAAAGTATGGTACAATAATTTATGTTTTTCTAAAGTATTTACCACATGCGTCAGTTCATTTTTTTCTCTATTATTTATTTGCAAACAAGTTTTATTGAATGGATTCGAGTAAAAACTTATTTCACAATTTTTACACTGTAATCTATATTACTATAGTTCTATAAAAATATAAAATATATAAAAACAGATTATATGATTTAGAAATACCCTACACCTTATACATAAATAAAATTCGAATACATTTCTTAATATCAAAATAAAAGCTTTTTAATAAATGTAAAAATAAAACAAAAATGTTTAATTTTTTATTTTTTTGAAACATATTTTACAGAATAAAGGATTTTGTGCTTTAATCTGTAAATCTCAGAAAGGAATGACAGGTTGTCATGAGTATTAGCCCTTAAAGAAGGATTGGCACGGTCGTTGAATACTAGTTTACTAATATAGGAGACACTAAACTTAAAGGCTTTATCTTATATAGTCCTGAAGTTTTATATATTACGTCTACATATAACTCGATGATGCTGATATATTTATGTGGTTTGCCTTGCCTCCATCTACCATTTGCATACATTTGCACAAGCAATTTATACCCTTTTACTCTACCGGGTACAGGGTGTACAATTTTCTAACAAACAATTGTCATACAAATGTGAGAATATTTTTGTTCTTTTGTTTACAACAGCGTAGCACATTAATATTTAATATAAAAGTCGATATAATTGGATGAACAATGTAGTCATTGCTTGCTATAATGCAATACAATGACGCTGATATAGGAGATACTGCACAAAACATGAAGGCATATATAACATGTAAGGGTTTAGGGTTTAGGCAGAGATCCAGACTATATTATGCCCTACACAGTGCTTAAGAGCACAAATATTTATAGTATTTTCGTAACAATAACTTAAGATCAATTATTGAGACAGAAGATGGACAAACATCGAAAAATCTAGTCTCCAAACTTTGTAAGAAGTATGGAAAGTAAAAAAATGTTTCATTCGAATTTAAACTTCAAATTCGATAGATCAGTGTATAGTGTATAAATGGTACACTTTCATCGAAGCCAATGCAAATTTTTTGCTTGTTTTTAATTCTAAAGAAAATGCTTATATTAAACAAAACCAAGCTTTTATTTTAGTATGTTTGTACGAGTGATATGAAACGCTCATTAAACGCATACGTACACACAGATACAAAAAAAAAAAACAGAGTGTAAAAGTATGCGTGTATCCGTCATTTCTCCGAACATAACATTTGAATACTAATGCAATGTTGCTGTACGTATACTCTATTATATGGAATACTCATCTGGGCAGCGAATATTTTCTACTCTATGCCAATAGCAAGAGGCAACAGTTTAATTTGAACAGCGACGCGAGTTAGACACGAATAGCGAACAAGCTAAGTAAAAAATTTGATTGAAAAAAAATGGATTCGAAGAATGTAGTTTATCCCGATGCGCCACCCATGTACGAGGGCTCTGCGCCAATTGGTGGTGCCCAACTGCCACCGGTGGTGCTAATGCAAGGTGTGTCTGTGTGTGTTAAGTGTTTAAAGGATAATTAATGCCTATAACCAGCTGCGTCATAATTTCAGCTGCAGCACCACAACAAAATCTGCTCGGCAGCAAATCAACTATGGCCACATGCCCATCATGCAATCAACGCCGCATGACGCGAATTAATTATCAGGCCAGCTCCAAGACGCATTTGATTGCAGTCATTTTGCTAGCGACAACGTATGTTTTTTTTTTTTTTTATTTAAATTTAATATTACTATTTTTTATTAATTATTTGTTGTTTTTTTTTTAAGTTGTTGCTGCTGCATACCATATATGGTTGACTCATGCAAGAGTGCCGAACATCTTTGCTCTAATTGCGGCGCCTATCTGGGCACTTACAAGAATTGAGCGAAATTTTACTTAAATGTTATTAAGACATGAAAATTTAATGATTATTTGTATTTAAAAAGAAACCATTTACTGAAAATAAAACTGTTTGAAGAAAAATGGCAATATGTTATTTTTTTTTAATTTTCACATCCATCTATATACATTAGAAAGTTTATGTGAAGGATTTGCGGAACTTCGTTTATATAATCCACACAAGACATTATTAAACATGTACCTCGTCGATTTTGGAAATTCCACCATCAAGAAGGGGTGTTAAATCTCCATCGTTAAATTGTTAAAGGAGACAAATATTTAAATATGTTGGGCTCTGCTAAGTTCAATGAATCTTGTATACTTAGTTACTTAATCGGCCGTCAACCGTCCTCCGGTAATGGCCGCATTTAGGAAGACTCGCCAGCCTCCATACTCTAGTGCGCGCTGGCGCCAGTCGTTTTGAATGCCAAGTACGGAGAGATCAGTCCATACCTCTATTTCGGCGTCCACCAATTAAGTTTGGGCCCCCCATGTAAACCATGCGTGCTCTGGAGCTCTTTTATCCATTTGAATGAGGTGCCCAGCCTAGTGCAGCCGCTGGAATTTTATGCGCTGGACTATATCAACCTCATCCAATAGTTCGTACAGCTCGCGGTTTATACGGGACCTAAACTCGTCGCCGACTCTAATAGGACCGAAAATCCTGCGAAGAATCTTCCTCTCGAAGACTTCCAACGCTGTTTCATCCGACTCTATCACGGTACATGCCTCTGCGCCATACAATAGGACCGGGAGTATCAGCAACTTATAAATCTTGATTTTTGTCTTTCGAAAGAGGGCTTTACTTCTTATTTGCTTGCTCAGCCCAAAAAGCATCTGTTTTCAAGCGTGATTCTTCGCCTGATCTCCAGGCTGACGTTGTTGTTGCTGGTTATCTCGGATTCAAGATAGACAACGTTTTCTTCAACACTGAAGTCGAAATTCTCCATCGTTACTGACCGTACAAAACGCGATGACGGAGTGCGAGAAGGCACCAAGTACTTCGTCTTGTCCTCATTCACCGCTGGACCCATGAGCCGAGACTGTTTTTCAACCTCTGAGAACGCCTTGCTGACTCACCATTCCTGCGTACCGATGATATTGATGAAGATCGAACCCGAAATGCTCTGTATGTACGGGCACTGGCGTAGGATGAATTCCATCAAAAGATTGAAAAAATTGCACGATACAGCATCAGCCTGCCTGAAACATCTCTTGATATGAAAGGGGTCATAGAGGTTTTTACCCAACCTGACAACGCTTTGTGTGCGAGATAACGTCATCAGATGGACAATCTTCTTTTTATTTTTTGATGATTTGAAAAATTTTCATGAACTCTCGCTTCACATACATATAATAATAGGCGTACCATTCACATTTTAGATCCACAAATATTTTCATTTTATACAATTTTCTTTATATCAGCTTAAAATATGGCAGACAAGGGTTATGGCTACTTCGATTCGATTAGATCAAAAATGAATACACAATCCGTACCTGCACCTACTTCTCACACTATTCGTGAAGAGTATAACAAGGATAGTTAAAATCGCTCGACTTTATTACTTTATTACACTTTGCATACTCAATTATCTTTATCAGGTAATAAATATTTTTGTTTTTCTTTGCATGCGAATGGCTAACTTTGTAATCCTAACGAAAGACAAACAGGAATTTAATTTTTTTTTTGGGAATTTTTGAAAACAAACACTTCGCAGTACAGCCACTGAGAATTAGAGCGATTAGGAAGAGAATGATAACCCCAGTAACATCATTGTTCGAAAAATTAAATTGCAAATACAAGCACAGTCGAATCTTGTTCGAATTGTATTCGATTTATCAAATATGGAACGTATACACAAACATATTTGTTTGTATTTTCATAAAGTAAACAAACTTTTTGCACTTTGCGTCTCCGAACATCTCAGACAATTCTTGCTGATTCTTCGGAAATTGAAAGCAGATATTTTACTAAGAGACAGAAATCAAGTATATAATCGAAATCGTTATCTACAAATAAGAAATATATATATGTACAAGCAAATTGAAATTTGAGACGCTTGCAAAATGAAATATAAAAAATTTCAAATATTTTCCATAAGGTACTATACATGTTAATGATCTGCATTGTCAAAAATGATGAGAAATGGAATTCACAAGTCTATATAACAGTACACCAAATTTAATAAAAGCCCAACAAACAATCAAAGTCATATAACATCGAGTTCGTCCATTGGAAAGTATGAAAACATGATGCATACCCATTAAATTTAATGTTGCTAATCTTAGTTTAGCTAGAAAAGAAGATTCCCATTAACTATTAATGCTGGTATATGAAACCTTCAATGAACTGCCGATTTGCATACTTTCAATTAGTTGTACTATTAAAAAAATAACCGAAAGTACGCGGCAGTGGAGTGTGGTCGACTTCGAGATACCCTGTGCCTTCTTGAAACTAAATTGGTATGGAGGAATATACCCTCGTCTGAATTCTTGCGGCATATTTTACTAAAATTAATATATGGTGGTTCACCAAATTTTCCATAGGGAAAAAGCGTATAAATAATCGCAGCCAGAACAAGGAGAGGCAGATATATTCTTGATAAGTCGTTTGTCCGTAAGAAATTTGATAACTTAAAGACTTTAATATGTATATAGAGCCTTCAAATTTGTTTATTTGGATTCTCCTAACCATTCTTCAGATTACTTACCCAACCTTAAGTGGGAGTAGGGACTTACGATGCACATATATGTTTCAATCTGAGTTTTGTATGAGAAAATATAATTGATATTGGTAAGTTTTGTTTGAAATGTCGAATTTGAACTAATTTACATTAATCCTTATAAAAAGTTCACTAGAAGGCGTAGCCCCGATACAAATCTGTCCTACCTTTCAGGTTTGCGAAAAGCCGCATTTTGTATTTTTTATCAATTAATGAAATATGTTAAATCCAATTATAGACAAAACTTGGAGAACCTATAATGGTGGTGCTTAGCAGCCTTCCAATTTTGTCCATATTTAACAGAATTACTTGTTCCGATCCCATTAACATGTGTAGCAAATTTCATCCAAATCGTTAGAGCAGTTTTTGTTATACTCGAAATAAATCTTTTATACAAGAATTGCTATTAAAATTCTCCTAGAGTTGCTGGATCGGATGAATGGTGTAGTAATTTATTAAATACAAACATACATATATTAATTTTTATATAAAAGACTTCAAAAAATCAAAAGCAAACAATGAAAGGGAGAATAACTAAGACAAAAAAAACCTTAACTTAATTGCTTTAAAACAATTCACACAAAAAATGCTTTGAATATAAACATGTGCAGTGGAGCTTTTTATGAGAACTTCTTCAAAAAATTATGGAGACAAACTATTTAAATTACTATGGGGACTTCACCATTTAACTGTTAGGTGACGTTCAATTTCGCTAAGTGCATTTATTGATACTATTTCCTAACATTAACATTGTAAATTATTTTAGATACATATGTGCTTAACAGAACACTGTTAACACAAAATGTTGCTCAATACTAAGCAACATGCTGCCGGAGCTACGTCTTGATAGGTTCGTAAAATGTTTTTTAGTTGTATCTGCCATCGCATGTGATGACGTGATCTCAGCATTAAACTGCACTGCTCGGGGCAGCGCAAATTTCGCACTGAGCTAAGCGATTTTGTGTTTCTTATTTTGTAGTCGAAAGCGATTTTAATTCATACAACAACACACATGTATGGTATAGTCTCCACATATTCAGACGGATATGTCTATATTGACTCGACTTTTGATGTTAATTGAAAATTAGTTGAAGTTGAAGAATAATTTATAATAGTGTGGTATATAATGTCATTTAGACAGTTAGACATACAGACGGACAGACATAACTAGATCGATTCGTCTTCTGAACATAAATATATATAAGCATGAAGTATCTAAAGCTTTTTTCGCTATGTTACACATTGTTCAACCAAAAAGTATTTCAGTGCAGAATTATAAAAACATTTTTTGTAGTACAGTGTATGTTGTTAACAGACTGTTAGCCCTATTACATATGAAGCTAAAGTCTAACGTAAGAAATTCAATGAAATCAGTTAATAAGCGTTACTGGCGCGTAGCAAACGTGTTCATAGAATAAGCGCACAAATATTATTTCAAGAAAAAAATACAATTTCAACAAAAATTATCGAAATAGAGTAAACAAAGCAATCTGTGTTCTTGTTTAACTTGAAATAGCTACATATATAAAATATATTTCGTTATGAATAAGAATATAAACTATAGCGATGTGGCAACCGGTGGCGGCGGCGGCACTAGTGGTTATCCTATACAACAGCAACCACAGCAGCAACACCAACAACAACAATACGAACAAATGCCAATGCCGCCCAGCTATGAACAGGCCACTACAAGACCCGTGCAACAGTTGCCCGGACAGATGCATATGGGTGTCGGTTCAGGAGCGAATGTTACAATTGGATTTATACCACCGCCGGTGGTACAATCACCACCGCAACAACATCAACAACAACAACAGCAATACCAGCCGACGGCATATACTGCAATGATGCAACCTGCTGCACCGGTTGTCATTGTGCAACGTAAGTAAAGAAGTTTATTTATTTCTTCAAAAATAATAATATACAATTTTCTTTTTACAGATCAAACAGCCATGCCTGTGGGCCCTGAACCGACTTATATTACCTGTCCATTCTGTCATATTCAAAAGGTTAGTTTTTATTGTTTTTTTTTTTTATTGATATGATTTTTGTGTAAATTATTAATAAACAATTTTTAATAGCTAACACGCATCGAATATGAGCCAAGCTCCCGTACACATCTTATGGCCGCGCTGCTATGTGTGCTCGGGTAAGTGTCTAAATTATGCTTTGCTAAGATATATTGAATATCAGTGAAGCGCTGCGGTTATTTATTAAAAAAGGTACCTGAAACTGTATCGTTTGCATTGTTTAGTAGTAATAGATGTTTAAAAGAGCCCACACGTTGGCTCACTCCGCTCCAGTTTAGTATATAATGTAAGTTGTGCTTCCGTGGAATTTTAATTAATAAGTTTCATCTGTAATGAGTTTTGTTTTAGAAAAGTGCTATTCTATTTCATATTATGCATGAAAGTACTTAAAAGTCTATTTTGAATCAATTTTTACCATTCAATAAAGTAGCATACAAAATTTTCAAAATTTTTTTATATTTTTATTTGCTACATACACATATATATTTCCTAATTGTGCTAACTAAATCAATGCCATGAAATTTTCTATATTGATTTTGATACTAGTCATCATAAACTGAAATGATATAAAGTTTCGTTCTTATTAAAAGCGAAAAAATTAAGTCACGCGAAAAAATTATTATTTTTCGTTGACTTTACTGTGAAAAAATATGTCAACCTATGTAAACGAAATATGTGATAAAAAATTGTTTATCGTTTACTTGTTGCACACAGTGTATGCGTCACATTTAAGCAGCTTATCACTGCGTCAAGCTAAACAATTGTACAGAAACAAGCTGCGCAATTATAGCTAAAAGATATATTTATAGTGTTCACACCGAGTCTCATAAGCGCTTAATTGATGAGAAAATGAGCAAATATGTAATTAAGATAAACAAAATATAATGTTATGCAATGTTTATAAAATTATTTTGGAGTATTTTTTAATATTTGCAATTGAAACTTGCAATGGCCAATGAAAAAGATACAGTTCCGCCGTATTTATCGTTTTTTTTATATTTTTTTTTACTGTTTTTTAAATATTAGTTTATTTTTTTTTTCAGCTTATGGTGCTTTGTTTGTCTTCCGTACTGTGCCGGAAGTTGCATGAATGCAAATCACTATTGCGGCAACTGCAACAAATTCGTTGGCGTATACAATAATTCATTTTAAAAACGTGAAATAACTTCTGTATTAAAATTATTGAATCTTAAAGAAATTATTCTGCATTACTGTTGTGAATGATTTTTTAAACAAAAAAAAAAAAACTGACTGCTAAATGCTTTAGATATATTGGTAAAATATTTACAACATATTAAATAATAAAACAACAAATTATTTTGACATAATTATTAAAACAAACGTTTGAAAAATATCGAATTTTGTTCTACCACTATGCACAAAAGTAAGTACACTGATAAGAGACTACACGGAGTAGATATTACCAAACGAAATTATTATCTTTGTATACATTGTTCCGTATATAGTTATAAACAAATTTATTATAGCAAACAAAGCGCCAATGCAGTAGAAGCTTTTCAACAGAATCGAAGCAGCTTTGAAAATGGTATTAGCAGAAAATATTATATTGTATATACCCGTACATTCTTACATATGAATACACAAATTTATTGATAAGACAATATTTGAGTTAAGAGCGTTTCGTCATCGCGCAGACTGGCGTTGCTCATATGTATTTAGTACGTTGAAGTCAGTCAGACACCACACCTAATTTCGACGCAAAAAAAAAAAAAAATAAATAAATAAAATATTGAATAATATTTTAGCCATAAACTGTCACTCAGTATACTTAGCAGCATTTAATTAATTAAATCGATACAACTATGGAGCGCGTTTATCCTGCAGCGCCACTAGAGCAGCCCATTAATAGCGAACAACAACATCAACCATTGCTGCCGCCCGCACCGCCCAGCTATGATCAGGCAACTTCGAAATTTACACCGGCTGAAACAGCACCTGGCCCAATGCCAATGCCGGCGACAACGACGTCTCCAGTTAATCCCACTCCGGCGCACACAGTTGTCGTAGTGACGCGTAAGTCTGGCCATTTGTTTTGAGTCATCGTATTACTTAGAAATTTTATTCGTTTCCGTTAATTAATTAATGCAGCACCAAGCACAACACCTTTTGGCCCGAATCCACAAGATACACTGTGCCCCTTTTGCCACAATTACACACGCACACGTGTGCGATTTAAGCCCACCACACGCACACATCTCATTGCTTTGATTTTGTGTCTGTTGCAGTAAGTATTTAGATGCATTAATTCTGAACGTACTTCTATAAAAAAAATTTCAATTTTCAGATGTTACTGTTTCGTTTGTGTGCCCTATTGCATTGGTAGCTGCATGAATACCGCGCACTATTGCGGCATGTGCGACCATTATCTTGGCACTTACGATCATGCATAATTAAATATTCGAATGTGAGATGTATTGTGAAGCGTGTGTGCCTAATTGAACGTTAAAAATAAATAAAATTAAAAAATTAATTAGAAAATATATACAATGGAAATAATAATTGTTACACAATATTTAACTCATCTGTAGTCGGTCAAGAAATTCAATTAGTTTTGAAAAATAAAATCGTAAAATTCCGGCGAAGTCAATCATGTCATTTTTTGATTATCCCTAATTACATTATTTTGCAACCGGTTTTATCTAAATAAGGTTTAAAATCTAATAGAAATGTATCAATGCACCGAATTTATGCAATTTAACAAATATGTACAAAAATAAGATGTTTCTTAAGAAAAATTTATTTAGCGTTCAATACCCTATCATTCGGATTTATCTCTCAAATCTCAAGTACTACCTGATACAAACGGATTCCAAAATTCGCATGAAATACTCAAAATTAACCGATAAGAGTGAGTCTCAGCCATGGACCTACACAGGAGACTAATTTTTTGCCTAATAATATTATTTATTAACGTTGCATTTCTTCTGTCTTAACTTTTATCAAAAAAGGTATTTATTTTGAGTTTGATCTTCATTCTCGGGAATAACAAAAAAGTCAGCAGGGACTTGGTCGGCACTATGAGGTGGGTAAGGCAGCGTTGTCACATTCTATTTTGGCAAAAACTTGCAGAAGAGCATAGACATGTTTGGGAATTACAATAGAATTGCTTAAGAAATGTATCATGTTTTTATTGAGCTTTATTTAGAGTTGGAAAGCATCCGCAAAGGGGTCTGAAAACTAAAAAAAACAGAATTAAATAATTTTGCGCAAAATTAAGGTGCACCCACAATATGCAACTAGTTTCGAACCGGTCTACAAGTAAAAGGGCGCATAAGATAACAAAGATTTTAGTGCATCATGTTTCATGTGATGAAAAATTTCCAGTACAATCAATGAAAGTAGCATCTTTCTTTTAGTCAGATCCAAATTGTTAACATTTTTCAATATTTGTTGAAATAATTTTCAATATTTTGATGTCGTAAATTATTTAGGCTTTTGTTTTGTGATTTGTACATATATATCAGCTCATTGAAATAGATTTTTGTCATGGATCAGCCTATTATAATAGATAAAAAAAAACTGTTAAGTATTCTTTGCAAAAGTGCAAAAGTTCGGACAAACCTTATTACCGATATTTCTGCATTATACAATATGTAAAATCTATAAAGAAAGCTAAAGTACTCCACTTAAAACAGTAGTACTTTTTTTTATTGAAATATTGCATAAATATTCTCCCAGTTTTTTCTCTGTGTAGATTTTGCACTCTATCAGACAAACAGATAACTTCATTATCAGCGCGAGATATTAACAATAGTACCGAAGATACATACGGTAGATACAAAAGCAACGAAAGCAGTAAAGTCAACAGATATAGTACATATAGATAGTAGTAGGCAGAGAAACGATTTCAAGGGCTAGCCGTATTTACTGGTTTTAAAGTTTTTTTTAAGCAATTATATTCACTATATTCACTTTTATATACATTTTAATTACAATTTTGCTTTTGCAACAATTTAACATAATTTTGTTTAAACAAAAAGTGAATTAAAATAAACAAATTCCAATTTAAAGAGCGAGTTGAGCGTAAACTTGAGAGCGACAGAGAAGCATTAAAAACAAATATCTCAGTTTTTCGAGGCATAACCAGATTTCAGTCGCGATTAGCAAGTGAAACCGCAAGCAACAAGCTGCGATCGACTTGCCTCTTGTACAGCTTTTCTAGTAAAGTGAAAATATTTACATATCTATATAGCGGTTTAAACGAAACAATCTTTTTTTACAAAAATGGATCAAAAACGTGCTATGCTTTATCCCGAAATAGATACACGCCAAAGTGGTAGCCGTGAACAGCGTAATAGTGCATCTGCAGCGATGGGCTTACCGCTGGAAGCACCGCCCTCCTATGATGATGCAATATTAACAGAATTTGTACCAAGTGCACCAAATAGAACGCCCGAAATTGGTAACGTAGGCAAGGGCACACATTTTGAACCAGCGCTACCGGTAATAGTTGAACAACCGAATGTTAATGTGCAACCGCAAGTGCCGCAGCTATTGCCACAGATACTATCTAATCCACAACAACAACAACAACAGCAGCAACAAATGAATTTACCATCAGGTGAGTAAGTCAAGCCGAGTATTGCATTGAGCGCAGTTTGAACAACAATTTCGAGTTTTGCAATTGCGAAATACCTACAGAAAATAATTATTTTTATATTATATAAACAGTCTCTGTCTCTCTTTCTCTTGATATTCGGGCGATTTAGAGAGCGGAACGATTTTAAGCAAATGCTTGCTTTGAGTGGTATCAAAGTCTAAATACTCTTTACTTTTAGCCTTTGCACGGCAAGGCTTAAATTTACTTCAATTTTTATTATACTTGTACACATAGCAAAAAAGAGGGTGTATTAAGTGTGTGCGAATGTATGTAATAGCCAAAAGAACTCATGATAGATCCCAAAAGTCAAGTCGGTATAGATATATCAGGCTGCCTGTTTGTCTATAAGCTTCAAAGAAAAAAACATAAAAAACTCTGCAGTCGACGTAAGTTTGAAAGAAGCTTGTATGGACAAACATTTAAACAGAACCGTTTGATTTGCCCAAAGTTTGCGGAATCCTAGCTAGCATTGAAATCAGTCTTAGAAAGACAGACATTGCTTAAATAAAGTATTTAGGTATATATAATCTTCTTTTCGTATATCATATAACTGAGCTTTCAAAAACCTAATCTAAATTAATTAAACAGCATCAAAACTTTAAAATGTTTATACAAGTTGAGCCACATTTAACTTTTTGCCTTTTCAGAATTTCCACCGACAGTTGTTGGCGCACCACAGCTCGGCCCAAATCCGTGTAGCGTACTGTGTCCAGCATGTGGAGCACAGAAGACCACAAGAATGACCTATACGCCAAATAATCGCACACATTTATGTGCTTTGCTGCTCTGTTTGACGGGGTAAAATTGGAGTCTTCTTAATAACTGCATGAAATAGTATTAAAGTTAATTAAGTTCCCTCTCTTCTGCAAAATTTTCAGTTGGTGCTGCTGTGCATGCTGTGTTCCCTATTGTATGACTAGCTGCCGTACCGGAAATCATTATTGCGCCAAATGCAACACCTTTCTGGGCACCTATCAACCAAAAAGACGCTTTTAGTTGATAGAATTTATTAAGTTTTTAGCTTAAGTTAATCTGTCTGTATTAACGCTTTTTTTTAAATATTTTATATCTGCAGCGACAAAACACATAATTCACCGCAGTTTGTATTTACATTTGTATCTATTTTAAGTATGTAAATATAGATAAAATTTGATATAAAAGACGAAGTAGCTGAGTTTCTGACGCAAAATGCAGTCATATAATATTTGACGCCTTAGCCTAAACTTTTTTTTTTATTAAAGTTCAGCTTCTTGCTGGCGCTTCTTCTCTCCATGTTTATTAATTTTAAACGCTTTTAACAGTTGTAAAACAATGAATTTAAACTGGTGGCGCAGCAAGTAGGGAGATTTTGTATCTGAATATACAAAAAAAAATAAAACTGGTTGCTGTTTTAGCCAAATATGTCGTTTGCTATGTGTGAAGCGCATGTGGGTGTATGTTTTACTTTTGAAATAGTAAAAAAAATAAATGCTTACAGCTGATCTGCTCCATTGAATTATTAATTTAACAAGAATTACAACTAGTAACGTGCCAAGGGTATATCAGCAGTGTAGCCGTCAAGTGAAATGGCAGACTTTAGCTTTGATATTAAATAGCTAGCAGTCTCCTATGGACTATTTGGTATATTATAATGGTTTCATTTTGTATAGTACAAATAAAATATTTTTAGTTTTAGAAAAACGCACGACCCAAATCTTAGCACAACCAAGACGTGGACAACCTACAATCACAACAGACCGTTGATGCATGCTCAGTCGCACTCTACCACTCTATGGTCTGAAAAACCTTTACGTCTTCTGAAAATATATGTGAGCACTGAAGACTTATAACCTGCTCAATGGATATGACTGTTCTCTGAGTAATTTTCTACAAAGGCGAAAAATGGTAGTCTAGTCAACGATGCAAAGGAGTCGCAGTGAATATGAAGGATTCACTTCTCTAACATACTTGACGGCGATAAAGTGTACATCAGTTGATAATGGCTTTATTGTAGAGCAATCGGAGGACATGATAGGACAGTAATAGTGTGGGTTCAGACTGAATTATAGCGCCGCTTTTGACACGCTGATATAGACGAAGTTTTTAGACGCCTTAACTGCATTAGATATCAACTACACACAAGAACAGCGAATTAGCAAGGTAAAGATTCGAGATTGAATGTCATTCACGAATCATGGGTTTATACGCGCTACTTGGTATATTTTCGTATGCCGTCATTGCGTCCTGGGAGGTATGTAGCTGCTGCACAATATTTAAATGGTCAACAGATCTCCAGAATACACGATTTATATAAGCGGCACAAATATAATTTACAGGTATGGATAGATCTGTGCTTATTTGGCATTAACAACAACTGTTGGACTTATGCGAAAATGTCCGTTACAGCACTTCAGTTGTCAATAGCTTTAGTTAGTGCAGCACAGTATACTCGCTGATGTCGAAATTGGAAAAATCCATACTTATTAGCTGTAACAGATTTACGTTTTAGAATGTAGCTCGCGTTCTATGTAGTTCTTTGACACCTTAAGCATTCTTTTGAACACATTGTGAAGCCATCTGACTTTGCTGCAAACATTTAAAGTCCAGCACCACAGTTGTGTGTTCTCAAGCGGCTACCTAAATTAATGAAATTTATTTAAATTATTGTTTTAAAACGCCAAAAACATTATTTAAATTGTTCACCGAACTGCCCGCTTCTTCTACAACTTCAGTTTGCCTATTGTTTTTTTAAATTATAACCACTAGTAAAATAAAACTATGTAATGTTCTTTTCAGCAATATGTTTCAATCAAGACGCAATGCATTAAAGTTTATTTAAATATGCTTTGTATGTTCATTAAAATAAACAATGCCGACGTAAAATCAAATGAACAGCTGACTTTTAGAGGCTGTGAAAAGGTAAGTGTCCACTTGCTATGCGCAGCAAATAAAGTGAGTTATTGTGAATGATTTCGGACCGATTTGTGTACTATTGTTAACACCGACCGATACTATTCAAATAGAAACGTTTTTTTAAATGTTAAATTGTGACTATTTGTTTTGTTGCACTTTTTAAAAGTAAATGCGCCAAAAGAACTGACAAGGAGCGTTTTTTTATTTTACTTGCTCTTATTGTTTAGATTTTTGTTTACTGTTGATTACTGAAAACGGTTGAAGGGCATCAAATAAGTCAGATGCACAATGCCAAGCTTCTCAATTGTATATATCCGAACATCAAACAAGCATCTAAAATGCAAAACGCAATGGTATTAGTTTCTTACCTACGTAATATTATTAGTTTATCTTTAATGTCTAATAACTTCTCAAGAAAATCGTCTTTAAAGCAGTAACAATTCAACTCAAACACAATGTGCGGCTGGCTGCTAGCCCTGTCACTCTTTTTATGGATTCTTTTTTTTTATAAACTTCTGAGTTAAATTTTTGCAAAATGTATTACATTAAAAAGTCTATTGTCTTAGATGGCCATTTCATTGGCAGCAGCGCAATTACTCGAATGCCAACAACGCATGCGTGACATTTTCGAAATGATTTTGCCAGCAAGTTTCCCGCGGTGTCGCAAATGCAGCACGGAAGAGTGAAGCGAGCACGTACGCGCAAAGGAAGTGTTGCAGACAGATGGACAGATGGAGCTGCTGCTTGTGGACAATAAAGAAAAAATGGCATTTACGAGGGTGGACTGGTAAGTAATTGTCTGTGGCAAAGAATGGTTTTAACACATTTACTGAATTTATTTTAAGTGCATTAAAGCTAAGATATAAACAATTGGCGATCCAAACGAAAAAAGTATCTTTTTTATCTAAGCCGCTTACTCATCATTCCACCGCTAAACCAAAAGATTTTGCATACAAGTCGGAATAGAAGTCTAAAACACTGAGCTTAGGTTCAAGAGAATGAGAACCACTTTTGGTTTCTATCTGATTGTGAATGAAACCAGTGCGCGCTGTATTGCCTGACTCTGGTTGGACTTTCGTTACATAGGAGCAGCTTTCTTGCAAAACAATTTTAAGTCGCTCACCAGTGCACTAAAATGCGAGCAAATGAAATGGCCAAAATGTATCCGTGGCGGCAAAGGGCCAAATAGACAGGCAGGCAGTCAACCAGCCAGCCAGCCAAACAGCAACCGGTTTTATTCTGGACAGCACTGATGAATATACTCGGGTGGCGGCAGCAAATGAGCCATGGGAGCAACAAGACGCCAAAAGGAAAAGCGAAAATTTCGCAAAATTAAGCGTGGAACTGAAGTAGGCAGTCGTCGTTGTGGTCGTCGTAGCCGTCACCCAGATTATCTAGAAACTGGAGGAACCAGTTTTTGGGGCAACCTAAATATAGAATATTTCTGTCTTGCACTTATGGACAAATTTTTTCACTGTAGTGGCACACAACATTGTAGGCATTCGCTTATGCACTACTTCTATGTATGTTTGGGTGTTTTATTTTGCACGCAAAGAATAGCTTCTTTCGATGCGCTACAATTTCGAAGTATTAGAATAAATGTAAGAGTTGAAGTGTAACTTAATAACAAATCTTAAAAATTGTGTCATTAAGAGTCTAACTTGAACTCAACTCGTGGTATATATTGTAACAAAATACAAACTTTAACATTTTTTTATAACGTTCCAGAATAATGTTTGCGTGATGTTCTTTAAAAATTAATCCTGACCATAAACCGGTAGACAGACCCCTCAACATTCTGTTAGTACTCAACTTTAATTTTTCTAATATAGAAGCACAGCAATTTATAGACAAAAAAGTTCCTTTACGCGGTTTGAGTTTATTAAATGAGAAGATTTTTTATTCGAGACACAGTAAACTATTCATCAAGTACAAAATAGCAGAGATTACAATTTGCAACACATTGAATGTCCCTTGTTCCCATAAGATGTCGTTTAAGAATAGAGGTCAAATCCTAAGAAGTACTCGAAAGTTAAGCAAGGCGCTAAAACTTGAAGAAAAACTAGTTTAGAGTTGATACATCGAAGTTCTATTCGCGACAAAGTACAAATTTCCGTTACGGAAAAATAGCGTTAATATTAAAACCCCGCTGAAATAGGGGTATTACAGGAAAGTGTGCTCGTTGTGATTAAATTTTTTAAAAAATATTTTTTTTTTTATCAAAATCAGTGCAGATATCAGATATCATCCCTACTGATTAATTTTGATTTCGCGAAAAACCAATGAGCCATCATCAATCGTATAACCACTGAGATTCGAAGTGAGTTTGAGCAACGTAAATACTGGTCGGCTATCTTGCTTGATGTTGCATTCCATGGAGTATGGTCCGATGTACGTAAGGACAAAATTAACGCAATGCTTCTCGAAACTATACATAGGCTTCTTAAGTCCTATCTCATTAAAAGAGTCCGACAGATTGACTTTGTATCGCATTAGTCGTGTAATAAAGTAAATAAATATTTCGACGTATGGCTCTCAACTATTTCGAAATTAATCAAATTGCTCAATAACTGGCGCACCATGGTAAACTAAAAAGGAGGACCTACAGTGAAAACTAAAATCGAATCGAATTGCAAGATATCTGACTCAGCTTAGTGCCCATATTCTGGCAAAATTGCCTTCCAGCCCACATTAACACCGCCACACATACAATTCCTTCCATGCAAATGTTTAGACCGTTAATTAGTCTCTACGAGATAGAGAAGATCCAAAAAATTATATATACATAGTATAAAAAAAAAAGAGAAAGAAAGTTGTAGTTGAGTGAGCTTGTCTTTGTAAATGATCTATATATATATTACTATCTGTATGTATGCGTGATGTTTTATAAGGAGTTCAAGTTTCATTAGTATTCATTGACTCAATTTTTTGTACAGGTCCGATTTGAACCTTTGTATTATTATTGTTTGAAGTGTTTCTAGGGTTTTTTCCGGGTGTTCTTCTTCAATACTTTAATACGAAGAAAAGTGCGGCCGAGGGTCATCGATCTTAGTGAAAGTTTACGCCGAGTATTTTCTATCTAAACAATCGTATCGGAGATGATTTGGACTTTTAAAAAGTGAGCTCGAAGACAGCCTAAAAAGTTTTAAGACGAATTGGAGTCATAGATAGCTTCATGTGTATCAATGCCAAACGTTTTAAGAGTTGTTCGAATCATTGGCTGAATAAATACCGAATTAAAAAAGCACGGAGGAACGATATCGAACACAACTCATGACACCGACTAGTTCTTCCGAGGACACATGGCTTGTTCCAGCAGAACTTCAATTTTCTGTCTATCTGATTTTTCCGACTTATCTCCGAAAGTACCGGACCGATTTTGTCGGGACTTTCATGGTTACAGTTATAAACGGTTGTTAGAAATTTGGTATACATATTACTGGTATCGCGCGAGGTAAGATCCATTGAAAAAGTGTGGATGGTTCGGCTGTCTATAGGGAACATACATACATATATCGTTAATGTATGTACATATCTATGTGTAAAATTTTACACCCACGCACAATAAAAAAAAAATGATACTCTCAAACAGCTTCTCTCTCTCTCTCTCTCTCACTCCCATCGCTACTGCAGTCTCAAAGTACACTTCACATGCGATACCTGTTGCTGCAGCTGAGAGAGTCAAGTAATCGACCGACCGACCGACCGACCGAGAAGGGTTGCTCTGCTCTGCTCTAGCTTCGATCGCTTGGTTTTATTCATTCGTTTCTTTGCCACGATCGTGCGCGGACGTCGCTCAATTCGCTTGATAACATATAAATTGCGAGATTTTATTTTGTGTAATTTCTTGGCATTTTATCGCAGTTTTTTGCAATAATTTCTTTTCGAAACGTTTTCAAATAAAATAAAAAAAAAACTGTGAGTGTATTTTAAGCTAAAAATTAAATGTGGAAGGTGCTGTTAATCTTTTAATTACTAACTCACGCACTTCTCTGGCTGCAAAACAATTCAAAAATTAAATTAAATTGTATAATTAATCTGCGTTAAATTCATGCCATTAAAATTAATGGCCGCAAACGAAAACGTTGAACGAAAGCCGGTTTTTATATTCTGAATTTTTTTGTTTTGTGTACTTTGTGGCTTTAATTTAGGTCCTCTACAGAAACAGTGAAACAAAGAAAGTGTATATAAATTTTGAATGATTTTTTTTTTAAGGACTATACTTAAGATTTGAACTGCCTAACGGTTAAGCCATTCTTGTGGTTTTAATTACCCAGCATTTTTTTTTTAGTGTTAAAGATATCGAGCTGAAACCTTTTATATACATAAATATTTAGATGCTTTAGAAGTTTGGAGTACATATTTGTCAATGAAGCAAAGTATAGTAATTTTTGTTTTTCTTGATGCAAAGCTTAAAATTCTCAAAAATATTTCAACAACATTTTGTTGTTGAATTACGTGTCTTTTTTTTCTGTCTTAAAAACGTCAAAGTTTCGATGATTCATGAACTTCAATCGAGTTTCAAAGTCGGCGAATTGTTGAATCAGCAAAGCTGTTAATATATTGCAGAAATATTTTATAATTAAATTAAACTATAAATTATTTATGGAATTGTTTCAGCAAATTCAAAATAAATAAACAAAAATATGAAAAGCAAAAGTAAAATACATTTTTTTTCTAGTACATATAGTTAAAAAATAAAAATAAAATAAAAAATAAATAAGTAAAGCAAAAGCAAAAGTTTGACTTTTTTACACACATCGATTTTTCTGCTTGATATTGGTCAAACTGGGCGTTTTATAAAGATTATTGCAAAGTAGCCTAAGAAAATATGACAAATTTCAATGAGTTGCATCATTTATTACTGCGAGTATTGGAATTCAAATCTAAGCTTGTAACAGTGCGACACCCAGAGACAGGCTTACATTACTTTCTGTGGTCTTCAATGATTCGCTTGCTATATTAGCCAATATACCCTACCTAAAAAAAATACTTATTCTGCACGAAAAAAAAATATATATATGTATATTTATTTAAAGCATTTAGTATTTTTTTTTATTTTTTATTATCAGTTTTCAGCTGACATACTGCAACATTTAATTACTCGCTTATCATTATCATCGTGCTTTATAATAAACTTTTGTTAATTACTTTTAGCTGCTACAAAATTTCATACGTTCTACTAACCTTTTTTGCTTTTTTACGGGTTTTTATAGTACGAGTAGCTTATGAAAGCAGAAAGATACATTTGTATCTGTAAACTAGCGCTTTATCTATAGAAATATATTTTCGCTACGTTCTGCGCCTTTTGAACTTGAGATACAGAAAAACGAATAATAAACAAAATCATTGATAAATATTTTGGCAAAAATACTTGATTGAATTACGTCTTGGTTCTTTCAACAAGTTTTAATTAAATTGAAAATTGTTTTTTTTTTTTTTTTTTGGTTAGTTAGACAATAGAATAATATTTGAATCAATAAAATTTATAGAAATATCATCACTTTTTATTGTAAAACAATGAAACAGAAACAATTTCTTTTTCGGATATTTTTTTCTATATTGCATTTGTAGTCCAAACTCATCCATGTATAATATCCAAAAATTACAACACAAAAAAAATTGAACGTAAAATCTCATTATTTAAAGATTCAATTCGAAACCAGTGCACAAATAAAATTCAGTGTTTGAGCATATTGCATTAAATTTAGTTCCGATATTCTATGTTTCTTGTTTTGACAGAAACCAGACTACGGGAAATTGCTCAATAGGGAGGTCTGGCCATACATACATGAGTACCATGATGTGATGTAAAGCAAGGTGGCAGACATAAACAATTGGAATAAATAGTACAAAGTATTACGAAAAAAAAAATTAAAAAAGAACAAGCACAGAAACTACAAAAGCAAATAAGCAGAAAAAAATTAATAGCATTTGATGAAAACAAATGTAATATGGGGTAATATGGGTTAATATGGGTTGAGCAGAAGCTTTAATGCGCTATGCACAAATATTTTGAACGAACTTATTTATGTTCTATGCCAACTTGAACTTAATTTGATATATTATATAACTTGTTTGACACATATTAAACATTTAATTTCTAAGTGGTTTAATTCCTAAATTCGAAAAAAATCAACAGATTGATTTGTTTCATTGAATGCTGAAAGTCGTCGCCGCCATCGCCTATAGTCTTCTATATCATCTGAATAATGACATTGTTATGTAGTAGGCTTATTCTACTGATATGCAATAAATCACATGACTATTGGCGCCGACGATGATGGCTTCCAAAATATACGGTTTCTGGAAAGGGTTGTATCGAAATGTTATCAGTTTCCCGGCAAGTTTGTAAGGCATAAAGCATATATGGGGACATTATTTCCGAACTTTTTTTCAATAAAAGCAAATTAAACTTCTAAAATCGATTCTGAAAGGTAATTTTATGCCCACTAATAATATTTTAAGGTTGAAAAGTTGGGGCAAAATTTTAAAATAAACTTGTAAAATTCCGGAGAAGTCCTAGTCGAATGCAAAAAGCACGAAGTCTCTAACTATTGCAGTTTCCGAGATCCTTTCGTTCATACGAACGGATAGACGGATAGACGGAGATGGCTATATCTACTCCTCTATCACTTCTGATCATAATGGGGGTAATATTGGGATGTCTCCGACCATTATGTCTAACTGTTACATACATTTGCACAAAATCAAAATACCTAAAAAGGATATAAAAAGTTTGGACAAATGTATGTAATTAATCTAGCCCACTTTTCTGTTGTCTGTGTGCCAGAAGTTCTCTTTGTTATTATCAACTACAATTCTCAGAACAATCATGACCCATTATCGTCGCTCCAGTGCTATCTTCAACCACAATTTATTTTGATATATCATTTTATGAGTCAGTCGCTGACCAGCAGTGTGGGATATAGTACAACAAAACAATAACAGTTTGGTAAGCTGTGCGACCTTGCGAGTCAGATATGAGCCATTCAAATGAAGTTTTAAATGTATTTTTCTGCATCACATGAGACCAAAGTGCTGTCTTGATTAGGTGTAACAGTCAGTTATCCAGTACGTACTACCCATTCGATTTGGAAACAGTACTCAAATTTTTATTGTTTTTCAACTCATCAAGTTCAAATGATACATGCCGTGTGTTACAAGCTTTATGACATAATTAATATACTTTTCATACAAATTAAAGCAAAATCGTAAATGCAAAATAAGCCAAGCAGGAGCAGATATCTAACGCGAAAAACTATTGAATCGAAAAGAGAAAAATTGTGCTGCTCTTCTGTAGCTTTGTAGCTTTTTTAGCTGCGGAAAACACGCGCGGAAAATTCTAAGCAAAAGCGTCAAAATACCACTCACTGCCCATGTTTCTGCTATGTTTTACTGTGTAGCTTTGTGTTTGTCGCGACGCGTCTGTGTTCTAAATTTTCGAATATTTCAGATAGAATAATTTTTCAGAATTTTCTTTAGTTGAGAGAATATCGTCGCTTAGTTAACGTCGCCAAGAACTAGAACCATATAAAAAGAGTTCAAATCGAAAAGAAAAAAAAATATACGAAACATCCTTACTTCGAAAAGCTAATTGTGTGTAAAAAAAAAAAATTTTTACTAAAATAATTAAAAAAAAAAAAACTTTTTACTAAAAAGTGCTAAGTAAAAATAATTATTAAAATAAAAAATAAAAAAAAAAAATAAACAAATAAAAAAAAAAATATAAAAACAAATCTTCACTTTCTGTTTCTATCTTTTTATTTTAGCTTAAAACTAGTGTCTGTGTCTTGTAAATAGAATTGTGTGAATTTCTTGTGTTGAAAGATAACAATTTATTTGAAGGTTAACCCAACTTGATATCTTACGAAACGAAATCGTTTTGAAAAATTTAAAAAAAAAAAATAATAAATTATTAAATAACAAAAAAGTATAAAAAATTTTTTGGCACGCAAACTGTGGTGAATACAAATAACACAACAACAACTTAAACGACAAAATACTTTTCTGTTCTGGACTGATACATTTCGAAAATTTTCTTGTACGTGTTTCAGAACAGCAAAAGGAACCCCAACAGTACGAAACGGAATAGCTCAGCACTGTACAAAATTGCAGATCTACTATATACTTAGTATTTTTGTACAGTTCATCACGAAAAAATTAAGCTGAATACAATATACATATATAAATTTGAAAACTTTTCAAGGTGAGTTTATTTTTAGCATTTCGAAATGGCTGCGCGGATTTGTTTCCGAATTTTCTATACATTTTGTATATATATATAATGCGGCGTATATTGCACGGACAGACAGACAGACAGAAAGATAGACTAATAGATATAAACAGATATAATATCTAACTTAGTTGTATAAGTTATATATGTATACTGATAAACAGACGGACAAATAGACAGACAGACAGACAGACAGACCGACTAAATGCTTGACAAATTGCATATGTATTTATGTATGTATTTGTTGTTGTCTGAATTTCATTTAGTAAAATTTTTTGAAAATCAAATATAATTTTTTTTGTTTTATAGTTTTAATTGTTTGCTCTAGGTCGTCAGCCAAAATGTATCTTAAGCTGCTGGCGCTTGTTCTTGTAGATTTTTCACAATTTCAGTTTTTCATTTTCATTATGCAGATATGTATATAATTTTTCATTTGCTATACAAGTTGTTTTATTTCTTTATTTTTGCGTTTCGCAGATTTTTACGTATGTTGCTCTTGCTATCCGCTTGATCTATTTTCAGCATTGCGGAGCGAACGAGTGAACAAATAGATTTGCTTTTCTTTCGATTTTTCAACGCTCTTGATTTTTTTTTTTATTTGCTATATAGAATACAGTGATGTAATATTGTATATACACTCGTACTTACTCCGCGCTGTCTGGCTTTCAAAAAAAAAAAAAAAAAAATACATTTGTAGCATTTACTACGCAAAATCTCTGAATTGCTATTAATTTCATGTTTTTAGATACAAAAAAAAAAAAAAATAAATAAAAGAAAAAAACAGCTAATTTACAAAGTCTATTGGTATTATTCATATCTATTTGGAAATATGTACGCTTATCGTATCTAGTGATAAGGTAGCTTTTGTTAGATACATTTATGCTCTTTAATGTATTTAAGAAACTATATATATCTAATCATTTAGTTTAAGTCAAAATTTGTTGTATTCTCATGCCATTAAAAATATGTAGTTCGATTCAGTATAATTATATATAAAGCTACTGTATCAGTCATACGAATACTCATAATTTCTGATTCATAAAATTTCGTGCTTATCAGCTTAGATTTTCAACAAAGAAAATCATCTATGTTTCTTGTATGAATCCATTAATCAGCTCATTCATTCACTCGTTCTATTCCAAGTAGACTTTGTTTCTTAAAATGATTTCTCCTTGAATGACAGCACACACTGTATGCAAGACATATGAGTATATGAGTATACCTACCTATTGTATAAACAAAGCGTTAAATATTAATTGGAATTTTGTGTTCGCGAAATGTATATATAAACTTCTATACACAAGTTCTTTTGTTTTTCTATGGCATTAGCCTTACGTCATATTTTGCGATAAGAGAACAAAGCGTTTAAATTTAGTGCGCAGAATTGCGATACAATAAACTAAAGTTTCCATAAGTAACTTGATTATTACTTGTTGATTTTTTTATATATATAAATATTATAAGTCACATATAAAGAAGAATTTATTATTTCTGGGGGTGTGCTGTCTCTGAAAACCTACAGAGCTGCCATAAAGAAATAGCTTGAAAATTAAAAATATTCTAAAAAAGAATTGTCTAAGGGGCGATAATTGCAAATGTTACCTAGAAGTTGCAGACTATAGAAGATAGAGCCTATAAAAACCTACATACAACTGCTTCTCAGTTTAGTATAAAACAATTTTTATTTTTGCTGTTAATTCATGTAGAATCGACAAATTGGATTTATTTTAAGTAAATACTAATAAAATATTCCAGTAAGGTCTTAAATTCAAGTCAATATATACATGTCAGTATATTTGGCTATCTGTACAGCTTTGTCAAAAACTTGGAGACTATAAGAGATTGACGAGCATTCTCCTATTTTCCATCTTGAGCCAACTAGTCTTCAATGTACGCCTTCATAAGTGTTAGTACCAATAAAATGTTGTCCCTATTTCTGAGTTTTTATTTTGTTTTAGCTCAAAATTTGGTGTATCTTACTTGTATTGTAATAAAATATTTCATATATGTTCATATCGAACTTTGAGTAGTTATGGCCTCCATACAAATCTGTTCGCCTTGCTGTATTTTTGTATGAAAAATATTTGTTTGTGTGTTTAGTGTGAAACGACAAATTTGTTGTACCTTACACTAATCCCAGATAGCATAGGTTACAGTTAGGAATATATTCCACCTAGAAATTAAAGGTTAAATGGAAGAACAGTATTATTTCTTGTATTTTGTCTCATCCGTAGCAATTATGTATGTTAAAAACTTCATGCATTGTAAGTCAATAATAACAGTACTATACGATGCTACTGACCCAAACCATGATAGATGTCTTCCGGTCGTCAGCTACCATTACACATACGAGGTATCGTCGCAGCTCACGAATTCAAATGTAATAAATCTCGTTCCTGTGATAGAAACCATATATAAAGCTGAAATTAAGAATGTTATAGGACCGCTGAGGCATTGTCTTAGTTTGGAAAGGGAAATTTTTAGTTTATAGAGAATACAAACGCAATTAAAATAACCTAAATGACTTAAGTTTATATACTAACACAGAATTAAGCTACTGCATTCAAATTTCTTTAGTGATCTTTTGCGTCATGACCATTGTCTCTACTTTAAATACTTCATCCCGTTCTACCACACACAAGAAAGTTCGTTTGGTAAATTGTTTGAACAGCTCTTTCTGTTCATGGCTTTATTAGTGTGAAGGCTGTCGATTCTTTTAAGAAACTTTGCGAACTATCAGCCTCTATGCTTATATTATATTTAGTAATTCATTTAAATACTGCAGATCTCTGAGCATTTGTTGTTGCCTATGCCTTTAACTCAGTCTTAAAACCAACTGCTTCGTTTCTTGCTAATCTATCTTTCAGGATCTAGGATCTAGGATTTCAAAAATCTTTATTGAAAGTGATCAGAAAGATTGAGACATACTTGTAGACTTAATAGAACGAAAGTCTGGTCTGGTCAGAGAATATCATGTATCCAGTATTGCGCTTTTCAGTTGAATTAGGCATAACTTTGTAATGCATAGATTATAGCTAAGTAATATTAATATAATTTAAAATTTATACCAACACTGTTTGCTGTACAACTGTATCGAATAAGCAGGCGAGCGAATATTCTTCTAATATAAGACTTTTCTTTTCGATTTAAACACAAAATAATCAAAAACTGGCGCAATAAATAAAACGGCAAGTGGCAAGTGTCAAACGCACTGTCGAGCGGAAATAAATGCCAATAACAACAACATCAACACCAACACCAACAAAAAATATGCTGAATGCAACAAGTAGACGGACGATGCATGCAACGTGCGAAGCAAAGCAATAGATACAATTCAGTCTGAGTCGTCGGAAAGTAGGCAGGCCATGTATCTATGAGATACACAGATACTTGTCAATCGTGTGACTACTTAATGAGCGGGAAAGTTTAAAGCACCATACATTAGCTGAGTTGATATGCACACACGGTAAGCAGGCAATGTGCAGTTGCAACAAACTATCTCGTATCTGCAGATTTTATAGTATTTTATAGTACACATATCTTTTGTAGCTACTGTTGTGCTACTTAAACGCCTGCTACTGTTGATGTTGTACTTTCTTGCAAACAAAAAAGAAAAAAAAAATAAAACAAAAAAAATAAGAGAGCAAAAGATAATAAAATGAATGCAACATGCTCTGAAAAATTTCAAATAGCCATGCCATATATTTTAATTAGTGCAAAAAGCATTCTGCAAGAAACTACAGAACAAGCACAGCAAAACAAATTCTTAAGTATCTCATTAAAAATTTGATAATAGTATGTTTGAAGAAAAGTATAAACATGCTTTTTATGACTTTTTAACAAGACTTAAGAATTTTTCAAGAATGCTTATTAGTACAAGAATTTCTATAAGATACAATTTTTTAATTTGAATTATTCTTGTGTCTTGCTCGTACATACATACATATATCAAAATAATACCCCTTGAAATGAATATTTTGCAATATTAACCTTCGCGAACTGTCACGGTGCATTGCTTCATATGATTCACATTTTGCAGCTGCAACGGATTTCGAGCTTCATATATCAACGCGAAGAGCGAATATTCGTAGAATTGAAAAGCGCATTCTGTGGAAGAGCTATAGATGCAAGGGCAAGCCATAATTAAAACTGATAACATTAGAGCCAAAGTGATTTTTGGGTTTGATTTCTGTGTGTATGTGTGTGTGTGTGTGTGTGTGTGTGTGTGTGTGGCCTACACAGTGTAGCGCAACAACACGGGGCATCGAATGTGCTGCTGCAATTAAGTATCATCGTCATCCGTGGCTGCCAACGATGCCGCTCGATTTTTCTTTCTTGGTTGTGCCAAATTCCGCTGTCTGCACCAAATGAGCGCACAATCATTATAAATCGTTGCAAACAAATTGTTTCCAATGGTCAGGCGTTTCAATGGTTAGTCAGACAAATGGACGGACTAAGGAACGAGCGGTAGCCTGCTCTGGCAAATTCCCCAAAATGTTAGCCGTAAGCGGTACGGCAAACCAAAAGCGCAGACATTCATTCATTCTCATACATTCATTGATTGCTCTTAGCAGCCGCAGCGGCATTGTAAACAGTCGTCTATGCGGGTGTGGAACGTCACGACATTCGATTGATTGTCCGATTGTCTGTATGTCCAGCTTGCAGTATAGTATCTATGTATCTATAAGTACGTGTACGAGTATTCATATAATATCTTCTATTTTGTGTCATTTTTGATTAATGCAGCATATTTTTTTTTTTTTTTTTTGATTTGTTTATTTCAATAGATTTTGTTTTTCTTTACATGCACAAAACAGTACAAATTTTGTTGGTAGTTAGAATGTATCTAATTCAACATTCAATTTGCAATTGAACATTGTTTAATTTTAAAGATATTCAAACTACTTGCTGTGAACATCAGTTCTTAACTACAGTCGTGTAAAACTTTGATTTCAATGAGTTCTGCTTGTTCTTGTGCAGCTTTTCTTGAGTTTGGTCTTCAATAAATTTGTCTGCTATACTTGCATCTAGTACAACAATAACAACTTGCAGCGATTTTATATATTTTGTATATAATATCCTCATTAGGAGTTGTTTATGCAATTTCATTTAGCATTTAAATGTCCTAATTTAAAAAAAAGTTGCGCATTAGTTTGCATCTAAAATGATAATCGATGATATTTATCATAAAAATAATGTATAAGCGGCATATTGAGCTTAAAAATCTATATATACGATATATACGATCTATGCAACTAATTCAAATTCAATTCTGCAAAATTTAATATTCATAAATTTAAATATGTGTACATCATATTGATCCGATTAAAGTCATTAAGCTCTTTAGTGTACATAGTGAATCAATCATAAACAGAATTTGATAATTCAAGCACACAGAATTCGTTCGGTATTGTCTCTTATGATTTTTCTCGCTTTAGTGTTTTATATTAGGTAAAAGTTTCACCATTAAATCTTAGAACATGAATTTTTTATATATTTTATTTAACACTAATTCAGCACATGTTCCTTCACGATGTGTCACGGGATGATTTTAGCTGACAGAAAGTCATTACCACTCCAATAATATTCTGTACTCTGTACTCGGTTTTAATGCTACTCTATATAATAAATGTTCTAAACTCATTCCAAAATCTCTTTACATTAAATATTTATGTAGCGCATTGCCAATTCTTTGTAGTTTAAATTATTTCTATCTCTCTTCCGCTGCCTGCCTCACTCTCCTTATCTCTTAGTCATTTATTGGGCTACTCATTTGCATTTTATTGGCGCTGGGATCGCTTTTGGCATCCGATTTGTGCATGACCTCATTTTAAACTGAACTGAAATTTTTTTTTTTTTTTTTAGCTTTTTATTTATTTTTTTAATAGCTGCAGTCGCATTTTTTATTGCTTTAAACTCGTGCATAAAACAGCCAACCAAACGTTCTGATTTTAGACTTTATAGCTGCAAAAAAAAAAAAAAAAAAAAAAAACACATTTCGCAGACATATGTTGCATGTTTAGACAAGAATTTATGAAGCGGAAATATATACTGTATTAGATTAGATACATTTGTATCTGCACTTTAACTGAGTTCTAACGTTAATTGACAACCATGACCTTGTCTGACGCAATTTCCTATAATAACTTTATAGCCAGCAGATTTTATTATTGTTTTTTTTCTTTTCCTTTAACGCACTTTCAATTTGGGTTAACCACTTTCATTTGCAATACTGAAACTGCAGAAAACGCACAGATAAACAAACAAGATACTTCAACAAACCGCACATAAACAAGAAAATAAGCGCTTACACAATTCGATTTTAACTAAAAGTAAGCACGTCGCGTCTCAAAAAAATGATATAACAGATACTTAAGCTCTGGCGGCTACAGAAGCGCGAAAACATGCAAAATTTCAAAACGTTAAAGCGAACAAAAAAATAAGAAGAAATAAAACGCCTACAGCTGCCAAAAGACGTGTATATATGTATATTGTATCTTAACTCAATGTAATTTAATCATACAAACGTATCAGATCTGCAATGCAGACGTGACTCAAAATCGCAACAAAATAAAGCGAAAAAGTTTTTTTTTTTTGGTTTTTTTTTTGAGAAATATCTTCGCCAAAGTACTTCAACACTCCGCCAAGTCGAACCATTAACAAAAGCCAAACCAAAACCACACTAAGTCAATCTTTAAGTGTCTGGTTTGCTGAAGATCGTTAGTGTTCGATGTGTTTGTTGTTGTTGGTAAAACCCGCATAAATGTTAACAGCCAACCAACTGATTTGTAATTTTGTTAACAACCATCGAAGAAAAAAATTAAAAAACAAAAAAAGAAGAGAAAAACTTAATTTGAAACACATTGAAATGAGAAATGCTGCCCCAATTCAGTTCCGATTTGAACAAATTTTTTTATATGTGCACAAATTTCATTGTGTAAAAAATTCCCTTGGCGCATATAAATCATTCAAAAAAAAAAAAAAAAAAAAAACGATAATCTCCTCGAAAATATGTTTCATTAAAAAAATAAATTTTAAATATTTGCTCGAATTTATATTTAGCTTGGCTTCAATTTCATTGAACGGATTTATTTATTTATTTATTTAGATTTCAGCTCAAATATGATTTATGCATTTAAACAATTTGGGCGTCAATCAACTAATTACGAATATGATTATCTTACATTATATATAGAAAGAAAATGGTCGAGCTATACAAATATTTATTTCGGTAACACTGAGACATGTATGCGCTACACACGAAATAAATAGAATTAAATTATGATATCCAAACAAAATTATTATTATTACTCTGCGATTCTTACTAAAGTAAATCATTCGAGATCTGTTAAGTGCATTTTTAAACACTGTGAAAAACGCACGCATCTTTGAGCTGCAATCGGTTATTATTAGATCAGCTTTGAAGATATCAAACTGAAAATTTGTATTAAAAATCATTTTATATAATTTACAAAATAACGTAAAATTCTTAAAAAAAATTTTTTTTAAAGTTATTTCAAGAACAAATCATCGAATATAAATTTCTATTTTTATAAAATACTATGAAATTTCTCGAAACATTGTGGCATCAATGTCATAACTAAAACAATCAAATGAAATAAATGTTTGTCGACAAATTCTGGCAAAGCATTCCCAGAGCATTCCACATTTAATTTATAACCTTACCCTTGTACACTGCGCCACTTTGCAAGAGACTAAATATTTAAAAAAAAAAAAATGTTTTTTAATTTAAAAAAACAAAAAAACTATTATATAGATAGTCTAAGGTCAACATCATCGGCTTGTTTGCTGCTATCTTCGTTGTTAAAATACAAAAAAAAAAATTACCGATTTGTGCCAAAGAAACTTTCATAGCATTTAGGCCCGGGCAAACATTTATGGCCACTTGTATGTATGCGCTTAACGTAAAAGAAAATTTCAATTTGTTATGCCAAAACCAAACCATGAAAATAACAACAACAAAACAAGAAAAACTTTGAATGAACATTTTTTCGTTAATATATTTTTATGCTTATACATATTATACTTTTGCATGTGTCAAGCCAAGTCAAAAACTTTGAAAAGAAAATAAAATAAAATTTAAAAATTTTATAAAAATTTGTACGCACACAATTTCGGCAGCTTTTTGCGGTTTGGAAAATCATTTTTCTTCAATGATTTTCTTTCAACAGTTAAAAGTTTAAGACGCCTACGTGCGTGTTTTTCAATATGTATTACGAAGAATCATATATATTTTTTTTTTTTTTTAAATTTTTAGAAACATGTTCAGCGAATTGGAAAAAAGAATGGGAAATTATTTTTAATATGAAATATATGACAGCTGCTGTGTAAAATAAATCATTGAACGAACCAAGAAAATTATTTAATAATTAAGTTGAACAACAAAGCATTTATAAGAAATTATGAAAATATATTTAAAGAAGTACAATATTCTGGAAATACTAGCTTTTCAACTTATAAAGTTATTATAAAAATAAATAAATAAAAAAGTTCATAAATGTTTCATGGGACTTTGTAGCGATAGATATAATTGAAGATTCTTGCTAAATTCGCAGATATTTCAATTGCAAATCCTTTATTAAAAATTTAAATTGAAAAAATTTTGAACAGTAGCTGCCAAACATTGCCGATTGGCTTCTTAATGAAACTAAACAAAATTAAATTAAATTAAAATAATCATCACCAGTGACATATAAAACTACCGTATAACAATATACCGTTGTAATACAATAACTTAAACAAAAATGATTTCAATATTTTGTAATCGTAATATTGTTTTCGGAAATCATCCGATTCGAAATTAGCGACCCCTAAGTACCATCTATACTAAATTTTGTATTGATCCAATTACTTGAAAATGAGTCTAACTGGTATTTTGTTTTTGTAAATTTGACATTGGAGCTCTTAAACCCTTTCGAAATCAGCGACTGATTAAGCCTCTGCATAATGAATTTTGTTTTGATTCGCCATTTTGAATCTTCAATTTTGTTTGCGGAAATTTTAATAGCGAGTTCTTAATTAGTGTTCAATGTATTTCCTGCCTACTTAAAAAAAAACTTCAAAGCTTTTGGCCAGCTTTTTGAAATTTTGGATCGCAGTACACCTTGACAAAAGGCCGTCAACCGTCTACCGGTCATGGCCGCATCTAGGACGGCGTGCCAGCCTCCATAGTCTAGTGCGCACTTCAGTCGTTTTGAATGTCAAGTACGAAGAGTTCTCTCCATACCTGGTCATACCAACAAATGCACGGTCGTCCTCTATTTCGGCGTCCACCAAGCAAGTATGGGCCTCCTATGTAAGTCATGCATGCTGGAGCTCTTTCATCCATTTGAATGAGGTGCCCAGCCTAGTGCAGCCGTTGGAATTTTATGCGCTCGACTATATCAACCTCATCGAATAGCTCGTACAGCTCGCGGTTCATACGGGACCAAAACTCGTCGCCGACTCTAATAGGACCGAAAATCCTGCGAAGAATCTTCTTCTCGAAGACTTTCAACGCTGTTTCATCCGAATCAATTACGGTCCATGCCTCTGCGCCATACAATAGGACCGGGAATTTTGGCGTCTTATAGATCTTGATTTTTGTCTTTCGAGAGAGGGCTTCACTTCTCATTTGCTTGCTCAGCCCAAAAAAGCATCTGTTTGTAAGCGTGATTCTTCGTCTGATCTCCAGGCTGACGTTGTTGTTGCTGGTTATCTCGGATCCAAGATACACGAAGTTTTCTACAACACTGAAGTTGAAATTCTTCATCGACACTGACCGTCCAAGACGCGATGACAGAGTGCGAGAAGACACTAAGTACTTCGTCTAATTCTCATTCACCGCTAGACCCATGAGCCGAGACTGTTTTTCAATCTCTGAGAACGCCTTGCTGCCTCGGCGTTCCTGCGTGCCGATGATATCGATGTCTTATTCATTTCATTTTGAAAGATCTGGCGTGGGATGTATTCCATCAGAAGATTGAAAAAATCGCACGAAAAATCGCGAGAGGTTTTTCCCCACCCTGACAACGCTTTGTGTGTTAGATAGCGTCGTCATGCAAACACGAACAATCTTTGCTGGGATACTTAGTGCAGACAGGGCGTTGAAAAACTTCGATGGTATCGGCGTGTCAAAAACTGTCTTGTAATCGACAAATAGGTGGTGAGTGTCTTTATTGAACTCACTGGTCTTTTCCAAGATTTGGCGTAATGTGAATGTTTGGTCACTGGTCGATCTTTTTAGTCTGAAGCCACACTGATATCGTCCTAAAAGGTTACACGGCTTAGAAATTTCCGACACAAAAACTGCATCCATTATTTCTCTGATTTTTTTCATATGCCCACCGAGTTGTGACTTATACGAAAAGAAGTTTTTTCCATAATTTTCGTGTAGAGTATTAAGATTTCAGACGATAAACAAATTTCCACAAGCCTAAGTGGAACACTCAGAAATATTAGCTGGCAATTAAAACTTTCAATTATTCAATTCTTTATAATTGAAACAAAATACAAAAAGAAATATGTAAGCTGCCAGTAGACGCTCGCATTCACTTGTAACCCAACAAACACATCGTAAATCTAAAGGCACATTTTTTTACAAAATAGATTTATGCTGACATCTGCTTCTACAATTTCCGTTGCTTTTCATTTAAAATCCATTTATATGAGATTCTAAGTCAATAGCAAAAGACTTTGACACTTGCCATTTGTATAATAATTTTGAATAGCAGAGCAAAACAGTTCTAGACTCATGCACCCTTGTTTATGGTGCATAGTGCCCTAGCAATTTTTTAAAAATAGTTTTAGCGTCTTCAATTTCGTATAATTTTTTAGTTTAACACAAGAAATGCTGATCTATTATGCGTCTTGTAGCTGTCTGTTGCATTTCGAAGTGTGCAACATTAAGAGACACTTGTTGCAGCATGTTATGCGCCAATGACAAATTTTTAGACTATGCACAGCCGTGGCACATAAAAACTTTAATATGTTTTGTAAACAATTTTAAGTATTTTTCGTTGTAAGCTTAATTTAATATAATTTTTATTTATGTACTAAGCAGACGTAGTCGTCGTCGTTGTCGTCGTCTATCTGTGTTTTGCTAATTAAATGCACATTTCTCAACAGTCACTTCAATTCAACGAGTATATGTATTTCTGTATGAGAGACATTGAATTTGTTATAAATTATTTCAAATTTGTGATAATATCTTGAGTGTGGCATTGCGGTCTATGGAAGTGTCTCTAACAATGGCAACAAATGTTACAAATTCGTTGCAGAAACATTGTCGTCCTCAACGTTGTCTTCTGTGAACAATTGTAAGCAAAAGCCAGCACTTTGTCAACTTAATTGCAGCACTTTGTAAAATGTCACAAAAATACTGCTACACATTGGCATATGGGTGCTTGAACTTAGTCCTGGGGGCTGTTACTGCTGGCACAAAATTCTGTATAAAATATTTTACAGCAGACTATGAAATATTTAACTTTGGGGCAATGTGAATTGCTTTTAATACTTGTATGCAACAAGTTGTATGTGTTTTACTGAGGCCAATGTGTTGTTCACTTTTATTTTAACTCGATTAGCAAAAATTGTATTATACAATAACACCAATAATAGATTTTTAATTAAAAATTGAATACATTTAATAATTTTACTAATTCAATTAAGCTCATTGGAAAAAAATGTATTAAAAATCACTGACTTCGCATTTAAATCGACCATAAAAATGAAACAAATAAAAATTATAAACCACACAAAATACTGCAATAGTAAATAAAATGCAACTAAAATAAATATTAGGAAAAAATTGTTACATAAAAACTTTTATAGTATATATGTATTTGTATATATTTATTGTGGTTGCTTTGTGCGATTTTAATTGAAAAACTTGTTAAATTTATGCATGATTTTTCACAGAACAAATAATTATGATGTTATTTGTTTTTATGCGTACTGCAACGGGTACACCATATAGAAATGATATAGAAATGTATTTGTCAGCGATTTTATAATATTTTTTTTTTTGTATGCGATTATTTGTTAATGCATATTTGCTATGTTGTTGACACATTTTTTTTTTTTTAATAATTATTGACAATTTTTTGGAAATATATGTTTAAAATATTTATTAATTTTAAATTAATATATATTGCAATGCAGAAAAACGAAGAACTGTCCATGAACATATGCTGTATACCCTGTAAAAAAGATTTTTGCAACTGTATGTCAATTTGTCTTTCTGGTTGTTGTTGCCAGCTTTCGTGTTGCTAAAAGTCGATACGAACAAACTTGAAGCTTATATTTATATAAATTCGGTAGATCCCATAAAAACCAGATATTCTTTTCTGAATTTTTGTTTAAAAAAAATATTATTGGTGTTGTTAATAAAGCTAGGAACGATAAACTTGTTGTAACTTGCATGTTACCTAACAATACATCACACACGGAAGTTGCAAAGGCACTTAATAAGAGGAGTATAGATCCTTACCTTATCAGATGGTTAGTACAGTTACTGGACTCAAGAACAGTCGAGACTAGCCTACCTGATAAAAAAATTATAGTCAAAACCACGAAAGAATGTCAACAGGGGGGCGTTTTATCACCTCTACTGTGGTGTCTCGTGGTGGATGAATTATTGGAGCTCCTTACAGATAATGGCATCACATGTCAACGCTATGCGGACGACATAGTTATTATCTGCATGGGGAAGCATGAAGATACACTATGTGATCAAATTAAGATGGGCATAACATCACAAGATCTTGGTGCTCTAATGTAGGACTGAGTATTAACCCATCTAAGACTACTATCGTTCCTTTCTCTAGCTGAAGTTACTCAAGCCAATATGGGTGAATGGCACGCTGATCGAATTCTCCAAGGAGGTAAAATACCTAGGAGTAATATTTGACAAGCGTACCACATGGAAAACTCACTTAGAATACGTAGTGAGGAAAGCTACAATGGCAATGATGACCTGCAGAGTCATTGCAGGTAAGAACTTAAAATAATGAAATGGATGTACCTCACAATGGTTAGATCCATAATAACATAGAGAGCCATTGTCTGGGCGGATATAGCTAAACTGACAACAACTAGAAAACAACTGAACAAAGTTTAAAGTTTGGCTTGTATAACTATAACAGGATCAATGCGAACCTGTCCTAGTGTGGCATTAGATGTACTACTAAATCTAACGCCGCTGCATCTTCATATCCAACAACAGGCTGACAGAAGTGTTAATTTGAAAGACGCACACCCACTCTTGCTATACCCTAGTGATAACCTAGGCATAATGAATAACTTCACTAGAAGATTCCAAGTAGGGCTCAGCTATAAAGAAGAATGGGGAAACATAAGGCTGAACTACAATATCAAACCAGGAGCAATTAGCTGGTACACAGATGGTTCCCTAACAGACGAAGGAAGTGGAGTGGAAGTTACAAGTATCTTTCAGGCAGAAATATATGCAATAGAAAGATGTGCTCAATTTAATTTAAATAGGGGGTACAAGAACCAAAGAATCGCTATCTTCTCCAATAGCCAGGCAGCTATTAAAGCAGTAAGTTCGCCTATGATCAAATTCAAACTGGTCATGGAATGCATAAGTAAATTAAATAAACTAGGGAAATTTAATAAAATCACTCTATACTGGGTATCCGGACATGCGGGCATACCAGGAAACGAGCAAGCAGATGACTTGGCCAGGAGAGCGGCTGCGTCCCCTTTCATGGGTGCAGAGCCTTTCTGCAGACTCGGACCAGGATCAATGAAAATCCTGGTAAAAAAGGAAGAAAAGAAGGCAAGCGATTTTTTCTGTGAAAAATGTGAAGGACTAAAACAGAACAAAAAGCTGTTAAGCCCTTACAACAAAAAGAGATCGGAAATTTGCAACGGTCTTAAAAGAAGAGATCTAAGAATGATTTCGGGCTTCCTGACCGGACACTGTAGACTTAGGAGACACTTGTGTAAAATCGGAATCGAATCGAATCGAAATTTTGTATGCAGATAGTAATATATTCTTTCAATAAATATACAACCTTATGAAACCAAATTGTGTAAAGTATTTAAGCTTCTGTTTGACTCAATTTACCGATTTCTCTTGTTGGGTTTTTTCGGTTTACCGGACTCATGTAATAGTGTTTACTTTTTTATTCAACTGTATTTAACTTTATTTTTTTCACATTTAACAAACAAACAAACAAACAAACAAAGCAAATACAATTGTTTTATGCATAAAAACTGTTGTCAAATAAATATAAAATATTTCAAATTAAATACAGCAATCAAATTGGTAATTAATAAAAATGTAATTTATTTCGCTCGAGGCCCGGAACTAGTTTCAAATGCTTATAAATCTATAAAATCGAATTTAAATTTTTAACATTTTCATAAATAAAAATGCGGATATAATGGTGCCGTAACTGCATTATTCTACACTTATTTAAATAGCGTTCACACAAAAGCATCATCCAAGTAGTTTATAATGCATATCTGGAAACTTCAGCGCTTAAAATCTTTAGATATTTCTGGTTAGTTGAATATTTAACTCATATTACATTAAGCTTCTATACAAATGTTATGGCTGCACTTGGCAACATTTAGCATACAAAATTGGTTCTGTTGATATTTAGTATTGTATGCTCGAGGTCGTATAATGATTTTGACTTATTTTGCTATATAATCTTATATTATTTTCTATAAAATTTTAAATATTTCGAGAATGTGTCAGCGCTATCAAGTTAAGACTTACAACTAGTAAATATTTAAGTTTAACAATGCACAAAGAATGCAATCTTCACTTTGAGCTGTGAATTTCCAAAGATTCCATACATGGTGTATCTTTGAAAACATTTCTTGCGTTGCTTTTATTTTATTTATATTTATTTGGTTTTTGCATGCTTGTTGCATTTTAGCAATATACTTTTTTCCATTTTTTTTCTTATGTGGTCTGAGGTTCTTCTTTTGCACATATTTAAGCCATCTCAGACGTTCAGACGTTCGAAAGCCCGCATACACGTAACGATGTGGTAATGAACTTATCGCACGCTTGTCTGCATTTGCATTTTATTTTGTTGCTGTTTGTTGCAGCCAGTCAAGCAGCATAAGAACTCAAAGATATTTGACGCTAAAAGGCAGAAAAACTGAAAAAATTTCAACTAGAACGAAGAGTTTTGCCAGTGTGACAAATCGAAAGCGCTGGCTCAATGTTTATCTTAAGTCCGTCTGTCTGTATGTCTGTCTGTCTGTCTGTCTGAAGCGTATTGCTGGCTGAGTAGCTCAGACTGTCGCTTCATGTGATATCTTTCATATTGTTGCAGTTTGAATGACATGTAAACATTGAAGCAGTCAGAATTGAGCTGTAAATTGGCCGAAATGCAAAAATTAAATTGGCTAAAATGCAAATATCTTTCTGTTAGCATGGAATTAACTCAAAATTCTACGAAAATATGAAATTTGTGAGAGCCATTTCTAGCATATTGTTGGCTTTTGACTGACTGACTGACTGACTGTCCTGCAGACTCAAAAATACAAAAATACGAAAAATGTTTTTCGTTAACAATTTATAAACGTTTGCTAACGCTTATTTGAGCATAAGTTGAGCGTGTTGCCGATGATAAGCACAAAAACTAAACTCGAAATGCTCAACTTGCTATATGCATTAGACAGGAGAAGCAACATCAACATCAGCAGTTTAAACGCAACTCAGCCGCAAGCACGTCGCACACATGACGTCACGTCACATCACATCAGTGAATCACTTCACTGGCAAGCCAAGTTAAGGCAATGCAATGCAACTTCAAGCCAAGTAGAGTTTGTATTAGTAGAAAAAGAAGTATTTAAAAAAAAAAAAAAAATTCTATAAAATTGTTCATGGTTCAATAGAAAACTTTAATACCCTATACGAGTCTAAAAAAATGGCTGGGACTTAAAAATAAAAAAATTTTATTTATATCTACTTTTCGTTACATAAGGCCAGATTCGGATAGCCCGCATACAAATCTGTGCCACTTTTTATGCTTTTTGTATGAAAAAGTGTATAGTGCTCTGTTTAATTAAAGTCCTATTGAAATTCAAATAAAAATAAATTAGATAATAATACGACATTATTTAAAAAAGAGAAATTAAAAAAAAATTCGTTAAAACTTTAAAAGAACTCACAATACCGAAATTTAATTTTTGTGTGAAGTGTACAAAGATGCGCAAAGAAAAAAACTTTTCAAAAGTTTGTCTTCCCTAACAAATATTTATATTATAAGTAAGCATATACTATATGTAGCTATGTATATATGCCACACTATAAGCATTTATATGGGCTTTTGTGTCTCTGGGAAATTTGCATAACTACGTAATCAACGCGCTCGCGTACTTCAGCTACAGCTCATGGCGCACTCGAGTGCCATACATGCAACCATTTCATACTTACATATATGCTTGCCCACTTCACTTCACTATATACAGCATATATTCATGCTCCTACATCTGGCACTGCCACTTCTTTGGCCTTTTCTTTTCTAATTTCTTACGCCTGATGCAGTTTGTGGGTGAATGTCGCCAGTCAGCCTGGCTGCCGCTTGGCTATGCTGCTTTCAAGTAGTCACATATCCAACTTCACTTTTGTTTGACCTAAAAAAAAAAAAAAGAAGGAAAACCAATGCTGAACAAACTATTCGTAGCCATAAGAATACGGGGCGGGGTGGAAGAGTATAAAAATCTGAAGCAGTTTAAAAAGTTTTCATAATGTGCGCAGCAGCACCCACTAAACACTCCGATCCCCCATTGGTTCTTGCAACTTGCAACTTCGTTTGCCCTTATACAAGTACATACATATATGCACGAGTATCTTGAAGCTGTTTTCCGTGTTGCCACAGGCTCAAGTGCTTTTTAATGAGCTGTTGCATATGCAGTTTATTTATCTGATGATGAAATACTCAAGTAGCAGCGAAAATTTTCAAAATTATAAGAAAATGTATCTGTAAGTGTCTGTCTGGCAGCTAGTTTTATGTTGTCTACAATACTTCGTTTAGATAATTACAGCATATTGCAGTCAGAACTTAAGTTTATACAAAATATTTTCACTTCTTAAGAAATAATTAGTTGTTGTTGAAAAGTTTTCACTTGTATGAATAGAGAAAGTGATTTTTTTTTTTTTGGATTTTTGTTAAGTTTTATATTAATATTAAAAAAAAAAACAACAAAAAATCATTATAATATTTGGTCATTTGTTTGTAAAGAAAAATTGTTGATTCATAGTCAAATTCCGAAAAAAAAATGTAAAAAGTTTATTCATAGAAATTGCTTCTTTATATAAAATATCATTGAATTATTGTACACAAAGCGAAATATTTGATCAGCTGCATAGTAGATGAAATAGTAGCTGAAAAGAGCACACCGAACCGAAGTATTTATGCTTTACATGTTTGCTTGAGATATAACTTGGTTGTATGTAGTTCCATTAGTATATATGTACATAAGGTAACTAAAAGTTAATCACACTCAATAGCTGCGTTCTGTATTTTCTAAAATTTGGAGAGAAGCGTTTTATAAACATTTTCCAAAAAAATAAATAAAAGAAGTTTCCTATTTTGAAAAAAATTTCCCCTAAAAAAAAAAAAAAAAAATAAACAATTAAATGGTTTTATAAAAATCGGAGTCAATGTTGTCTGGCCAGCTATTTAAAAATGGTACCTCCACTTTTTCTCATTAGCATAAAAATGTATATTAATTGTGCATAAATGTATGTAACAGATAGGAAAGCAGTTCCTACGTAGTGTATATATTTTTGATCAGCTTCAAAATTTAAGTTTAAAGTTCAAGTTTTGAATTTTTGGTCCTAAAATCTAGAAAACATGAACCATTCTTAAAAATTTGTGTTTTTTTTTTTTTTAAGAAATATTGTATAAAATATTTCAATTAAGTTTTCAATAAATGCAAGTTCTCTTCTCTAAAAATATTGTACGTGACTTACACTAGGTCACCACTTATGGAAAATATCTTACTACGAACTTTTCGTTAAACTTTTAATATCCCAGCTAAAATAATTCGTAAAGGGTATAAAATTATTATTTCTATAGAATAAGTAGAAAATTGAACGCATTGTTGAGCGTGCGAAGCCAAAATATGGCTCAAATAGCAAAAATTGAGTGTACATGACATCATCACGCAGTATATGCGGTGCGGGATACTATTGATGCTTTTGATGGGTCGGTCATTGGCTTGAGGTCGTTCGTACGTATAGCAGCTGCTATAAAAAGTAACTGCTAATGACAATGTACCGAAAAATCAATTTGATTTTTTTTGCTTGACTACTTCAAAAGACTTTTGGGGGTACTCGTTGTTATAGCTGCCAGTGCTACTGCTTTTTTTCTTTTTTTTTTGCTATATTTTGGGTGAGAGGTTCTGCCAACTCATGCATTAACGTTACACTGTATTATGCTGTCAACAGTGAATTTCGTACAAAAAAAAAAAAGAAGAAAAACGTATTCTATAGAATATAATAGCAATGTAATGAGATTTCTTTCTTTGCTGGTGCGTTGCCAACGTGAAATCGGATTAAATGCTCAATTTGTGCGCATATGAATGTCAACGTGGGAGCCGTGAGATACAGATCGAATGATGCATAGAAATATATTTATATTGAATAATACGCGCATTGGCTATTAAAAGATATTTTTAAATAAATTAAACGTTATAATTCTTAAAAATACCTTTGCGCATCCTGTCGTAAATTGGCTAAACACACAAAATAAATATTATTAAAAATTCGCTGCGCAAATTGCCACGCCCAAATGGCGAATATAATGCATAAATAACATAAATCAAATAAACTGGCGTAAATTGATTTGTTGCTTTCCCTGAAATTCAAATAAAATGAATTGAATTGAAATTGCAATTGCAAGACGGAAACAGTCATACGAAAAGCGTCAGTTCAACTACATATGTATGTACATATAAATGTATCTAGATACATTTGCTTACTCAGATATTTTGTGGCAGTGGCAATTTACTTGGCCGTGACGAACGTGGCGCGACGTAACGCTGAAATAAAATTCAATTTGCCAATGGCATTTTTTTAACTTATTTACGATAATTTTTAGACAGACTTCGCCGCTGTATGCAATTACATGCTGCATATTTAAATTTGTATTCATTAATTTACATTTTTATCACATTGCAACGTAATGCCTTTGTTATTTGACAGTATTCGTTTTTTTTTCTTTTCATTTTTTCTCTGTTTAGATTATCGATACGGGAAATGCATTTTGGGTCTGTTTTAACGATTACTCATACAGGCAGTTAGTGCTATAGATATGCATATAAATATATTTTATGATGCCATTTATAGGTGTGCATAAGTGTTTAATGAGTTTATTGCTTGTTTATGTGAAAATTTACAATTTGTTTATTATGCAAACCGGTTTGATACAAGTTGTCAATAGTATGATATGATGTATGAAGTTGTTTATTGTTTAATTAAATTTCGAACAATTGCCAATCATTTCTGTTGGATTGAAATACTGTAGAACGATGTGTAGTTAGAGAATGCTTTGCACTCTATTTTAGCTATTGTGGTTTCAAAAATCAAGCTCAACAAGATGAATCGATGCAACTATTTTTGCATTTATATAACAGTTAAAAAGTTCCACAGTTTATGAGATATAGAACTAAATGTTGCTTGAAGACTTAACTTTATTAAAGTCTAAAGATTAAACAAGAGAGAACGCTGCAGACGAGTGTGCAGGAAATTTTATTGGGATTAGTATAAGATACACAAATTTGATCGTTTCAAACTAAACTAAAATACAACAAAATATTTTTCTTACAAACGCCCAGGAAGGAGGCACTGATTAGTAGTTGGGCTACACCTTCAAGTAGTCCAATATTGAACGCTTTTGAACTACATATATGAAATAATATCTTTGGATTAAAGCAAGCTACTACTACAAAAATTGAGTGTCATCTATTTTGGTTACAAACCCTTAGGGGTTACAGACTGCCTAACTGAAGGAGAATAGGAGTTATTAAATATCAAAACTTGATAGTGAACTTAGAGAAATATTTTTTTTTTCATAATTTTTAAAGAAGTTAAAAAATTAAAAAGTTGATGCAGAATACGTCACTTTGGGTTTTAATTCAACGAGGAGAGATATAGAAAAAGGGAGGCAGCAGTGCTCTTTAAAAAAAAAAACCGGAATATTACATGAGCACAAAAATTTCTTTATGTATTTTGTTTTTCTTTTCGAAGTACATAGATGATAGTTGGTAAGCGCAAAAGGAAATTAAATTCTAAAACATGTGAATAATTCATCGAATTTGTAGTTTTTCTGCGTATTTCGTTTAGCTGCAAAAATAATTCAATTTTAAATCAAAAATCGTACGCAAGGAAACTTCTGACGGGCAAAGATATAAGAATTTTTCTTCTAGAGCTTAAAACGAATATACATACATGTATTAATTTATTGGCACCTTTGAAGATTCGTTATTTGTGTTATAAACTTTTTATTACAAAATAGTTCAGTCGCACGCAGTTTTTTCTAGTTTTTCGTCCATGATTTGTACTGAGAGGCAGATGAGTAATTCTTCCTTCAAGACTTTCTGAGACTGATTATTGTCAGCAGCAGGTGCCTTAGTTGTTTTCAATTTAAATAAAATTTTATTTAATGCAGTTTAGTTAGACGACTACACAAAAGTTGCAGCAATATAGCTTTAATGCATATACATACCAATACATTTAAATACTAATTAGCCAACTCATAGAGATACATTAACATTTAGCTACACATATTCGCACAAACTCAAAGCCAACAACGACATAAAGCCCTTTCATATGTTGGCTACAGTTTGCCTAGACGTACCTAAACATTTTTTAAATATTTTAATTAAATTATTTTTACGCTTGCCGTTTTTTATATAAATGTATCTTTATATGTGCATGGAACTATATAACAGTTGTCCACACGTCGGCTGCTTTTAATGGCCTACCCCATACAGAAATACAGAGACACACTGATATGCAAACGTATGCCACCCGCACTTTACGTTAATTAAAGTGCGCCATCCAACTCAGTTGCTGAGGCTGCTCTTGTGCCTTACTAAGAATGAAATTGTGTGCGTTTGAGTATCTCTGTGTATGTGTGTGCGTGTGTACTAGTAAAAGTGTATATGACTATGAGTGTTGCTGTCGTTTTAATAGCTTAATGTAGTTACTTCCACTTTGAGTGTCTTTCATGACGTTATAGAGCTACAGATATTGTACATTCAAGCTTATAAGCGAGTAAAACAAGGACAACACTGCGAAAAACAGATATATAGACAGACGGGCGAACCGACCGACCGACTGACAGCCGTATGTGTCTTTGCTAATAAAAAACACAACACTCAGCAAAATTGTTATGCAGCAAACTACATAACTACGTGAACGAACATAGCTGTAGCTACTAGAACTGGTACAAACGCACACAGATACTTTCTATGAAGACATATGAGTATATTGTACACAGATAACTTTGTAACTAGTCGTATGTATGTATGTATGTGTATTATACAAATTATAAAGCTCATGTGCAAAAAACCGAGTAAACGTTTTGAATTGCAAACTTCTCTCTCTGTGCCTGCGCAGCTGTTTGTGTGTGTAAAGCGTGGCTTTGTGTAAGTAACACTCCCAATGGCGAAATGAAGGAAGTATCTCGACAAGCGCCATTGCCATTGCAACTTGCCAATGTCAACGTCAGAAGTTGTTGCAGGAATGAAAGAGAAAGCGATAGCGGCATAAACATCAGGGCTTTGTAACGGATTAGAAACCGAGTCCGGAGCAGGTTGCACGAGCAATATCTATTTCTAGTTTCCGAAAAGCTAAATCAATTAGTATTTGAGGAGGTCCAAAAAAGCGAAAGTCCTACCATTTAAATCGTACAACAGAAAGTAAAATAAGTTGTTATAGATGTTCCACATTATTGTGTTGCTTCAGCATGAACTTGTAATCCCCATAAACACGAATTTATGCCCTGTTCTACTTTTTTTTTCGATATGGTGGAGGTTTTGTAAAATTACTTAAATCTTAAAAATTAATTCATTATTTGTCTAATATAAAGTGAGGAGTGAATATGTTAACTTTTGAGCAGAACAATTTTTGCAACTGTCTGACTTCATAACCCTGGTTAATAGTAAACAACATACGGAATTGAAAAAAGGGCTTTATGTGCGAATCTCTTCATGTGCGTGTGTATGTTAATCCAAATTTCATCGTTGTTTTTTTTTTTTTTTTAATTTAACAAAATTCGAAATAGAATGCAGCAGCAACTACAACGGAAGCAACTCAAGCGAAGCAACTAAAACTCTAACTACACTGACTGCTATGAGTATGCGCGCACTAATGTCTCTTTTAGTGCCTTATCCCCACCACAAGCTCCCTCGTCAGTTTATACATTTTGCATGCGAAAGTGTGCTTTAGCACTTGGGGGAATTTCCACGCCAACGAAATCCTAAATGATCGCACAAGCCATATATACATACTTGTATTCTTGTAACCAAGCAGTTACGTGTGCAACGCCGTGTGCCTGCAGTATCTAGATACTCTTATTTAGGTGTAGCGCTGCGGACACTGGCATGTTTTTCGCACATATTTTCAGTTAGTTGGTTGAATTTTTGGTTGGTAAGTGTAGCTCTATTAGTGCTGGCATAAATTCAAACTGAAGTCAACTAACTCTATGCAACAGCAGCAGATACTCTTAGCAGATAAACGGTTTAATGAAATGCATTAAGGGTTTGCGCTGCATTTTAAAATTCCTTACACAAGTTACTTGAAATGCAAATGCGGTAGTCGAGTATAATTTAATTAATTAGTTTTTTTTTATATACTATTAGCTGTGCATGCTTTGTTTGCCAAATTATTTTATTCCATAAATATTTAATCAAATTGAGAATTTTTTTTTTTTTTTAATTTATTTCCATCCATTTTTTTCTTTCCAGTTAATTCGTTTTATTGAATTCTGTTTATCGAAATGGCTCAACCACAATTGCTGCAAGTAAAACTCTCACGATTCGACGCCCAACCATGGGGCTTCCGTTTGCAGGGCGGCACTGACTTTGCTGCACCATTGGTTGTTCAAAAGGTAAGCAAAATTTTAAGTTGAATTCAAATTGAGTCGAATTGTATAACATAGAGCAAAAAGCAATTTCTTTCGGAAGCTTCAATTGCTTGCATTTGTGTATAAATAATTATATCTTCACATCAAAACATGTCATACAAAATGCAGGGTTAAAAGGAATATTTTTAGTATAAGCTGCCTTCAATTATTTTGACTTATCAGAATTTCTAGACAATATTTTTTGTCAAAGCTATCAATATATCTGCCTATTAGTTCTATCATTTTACTTATTTTTTAAATAAGTTACGACATAACTTAAATGAATTAAAACTGACCATGATGAACTGGGAATATTAATCATTTATACATTTTTACTTGCGCTACCGCATAGGATCTTATAGGATCTTAGGATCCATTCCAAACTCAATTTACATAGCGGATCTTCCTGTCTCAAATGAAGTGTGTATGAAAAAATTGTTACATACTTCATTTGCTGATGATTTTAAGTTTTGGCGAAAGGTGGAACATCAAACTCCATAGCAATAAGAAAGAAATCGGTTCCTTCCTCTGTACAAATAATACTTCCGCGAATCTTCCTCAACGGAGCGGCATACTCTATTCCCTCAGCTTAATACACAATCGACTCTGTCTAAGCCATCTCCTAATTGACTATGGGGTTCAGTGCGACACCATTTGAAGGTTGTTAGTTTATAATGCATATAGAGGTGTCACCGTTACTTTAAAAAATAGGCGGTGTTTCTGTGCATTTTATAACTTTGCCAGACGATCATACACTAGCTTCTTATTATAATATGAAGAAAGTTTTTATCTTCATTCACAGATTCACGTAGTGTTGGTATTTTACGATCCTTTCTAAAAAAAAAAAAAAGATCCTGAAAACCTATAGTTAGGCATTATATTATGTTGTCTTAAAGTTTAATTTGTTTGATGTGTGAGAGGTCGTCCTCTACTACGTCGAACACAATGTGTGGTGAAGCTTTGTTAGACATCTACATAAAATGAATATATTTTTGAAAGCGAAGGAGTTGTACTATATGATTGAATAGGTAAATCAAAGTACACCAAGTAAGAAAATTACAGTCAGGCATAACCGATTGTAAGATGCCCTGTACTAGTACAGGTCGCCTAAGAAACACATTAAATGTTTTCCTAGCTTATGAACAAGCTGTGCAAAAAAAAAGTAGAAAAAAAATAAGAAAAATGGTACTGACGAAAAGTATTTTGCTCCTCTTACTTCTCACTGTACGAATAAGAAAAGGGAGGACGAAAGCATCATAGGTCGTTAAAATTCTATTGCTTATAAAATCCGATTTTGATGAACTTTTTGGATTTCGGCTTAGAGAGACGTTATCTCTATATTGGCATACTTAAGAAATTTTTACCTTTAAAGTTGATTTTATGGGGAAGGGAAGGGAAGTGGAAAAATTTTAAATTAAACTCGTAAAATTCCGGCGAAGTTCAATTCGAATGCAAAAAGCGTGAAGTCTTTATCTATTACCGTTTCCGAGATACTTTCGTTCATACGGACGGACAGACGGACAGACGGACATGGCTATATCCTCTATCACTCCTGACCATAATGGTGGTAACTTTGGGGCTCTCCGGTTATTATTTCTACCTGTTACATATATTTGCACAAAACCATTAGGCTCTTGTACCTTCGTTACAGTGCCTAAAAAATATTGTGCGGCTTGTATATAACCTCAAAATTTCCATTGATTAAATTTTTCATCTACATTCTACATCAAAATATTTTAGTATAGCTTAACAAGCCGATCCACCTTTGATTTAAATGCACAATTTTTTTTTCATTATCTATTTTTATTATTAAAACTTTATATTAAATTTAATTGGTATATGCATTCTCGAACAACTCTATGAGACGATTGAATGTAAACATGTCCGACTTTTTAGCTTTCTGTATATCTGCAAAGTATTTCATTTTATAACTTATTAATCTGAAAATGGTTATGAAGATTGTTAGTAATTCTACGCTATGTAAAACTCATCAATTGCAACTACGTATATGAACATTGAAGATTGCATTTTAAGCTTTGTAAGTCGACAAAACAAAGGCGGTAGGATATTTTTAAACCCCCCACTACAGCATTTTAACTTGTTGATTATTATTTTTGAGTATTATACAATTTGCGAAGAGTATTCAATATGTTGTATATACAACTTTTTATATAAAAAATTTGCTTTTTAAAACATTTTGTTTATTTTTAAGTAAATGAAATATCGGCTTACTTATTTTTAGTTTATTTGCTGCACGATTTTTGCACACGGTTCACAAGTTGGCAAATCGAAAATATTATTAATGAAAAAACTTGAACTTTTCAAAAGAAAAAAAAAAAACCGAAAATTTAAATTTCAAGAAAAAGAATTTTTAACAAATTGTTAAACATTTATAATTTCATAAATGAAAGTGAACGGAAAATAGTCTCTCACATATTTATTTATAAATATTAAAAGTAAAAAAAAAAAAATATAATATTAAAAAAAAAATTTTACTAATATTTCAGCACGACGACAAAATAGCGCAAATCAGTTAAACTATGACATTTTTATGCGCGCTATAAATTTTCAAATTAATTTATGCAAAATTAAAAAAAAAAAAAAAAAATGTATACGCACTAAGCCTTTATAGTTTTTTAATTTCATATAAAATGTATACAAAACTGATAATTCACATACGATACATCATGCATCGAAAATGAATCATCAACTGTTTGGAAAATGTATGAAGTCGTTTGGTCAGTTGCACTTAAACTCAACCGGCCGGATAAGCTATGAGTGTTTGCGTGTAAACGTATGTCCATATCAGGCTCGATACTGTGAGAAGGGTTTCATTTTTAAAATTTATGCATGTTTTTGATTTCAAGTTTCTTTGTAGTTTTTATGAGTCAGCACTCAGCGTGTGTATAATCAATTTTATTAAAATGTCAATGTCAGATTTATTATAATTTTTTTTTCTCTTCAATTTCTCGGCTACTTTTTCTGATATTTCTAAGAATATATTTTTATATACGTTTTTTTTTCGTTGTTTGTTTTCTCTTATTCAACACATAAAATTATTTTCAGTGTTACATCATACAATAGCATACATATTTAATTTTTTAAAGTTAAAATACAAAATTTATTTGTATTAATTTCTCGCGCTGTTGACTATAACTCAGGCATTCATTAGCAGATCTTGCTTTGCTATCTTTCACCCACTCTATGTATAATTTATGTTTGTATGAAAATATCTTAGTACGCACAGTCAACTACACAGATACTATTTTAATGTCTGTTGACATAAATATTTTGTACGCGTTGACATTAAGAATGCGCAATTCCTATTTACACAGCTGATGTTGATATATGTCAATGTCATTTAGCTAGCTCGCTTGTCTTTTAAGTATTTATACATTTATACATTTATACAAGTTGACTTTCGTCTTTGTATTTCATAAATATTTGTTTAAGTTAAATTTTCCATATACTCGTACGAGTTGTGTATTAAGCTTATTGAGCATTGGGAAAGTGTAGCGTATAATTTACATTTATTTATTTGCATTGAGGCTGTGTGTGTGCGTGAATTTGAAATAAATGCAGTTGACTTGTTTTGTTTGATAAACAAATTAAACATTTTACCAAATGCAAATTATTTTTGTTATATATACATTTAAATAATGTTAAAGTAACCGAATATATATGTCCGTCTGTCTGTCTATCAACTACCTGTGTGAATTAAAAATAGTATTAGATATGCAGGATTTTTATGCTTCGAAACAAAACTTACTTACTTAAATGACCGTCAACCGTCTTCCGGTCATGGCCGCATTTAGGAAGGCGCGCCAGCCTTCATAGTTTAGTGCGCACTCCAGTCGTTTTGAATGCCAAGTACGGAGAGATCTTTTCATACCTGATCATTCCAACGAGTCTATTTCGGCGTACACCAATCAAGTTTGGCCCTCCCATGTAAAGCTCTTTCATTCATTCGAATAAGGTGCCCAGTCCAGTGCAGCCGCTGGAATTTTTTGCGCTGGACTATGTCCACCTCATCGAATAGCTCGTACAGCTCGCGGTTCATACGGAACCTAAACTCGTCGCCGACTCTAATAGGAATCTTCCTCTCGAAGACTTCCAACGCTGTTTCATCAGACTCTATCACGGTCCATGCCTTAGAACATTACATTAGCACCCGGAGTTTCAGCGTCTTATAGATCTTGATTTTTATCTTTTGAGAGAGGGCTTTACTTCTCATTTGCTTGCTCAGCGCAAAAAAGCATTTTTTTTGCAAGCGTGATTCTTTGCCTGATCTCCAGGCTGACGTTGTTGTTGCTGGTTAATGCGGATCCAAGAGAGTCAAAGTTTTGTACAACACTGAAGTTGAAATTCTCCATCGTCACTGAACGTCTAAGACTCGATGACGGAGTGCGAGATGGCACCAAGCACTTCGTCTTGTCCTCATTTACCGCTAGACCCATGAGCCAAGACTCTTTTCAACGCTTTGCTGGCTCGCCGTTCCTGCATACCGATCATATAGATGTCATTGACATAAGCGAGCAGCATCACTTCCTTTTAGAAGATTGAGCCCGACAAACTTTGTATCGCTCAGCAGAGTATCGCCCTGCCTGAAATCTCTCTTGGTATCAAAGTGGTCGGAGTGGTTTTTCTCCACCCTGACAACGCTTTGTGTGTTAGATAGCGTCGTCATGCAAAGGTGGACAATCTTTGCACAGGTCTTTTCCAAGATTTGGCTTAATGTGAACTGATATCGCCCTAATAGTGAATCCGTATATGGCTTCAGCGTATTACACAATACGCGCGACAGAATCTTATATTCGATGGATAGAAAGAAGAAAGGTGGAGCCTGTTTTTTCTTGTTATTTTAGTAAAAAACGCCAAAGCCATATCGGACACCATTTCTGTGTTTTTATATGAAAAATATTTCATTGTTGTAATATCTTTACTAATATCATACATTAATACGAAAGTTTGTAATGAACATGGTGTCTCACTCTTCTTGTTTTAATTTGTTGTATACATCATGTAGAGTTTGGAGTCTGTCTGTCTGTCGGATAAAATCAACATGTTCCACAATATAAGCATTGATCGTATTTTCTCCATAGTTTGGCTGATGTTTTCTTTATTTCCATCTCTTTCAATGTGTTAAAAATTTTCTGTCATGATTAAATTTATAATTTTTCACACTACAATTTGTGCAAAGTAGAAAATGTTTCAATAAAATGCATTGTTGTCAACAATCAATTAAATCAAAATCGTGTAACAGCTAAAAGCGATTTCAAATCAAATATTTAAATCAATTAATTTATGCTGACAATTATCCATAAAATTTTTCAAAGCCAATTAGCAGATTGTCAACGACAATAACAACCGAACAACAATTGCTGCTGCTGCTTAAACAATGCAATGCAATGCGTTTTACGTACATAGAAACTCAAATGTGCAGAAATATTCGAGTACATGCGGCAACAACAGTAGCGGTGGCAGCAGCACGTGAATGAATGTTTGAAAAACATCGAGTTTAAATGGTGCCACATGAACCGCAAATGTTGGCGCCAATTAGTCTAGCAGACAATCGAACAATGTTGCAGTAATTGCAGCAGCAACAGCAGCAGCAGTAGCAACAACAACCACAACAAATAGCAACGATATTACTAACAAAGTTACATGAATGAAACAAACGTTTCTACTTGCAACAACAGCAACAACAAAAGCAACGCAACCACCTTCAACAACAACAACAACAATGAGAGGCACTTCACTATAAACAGCAACAACAAAATTGCATTAATGTCACATTAGCAACAGCAGCAGCAGCAGCAGTAGTTGCTGTTCGTTGTTGCAGTTGCTGCTACTGCCGCTCATTAGAGTAAAGCAGTGCCGTGTAGTACAAATGTGGCAGCAACATTTTGCGTGCTTCAATAGCTAAAATGCATTTATTATACACTACATATGATGTGTGTACAAAGTTTTCAACAGTTTTTCGACTTAGTTTGTAACGTCGTGAAAAAAATTGATTAGATAAATTTCGCATATTCTTGATCCGCTTCATTAGCTTAAGTATGAAGATTTAAAGCTGATAATTGTAATTGATTTGTAGACCTTTTATTAAATAAACAAGACTCCAAGTGTATGTATTTATTTCTAGAAAAAAAAATTCGGAAAAATAGAACAGTATATACTGAAGGTTTCTATATATTTGCTATATAAAAGATATTCTGTTAGCCAAAATGAGGTATTAATAATTATTTCTAGAACACAAACACCTCCAAAGCCTTTACTCATATGAAGCGCATCAAAGTTTCGGTTGGACCAAAATGCAATTTTTCCTTGTTTTTTTTTTTTTTTTTTTTTTTTTTGCTATTTTTACGCGCTTTGCCTGGTCGTCAATTTAATGTGCAAAGTGTTTTAATTTACCATGTTCGACATGATACTCGAAATATCAACGCATAAATATTTATTTGTTTGCATAATTTATGCGTGAGCTGAGCAAAGCGTCCCATAAATAAATAAATAAATAAATAAATAAACAAACAAACTACACCAAAACGTGTTGCAGACAGATATAAAATTAGCAGTTGGTAGACTGCAAAATGCGTTGAAATAATACTCTAATTTTTTTAAATTTAGTTAAATTTTTATACGAATTTTTGTTTGGAAAGTTAGTACACATTGCAGAGGTAAACTAAGCATTTTTATTTTGTTGATTAAAAAGTTTATACATGAGGCATGCTAATTGGTATAATTTGCGTTCGCAATTCGCTTATTAATTTGTCTTGTTTCTGCTTAATGTGCTATGTACTTCCATTTTTTTTTTTGCAAACTTTAGCTGTTTCTGCTTAATCCTGCTTACTAAATAAGTACAACACAAGCAACTTGCTGACAGTTGTCTGTAGCTAGTACTCAGTATAAAAATAAGCTACTCATCCGCTTAAATCGGATTAATTTATGAATTCTGCGTTGTGTCGAGAATTGACTTTCTCTTGAAGATACTTTATTTTTTTTCTCCTATTTTGGTTTGCTTTTTTTGCTGCTACACTTCTTGATTTTTTCCACACTTTTCTCGGTTTTTCTTGTGCTTTGGATTTGTCTCACTCCTACGAATAATTTTTGTTGTAGTTGCGTTTTTTTATGCTGCATATCCTTTGGTAGCTTTTGTGATTGAATCATGGTGCGCAGTGTTGGTGTCCGTAGATGATTTTTGCTTGTTCTTCTGTATTTGTTTGTAAAGGATATACGCATATAAGGGTAACCCTAAAATGTATAAAAATATTTGAGTAATAACTTTCTTTGGTATTTTTTTTTTTTAAATTTCATATTAAATAAAAGTAAACACATTTGGAATATTAGCGAGTCGAGTTTTGAGTTGTTGAACAAAATTATTTGCTCACACAGCAAGCAGTGACACATTTGTATGTTGACGACCATAAGAACAATTTCTAAGATAACAAAGAATGAACATGAAGTCAACGAATAAGTTGACCTGCACAGAAGAAGATGAAAATTTTTTATAACATTTGTATGAAACCATGCCTCGAATGCAATTCTATTGAAATTGTTAACAGATTTGAAAGCTTTTCGTGCTACTCTCGCAGATAAACTAAGTAAAATTCATACAAACGTCTGTCTTTACGTTTATATTTCATTATCAAGTGCAGGGTCACAAGTAGAAAAAAATGTTATTGTATTGTATAAAAAAAAAAAAGAAAAAAAAAAACCAGAAGTTTAACTGGCTCTGCAGAAAATTCGTACAAATAATGGAGCAAATAATACAAAAGCATAAATTTGGTTTAGCAAGCAATGCAGGGAAGTAACATACAGACGAAAAGAAAGACCTATACAAAAGGTGAAATAAAAAGAAAAAAAAAAAAACGACACAAAAGCGGAAAACCAAACGTTTGAAAGGTTCAGCTGAGCGCCAGGCGCAGATCGACAGACAGACAGAAGTAAGGACAACGAAAGCTATTAGCCAACTAAAGTCTAGACTTTATGTAGAGCAGTATTGGCATGATGACTTTGTATTTGTTTGTTGTTTTTTCTAGCATTCAACGCTGGCCCCAGTAAAAGGGGTAAGCAGTCAGCTTATATGTATACTTGTTCCAATGGTTACCAAGGAAACGTTGCGCAGCAGCGTCTGTGCTGCTCAGCTACTAAGTACTACTGTTCATAATGCTTCTATATTCTTCGTTATTCCTTTACTTGTGCATTAATATAATTCTGATTTTTTTGTTGAGCTGAATGCTGTTTTTTAGCTGGCGCCGCCATAAATTATGTTTCAGAAACTATAGAACATATTAATTTTTTTTTTTTTTTTTTTTCAAATTTTCCAAGTTGCTATTATTTTATAAATTTATTTTCACGCGAGTATGTCATTTTGTATGCGCATAATTTAATTTCGATGACTTTAATATATAATTTAATTTTGGATTTTGTTGTTTGTTATTTAAAACGTTTGCAAACAGCTTACGAAATAACCACAAAATATATACATTTTTTTATAGTTTAAATTTACATTTTGCGGTTGGCATTTGCATTTCCTTAACACTTTCAATTTCTTTAACTCGTTCAGAAGTTGTGACAGTATACGACAGCATTTGCCATTGACAAAGTCATCTTCATCTGCGGTTGGTCTTTCAATTTAGTATGACATTTCATTAATTGCACAAGTTGACATTACAACGACGTCATTCTTGTTGTGTAATCAATTGTAAATGAGTAAAAACCGCACACGAACTTAGGCTCGCACCCAGGCAGATACACTCACTTGTCTATGTAGATAGTAGATACATGTCCAATCGTCCTCACATGAGTTGCATACTATAACAGGGTTTGTTCATAAAGTAATCTTTTTAATATACTTAGCTGGAGCATATTCTAACGACAAATAATTGATATAAAAATGCAGTTAAACTTTCTTTATAATTTGACTTACAATTCGCTGAGATGTCTTACTCTATATAACAGTTTGGCGCAATTTTTAAATTAAATTTTTTAATTTTATAAATTTTTAATTTGCTTGCGGGCCTTTATGGAATTTTTTATTACAATACACCATATTTGTCGCATATGCATTGACAACAAGTTATCTGAAAAAGAAATAGGAGTATCTAATTATTCAAACTTGAAGGTTTTAGCTGTTATAGTCTTCAAGATTTCGATTTTATAAAGTACAGATCGACTAGCATTTTAATGCTGTTAAAGAATATATGTATATACTTTATAAAGTCTGCCACGCCTTCTTCTGCCTGTTACATACATTTGCACATAGTATAATAATTTTCCTGGGTTTGCTAACTTTAGAAACAATTACAGATTTTTCACTTGTAGTCCTCATTTTCATAGTCATCTCGAAGAAAACGTTCTTTGGCTAACAACCATTTCCGACCGCTTGCAATCGTTTCGAACGCATTGCAACTTTTTGGACAAACCCTGTAAATAAACACACACAAATGTATACAGTTGAGTGCGAGAACAAGTTGATGTCACTTACATTTAGTTTAATTTGCTTAGATTGATGCGACTTTGATGTTGCTGTCATTATCAATATATGGAGCTAAATTTGATTGAATGACATTATTGACGACTTTGCTTTGACTGTATATCAAGTATTTTGATATACTTTGTGGTTGCGTGCTGTGATTACTTAATTGAAGCGTCTTCAAAGATACTACAAACATTTGATTATATTGTAATTGCTGAAATGCAGTATTCTAGTTAATTTTTTTTTTTTTTTTTTTGACGAGCAGTTCATGCTGCATATGGCATTATTATTAATCAAAGAGGCACAATTGATTTTTATTGAATTTTTAGAGTTTTACGTTTGTAATATGACAATGGAATAAGGTGAGAGAAAAACATATGCGAAAAAGTTTAACTCTAGGAACTCATTCGTTAACTCGTTTTTAGGCCGAATAGCCTTTTGGTTTTGTGCAAACGTATGTAACAGGTGGAAATAATGGACAGAGAACTCCCAAAGTAACCCCATTATGGTCAGAAGCAATAGAGTTGATATAGCCATGTCCGTCTGTCCGGTAATAGATAGAGACTTCGTTCTTTTTGCATTCGAGTAGGACTTCGCCGGAATTTTACGAGCTTATTTTAAACATTTGCTGATTTTAAAAAGAAATTATTAAGAAGAAATATTTGGTAAATTAATAATGTTGTAATATTTAATATCTTTTTTTTTTTCTTTACAGGTAAGTCTATACAAAAGCCTACCTCCTTGTCAAATATAAGCCGCCTGTTAAGTTTAAATCACCTGTGTCTGCTTAAATCCGCACATTATCACGGCTAAGTACTTAATTAAATTAATTTCCCATTCCGAACTATTTGTTGATTTGCAATTTACTGTGATTCATCTTCGCAACTGTCAGCAACACGAGCGAAAATGCCACATGAGCACGGTAATTGATAAAAGCCAAAACCAATCTTAAAACAAAAAGATATAAAAACAACAAATACAAGGTATGCTCGCATAGTACGAATATATAGAATTATTCAGGTCTGTATCGCATTCGTTCGGATGCGACAGTGATTAAGTGAGAATGAGCATGAGAATTGAGCAGGAGAGATGTCAACGGTATGTTTGATTGATTATCAATTTACCGTATCGAATTAAGTGCAACAGTGGAGTGTGGAGTGAATCGAATTGAATGATGAGTCGAGTAAACTCGTACACAGTTACGAATAGTATGATTGGTTAGATTCAACTGCAGTTAAAAAAAAAAAAACACACAAATTTTAGCTTAAATTTTAAATTTACAAAAGTGTGTGTGTGTGTGTGTGTGTGTATTTACGGTGGCCAAGTTTATATCTGTCATTTGACTTCCGTTTCCGTTTTGCTGGTTTCCGTTGCACGTTGCTACGTTACCAATTTTTCCAGTACGTTTCCGTTTTGTTTTAGTATCCTGTTCGTTTGCTTCTTTGTTTGTTAGTTCGTTCGTTCGTCCTTTTATCTGTAAGCTGCAATTTTTCTACTTTTGCCTGATTTGCTGCCAATAGACTTTTTTTGGACTCCTTCACTGCTAGACTCATATGCTGCAGTAGGTTAAAAAGCTTGCTTCCACTTCATTGCACTGCATTTGAGTGTGCTTGAAGCACGTCTTATTTAGATTTATCCAGTACGCTTCAGTTGACTTGTCGATTTCACATGCGCTAGCATTCTGTTGGCCATTCAAGAGAACGAATTGAATTGCATGCGAGTGCTACTTTGGCTTGCATCACTTGAATTTACTTTTCACAATTTATTTTAGAATTCTTTTTTTTTTTTATTAAAACTAGTCTTCCGTTTGGTTTTGGCTTTCTGTACAAGCAGGATATTGTACTAATGTCCTACTAGTAGTAGTGCTAGTATTATTATCTATTGTAGATTCTACTATATTCCTAAGTAAACTGTCGACATGCGCTTTTAAAAATAAATACTGTCTAGCAGTAATGTCTTGTTTTGCTAATGCAACATCTTCTACTTACACAACATCAACGTTCTGTATTAAGCCTTTTGCTTGCTTGCTGCTTCTGCTAAAGTTTAAATAACACAAGTTGTCCTTAATCCTAGCGTTCAGCATATTTCGCTCAATTGTGGTTAGCAGAGTGAAAATTCGCTATTTTTGCTTGTTGTCTGCTGTTGTCCTTGCTGCTGCTGCATGGCTTTATATGTATGTGGTAAGCATAAATCCTTCACTGCACAAAAATTGCTGCTTCAGTGCACACAGCAGCAAATAGTGCAGCAGCAACCATCCACATATGATATTAGATATATTTGTATGTGTATATATTTTAGATATAAATGCGCACATCATAAATTTATCCAAAAACTTTTACGCTATTTCTACGCGCTTCGCTTGAATTATCTTTATTGGCAAACACAAATATATATAGAGAAACTTATTGGACTGTATATGAGCATATTTTGTGGTTTGCAATAAATTTTAATAAAAATCTTGCACGAAATGGAAAAATAATGGAATATATATCTATAACATACGTAGTTTGAAGCGTTCAATACAAATTTGAAAAAAAAAATATATACTGTGATCTTCAAATAGTATAGATCATATTTGCTCTTTTCACACCCATGCCATACGAGTGCTGTATGCTTGTGAAAAACTAAAATTCTAAGTAGTAGTTTGTCAATTTTGAAAGGAAAAGGTTTAGTCCATGCATTGCAACACACATGCGTTAAGTACAGACAAAAAGTGAGCATGTATTGGTGTGCTGTTCGCTTTCTTTACTCAAATTGTTCGCCTGTACGAAAACTCGCCGTAAAGGCTTAATATATGTGAAATATGTTGAATGGTATAAATTATTAGTCTATATGTTGCAAATTTCCTTTATCTAACACTGGTTTTTGAGCAACTTGAACCGCGGAAAATGCGCGAAATTCCCCAAAGCATTTAATTGGCATAGATCCGCTTATACGAGTAACTAGACCAATAGAAAATATTATACATGTACAAAGGGATTACAATTTAAGATGTTTGTTCAATGTACGTACATCTACAAGTATCGACCATATAGCAAACGTTTTAGCGGCGGCATTTATCGAAGCTGAAACAGAGATTTTGAGCTATAGCAGCTTAGTGCATTAAGCTGCTTTTGTTACTGCATGCCGACTGTAAGTGGTTTGTGAGCTGTTGCAAGAAGCGTATATTTATGATTGCGTTAATGGTTACAATTAAACTCAGCCCAAACGAACCAGTGACAATGCATCATCATTTACCTGGCGTGTATTGGTTGTTGTTGCTGCTGCTCTCGACGGGTTAATTATTATGTTTGCTTCAAACGCAGCAAAGTTCTGGGTTGCCTCAATAAATTCTTCTTGATTACATACCGCGCACGCATCGAAGCGACAAAAGATTTTTAAGTGTTTGCTGCTGAGTCATGCTCAAAGTATTTAAATAATAAATTTTTTTTTTTTGATTTCATTGAGTTAGGCGTTTGTCTCCACGAAGTTTTTATTCACTACGCAAATGAGATAAATTTGATCAACATCAGAAGTGCTGTTGATACAACCATGCCAATCGAGCCATACATGTATAGAGGGGCATTATATCGTTCAGTTGTAAATTATTGCTACCTTATATATGATATAGGCCTATGAAAAATGACGGCAGAACTTGTAAATAAGGACGCTAAAGCGGTTTTTGCCGTAAATATTGAACCGATTTTGATGAAATTCCGATTTATAGCGCCAAATGATTAACTTTTAATGGTCGGTTCTATGCCAAAAATGCTTTTGCTAATCAATATATATTACAAATTTTCATTTAGATTTCCACTTTTGCTATGATTTAATCGTTTCTTAAACACCATACATTTTTAGCGCATAGTATAAGTGGATTTACTTTGGTTCTACGCTTCAAACGTGTGGCAAAAAATTTGAGTTTGTACAAAAAACTTCAACAAATCTGTAACATTTGCTGAATTTATACTTGCCAGCCGTGTGCTGGTCGCTTTCACATGGCCTGTGCAGAATATTTTGTGCTCAAATTGCGTGCGCCAGCGTAATCGAAATAAATTATGGTCTACACCGGCGCCATATCCGACTTTATCCTGTCTGTAGAGGATACAAAGCACAGAATGCGTTGTGAAGCGGAGCACATCATCAACTTGAGCTTTAGTGATTTGAGATAATTGGGCACGTGCGTTGGAGTATGAACAGTGTATACGCTTAAAACCTTGTATGCAGTAGTCGACTTCAACTTCCTGTTGCCTATTTGTCTGTCCGTCTGTTTGTCTGTCTGTCTATTTGTTTGTTTGTTTGTTTAATAGTGTAAATAGCAACAGCAACTTTTGTTGGCAAATTATTGTTTTCGAATGTTGATGAATTTTGACCTTGATTTGTAATCATTTTGACAAAAAAAAAAAAAAAGGCTTAGCAATGCTTACTTTACTTGAGACTTTTATTTAATATTAGAAGCAGCGCACCTTTCGATGATAAGTTGATAAGTTTCCAAGCCAATTAGAGGAACACAGTCGATTAGCACTGCGCTATCTGTGCAATTAATTTATTTGATACGAAAAAACGAAACGGAAATTGAAGTTAAAGACATACCAAAATGGCGCTTGTGATAAGATACAAAATGGCATGCGGCTAAAACGCGTTCGTGCGTTTAAATAAAGCATATATTACTATTATTTATGCTTATAGGCCTTTGTAGTATGTATTTGCTTGGCTCATATGTGTGTCTGATATATTTGCTTAAGTTGATGATATTATTTTGTCTGTCTGTCTGTCTGTCTGTCCTGTTATCCTTGCACACTTCAGTGCATATGTGCCAACAAAATACAATTTACCGAGTCATATCATATACATACAAATACAATGCATAAATATATCCAGTGCTCAATGTCAGTCATTGTTTATAGGCCTCAGGGACTGTAGATTTGTCTGCTGTCTGTCTCCTTTTGATGCTTCGCACTATATACATACATATATATGCTCGTAAATACATTAGTTATAACGATATGTCATTGATTTCAGTGCGTGTGATATTATTGCCCGGAGCTTATATTCCGGCAAAATATTTACGCAACACTGGCATACAATATATATAAATCTAGTCGTAGTCGGATATAGTTTTACGCACTCGTACTCTATATGTAGGCAATTTATTATTTGTTACTTATAAATTATTTACGTATTTTTATGGTGCTTAGTTGTTTCGTAAAACTTACTCATTTGTGATTTATGGCGAAGCTTGTAACATAAATGTCAAAATATTGTCGGCATTTAAGTGTTTGCTATCAATTTCTTGCAAATTTAATTATAATCAATTTATACAAATTGCGCAAATTGAATATATTTAAGTTCTATTTTGCTTTAAACTTTCCTCAATTTTTTGAAGCAATTTTAAAAGCTTAACAAACAATTTTAGAAGAAAAAAACAATCTTTACACTTGGCTACGCGTCTGTTAATCAACAGAAACGACTTAATCCAAATTGAATGAACTGCATGCCATGCCAAAAGCGGATCAGCGTTATGCCTATACGCCTACTGATTTTTTCATCATTCCACCCAAACCGAGTAACTTCATTCAGTACAACAAAAAAAAATTTACACATTTTTCGCATTTGAAGCGACGCGTAATAGGCTCAGAAGCATACAAAAATGAAAAGAAAAAAAAATATAAATGCCAGAAGTGATGAGAAATTCCCAGTTTAATACGGTCCTTACAAAACAAACAAATTTCAAACATTTGCCAATAAATGGATGAATGAATGTAGCTGCTGAGCTGCACGGTTTTATGCCGGCGTTAATAGAGAACGCACACGTTGCGTTAAATCGGCTCAGGTGTTAGCTTTAGTTCAGACTTTAGAGCACAGACTGAAAGCATATTTCTGTTTGTTAGTTGATGCTTCTTGTTGTTGGTTTTTGAAGTTTTTTTTCCAGCTTAAAAGTATTTTTCATGCTGCCCAAAGGCAAATGTGGCGCAAAAAATGGTACGACACACAGTCGTGGAAATTCGCACCCACTCTGTGAAGGAAACCAAGATATTTTCAGTGGAAGCAGCCTTAGATAGCCACACGTCGATGCACAGTTTGAAAGGCCAGACCTATAGGCATTTATCTGTCTCACCTTCGCTCCGAGTGTTAATGTAATAAGCTGCTTTTTTACGAGCCAGCAGATTTGGGTCGGACAATATTTTTAAATTTCAGAATTCTGTTATGCTGTAGATGCCTTCGGTATAATTGCTGCTGTATAAGTGGAATATTTTGTAGTACTCGTAATTTTACTTCTTGCAAAATAATGTGCTACAAAAGTTTTCTTTTTGCGATTCTGGTAGAAATTAGTTTAGACAAAGAAATTAAATAATTTTAATTATTTATAATTCACTGCTTATATAAATTACCTGGCATGCAAGCTATACTGTAAGTTCCTTACATTCAGACTTTAGCTGGCTGATAAATTGACTTGCAAAGTTATAGTTCAGTCAAGAGAACTAGCTTGTAGTATTTTAAGAAGAAAGAAGTACTTCCGACATTTGTTTATTTTACAATACAATGCAAGTTAGAGCCTGTTGTCGAACAGCTTGACTAGCATGCTATGAACCGAATTTATTTTAAAGAAGAATATATTCGTTTGTTCACTTATGTTTTGTGAACTAGTTCGTTCATTTTTGTTCCTTTGTTCTATATTGTTTCTCTAATCGCTCTTAATTCTTATGCGGTGTAGTTAGCAGCTAAAGCATCCATGCCCGCTTAAAAGTTAGATGAGGTTAAAGGTTTGTTCCCATGTGCTACCTGAGTAGCCACTCCTCTTGGTTAGAGATGAGGCGTAGTCATAACGCCGCTGCCACTCTGAGATGCTTCTGATTTTTGTGACTTTTGTGTCAAGTGCTGCACAGCCAATATCTTCTGAGTTTCTAAATAGGCAATCCAGCGATGAATGGCGTTGGATGACTCCGAAGCGGTATTATGAATTTTCCTGCTCAATTTGGTAATTCGTCTATCATCATTTAACATTGTACAAAACCTAACGACGAACTTTTTCTGGCTTTCTAGTGTTCAGCACTAGTTTGTATATTGCTCTACTACACTGAGTGGTTTTTTTATTTTATACTTCGTGTGTCCTTTAAGGAAAGTCGGGTATCAATCAACATTCCTAAATGCCGAAATGCTCAGTTTTTGTGCTATTTTTTGTTGTCATTCTTCCTAATATCATTTAGATCAGCTGAAGGCGCTACAGAGATAGCGATAACTCGAAACAATTGTTCTCTTAGTTCATTAAAAACGTTAAAAACTTTGCGAGCTTTTTTTAATTTCATATTTAAGAATTATGTTTCTCAATACAATCGACTAAGAATCAAAGACCTAAATTTTTATAACAGTTGAAACTACATTTTTTTTTTAACTTTTTTCCATTTGTTGAAACGAAAATCCTCCGATGACAGTTGTATCGAAATTAAATTACATTATTCAAGGCACTTAAAAGATTACACTGATTTCTACCTTTTCGTCGAGCGAGACAGATAGCGACTAATGCCCGAAAAGATGTATTCAATAAAAGAATTCTTATCCATTAAAATTAAATAAAACTGGCTTTCATTGCTGCTTCTGCTGCAGCACTTGAATAAGTTGAATTGAAATGGAGAAAAAGGAAAATTCGAAGTAAGCCAATAAAGTAGTAGAAGTAGTGAGCCATCGCTTAAACGAGGAAAAACATTTTGACCCAAATGCATCATTGACAATCGCACAAACGACAAATACTATAAAGACAAACAGACAGACAGAAGACGGACAGACAGCCGGCTAGAAAGACATGGCTATATAAAGGGGCGTTCTGCGATAATTTCTAACATTAATCTTGCTAGAAGCAATTTGTCTCTTTCTCGTACATTAGACACACAAAGCGCTGAGCATGTCGAACCGTGTTCCAACCGTCCTTCGTCGTTCAATTGCTCAAATAGTAGTTGCTTGGATGGGTTTCTATGCACTTCATGCACACTGCAGTTGATTTTAATTTGCTACGACCAGTGTATGAGTGTATGAAATCCCCTTATATCGTTCTAATACTATACTCATTCATAGACGTCGTGCTGCCACTGGGTACCTGCAATTCGAACGAGTCCTGCAATAGTACTGTGCCATATTCTGCTCCTTGCAGTTGTACTTTTTCTGTGCATTTTTAGCTGTGGAATGTGTTGCAGCTCCTCGTTTCATCAATTAATTTACAATTTGCTGTAGTTGTAGAAGTTTGTATGAGAAAGCATTGCTGTTTCGTTTTCGCATTTTATACTCGCTTTGTCCTTTTTTCGGTCAAGTTGCACTTGAAATTGATTGTATGCACTTATAAGAGGCTGTATTTAGCAGCTGCAATTGAAGCTTGGCCCGGTTGTTGTGTTGGAAGTACGACTACGGCAGCAATTATTTGAATCATGTCAGTAGAATCAGTTAAAGACTACATTGATTTAATATGAGACGAACAATATTTTCAAATACTTGTTAGGCCCTGTACCGAAGGTACAAGAGCCTATTGGTTTTGTGCAAATGTATGTAACAGGTAGAAATAATAATCGGAGACCCCCCAAAGTTACCCCCATTATGGTCAGCAGCAGCGATAGAGGAGTCGATATAGACATGTCCGTCTGTCCGTCTGTCCGTCTGTCCGTCTGTCCGTCTGGCCGTCCGTATGAACGAAAGGATCTCGGAAACGGTAATAGATAGAGACTTCGTGTTTTTTGCATTCGACTAGGACTGCTCCGGAATTTTACAAGTTTATTTTAAAAACTTGCCCCTCCCCCCCCTTCCCCATAAAATCACCCCCAAGGGTAAAAATTTCTTCGGCACAAAAAAAAGTAAGTATGCCAGTATAGAGATATCGTCCTTCTTAGCAAAAATCAGAAAAGTTCATCAAAATCGGATAATAAATGACGATTTTATAAGCAATTGAATTTGAGCGACCCCCCTTTTCGTTTCATACATAAAAAAATGGTTTAAAAGGCACTTAGTCGTGCAGTGAGAAGTGGTCATGTGTTTGGTCATAAGCTTGGGGAACATTTAATGTGTTTGTTAGGCGACCTGCTTTGGTACAGGGCCTCTTACAGTCGGTTACGCCCGACTGTGATTTTCCTGTGATTTTCTTACTTGTTTTTAGTTCAATTCATTGTAATAAAACTTAAAGTCAGTAACAACTAGAGTCTTTGCTAATAGATACTCTTAACTTTCTCATATCAATTGATGCCAGATTCACCATCTTTAACCGCTTTTTTTGAATTTAAATAAAAAAATTCGCAATATTTCCCACCTATATTTCGTGTGTAGGGTATAACATAATCAAACAATACGACTTAAGAGCTTAATTGACAGCTCATCGATAGGTTCTTGCTGAAATTTTACTGAATTATTAGATCATGATTGGGTAAAAACAGTGCTTACCAATAACTTAAAACTTTCAAAAGTGGAGAGATGTGTTTTTTTTTTTTTTTTTTTGTACTCACATATTTGATAGAATTTTAGGCCCTGTACCGAAGGTACAAGAGCCTATTGGGTTTGTGCAAATGTATGTAACAGGTAGAAATAATGGTCGGAGACCCCCCAAAGTTACCACCATTATGGTCAGGAATGAAAGAGGAGTCGATATAGCCATGTCCGCGATATAGCCATGTCCGTCTGTCCGTCCGTCCGTCCGTCTGTCCGTCTGTATGAACGAAAGGATCTCGGAAACGGTAATAGATAGAGACTTCGTGTTTTTTGCATTCGACTAGGATTGCTCCGGAATTTCACAAGTTTATTTTGAAATTTTGCCCCTCCCCCCTTCCCCATAAAATCACCCCTTAGGGTGAAAATTTCTTCGGCACAAAAAAAATTGAGTGTACCAATATAGAGATAACGTCTCTCTAAGCAAAAATCGAAAAAGTTCATCAAAATCGGATAATAAATGGCGATTTTATAAGCAATTGAATTTGAACAACCCCCCTTTTCTTTTCATTCATATTCGCGCAGTGAGAAGTGGTCATGTGTTTGGTCATAAGCTCGGGAAACATTTAATATGTTTGTTAGGTGACCTGAACTGGTACAGGGCCTCTTACAGTCGGTTACGCCCGACTGTATTTCCTTACTTGTTTTCTATTGACTCAGTCTCAGTCTCCTTCTCCTTCTAGTCACAGTGCACCAAAAGCAAGTGTGAAGAGCATTTAAGCCGCAGTTCCATTAAAGTTAACTTTTCTCTTGTTTTAAACTGTATTGTTTATAAATGTCATAAATTTAAAACAAAAGCAAAAAAACTTCCTCGTATTTAATCCTTTTATGTTGTTCCATTTCATTTTAAGTTCTTCTCCATTAAAGTATTTCTTCTCCAACATTTATTGAAACACGCTTTCTCGCCGCTGGTCTTAACGTATTTACAGATTTTTTTTTTCTTTCTTTCACTTAATTGTTTTCTACGCAGAGTTGAGTTTAGAGTGTTTTCCATTTGCTACAATGAATGCTTCTCGTAAATGTTGCCTGCGGCGTTCGTTGGGTGATTTATTTATTTATTTATTTTTCTTACGCGCACTGCACCAAGTACTTCTGTTCTCTACACTTCTCCATGGCTACTGGCATTTAATCACGTAACGATTTCAAGTGGTCCACGCTACTTGAATATGGCAAGCGGATGATGTTTTTATAACCTAAATGAAAATAAATTTTTAATAATGTTGCGTATTTAATTGAATTACACATTTAAATTTGTCAGTCAACGAAGAGAGAAAAACATTTTGAAATGGCAAACTAAGGACTTCCGAAGGGATTTAAGTAAATATCTGCAACGACAAACGAAACCGAATTGTTTGGCATGTTTCCTTAAGGATACAAGCAACATCAAAACAAATGCCGACAAATGTCGATTGCTCACTTAGTTACACACTGTCTCAAGCAAGCCTTAAATGTTCTACGGTTGGTTTGTATCTGTATCTGTATCTGTCCGGCTGTCTGTCTATATGTTTGGATTGCGCTTGTCGATGCACAGCACGAATTGTCGCTATCCTAATTGCATTTTGCTTGATTGCAACTGCTGCAATGTTTTCGATAAACCAACTGGCAACTGGCAACTCTTTGGTCTCATCATTTTCAAGTTGAAGTAGAAGAAATGTACTTACTGAACTGCTGCTGTTGTTGAGAGTTATTCCCCAAGGTTGTCTGTTGCTTTTCTGTTTGTTGTTAGCTGCAAATACTGCATTGCCCTTGCTTCTATTGCCGTCTTATTGACTGACTGACTGACTGACTGACTGGCTCGTTATGTCCTTTTGTATTTTGCGACAAACCCAATAGCGTGCAATTCATTAATAGTCATCATCATCATCATCCTCATCATCGTTATCAGCAACATCATTGCTAGAAATGTTTGCGGCTTTTGTTGCAATTTTGTTTGGCATCTTGAAAGCTGCATGTCGCATGTTGCTCTGCCTGTCTGCAATTTTTGACGCTGTTCGCTCCATTCATTAACAATACAATACAAAGCTGCCTGGTAGTATTATGACAGTAAACAAGTAAATGCCATTTGTTTCTATGTGTGCTGCGTGTAGAATCTGCCTAACTGATATTTCTTGTTTCATTAAAATTATCTTTTGTTCGAAAAAGGTGGAATGTTGCTATGTATAATGAAATTTGAGTGCCATCATTCATTTGCTGCCACAACAACAATGGCAAGAACAACAAGCAACCACAACATAATGCCTGACAATCCTCCCTCATAGTAGACGCGTGCATTCACTCATCCGACAGACTGTCACTCAGCTTCTTCATTTGCCGTGGTTTTTGTATTCGTCCTCAAACCTTACAAACCATCTTTTGCACGCTGTAACCAGTAAGTGTAAACGGGTATCTTAAGTTTGTGCAAAAGTATGTAACCGCCAAAGGGAGGCGTGGTTAGTAAACGATTAAGCATAAAATATGTCTATTTGTGGTTAGAGTAAAAGTAATTTATAAGCTAATCCCACTTGCATATAGAGCTAGCCATTGGCATAAAATCCAATAAAATAATGTTTAAGTCTGTCATTCAGTGGAAGTAGGGCTACAGAAAATCTCATAGTCGAGTACCTGCTATTGTAATGAAAATTCTTGTTATACCATTTTTTTTTTCTTTGACGTGTTGCTGAGATTTTCTTTTTACGATTTCATGTTAGTCCGTAAATGAATTTAACATTGATTGATGAGTGAAGAAGAACGTCTGTTGTACTGTGGTCTATGTAAACTACTCATTTTTGGTTTTTAATTTTCTGATAGATATCAGATTTTGTTATATTTTAGTTTCCACTTTTTCCTATAAAAATGTACTCTGTTTTGATATATAATATAAATATATATAGAAGCAGCCTTTAATGAAGATATTTTATTTAACTTTTTTTTTTTTGAAGCACTAAATAACTGAATTATAGTTGCAGGCAAAAATTCATTGCAGTGCAGTGCAAACAATTCTCGACAAAAGTTGCCAGTGATAGTGGAAAAATTGTTGCAACATTTTATGAAGCGTAAATGATTGAAATTCACTCTTTGACCTATTTCTTTCAAAAGCATTATTGTTTGCGTTTTTTAGTATTCTGTATAAATAAGGTAAAAGTTTATTTAAAGTTTGTGCAAAAATATTTTGAAGTCAAAATAAAGTGCGGCGTATACTATAAAGTATCAAATGTTGATTGTGTTCGTCTGTTTTGAGGAGCTAGCTTTGAGCTTAATGTATGAACTAAATTGGTCTGCTAATGTTTCAATGCTGTAGTAAAACTCAATATTAAAGTCGGGGTATTCGGTCCCAGTACCGATAAAAACTAAGCGTATTGTTTGGAAGTTACAGTACTTGAGTCGAGTACAACAATTTTTAAAAGAGCACACAATTTCCGCAAAACAAAACTGAGCAGTAATATTTTTTTACTTTTGACAAGTCATCTTGCAGTATGACAGCCATCCAGTTTTACCACAAAAGACTGGGAAAACAGATCTTAAAAAAATTCAATAGGTAAACCCTTTTCAAAATAGAGCGCTACAAATAAAAGAAAAAAAAACGTTTCAATACATTATGGATAAAATTTTACAATATCACACAATAGATTCAGTCTCCCATGCAGAATGCATTAGAAATTATGTTCTAAAGGCAGTTAAACGCGCACGTAAATTCCGCATTTGAATAATATAAAACTTCGAAATGTATGTGCAACACGTGCCGGCGGTGTTTGCCTTTTTGTGCTGCATGAAAATAGAATTTCCCAAACAATAAAACAAGACAACAAAAGACCACAAAATGTTTATAGGAATGCGTTGTGTATTGCATTGCATTGTACCATTGGAAAATATTTAGCCTGCTGCTGCATATTTATGGAGAACACGGCAGGTCACAACTGAAACTCTCGCGGGTCCGTGTGTGTTTTTGGGTTTTTTTGTGCAAGTGCAACTGATTTAATTGAGCAACAATGTATATCATAAATTCTTTCGTATTTTCCACTTTCCAACATACAAATATGAAAATTCCGAAACCGCTTACAGCAGATGTCAATCAAACATCTTTTGCAGCCCATTTGCAGCTTGACAGAGCAGCATCAAATTAATCCATTCAACCCTATAGGCACACACTTGCTCAAACTACCCTAAATAAGTATTGTATAAAATTCGGAACGCATAATTAAACATTTCGTTTATATTTTATTTTCATTGCAGGTAAATGACAAGTTTATGAATTCAGTGCTGAGTATGACAAGCGCGGCGGTGTGTAAGTGATTTTGCAGGCATTTTGGTGGAGCGAGTGTCAAAAAAATGGAATATGATTTCTGAAAATCAACAAACTCGCATAATTCAGTTGAGACATGTCTAATTAAAATTTTATATTTTTTTCGTAACCCTTGCGCGGCATCGAAATGAATCCAAAAGCCAGCTAAAAAGAAAACCCCAACAAATGAGAAGTAAAACCTGCAAATCCTGTTAAAGAACATACACATACACGCTAAGCTACATAGAAAATATACGCGCTATTGCTGCACGGAAATAAGAAAATTAGTAAAAGCATTGATTCGGTTATAACGAAACTTATATACACTGCAAATGCAATTGGTTTTAACGAATTGAAAGTTAGTTGATTTATAGAAATTGTTTATTTTCATAATAATTCAGGATTCTTCAACTAAAAATCAAAGATAATATTTATTAAATTATTCTCCATTCAAACTAATAAAGTTTTGTGTAGATTAAATTCGAAACACTTTCATTTAACAATTTTAGATACATCTGTGTACCACTTGTTGGAGTGTGGTTTCAGTTTATAGAATTTTACCGACATCCAGGACCACTTTTTCACACATCAATATTGGATTGACGTATTTCCTGATAGTTTCTTCTATGTGAGCTTATGATTTCTAGTAAACGTTATGTTCAGTTCAACTTCCCCGCACCATGCTTGTAGAGTAATTGTTGAGAAATTATTTCATATAGGGCAAGATAAAATTTACAAATTTTTTATCTTTTCGACATTTCATTTTGTGTTCAGAATCTTTGTTTTTTTTTTTTTTAATTCTATTTAATTTTTTTGTGTGAAGTCGCCAAAAATAGAAAAAATAATTGATAAGCAAATAAAATGTTATTTTATATAATCTTGTGTAGGGTATATGAAATGGGGAAAGCAAATTATGCCACAGTGATGCCTTAATGTACTCTTTGCACGCACTCTAAGCTGGCAGTCGGTAATCAGAGCAGTATACTGCGTTTACTAACACCCAAAACGGGATTCTATTTTTGTTTTTTTTGTTGTTTTTTTTTTTTTTTTCAACGTATCCTTTGGGTTGTCTCCCACTACTTTGTCGCTGTTAACCCAGGCAACAACCGACAACCACAGTAAACAACACCTTTAACCCGTAAATGCTGCCTGCTAACCTCGCAGCGTACCCTTCTAAGTACATAGTTGTTATTGTTGTTGTTTTATCGTTGTTGCTATACGCAGCGATGATGTTGTTAATGAAAAAATCTCAACACCCTTTCAACTTTTTGTATTCCTTGGTAATACGATTTCATATACCATGCACATACACATACACAAACACACCGACAAACAATGGCGCGTAATTTCACAAAATTTACATTCCTTAATTAATCTTGTTTGCTCTGCGGCAACGTTAGAGTCGACAATGGCAGCAGATATCACGGAATTGGGTTTTGAACTACGACAACGCCCGCCAATGCCGACATTGTGTGAATTTAGGCGCTCAAGCGATTTTGGTGGTACACAAAAATTTGCTTATTGTATGCTGCATGGCTTTTGCTTTTCTTGCTGAATTTGTAGTCTGCAATAGTCGTAGAAAATATATATTTATGCCCCAGCTGGTAGGCAGACCCCCCGGGAGTGAAAGCTTTACTAATGAAATTCTGTGTCATTTTCAACTTCCACAGAGTCAGAGCCAGAGTCAGTGTTAAATACTGAGTGTGCTGTTGTCACATTGTCATCAGGTAGATTGTTAAATAGGCAGGCAGCTTGTATCTTATTAACTTAGTTGTATATGCTGCCAAAATGCTTAGCATCACATTTCAGTCTAATGAATCCTTTTGCACGTACTTGACTATTATTAATAGCAAAATTTCATTTTACTAATCAGCAGTCAAAGCGAAAAGCTGAGTTCAGTGAGAATGAAGTGTTGCACGTATGACATTTATGAAAATTGAAGCGCTACAAGCAAGCACAGCTATTCATATTACCAGCAGCCTTCTATCACACTCAGCGTTGTGTGATAAATGACTTGCGATAGTTGTATCTACTATAGCTGCATTTGGCAGTGAAGTTTATGAACCTAAATTCTTTCAAGTTGCTGCTAATAATTTACCATTAATTTTCAGTGTTGTAGCGAAATTTGAGCTGTGTATTGTTGAGCATTTATTGTTCAGTTGCAGATGTAGCAAATATTATAAATAGTAGCGCAAATTTTTTCACCGTTGGCTATTTTTAAGCATGCATTTATATCCGCTCATGTGCACACCTACGCGATTTTGTATTTTTAAGATACTTTTATAAAATTTTTTCATCTTTTTTTTATTTCTGAAGCGTTTTACAGACAATGCAGCTGCATGACTAAAAGAAATTGGTCAAGTCCAACTTTGTCGCTGCAAGCAGTCCAGCAAATGAAAGAGCTCATGATGTTTTGGCATCATCATTTGTATTGCAGCGATATATAATATTCTTTACTCTGACAGGCGTCGAGATACTGCGAGTATATGTATGTCGAGTTTTACGTATGTTCTGTCGTGTGTTTTTCTGGCTGCTAGTAGCTAGCGCTAAGTGTTCTTGGGTGGCAATTTAATGGAAAATTTATGAATGCATTGTGTTAATAAATGTGTTCATGCAAAGTGTTTTAAGATTTTTTTAACAAAAGTTTAGGCTGTAAAATAACTCAGAATTCAAAAAAAAAAAAAAAAATATTTTAAACAAGAAGATCACTTTTCGAAATACATATCCTGTAAACTCTTGAAAGTTAGATTTCTAACTCCGATTATTTCTGAAAACATAAAATTTTGCGTTTTAAGCTAAATTTAATAAAAATAGAAAATAAAGCTGCAGTAGAGTCTCATCGACTGCGATATACCTGTACTCCTATTGAACCTTAAAATTGTCTTAATGATATGTTCCTATCTGTATACATGTAGGATATTTTGTTGTGATTAGTAGTCTACATATTTTGCAACAATCTTTATTCCGAACAACTTCAAAAAAGTTGACATAAAATAATAAAAATGCAGAAAGTTTTATTTTGACAACTTTTTTGATTGTTCAATTTAAAACGTACAAATTTTCTTTATCAATTTATATTTCGGCAAATAGAAAAACTTTCACTCGCACATTTGATGGTGTTTTGCATTGCATATTTCAGTTCTATGAATATGCAACATTTATATAAATTATTTTACAAACCAGAATGTTGGTTCCACTGTTGTGAAAACTCAAACCCAAACCCAAAAAAATGTGGGCGTTTGCATTTATCATTTTCAAATATTTAGCAATACTTTAGCCAAACAGCAAAGTTTCCACAACCAAACCAAGCAACTCGTTCAGTTACTCACACTCGCTGGCAACCGACAACGTTGATTGCAATCATAATTTATAAATGCTGCTGACAGCGTCCTTTGTACAATGACACAGACACACACACACACACACACACATAGACAATTCCATTCAGTAACATTGGATTAATGGAATGCCACTTTGTGTCCTCTTTTTTGAATGTTTGTCACTGTGGCGTATCCTTTTTTCTTCTTCTTTTTGTTTTAGTTGTTTTGCAAATGCATTTGTTTTTGAATTTTTATCGCATATTTTTTTGCAATGTTTCAACGCCAGTTGAGTCACTAACGATGAGTAAAATGCTTCGTTACGATTGGTTGGTTTTCATTTTGAAGTTTTTAGTTTGCTTTACTTTGCGCCTGCAGTTGTGAAGAGAGTTGTTATTTATTTTTTTTTTTTCAATATTTCTAAACTACTTGCAATTAATTCGAGCGCGTTTCTACGCTCTACTTCTCTATGAAACTATGAAAATGGTTTTATCAGTTCATGATAAAATATGTAACAGTTTAGAGGTAAGGGGGCGATGAGTAGAGAAAGTTATGTTTTATGCAGAGGTGTTCCTCTTTAGAACGTGAACTTGCCTTGCAATGAAGATTTGTGTGGCATATGTTGTTAATAGTATGTTATAGCTAGACTTTCTTTATTTGGAATATATACGGTTTTAAATTATATTAAAGCTTTGTTGCCATTTTGCTTCTTAAAAATTATTTCACTTTGCTGTACTTTAAGTTCAATCTCAAAATTTTTGTTCGCATACCAACTATTAAACTGATTATTGTTAAAAATGCTGCACTGAATGGCAGCGTATTGACAAGAAAAAAAATCTTCTCTAAATTTTTTTGTATTTTTTTTTTGGCAAACCCCTTTAGCTGCATTTAAACCGCAGATTTTGTGCACAATACGTGGCGTATAAGTGATTTTGTATAAATTTTTGTTGTTGCTTTTTTCCTCTATATTTCTAATGCATATTCATAGCATATTCGCTCTATGTAACTGCCAAAAATCACTTGAAATGTTTTTCTGGTTCTATATATATGCATTTTTTTTAGCAGAGCTTCAAGCACATTTCCAGCCAAAGTCAAAGCTGCACTTTCGCGTGTTTGGGGTTGATTTTTCTGGCATTGTTTGTTCATTGTAATCCAGTGTAGACTAAATTCTTGTATTTTTTTTTACCATAGCGCTCTTTGAGCTTTATATGCTCGACTTATTTGTTTTAAGCGATTTTCTGTCTTTCTTTTTTTTTTTTTGCTCGCGCTTCTCTTTTTTATGCCCTTTCGACTATTTGCTTAAAATAAAAAGAAACAAAATAAAAAAAATTGCAATGCCATATAAGCCAAGAGCTTAAAAAATGTTTGCATTGACAACAAGCTCTAAAATAAAAGCAAAAAAGGATTTGCGGCAGCACATACGCCTGTGTATAACTAATAGATTTTTGGCTTAAAAGCGATTTTTATACCGAATCAGCGGAGTTGCTTAAAAAGGACATGATGGCGATAGATAGAGAAAGGGAGCGCACACTTTTAAGCACCAAACATGAATTTTCTTTATTTTTTAATAACCTGCACAATTGACATGGTTTGTTAGACATGACAGCAGACGAGTATATAAGAGTATTAAAAATGTTTGTAATTTCATGAGCAAGTGTATAATGTCTATGGAAAGCTTTTCAGTTTCTGTGTTATCAGTTAAAATTAAGAGTCATCATGCATTCATTCTCTTACTGTTGGTAGGTCTGAGATATAGGTGTGCGATATAAACAATTGGTTTTAAAAAAATTTTCTGATATTTCGCTTACACAGCTGCTTAGTAAAAAACCGGGCGTGAATATTTTGTCATCCTTCTCATATTTTTGAGTTTTATAGACAGCGCAGCAGACTTATTATGCATAGTTTTTGTAAGTCTTCATTGGTGTGGAAAATGACTGAGACGTAAAGACTTATTAATAACTTTAGTAAGCTATTTTATATCACTAAGCTTTTTGACCTGCGTTTTCTATTGCGTCTAGTTTCTTTGTTTTTCTGAACCTTAACTCTGATTTTCTAACTTTTTAGAAGACTAAAAATTGCCTCTATATCGAATTGTATATCAATAAAAAGGGTATCTAAGTTTCGCTTACACCGCAGCAGTCTGCATTGCACGATTTCTGATATGTATATTCCTATATATGACATATACTCATCTACATTGGATTTGTTTTAGCCAAAATACTGCAGCATTTGCCAATTCAGTTTCAAATAAATTTCATGCTTGGCTTTATGCATATTTCTATAAAAATCCAAGCAAATTAGTTGAAGTTTCTATAATAATAATGGTTGGAGAGAATACACTTGTTTGCTCTTTACTCTTTGTATTAAGCAAAAATGTTTGACGCAGCACTTTTATTCCGCTTTGGCTTTTGTGTTTGTGCACTTTGAAGTCAACATGCCACAAATTGATTTACATACAATTAAATAAGTTCATAACTCGATGCAAATTCACTTAAAAATTCAATCTCATACATTGTATACAGCCTATTAAAGTTGTAGTTGCAGCGAAATCCTTGACTATACTCCTTGGCATTTTTTGTTTTCTTGTTGAATTTTAAGCCACAAATTCAATTTATTTTATACGCACCTAATCCTAAAACCAACAACAAGAACGCAAACAGCCTTTCCAATAAACTGACTAACTTAATTCAATTTATCAACTTAGTTCCACAAATATTTTGCAAGATATTTGAATTTAGTAGGCTTTGTATTGTTTATTAAACTTAGAATGCAACTAGATATATTTACTCGTATTTATTTGGTTGTGTGCAAGTGCAAATGAAATTTAATTTACACTCACTTGAGTGCATTGCATGCATTGATACTGGATACTCTCGGAATACACTGTATACTCTGCAAAATGTGCTTTACTGGAATTAAATTAATTTCGCTTCTATGCACTTTCAGTGCATCTAAGTCCGAATAATTTGTTTAGGATTTTCTTTTAATTAGTGAAATTTTCTTTGGATTTCCATTTGATTTAGCTTAGTTGCAATTTAGTCTAATATTACGTATACGCTGTGTGGTCTTGAGAATTAATACGCTTAAATGCTCATTTCAATAATCTAATTAACTGCATTGTGCTAAGAATCTGTTCAGATAATGTTATGTATATACGAATATGTGCGTTAATTAAACATAGATATATATATTCGATTTTGTGTAATGCCTTACTTTGCTTAATGGCGCGGGTTTACCAAGCTTCATATACATCAACTGCGTCGGCAGTTATGAGATAACATATTCCTGTATAATGTTGCACTCTGTGTAGATAGTAAATCATTATAATTTCCATTAGACAAAGCAAAGGTGCTGCTGCTACTGAATAATTTGATATGGCATATGTATTCAGATACATATAAACAGCGGTTAGATATACACTTAAAACGCTGGCAATAGTTGTAAAAAGAAAACTAAGCATTCATAAGGCATTGTAGTTCCAAGCAGCTTTCGATATCACTCTGTATTAGTATATATATATGTTAATGCATATATATATATGTATATGTATGTATAGTTTAGTAAAATTGAGCTGGAATGACTAAGAATCTCTTTACATATTATAATGTTGGCTTTGACATTGCGCGATACGCTGCTATCTTTTCTAGTATTACTACCTTCTATATACACATTCATGTATACGTGAGTGTGAGTCCTTTGTATCTATTTTTACTGTACATTTATCATTGTATATCCCTGCTTTCAATGACAAGTGTTGTGTAAACTATGCTTTGTATCATTTCTATAGAGTTTTTAATGCTGCAAGGTTACTAGGTGACATTGTAAGGATACTAAAATGAAGGACGCATAGTAAGTTACTGCAGTAAACTGCTTGCGTATTACATATGGTTTTTAAAATAGGTGAAAGCTGAGAGAAAAAATTCCAATTAGAAATTAAGTACAATTCAGAGAATTGTTTAAAGAATTGATTAAAATTCATATTTTTTTGTAATTTTTAACTAATAGCGCAACAAGCTATAAGTATATCATTTTTATACCCTGTGCCCATAGGGTATAAGGATATATAAGGTTTTTGCAAATACAAGCATGTAACATAAAGTAACTTTCTGTAAGGATGACACTGGAAATCTGGTAACCAATGAACCGGAATCACTTCAGTTATTAAAAAGCTGAAAAATAACAAAGCGGCAGGCTCTGACTGGAATCTCAGTGTTCTCTGTCATATCTTTAAGAAAGAAGACCCCGCTGTTTGTGTCAACTACCGCGGAATAAGTCTTTTTTTCTATTGGATATTAGATTCTGTCGCGCGTATTGTGTAAAAGGCTGAAGCCATATACGGATTCACTGATAGGACGATATCAGTGTGGCTTCAGACCAAAAAGGTCGACCAGTGACTAAATATTTACATTACGCAAAATCTTGGAAAAGACCCGTCGACTATAAACCCGCTTTTGACACGCCGATATGATCGAAGTTTTTCAAAGTCCTGCCTGCACTAGGTATCCCGGCAAAGATTGTCCGTTTTGCATGACGACGCTATCTAACACACAAAGCGTTGTCAGGGGGTGGGGAAAAACTTCTCCGATCGCTTTGATACCAAGAGAGGTTTCATCGGTACGCAGCAACGGCGAGTCAGCAAGGCGTTCTCAGAGATTGCAAAACTGTCTCGGCTCATGGGTCTAGCATTGAATGAGGACAAGACGAATTACTTGGTGTCGTCTCGCACTTCGTTATCGCATCTTGGACGGTCAGTGACGATGGTGAATTTCAACTTCAGTGTTGTAGAAAAGTTCGTATATCTTGGATCCGAGATAAACAGCAACAACAACGTCAGCTTGGAGATCAGGCGAAAAATCACACTTGCAAACAGATGCGTTTTTGGGCTGAGCACGCAAATGAGAAGTAAAGCCTTCTCTCGCAAAACAAAAATCAAGAACGCTGATACTCACGGTCCTATTGTATGTCGCAGAGGCATGGACCGTGATAGAGTCGAATGAAACAGCTTTGGAAGTTTTCGAGAGGAAGATTCTTTGCAGGATTTTCGATCCTATTAGAGTTGGCGACGAGCTGTACGAGCTAGTCGATGAGGTTGATATAGTCCAGAGTATAAAATTCCAGCGGCTGCACTGGACTGGGCACCTCATTCGAATGGACGAAAGAGCTCCAGCACGCATGGTTTACATGGGGAGCCCAAACTTGATTGGTGGACGCCGAAATAGAGGACGACCGGGCACTGGATGGAATGACCAGATGGATAGATCTCTCCGTACTTGGCATTCAAAACGACTGGCGCTAGCGCGCCAACGGAAGAACAATCATTGACGCTGCTCCCTAATGGTTGTTTGTAAAGGTCGAGCATGGTACTCCAAACCTACATAAATTGTGGCAATTCATTTGTGGTGCTTAGAGGGAGTTGCGTTTCATTCTCCTCAATGTGCTGTTTGGCGAGAATTTAAGCCGCAGATTGATGTCACACCAAGTACATTTGATTACTGAACTGTAGAAATGCTTTTATTTTTCTGAAGTTTATTTTTCTTAGTTCTAATAAAAAGTCCACTGAGTTCAGTATCTAAAATATTGCAGTGTATTTTAAAGTCGTAATGATTAATATTGGGTATAGCAGGCTATAACAATCTTCCTGCAATCATTATGTGAACACTAATACATTTTTCTCCAACATTTTCTCATTGTTACGCACCAACATGTTGGCTTGAACTTGCTCGATAGGAAAATTTTTTGTTTGTTTGTTTTGAATTGTTTTCGAATACATAAATAAGAAATACATTTATAAATCCATATTTTTATTAAAATATATGATTTCCCTTAGTTCTTATAAGAAACACAGTGAAAAGCAGTCTAGTTTTTTTTGTCCAATTTAATAAACTTTTTAGGCCCTGTACCGAAGGTACAAGAGCCTATTGGGTTTGTGCAAATGTATGTAACAGGTAGAAATAATGGTCGGAGACCCCCCAAAGTTACCACCATTATGGTCAGGAATGAAAGAGGAGTCGATATAGCCATGTCCGTCTGTCCGTCTGTCCGTCTGTCCGTCCGTCCGTCCGTCCGTCTGTATGAACGAAAGGATCTCGGAAACGGTAATAGATAGAGACTTCGTGTTTTTTGCATTCGACTAGGATTGCTCCGGAATTTCACAAGTTTATTTTGAAATTTTGCCCCTCCCCCCCCCCTTCCCCATAAAATCACCCCTTAGGGTGAAAATTTCTTCGGCACAAAAAAAATTGAGTGTACCAATATAGAGATAACGACTCTCTAAGCAAAAATCCAAAAAGTTCATCAAAATCGGATAATAAATAGCGATTTTATAAGCAATTGAATTTGAACAACCCCCCTTTTCTTTTCATTCATATTCGCGCAGTGAGAAGTGGTCATGTGTTTGGTCATAAGCTCGGGAAACATTTAATATGTTTGTTAGGCGACCTGAACTGGTACAGGGCCTCTTACAGTCGGTTACGCCCGACTGTATTTCCTTACTTGTTTTAACATAAATTTTTCGTTAATTGAATCAACAAAAGTGAGACTTCACTTTATTCTTTGTTGGCCCTTTCAAGTAGCAAAATATGTTCTATGCTTTTTCATTTCAAGTTTGCCAAATATTTCAATAGACCAATCAAATAGTAAATTGGCTTCCAGCAGACTCAAATGCACAAACATATAAGGCTTTATGCGCTTGCTCTACACTCATAACTCATTCAAAAGCAAATTTGTTTGTCAATCGTCACACAAATCGCCAGTGTCTAACAAGATTGCCTGTCACTTGTTTAACGCCCACAAAGCAAACAAACTGTCAGTCGGACAGACAGATTCGACAGAGCTCAGAGAATCAGTCGCAGCCCAACCACAGCTCAATTCAGCTCAGGTGATCATAAAATTGTCGAACTGTCGATATATATTTTTGCTGTCAAAGTGAGCCGAAGCGAAATAAGTCCCCTGCGGTGCGGAAAATCTGCACTTCAAATGGAAAACCAGCCGAGACCAATATTAAATATGTTTAAAAATCAATAAAATGAAATAGAAATATAAAAAAAAACCTAAAGCAATCGAAAAAGGTGTTTTACAAAGTCTGCAAATGTTGAAGTAAATGGCATCTCTATATGTTTGAATGTTTGTGCCCGTGGAGCGACTTTGATTTTATCGTTTCGGCATTATTTGTCGCTGGGACACCTCTGAGCAATTTCAATTTGTGCAAAAGAACAAAGTGAACATGTCAACAGCACACGCCACACCAACCGTACAGAATGGAGCAACCAAATCATATAAGTTGTGACCAGACCAGGCAATGTTTTGCTGTAGAGTAGGGGTAGCGGCGATGTAGGCAGAGGCGTGGCTCGTGTTTGGCAAAACTTTGTAAATATTACAAAATTCTGTCTACACTGGCAGGCGCAGAGCAATGAAATATTTAGGCACTGTTGTATCCATATAAACATATACGAGTATATATGTATGCATGTATATTTGTGGCTGTCTATATGTAGATACTTGTGCATATTTGTTTAGTTCACTTTGCAAATGTAGCCACAGTCTGATAAACAGACAATTTGCCAAAGTGGTTACGTGCACTAAATTCGCTTTTGTACACCTGGGCCTCGACTCGACTCGACTGAACAGACTCGAACAGACTGAATCGCTGGCATTCTATGCAGGATTTGGGCGCAAGTTTATCGGATCTGTTTGGTGCATTTTGGTTCGCTCGTGGCGTTGGCGGTGGCTTTATTGTCGACCTGTCCGTCCGTCCGCCAGTCAGTCAGTCTGTCAGTTTGGTTGCTTTTGGGCTTTTTAGCTTATTGAACTTGATTTTTATTGACATGCTACGCAAAGCCAGTCGCGGTATCTAAATAAGTAATCCAATAAAAAAAAAGTAAACATATAATAAATAATTGATATACATCATGCATGTGTAAAAACGCTGCATAAAATTCGCGCAGTAATAAATATTTTATTAATTAATTCAAGTGTGTAGTTGCAACTAACTTCTTTATTTTTTATATAGTTTTTGTTGCAAGTCTTTTAGCGTCAATTCCCAACACAGAGCAGACCGGACTACACGACACGACACGACACTATATACTGTCAGCTCAGTGCCACTGACTTTTACGATTTTAATCGCGAAAATTTATGTATTTGTGCACAATTACTCTTGGGTTTTTCATATACGTAGCAAAAATGTTGCATATAAAACATAAAATCGTTGCAATAACCACGAGAGCTTGAATTTTAGATGCAAAAATAAGAACAACAACAGCATAAGCAGAGTGCATGATCAAATTTAAAGCATTTTTGGTCATTTCGAGGATTAATAAAATAAATCGAAACAGAATAGCTTGAGTTGATACTTACGCCGGCTTTTGATCATTCAATAAATTTGGAAATAATCGTTCAGATCTGCCCATTTAGTTCGCTGCACAACAAAATATTAGGCGAAATATATGCCTTCTTATATGACTTCTTTCGGCGAATTTTGGTCAAAAGCGGTTCTCTAGTTATGCGATTAGCAACGATATGAAACATTTTGTTCCAAAATAAATTCTACAAAAATAAAAAATAAAATAAATCCTGGATCTACATATTTTCATGCTTAAAATATAGTCAGTAGTCATCCGATAATCTTTGGTTTTATTTTGAAATCATGTTGTACGAAAATTCAGGATTGTCAAATCTTACGGCCCGGATCACGCATCTCTAATTCTAGATTTAGTAGTAGCAGTGGATTTATTAATTTTTGTTTCATGTAAGATCTTTCGAACATTTATTTAGTTCTAACATATAATAAAATTCTTAATGAATTTAATTATTTTGATTCTCATTGATTTATTTTGCTGCCCTCTTATATAATTGCAAGGATTTTTAACGGTCAAAATGGACACAAATTCGCTCCTGAACTATATACATTTTTACGTTGACTATGCAAAGCAAATCTACCAGAAAAAAAATTCAAATTTTGTTTTAAAAAGAAAATAGTTACAGCAAAAGTGCTGTGGAAAAATTGTTAAATGGAAAATTTATACGTAGTGTATGTCGCGCTGCAGCATAGCGCCAACTCGCATGTGGTCAGTAACAATGCAAGTGATTCATAATTTTTTCAGTGGACATAATAAATTCATTTGCTGTTGGTGCCGCGGAAGCTGATGCTGATGTTGATGTCGACGCGGCAGATAGAAAACAATGTACAACAGCGATGTGCCCGGGGGCGTGTTGTAATGAGCGTTTTTTTTTTTTGTATTAGTTGTTCTTGTCTGGATGTGTTTTTTTTATTTATTATTACTTTTTTTTTTTTTTTTTTGGTGCAATAGTCATATATAGTTATATAGCGAAAGACAGACAGACAGACAGACAGACAACAACAGTCAACCACTGAACCACTTTATTTTAAAATGATAAATGCAATTGGCTTGTTGGATGCATAGTACTGTTCTACTATTTTACAAATTTAATTATAAGCTAACTTAAGCAATTCCTACTGCAACTCAAACTAATGTTTTATTTAATGCTTATTTGCAGGTCAATTCCGGCAGTTTATCCGATCAGGCTGGTCTACAGCCCGGTGATGCTGTCATCAAGATCAATGATGTCGATGTCTTTAATTTACGTCATAAGGATGCACAGGATATTGTTGTGCGTTCGGGCAACAATTTTGTCATCACAGTGCAGCGGTATGTTGCTTTTTTATAATATTTTATTTACTAATAATAACTTTTATTATTTTTTTTTCGTACAGTGGCGGTTCCACCTGGCGTCCACATGTTACGCCCACCGGCAATGTGCCCCAACCAAATTCACCATATTTGCAGACAGTGACGAAAACTTCTCTGGCCCACAAACAACAAGACAGCCAGCATATTGGCTGTGGCTACAACAACTCAGCGCGTCCATTTGTAAGTAAACCGCACCACAAAATTTTAAGAGTGACTGACACTGAATAGAGGTAACCGAGAGTCAGACATACAAGTTCTCTACGTATTTACGTCTTCTGTTTGCTACAAGTAGACCACATCATTTAGGGATTTTGTGAAACAAGTGTCTAATTTACTACTGCCACATGTAGTAGGGGGCAGAGCAGTGCGCCATATAATGATGCCATTGCGTGGGTGTGGTATCATTTTGTTTTGAACATCATTTATAATATTCAGATTCTTCTATACAAGTAGCATACACTCTCTGGTGTGTAGTACATCGTACATTCAGCTTGCTAAACTTCACTTCCAAGTTGGAATGTGTAAAGTTTTAATGTCAGTAGTGCCTTAAATAATGCCTAGCCGCATGTGCGTCATTTCATTTCAACTCTGATGATGATGATGGCGATGATGATGCCTGTTGGCTGATAGTATTGCTCTTGATACTGATGACCAATGATGCTCTATTCCTATTTAGATTAGTATTAGTATGCATAGTTTTATTTGTATGTGAGTCGCTGTCACATTTGCGTTTATTGTCTGTTGGATTTCCATTTTGTTTGACAACATTTGCATTTATAGTTTGAAAAGTGTCAGCATGAGTAATGAATATGAAAGAACATCATTTGTTGCCTGCCTGCCTGGCTGCTTGCCTGACCTCGACACAATTCGACCGACAGACTATCTTGTCTCAACTTGGTAGCTCAAATAGTTGAAGCAACAAAATGAATTAAGCTCGAAAAGGGTCGCACATACGCATATTTATACATACATATATAACTACATACATATATATAAACATATATACAAAAGTGCTTGCTTGAAAAGATAGCACAAGTTCGGGTCTTATGTGCTATGTCATGAATAATAATAACAATCATAATATTGTATAACTGTTGCTTCCTTGTACTGTTGTGCTACACTTATGCATTCAGTCAGTCAGTCCGTCCGTCCGTCAGTCAGTCATTCATTTAGATATTTTATACAAATATTATACAGCTGAAAAGTTGTTAGCAATGACACATTCAGTGTTCACAACAAGCTGAAAGAAAAACTGAATTGAATTAAATGAAAATATTTGCCACTTTCAACTGTTTCACAGTCACTTGTGACCTATTTGTTTAAGCCGTTTATGAGCACACTCAGTCGGCATTTTATTATTATTTCATTTGCTTGTTTTTCTTTATTTTATACACTACACAAAATTTTTGAAAAGTATATTGCATTTTGGTTGAAAGATATATGTCAATAGGCCAACTTTTAAGCTGCTGACTATTTCAAATCAAATTATTGCTTTTATTTAATATAATTTTTTGTAATTTATTTTCCTACATTTCATTTAATTAAGTTATTAATTAAATATTATTCAACTTGGTTCATTTTCTTTAGCTAAATTCATAAATTATAAATTTTCGGTTGTATTTTTTTCGATTATAAAAGTATTGCATACTTTTAGGTTAGTTTATTCCTCATGTAATAATTGCAAAAGATTAATTGGTTCAATAGTTCAAACAGTCAATGCCATTAGATCACATTAGATCATTGTCGAAAAAAATAATGTTGAAAAAAAACCTCCGCACTCTATATATATACATATTTTTTTTTTTAAATCAATAGCGTATATAAATTTCGTTACAACTAAATTTAAGTTCTTTAAAAATTGTATCTTCTTGTGCAATTTTTAGCTTATTTCCACCGAGGCAGCTTTCTTTTCATTTTACATACTTATATTTTCATTTGTGTTATTTTTAGGCCAACGGCGGCGATGGCAGCGTGAAGAGCATCGTCAATAAACAATACAACACCCCGGTTGGCATTTACAGCGAGGAATCTATTGCGGAAACACTTTCGGCCCAAGCGGAAGTTTTGGCTGGCGGTGTCCTTGGGTAAGTTTGCGAAAAAAAATAAATATTGGGACAAACCTATTGAATAAACGACAGGCAGTCCTAACGAGAGATGAACTGACTGACAGTATGACAGCAGAAAAAAAAAAAAAAACAGACAACATCAACTCGCGTGGCCACAAATGAAATGTTTCCAGTTGGCTTTTCTTCAAATACATTCTGTGGCGACTCAGCGTGAACCAGAAGAAAAATAAGCACACTAAAACTTTTATTTTGTATTTCTTTTGTTTTTTTTGTTTTTTTTTTCTTTTTTTAAGTTTTTTTGCGAATTTTCCCCCTTTGCGCTATACATTTTTATTGTTATTTTGTGCTAAGTGCAATGTTTGACGTTCTGTGCTTTGCTGTGCTGTGAGTGCAATTTTGTAAATGATAGCAGCGCGTAGTGTTTCCGCTTCCGGCAGTCGACGACTTAAAGGAAGTGCGAGGACGTACAAGGACAGGAGAACGCATGAAAGTTTGCGCTTCTGCTTAAATGTTTTACACGCGATTCCCACTTGTGCGCTTCAGTGCTTAATTTCTTTAGGGATCCTTTTTTTTTTTTTTGTTTGGCCAGCAGTATATTGGCTTACCGTCGGCACTATATCTAGTAGTCCTTTCTTATATTTGCATATGCGTCACATTTAAAAAAAAAAAAATATGTAACAAACTTTTAGCTGTCATGCAATACGAAATATTTGCTGTCCATTTAAAAGTATGCTATATATATTATATATATATTGTATATGAATATATGCTATAAATTTTTTATGTCCATCTGAATCTGCCTACGCTGAGCTAAACTGAAGAGAGCTCTTATATAGCTCAGCTCTAATTTATACTTATTAAAATTTGCTACAGTAGAATTTTAAATTAATATCACTCTTTATTTCTTCACAGTGTCAACTTCAAGAAAAACGAAAAGGAATACCAAGCTGATAAATCCGAGGTGCTGAAGTTCTTGCGCGAAGAGGAAACCGGACAATCAACTCCAGGTAATAACAACATTGCTCAAACGGATTACTATGCACTGGCACAAATGCTGCTACTGCTCAATAATGGCAGAAATCCATTTGTTATCGATAGCATTGCAGATTGATTGATAGCTTTTTGTGAGATTTTACTAAAGGTTGAGGCATATAGAATACAAGTGTTGACAGATATTTTTGCTCATACAAAAAGCAGCGCTAGTGATAGCTGTACGCTATAGTACGCTGTAGTTGAATCATTGCCAAATTTGTTTTTTTATTTTGAGCTAATTTTGTAAATATAAAACAGAGAAAATAGTTTTTTTTTTAAAAATTCTCACAGAAGACCTTGAAAACTTAGACTTTAGATTTTTTTCTATACAGATTTAATTAAAAATACGCATGAATAAACATATATGTACTTGATCCTACACTGCGTGACACTTGTAGAGGACTTCTAAGAGTTAATAAACTTCAAAAGACAATTGCCTGCAAGCGAATGTAGACATGGAGCTTATATTTTATTTCACAATAAATTTTAAATTTTAATTAAAACTTGGCTGTTGATTTTAATGGGCGCTACTTAAAGGTAGAACTTTGAACTTCCACAACAAAATATGCTCGTGTTAATCCTTTTCAAATATCGCGCAGTGTTTAATGTTAGAAAAAGTTTGTTTAATAGTTTAAAAAATATTAAAATTATGCATAATAAAAACTAAATTAACTTTTATTGCAATTCTTTCGCATAGCTGCTAAAGAAATGGACTTTCGATTTCTTTATTTGAAAACAAACTTTTAGACAGCTACTACTACTTCTACTAAATTAAACACTTTTTCATACAAAATCCAATCAAAAAAATTTAAAAAAAAAAAGAAAAAATTACAGCATTAACATTTAGTTTAGCATAAAGTGCATATTTCAGAGTGTAATACTTTCTGTGACTTTAAAGTTGCGCTAGTTTTCTTCAGCACATACTCCTTGAACTAAAGTTTATTGAATATTTTTATTTAGTTTTGGAATATTCAACTTCATTCTAAACTGCTACTCTCTCTCTCTCTCTGTTTGCATGCATATTATTTTTCTAAAATAGGCGCATTTAAATAAGACAAGTTCAGCCTTATTATAAAAATATAAAATACTCTTGACTCTATGCAACTCTAAACGTTAAACATGAAATCTGTTACGCGTCAGTTTCCCGCTACATATATCAGTTTAAATGTTTATATCTAATAATACAAAACAATACAATGTATCGAATTAACTAAATATTTATCATATCTATATCTTTTCATATATATTTTGCTCTCGTCTATATGTTTCCGTTGCGTTTTCATAATCAACAACGTCATACATATAACATCGTAAAATTTGTGAAATGCTTTGGAACTGTGAACAAAAAATTTCAAATGAAATGAAAAAAATTTACATTAAACCAAAAAAAAATAAAATAAAAAAAAACAGCCTTCAATGATCATCATCAATATCAAGAACCACCACAACAACATCAACAACAACATCAACAACAACATCATCACCAACATCAGCACCACCAACAACACCACCAACAACAACAACACCAACAACAACACCAACAACAACAACACCAACACCAGCAACACCCCCACCAGCAACAAAATCAACAACAACAGCAATACCAGCAACAACAAGCCGCTACGCGACATGTTAGCGCACCTGTTAATACACCCAAGCCCCCCAGCACCGGTGGACTGCCAACTGGTCAAAATATTTGCACTGAATGTGAACGTCTTATTACGTAAGTCAATAGGAATCCAAAAACAAACAAAAAATAAATAAAAAATTGAGCAACAAATATATAAATCAGTATTGGATCCATGTAGAAGAGATCTTACCTTAAAAAAAAATATATATATATACATATTAGGGTGGGTCGATTTAAAAATCGCTTAGGCACATATGATTTTCGCATTCTAGGGATCAAAATAAGAAACTTTGCTCAAGAAACCATACCTGTAAATTGAATTCTGATGTCCCTCGTTTTAACGTGTAGGTACCCAAAAAAAAAAAAATCCTGTTTTGACCCATTTAGAGTGCCCCAATCGAGTCCAAATGTATGACCGACCCCCACTAAGTTTGGAGGGTCGACCCACCCATGCTAGTGGTACCCTCCCCGTAGGGGTCTTCCATACAAAAATATCAAAAAATATCACGTTAAAACGAGGGACATCAGAATTCTTTTTAGAGGTATGGTTTCTTATTTTGATCCCTAGAATGCGAAAATCATATGTGCCTAAGCGATTTTTTTGACCCCCTACAAATCGAACCGCCCTAATACATATACATATATACAAAAATTCCTACGCGTCTTAAGGCAAGCAACCCGATTAAAAATGCGTGCATCCGCCACTGACAAATATGTAAAAAATATTCATATTAACTTTGTTGCTCAATTAATTTTTTAATGTGTGAATGTTTGAATACTGTGTGCTTGTGTCTCTGAATACTTTCTATGTTGTATGTACATAAATAATAGATACATTCTCAAAACTAATACATACATACATTATTGGCATTCGTAATTAACTTTTTTTGTAACACTACACCTTACATTTATCTCTGCAAATGTTAGATAGTTAGCATTCGCTGTTTGTCTAGGGTATCTGCAGTCATAGGAATAGGAATAAGCAAAAACTTTCACTGCCATTGATTAAACGAAATTAAATTTTACATAAAATCATTTTGTAATTTGTCCCAACTACTTTTACGCTTCGATACCAATATCAACATCATCGTGCAGAACCACAAAGTCCAGCGAATTTTTACTGGACACAGAGTCATGCGATTGGCGGCAATGAACGGCGTACACCACTGCCACAACAATTCCAACAGCAACAACAGCGACAGCAGGATGAACGCATTGGCACCCCACTGCAACAGAATGCACTTGCACCGGAGGCAACACATCGACCCAGTCTGCCTGTTACAGTCAGCAGCGCACAGCAGTCTGATCCACGCGTCATTGTTCTGCCCATCTGTCCGGCGCTGCAAGGTCCTGAGTACAAAGCGGAAATGAATGCGGCTGCTGCTGCACTGGCCAGCGATGAGCATGGCGTGCGTCCATTATCCGCCAGCGGACATCCGGCCTGTCAGCTGTGCGGCGTGAGCATTGTGTAAGGATTTGTTCGATAATTCATACACTCGTTAATTTGTATATTCTCGTTCTTAGTTAATATGTATTCGAATGCCTCCTCCTCACATTGCGAAAATTTATGCAAATTTTTTTAGTTCGAAAAAGGGGTAGACAAAATGTTTAAAAGATGAAAGTGACACTCATATGGATGCACATAATTTTTTTTAATATGTACATTTGTATTATTTTTAATGCACATAAGCCAATTGTTTTAATTTGTGTTGTCTGCATTGAAATCTGTTCGGGTTCTTCGGTATAACCGTAGCCTTTATACACTTCGCATGCAAATCAGTTCATATTCAGCGTAAATGTTTTATTTATTTAATTGCGTTTTTAAATGAATATTGAAGAATAAATCAATTTGCGATAGTTAAATGATTTAATATTCGATTTTACATCTACATCTTTTGACTGCAATTTATCGTGTATCGAAGAATCGATTCGATAGTTTCAATTCGATTAGTTTGATATTAAGTTATACATGTTTAGATTAAGCTACTTCGACCGAGCCAATATCGTTCACATTAAAATGTATCGATCATACAAAAAAAAAAAAAAAAACAGAATAATTAAGATAAGCCTTTCAAATGAGTAGTATCGGCCTTTATTAGTTATTTTGATTTTAACTAAAATATCTCTGCACATTTTGCAACAATGTCAATTTAGAGTTTATCAACTCCTTTAAACTGCTTGGTTTTAAACGATTTTCGATGTGTCGCGTAGAACTGTTCGATAATAAAAACTTTATAGAGTATTCAATGCTTTTTTTGATGCAAAACAAATACATACAAGTATGTAGCATATAAAAATAAAATAAAATTGCAACAAAATGACATGGATCCTGTTCCGCTTCCGTTCTAGGTAATGGAACGAAAATCGTTTTTGTAATATTTAAAAAATATTGCATATTTTTAGGCATTACTTTGTATAATGCCTATATAGCCTCACATGAATAATCAGAATGGAGAGTTATTCAAAGTTTGCAATATATTTCATTGAATTCTTTTCCATGTGAATCATTGGAGTGTTCATTAAACATCGATTTACAATGTCTCGAATACTTGACAACAATGTCATAATTCCCTTGTTATATTTTTGAAGGGTATACCAATTGCAATAATATTTTCGCATTTATTTACCTATAACAGTTATATGCACATTTGATACAATTTGCCGTCACATTTTAATTGCAAATATTTAATAGTCTATGACAGCGCTAACATATTTGCGATGGAATACTTTTTCCTTTCATTTAACTAACAAATTATATTTTAAATTTAATCCCGAATATAATTTGTGCACAGATATTCAAATTGACATGACAAAAATTAACAATACATATGCGAAGCCTCCAATGGTTTATTTTATTAATAAAATTATGTACAGTGATAATAATAACGAACATAAGCTTTTAATGCAGTGATACACAAAATATGTTGCACAACGAGCATTTTAAGTAAAATTCAAATTGATTTATTTACTCCAAAACATTTTTGTAAAATCAAATTTGTTATAGATTCCAGCAGGATTGTTCTTATTAAAATTTTCATTAACCTTTAATTTTTTAATTAATTGTGTAAAGTGGCATTTGATATTTTAAAGCATTGAGATTAATTACTACGAAACTTAGCCACTATTCACTATTTTTATAGATATACGTGCACATATGCCCATTTGAATATTATTAAATCGTGGCACATTCACATTGTACGATATTTGACTGACAATAGCAAAATTTGTTCCGCCTAATATTTAGTAATAAACTTCCTAAAAGCTCTGCATTTTATTAAATACATTTTAGTACTCTTTACGAGTTTTATAGTTTTATAAGTTGCCCACATTTAGAGTTACGTTTTGAGGAATATGTTATAATTAAAAGCTATTAGAGCTTCTAGTATTAAATAAATCGGTAAGCCTTAAATCATTTCATTTATAATATTTACATAAGCATAATTAAAAATATTAATGCACTGTTAACATTATATAAAAATAAGCATTTTAAATTAATTAAAACAAAACAAGTTTTATGTACATACATGCATAGTCAAGCACACGTGTTGAATGAGTGTTTTTTTTTTTTTTTTTTTGCACATATTTACATAATATTTTATACGAAAAATGTATGAACTTATTTTCAACATTTCCTTCTTGCCATGACTCAATTAGCGGCGTTTTCGTGCGCATCAAGGACAAGAACTTGCACGTTGAGTGCTTCAAGTGTGCCACCTGTGGCACTTCGCTGAAGAACCAGGGCTACTATAACTTTAACAACAAGCTCTACTGCGACATCCATGCCAAAATGGCAGCGCTGCAGAATCCGCCCTCTGGTACCGATGGCTATGTACCTGTGCCGATAAAGCCGTGAGTATTGAACAATTAACAAAACTGTTCAAGCGTATATGCAAAAAAAAAAAAATATGTTAAACGGAAAGGAAGAAACAAAAAAGAAAACGAGAAAAACAAATATGGCGCAGTGTCAACTGCAAACTTTAAGCCTTACGAAATTTTTGCGCTGCATATTTATTTCTATAGAAGCGTATTTATGTACATATTCTTTGGTTTGTTATTGGATTATTGCACAGTTTATTTTATTTTTTGCATCGCTCCGATCGCATTGCATACTCAATTGGCCAGTGCAAACATGAAAGCCCGCTTGACATATTGGCCACAAGCGGCGCCATTTTGTTTGAGTATTGCGTTGGTCAGACGCAGTTGAGCATATCAATTTGCTCGATTTACGCGTTGAAATAACGACGACGACGACGACGGCGTAGTTTAAATTCAATCGCCATGTGCCAGCGTGCCTTATTTTTGCCGAAATTGCAATAATGTTCGTTTGCTGCCACTGATTGCTGACATTTTGCGCCATCGTCGTACATGATTTAATAGCACATGCAAAATATTTCGGCCATTTGTCACATCCAATTATGCATGCCAACGCCAAATGATTTTGGGCCGAAAAAATCGCATTCAGCGAAAAATGCAACAAAATATAAAAGCATTGTATTGGAATACGGCGTACATTCCAATATTTTCATATAAATTTAATTTTTTGACAGTTGGCACTGAAGTGGCAACATTTCGTGTTTGGACGCCAATTTCGTTTGCGCTTGAATGCTATAAACAAAATTTTGTGCTAAATTTTTCTATACGAATTATGGCAACTATTGCTAAACTTTTCTTTATATATTAACTTTTTTTCGCACAGCCACACCAAGTTGAGCGCCAATACCATCTCATCGGCGCTGAGCACTCATGGCTATAACAATGGCGTCTCTAATGGTAGCTCGACACCAACACCGGCACCGGTAAGTACGCCATGACATGTCAATGGCATATTAATAGTATTAGTATGTATTATTGTTGTACTCAAGACTAACTTAATGTGTGCAAAACATAGATACACACAAACACACGTACACAAGTGCACAAACACCTATCAGCAACTTTATGCATGTATACAAGCGCAAAAACCTTAAAAGACACACAAATACACATGCAAAGAAGTTCCACGCGTACAGAAAACAAAGCCAAATTTAAAGTTTCAGCTAAAGTTATGCACACCTGAAGCGTATAATACACATAAAGGAAGTTGTTTTCCATTTTAATTTTTTTTTTATATTTTCAAATTTTTATTTCTTAATAAATGAAGCAAAAAGCTTTACTAAACAGCAAAAATATTTTCATCTTCATGCGGAAATCATGTTTTTCACGAGTTGCTTAAATGAAAAACCATTGAAGACTCGAATACAGAGCAAAAAGTATGCTAAACCTGCAAAAAATATTTTTTAAAATATACGAAATACAATTTTGTGCAAAGTGAAACACTGAAGACGACACTGTATCTTGCAGTTCTGAAGCAAAATTGTATACATTTGCATTTGTTTTTGTTTTTGCGCTTATATATATGTGTATGTGCGTTTGTTAAAGTACGAGTTGCTTACGAGGGCTGCAAGTATAATTTCTATAAATTGCATGGCTGCATGAGGAATCAGTGATAAATATTTGCAATACAACTTAAACAGAAAAATGAGGCTTTCGATTAAAAATATGCTTTTTGATTTAGACTTAGTTGTTAACTATTTGTGCAACGACACAGAGAAAAGACATAAATAGAAAGAATTATAAGGAAATGGTGTCAACTAATTTCCAGTAATTTCCAGAATACTTCTACAGTTAAAATAAACTGTGCAATATTTGCATTATTGCGATCATCACTGAACCATCATAGTGCCTGACTTAAATGAGGCGTTTAGCTATAATTCTATGAGCAGCTCTCGTATGTCTGTGCTCGCCTGTGTATTTGTGTGTCTTGTATATCTACTTTTGTTTGAATGAATTTTAATTTAATTAAATTTATATTTTGTTCAAAATGTGTTTGTTGAGTCTTTTATTCCTTTTTGCTTGCAAGTAATTAGTATAATTATAATTCAAAATTAATTTTAATTCAATAAGTTATACTCGAATTGCGCAAATTAAATTAATGTTGCTAATATAATTGCACAAATATTTTAAAATTTACAATAATAATGAAAATCAAATTATACAATCCCTGTAGCTATGTATTACATATTTATTTATTTAATAGATTATTTGCTAAATTAAAATTTTTTTTTTTTAGAAAGCAATGTTTTTATTTTAAATTCAAAATACTTACAAGTAAAGTGCATTAGTAAATTATTTGGCAACAAATAATTTAATTAAAAATAGAAAAAACTGCTTAGCCAAAAGACAAAAAAAAAAAACGTTGCAGATTCATTAGAGATAAATCAGCTAGGATTTTTATCTGAACTACTTGAATATATATTATATATATATATATATACAGACACAGAACTGAAATGTAGAGCGCATGAAATTCGGGCAACATGCTGCATTCTGATAAAGGTGTTTTTTATGCAGATTTAGCTCTTCTATTTTTTTTTGCTGACGCATTCTAAAAATACTTAAGTGCACTTATTTAATTTTTTTAACAGTCAGGTTTTTTTTTATTTTTTTTTCAAGCTATAAAAAACCTACAGCTGTGCACTGCACGTCTCTTACTATTTTGTAAATAAAATAAAAATAAAAAAGAATTTGCTGGCATTTTAGCTGCATACTGTATACGACTTGCCTCGATCGAAATATATTTCGCTGGCTTATCTTTTAGTTTTCGTTAACTCGCCGTGTTCGAATGGTGTCCGCACAGATACGTGAAACGGAAACTTAACGCGGACACTTAGCATATCTGAAATTTACTTAAAGAATTTCATTTATTTTAACATAAAAACCATTATTATTTATTTATAATCTATAACGAATAAACGAAATAAACGAATTTTGTATCAAAGTGTTTTGCTGCTGAGCTAAAATATAACTTTAAAGCGTATAAATTTTCTAAACTGCACTTAAGTAGAAAAATTTACATGTTACATAATTGAAAACACAAAAAAAAAAAAAAAAAAATAGAAAAACCAAACAACAAATGGATTTAACAACAGCAACTATTTTGGAATACTCTACAATAAGCAATTGAAAATTATTTCATTTACAGCCTTTAGCACCAAATACTTAGTCCAGCACTTGACCTTGACCTAAAACCCCGAATTTGTAAAGTTAAAAAACTAAAATAAAAATAATAATAAAACAAAAGAACTTAACTCAACAAACACAAATTGAAATAAAAGCAAAGTGATTAAATAAGCAGTAAAGCATTGTTGAAGCAATTTCTGTTTAAGATTCTTTTACTGGAAACAATTCGAATAAATTGAAAAAAAAAACATGTCAGTTGACTTAAATTCGAGTAGAAACTTCATTACTCTTTAATTTTCTTAGGCTTTGCTGTAAAATATTTCATATAACTCACAGCTATTTCTGGTATAGAAACAGATTTCAAGTGTTGCAGTAAATAAGCTATTAAGTTCTTTAGTTAAAGCATAGATTTTTATTTTTCTTTATGCATATGCGATATTTTATTAAAATTTATGGTAATTACTAAAGCCCAATAAAAAAAAAAATAAAATCCACAATAAATAAAAAAAGGGGACAGGTTGTTATGGGTGTTATCAGAACCTATGTGTGATAGGCTGTTTTTTATTTAAAAATAGTATTTTTAGGCCCTGTACCGAAGGTACAAGAGCCTATTGGTTTTGTGCAAATGTATGTAACAGGAAGAACTAATTATCGGAGACCCCCCAAAGTTACCCCCATTATGGTCAGGAGTGATAGAGGAGTCGATATAGCCATGTCCGTCTGTCCGTCCGTCCGTCCGTCTGTGTGAACGAAAGGATCTCGGAAACGGTAATAGATAGAGACTTCGTGTTTTTTGCATTCGACTAGGACTGCTCCGGAATTTCACAAGTTTATTTTAAAATTTTACCCCTCCCCCCCCTTCCCCATAATATCACCCCTTAGGGTAAAAATTTTTTCGGCACAAAAAAAATTGAATGTACCAATATAGAGATAATGTCTCTCTAAGCCAAAATCCAAAAAGTTCATCAAAATCGGATAATAATTGACGATTTTATAAGCAATTGAATTTGAACGACCCCCCTTTTCTTTTCATTCATATTCGCGCAATGAGAAGTGGTCATGTGTTTGGTCATAAGCTCAGGAAACATTTAATGTGTTTGTTAGGCGACCTGAACTGGTACAGGGCCTCTTACAGTCGGTTACGCCCGACTGAAATTTCCTTACTTGTTTTTTCTTCTTTTATTTCAACGAATTTTTTTATACAACTTTATTAGTATTATTTATCTGTATTTGTCTTTAAGCCCGCTTTAAATTATTTGATTAACTTTATTTTGTTATTTGCTAATTATTTGCTAATTTATTCTTGCATATCGCGTATCTATCTTATGTATATATATGCATATATATCGTTACCGTTGCTGTGTTGCGCTTACTCACATTGTACGAAATCCCATGCTAACCCAACCAAATGCCATTCATGTGCGCGCCTTAATTAAATGCATTAACACATAAACAAATTAGCTTGACTCAATGAACAATGAGTTGCCGCTGCCTCCGCCACCATCGCCTACACAGCTATTGCAATATCAAAGCGACTATGAGCTGCAGGCAGAGCGTTCAAATACACCAAACAGTCAACACACTTCCGGCGAGCTGCAGCTGCAGCAGCAGCAACAACCACAACAACAACAACAACAGCCATCCGTTTATCTGAAACAACACACACGCACAAACAGTAGCCTCTCTTCAATGTCGAGTGGCTCGAATACTTCCTCTTCTGGTATCGGCGGCTGTAGCGGCCACAGCGGCGGTGGCGGCGCCGGTTCCATTGAAGTGGCATTTACGCATAATAATAACAAGCACAGTACTTCAAATTCATCGACAACATCATTGGATCGTTATGCTGCATCGCCATTGCATTCACGACAGACATCAGCATCATCATCGACTTTGGATGTGGCTGGAGGTGGCGGTGGCACTTTAAGTTTTGAGCTACCGCCACCGCCGCCACCACCGCCAATGCCGCCGATGCCAATTGAGGCAGAAACAATGCTGCACTTTGAGGCAAAACCACAACAAAAATATATGCAACAACAAACGAATGTTGTTGCACGGCAGGAGCAGCAGCAGCAACAGCAACAACAACAACAAAATGAAAATGACATGAATACACAAAATAAAAATAATAATGCTTATAATAATTTACTGAAAGAGTATTCCAATAAGTTGCTGACACAAAAACAACAACAACAACAAAAACAACAGCCAAATCAATACAATAATAACAACAGCAACATTAGTCAAACAGATGCAACAACAACAACAACAAACAATAGTAGCGCATTCAATGGCACTGCAAAGCCATTCGCAACACAAAACACAATCACAACAACAATAGAACCAACGCATGTTGCTGCTGTCTCAGCAACAATTGCTAATCAATTGAAATTTAATCCATGTCAGGTTGCAAATCCCTTAGCAACAACAACAGCAACGACTGCAGCAGCAAAAACAACAACAACAACAACGTTAAACAATAAAACTAATAACGATAACAACAACATCCTCATCATCAATAGTAGCCATAGCACAACCAACAGCATGTCGGATGAACAATCGTTATATGGCCAAATAAATGTCGGCGGCAACATTGCACAACCGTGCACAGCTCAGTCAACGGGTGGTGCGGATCAACCGCAATTTGAATACGTCACCTTGACTGGGAATGTGATACGCAGCGTGTTGCCGCCTGGTAAGGGTGGAAACGTCAATTATAAGGTAAGTTTGCTAAATTGCAACGAAATCGCCATAACTGCACATTTGATGCCAGTTGCAACACACATTTTGCGGCAGCATGTTTGTTTTTTGTACAAAATATATATATTTGTTCGCTCAAAAAAGACTAATTGAACTTAAGCCTGTGAATGCCTGTCCACATATACTAAACGTAAATTCTTCCCCATTTTTGTTCTGCATCATTGATACAGGTTAATCAGGGCTTTGCACGCCCCTATGGCGTTGGACCCGCTGTTGGTCCGCCAGCGGCTGCACCCAAGTCGCCAGTCTCGTATCCACCACAGCAACAGCAACAGCAGCAGCAGCAGCAGTGGGGTGCACCACAATCGGCACCAAAACCAGCCGCTGGCAATCCTTATGCTACGCTGCCACGCACCAATGTCGGCCAACAAGGTAAGGATGACGATGATTACTTATCAGAAGGTGAATGGGTTTAGTTATATACTTAAGGCAGATCTATTCTTATCTTTTTTTTTTGTTTTGTTTTGGGCAAGAGTGATAATACATATATAAAATATTTAAAAGATAAAATTTGCAAAAGAGCACAGCATAACAACTATATATAAAAAAACTACGGCTAAAGCAAATTTCAGTTTTTATATATGAATCGAAAGTACTTGGCCTAGGAATGGTTTCTACTAATATTTGAATCACATAATAATATGCTGCAAAAATACTCAACTTGAATTTTATGGGACAGAACTGCGATATACGCTCCACGTTGGATGTTTTATTAGTACTGACTTAAGATACATCTCATATATATAGTCCGTCTGGTTAAATTAACATACAAAACCACAGAAGGGGAACGCATTGCAATGCACTCAAGCATCATTGCTGGTCCAAAATATTTCGTTTAGAGTATATAATTAAATTTAAATAAGCTTTATTTTTACTTTTTCTATATTGTTATTTAGCTATGCTCAATTATTAATGAATTTGCAAATCTTTTAAATATATTTTATTTATTTAAATTTTTTTTTTATTATATATTAAACATAATAAAAAATACATAAAACTTTATTGTATAAGTATTAACAAGTTGTTGTAAATTCTAAAAAAGCGGTTTCCACACAAAACGTTTATAAATATATTTTTTCTAAATAAAAGTTTTTTTAAATTAAAAAAAAAAAACAACTATGCGCTAACCTCAAAACGCTATATTCAAGAAAAAATTAAATTGCTTTGGCAAAATTTACTAAAAATCAAAAACTAAAAAAAAAACAAGAAAAACAAATAATCCCAACAATGAAGAAGACAATTTGGCAAATGCTTTTTTCTAACACAAAATAATAAGAAAAAAAAAAAAAATCCCATACAAAATCTATACAAATCTGTATCTACACATTTAACTATTTCTAAACATTTCTTTTGATTCTTCTGTAAATATTTCTTGTATATATATACTACCCATCGATGATATTTGACTATGTGTGTGTGTATGTGTGATTCGATGTCTGTATATGTAGGTCGTTACAACTACAACAACAAAAATACGCACAATTATACACAGCAACAACAATATAGAAAATCTTATCCAACCGGACCCAATGTAAAGTATGCCACTTTACCCATATCTTCTAACTATAATAATAGCTCCTACAACTACAACAACAACAACTTTAATCAAGGTAAAACAAAAAAAAAAACATAGCTAGATACAATTTATATAAATGCTTTAGAAGAGGTTCTAAATATTTCTTAGTTTGTTTATTTTTTTGCGCAGCAAACTGCTTGCTTTTTTATTTAGCAATTTTACTCTTAAATCAAAATGAAATGAAATCGAAACTAAATTGGTTTTCTATTGCAAAGTTGAAATACATAAACAACATCAGAACATGCGTACAGTTTGTCAAGAAATTGTTTTGACAAATCAGACAACCTGTTAAAGCTCCTTAAATATACTTAACTGGTTCTAAGCTAACATGGTTAAGTCCTGTCGTCGAGGAGATAGACAAATAAATTATACACAATTTTCGAAGACGATGATGTTGAAACTTTGATCAATATAACTCAATATTTGACTTCTAAATATGTGAGCAAACAAGCCTTTTAACGAAAAAAAAGCGATACATTTTAGGCCCTGTACCGAAGGTACAAGAGCCTATTGGTTTTGTGCAAATGTATGTAACTGGTAGAAATAATGCTCGGAGACCCCCCAAAGTTACCCTCATTATGATCAGCAGTGATAGAGGAGTCGATATAGCCATATCCGTCTGTACTCCCGTCTGTCCGTCTGTATGAACGAAAGGATCTCGGAAACGAAAATAGATAGAGACTTCGTATTTTTGCATTCGACTAGGACTGCTCCGGAATTTTACAAGTTTATTTTCAAAAACATTTTTTTTTTAAATCGTTTTATGCATAAATTAATTTAAAAAATAATTAAAATACATATTTTTATTTTGAAACTTGACAATGTTAAAAATTTTCACTTTTGTTCAAATATTTTCTTGACAAACTGTTTGTGCAAACTGAGCCACAAGCGACAGAGCGAGACAGAGCAACAGCTATCACTTAATATTGCGTATACGCAGCATTTGACTTTTTGATTTTTGCAATTTCCGACGAGAATTGCTTTTATTAAAAAGTAAATTGAGTATTTTTCAATATTGATACAATAAATTTATTAAGTTATAATGGTCAGTGAGTAGAAAGAGACATGCATACATTGTAGAGAGAGAGATGTAGATGACTACGCCATTTGCATTCCGATATACAGGAAACCACATCCGTGCATACACATCCTTATACATGCATATCAATATATATTGTTCCAAAAAAAACAACAACAAAAAAAGACACTGCAAATTATATTATAAAAGAAATGCAAACATGTAAAAAAAAGCATCGAAGAGAAAACAATATTTTGCATACAATATACCAGACAGGAAATGAAACCTGGCAATAAGAAAAATCAAAATGGCGATGCCAACGGCCATAACAAAAGCAACCATAATGTCAACAGCAAAGAGTAATAACAAAAATAACAGCAACAATGATTGCTGGCATTTCTGCAAGTGAAGTAAAGCGGAAGTCAAGATATAAAATATCGAAAATACATTCAAAAAATTCAATAAAATGAATAAAATGCATATAAAGTATTTATTGTAGATACTATATAAATGAGAAATCCTTGCTATATATTTTATTAAATTTAAATAAGTAATTGTGCGTAGTATTTTTCGAACGCTTGGCAATTAACAGCACAAAAATACAAGCGCTGCAATAAAGTAAAAGAATTTTACAATTTAAAAATGCAATTAATAAGCGCTGAGGCTACCATTGCGTAGCCTCTCATTTAAAAAGGGATTAATTAAGTGCGTAATGAGTCGCGCAGTTGAGTTTCGAGCAATCGTTTGTATAAAATACAAAGGCTATGGAAATGCGGAAAAAAATTTATGAAAAAAAAATGTATATAAGCCACTTCGACTGCTTCCAAACCGATGCTTTACCAGACTTTATGACTTTGCATACACCAAGCCAATCAGGACGTGCCAAACTGTTCAACGGACAACCGCAGACCGCATTAAAATTTAAGTGGCAAACATCAGCGACCGCAGCATGTAGCGTAAATCTTCATTTACGAGTTTATTTCTGCGCAGAACAATAAGACAAAAAAAACAAGTAAGGAAATACAGTCGGGCGTAACCGACTGTAAGAGGCCCTGTACCAGTTCAGGTCGCCTAACAAACATATTAAATGTTTCCCGAGCTTATGACCAAACACATGACCACTTCTCACTGCGCGAATATGAATGAAAAGAAAAGGGGGGTTGTTCAAATTCAATTGCTTATAAAATCGCTATTTATTATCCGATTTTGATGAACTTTTTGGATTTTTGCTTAGAGAGACGTTATCTCTATATTGGTACACTCAATTTTTTTTGTGCCGAAGAAATTTTCACCCTAAGGGGTGATTTTATGGGGAAGGGGGGAGGGGCAAAATTTCAAAATAAACTTGTGAAATTCCGGAGCAATCCTAGTCGAATGCAAAAAACACGAAGTCTCTATCTATTACCGTTTCCGAGATCCTTTCGTTCATACAGACGGACGGACGGACGGACGGACAGACGGACAGACGGACAGACGGACAGACGGACAGACGGACATGGCTATATCGACTCCTCTTTCATTCCTGACCATAATGGTGGTAACTTTGGGGGGTCTCCGACCATTATTTCTACCTGTTACATACATTTGCACAAACCCAATAGGCTCTTGTACCTTCGGTACAGGGCCTAAAAAAAGACAAATTGAGCAAAATAAAACTTCAACTCGTTGCCCAAATCAATCTGAAAAGCCGTGTGGAAATCACGCACAACCGCAGCAATCATTGAGCCTTAAATTCCAGCATACCAGCATACAGTGTACTTGTATATACAAAGCAAACGACTTGTTGTTTAATAGCTAAACAAATGCTCTACATAGTTGAATATTTTGTGGATTTGTTTTATTTCTATACACTTAACATAAAGTTAGCAAGAAAGGTATTTTTAGTTTGAGCATAAGTTTGCAACGCAGGTTTATTATATATTATTAATTTTTTTTTTTTTTGTATTCTCAACGACATGTAACAAGCGTTTTACTACACTTCTTAGCATATTTATTTACATGTGTAGCTTACATAGGCTTCGATGTTACTTAAATATACAAGATTTTTTTTTTCAATGCGCTCTGCAAATCATGTACACAAAACAAATGCTTACACGTCACGAAATCCCGAGCACAAAAATCAGAAACAAGAAATCGAATGGAGAAACGCACAAAAATGTGAACGAAAGCAGATAGATAAATTACCAGTCATTATTATAGAACGGAAATGCTAAAGACTTGTGGGGCAATACTAGCGTTGTGCTTGCTCCTTTTGGAGCGCAGTGTGTGCCACTTCCTGTGCGTGTCTGACATGCATACATTAAATGCCACAAGTTTGTGCAGGCTACTGCTTGTACATACATATATATACTAAAGGCAATGACTATAAAGAATGTTTGTTCTACAGGCGCTGAAAGAAATGCCAAGTTCAATTTGAAATGCATTTATTTCAATTGTATAATTTCCTTTGAACATTTGGAAATATGGATTTTTTTTTCAAATAAGTTAACATAAAACTTTTTAAGAAATATAAAAACTTAACACTTTAAACTTATATTTTTAAGTATGTATTTTTGTTTTGTATTGGCAGTAAATACATCCTCGACTCAGGCACTCTAAAATTCAAATGTACAAACACTTCAACCCATGCACACCTTCAAAATTTTTACTAATACATTTATGTACTTAATATTCTGGTTACAAACATTTCACATTATGACTGACATAAACTCTTTCGATTTCTATTTACTTCTTTTAGGTTACCAATACTCGTATTAAAACCCAAAAATCCAAAGAAACTGAAACCGATAAATATATAAATCAAAGTTCTCATGCCATGAAACAGGGACTTGTCGTTAGAATGTTTTTTTGAAGAAACATATATAAATATTTTTTGAAATTTATTTTATTTATTTTTTTGTTTTAAAGCATTGAAATACTTTTTTTTTAATTATTTATTACAATATACATAATGGACATTTTTAAATAAATCTTTAAATTCTTTATTTTTTATTTATTTTAAGTATTTAAATGCTAAATGAATGCTTAAATCTTAACTATTTTCTGGCAATAAAATCTTCATGCCAATTACTAATTTTTTTTTTTTTTATAAATATAATATCTACGATATTCGATTATTAATTTATAAATTTGAAAATATTCAAGCACCTTTGCATGCCAACTAATTGACTATTGGAGCGTCACTTTTTTGCTCTTTAGTTATATATTTTATTTATACACAAATGTTTTGTTATGACAAAATGTATATTTCATGCAAAATATGCACATTGGCAAGATATTTGCACTCCAGAGTGTAAAAAATTTGTGTAAATAAAAATAATAAAAGCAGACTATGTGCATTCAACATTTTCAATTTGTGTTAAAAGAAAAAAAAAATAATAAAAATAAATAGGAAGAAATATAAAAAAATAAAAAATTAAGGAATATTACTGCCAATACAAAATTATGCATAATAAAATTCAATGACTACCTGTCGGCGCCATTTTTTTATATATACTTTTACATACGTAGTAGCGTAGGGAAGTTATAGGCTATAAGTAAGGGTTTAAGGGTTGTAGGAAGCATGACAAACAAATACACGTATACATGCATATATATATATATATATATGTACAATAAATATATATATGTATACTGACTGCATACACACTGTTTGCATCGTAAAAAGAAATAATATATATTTATTCTGTTGTATAAAGTGTTTGTGGGTGTATATAGAGATTGTGTCGTTTCATGAAAATTGTTGTGAAAATAAGAAATAAAAAATTTATTTGTCATGTTGAAACATAAAATGTAGCAAATTGTGTGCAGACATGATTATTTTTTGCGTCGACAACGTTGTCGATGCCATTTTGCATTTATAAATTATTTTGTTTAATTTTGAGACGTGTCTACAGCTCTGTAGACTGGATTTAAGCGTGATTGATTGCCAGATGCAATACAAAATAAATAAAATAAAATTTCTATAAAGGAAAAAATAAACATTTTGAATGTTAGCAAAACTTTCTCCAACTAGGCCATGTCAGCTCTTCGCTTTGTTGCTGCTTCACTGATTTAGTATTAGTTTGTGTATTAAACTTTTCAATACTTTCAATTAAATCAATTCCAAAAAATCACTTCGGGTCCGGTATTTAACACTCACAGCGCATCCAAAACACAATTGTTCTCTACACAGCTTAGTACACTGTTAAGAACCATTTTATCTACATATTAAATGCTAAAAAACGCTTCTGAAAAACACTGAAAAAATATCCTTAGTTGTAGTTTGTTTGATTGCTGCAATTTGCTTCGCCGCTTCCGATGCATATCTAACATGTGAACGTCTTTTATTTCTTTCTTCTTCTCCTTTTTCATATGATGATTGTTGAACAATTTAACCAAATTCTTAAATAATATAAAAATACTAATTTGCAAATATCATAAACATGCACACAAAAATACATTTTGGGCCAAACCCCTGCACTCTGTTGCTGTACACTTTTTCTCCTATTTCTGCGTTCGTTCTTATTCGAATGTCTGGAAAAACGAAAAAACAAAAAAATGCTTTCCACTCGTTTTGGCCCCTTTTCGCAAACTGATTTCCCTCGCACCTCTACGCAGATAACGCCGACGAAAGCTTGCAGCCGCAATTTGCAGAAGAATGCTATGAGGAGGACATAGAAGTGTCTGTTGTGAATCGTCCAAGTCGTTCGAGTTTTGCTTGGCCACCGCCAAACGATGCTGAACACGAAGTGCCCACAGCGGCGCCGCTTTATATACCACCGCCGGAGACACAGCATATTGTCGTCACCAATCCGGTGCAACAAGTTCCACCGCTGCCGCCGGGTAGTGCAACAACGCGTCTAGAGCCGTTGCCACAGCCGGCTCAAGAAACGCAAACACTGCAACAGATTCAAGCAGCCCAAGCACATTGGCAAAGTCGCTCGGCGCCGCAGTTGACTAATAACACGTTGCAGTCACAGCAGCAGGAACAGGAGTCGAGTTCGGAAAGTTACACATCCACATCGACCACAACGACTACAACCTCGGAGGAGTATCAGCGCATGTATGCTGCGCAGCTGCAAGCCTATCAAATGCAACAGGCTTATGAACAATCCGGCTCGGAGTTGGATTATCAAGTCGATTATCAACTACAAGAAGATCAATCGTATCAAAGCTCCGCTGATTATTTGTCCGGGCGTCGTAGTGCACAGGAGTGCGTTGATTCATTATCTGCACCGCTGAGCACATACAAGCTCATCGACATGGTAAGAGAGGTTACACCCAGTCCTGTACCCGTTCCGAGTGGTTCCAGCGCCCCACCACGACATGTTGTGTTCGTTGATGAGCCCGAAGTTAAAGAAATGCCAAAGCCATCAAGCGAATTGGAAACAATTGCCGAATCGTCAGCAGAATCTTTTGCTGAGTGGCAAGATGCTGCCGACCTTCGTCGTGGTGAGGCTCAAGAGCAACAGGCGTCTGAAGTCGATGAAGATTGTCTGGTTATCGATAGACGCATCGAAATTCTTGAGAGTCAGCGCCTATTCCAACCCACTCCAGAGATAAAGATTGAAATTGCTCCGGTTCGCCAAATTCCACCAACTAAAATACCTAATCCCACACCAAAGGAATGGATAAATCCCATGGTGAATGTTTTGACCACAGCGTCAGAGGTGCCATTCCATTTAGCCGAATGTCCTTTTCCGAAACCATGCAGCGACAACTTCGAAGCAGAAGTTGCAACTCCTGCAGCACCTTCTAAGCCCGTTGTGCCTGAGGCACCAGTAGCTGTCCAACAACCGGATATTATACCCGAACCACAGGAACAGAAACTTCTTTTCCGTGATTCACCACCGCGTGGCACTTTGCTCACGAAAGCTATGTCCACAGCACCGGAGTTTGAAGTGCGTTTCGTACCGCCCGCATCCAATATGATACCACTTCCAGAAGAAACCGAACCGTATATGCCACCTCCAATTGAAATGAAACCCTATTTACGCGAAGATTATCGTCCTAAATCTCCATTTGTTAGTGCGTTAACCACAGCGCCTGACAAACCATTCGAGGGTCACTTCGATCGCGATGTTCCTATTCATATACTTGATCTCCCAACTCCAACGGAACATCTCAGCATGTCCGATGCTCTGTGCACTGCTCCGCAACGTGCGTATACCCCACTTAATCCCGAGAATGCTACGCATAGATACGACGAGGAAGAAAAAGCTAAAGAAAAAAAGAAATATGAATTTCAGGTACTGGATCACGAGGAGGAACTGGGCATAACTCCCATCTGCGAACCAGCTGAATCGGTGGAATACTATACGACGGAGCAACGACGCAGTTCTCAGCGTAAATCTTCAGCATTTGCGGCTATGCAAGCATTCCAGCCGTCGCGCGAACCTCTCTCCTCCAATACCCCGCGAGCTTCGGTAGTTTCCCTGACCAAAGAACAGCCTGATCTTGAATATCAGAAGTACTGCAAAGCGCAAGAGCGAAATCAAAAACGCCTCGACTACTTCCAGAAAAAGGAAGAAGAACTACAACAGCAACAACAACAACAGCATATTCAACAGACAAACACTGAGACAACAGCAAAAACAGTTAATACACGCCAAGAGTCCACGTTAGCTTCCTTTACCAAAGAGACTACTTCCTCTAACTCCTCTTCCACAGTCCAACAGTTGTCCAATACCAACACTTCAGCTATCTCAACTTACGCCTCCAACGCCACCTCAGCTCAAGACTCAAGGTTATCCTACTCTGCTGCTTGTGCCTCCATATCAGCTGCCACCGCTGCCGCTTCCATAGTGAATGCATCTGTAAATCCAACCATATTCACCTCAACAAAAATCGATGCACACGAACTGATTGAAGAGACCGCAGAAGAGCTCGAACACTCCGAGGTGCTATTTCCGCCACCATCCCCGCTTAGCCATCTCAAAGGCAAAACCGTGCCGTCCGGTTTACACAAAGCTGACACAATACCGAAATACCAGCGAAATTGGACGGTATTGCCCACACAAAGTCCTATACGCACTCCGGAGCCACAAGAACTTCGCGAGAATGTACCACTAGCTTTTGTAGATGCGCCAAAAGCACCAAGCGTTATTGTAACCACTGACACAATCAACACTGTATATAAACCAGTTGCACAGATATCCACTGTCGGTCAGAGCTCAACTATTAGCACGAGCTCTGCAATATCCAGCGCACAACAACGATCGACGGCAACTGCAACTGCAGCTCGAGCTTCGATTACGAGCTCTGGCTCCGTTACGGAGCAAAGAAGGCTGCAGACGCAGCAGCCGTCGGTACCGATTATTATCGAGGATCGTTCAGGTCCAGTAACAATGGCTTTTCAATCGTTAGATGAATACGAACGACCAGATCAGTCACAAACGCCGACACGTCCGTACACACCATCGCTGATTAACAAGCCGGCGCCGATCATACCGTTCTACCAGACGACGGAAAAGCTCTGTTTCGACGAGTGTCCAGCTAGTCATGCACGTAACTACGATCTTCGTGCTGCATCACCTTGCCCGGATCGCGCACGCTCACCTGCGCCTGGTCCACCACCAAATCCACTCTCTGCAATACGCGCGCCACGCATGAAAGAACCGGAATCAACACTGCTGACACCACGTCTGCAGACCGGCTCGATTACAACAGGTCAGAGTTATTTGGGTGCACAGCAGCAGCAACAACAGGGTCAGCTGCTATCGCATTCTGAGCTTAGCACACAATCGGGTAGCCAAAGCTACATGCAGCAACCGGAAAAGCTAACCGAACGCAAAGTTGGCGATCTGACGGTACAGAAACGCGAGCAGGAATCACGCATGGCTGAACAGAGGCAACGCCAAATGCAGAGTGAAACGAAAACACAAATCGGTAATACCCAGATCGAGCGACGTCGCAAGGTAACTGAGGAGTATGAACACCAGCAAAGCGCCAAGACCATTGAGATACGTACTGGCTCGCAGTCGGAGTCCACGGAACGACGTCAATCCTACGGACAAACAGGATTCGTTGCCAATCAGGCAAGGCGTTTGTCGGGACTCGAACAGGAGATTAGCAATTTGACAACTCAATCGCAAGCGATTAGCGCACGCGCAGCTCATATGAGTGAAACGTCTTTTCCACAGCTTAAGTCGCCAACCTTCGATGCTAAGTTTCCGCTTAAACCAGTACTTCCTCCTCACGATGAACCTGCGCCCCCGAACTATATCTTTCCTCCGACCACTACTAGCAAATTGGTTGGTCCGCCGCCAGGCTTCCAGAAGCAACAACAGCTGCAACGACAACAGCAGTCATCCAAACTGTCAACTGGTTATACGGCATCTGTGGTTTCATCCACACAGCAGCAGCAGCAACAACAGAAACAGCAAAAATCGTTAAGTGCATATACAAGCACCACAAACAATATGTCGCTCTCATCGTCGTCCTCATCATCAGCAACAACAACAGCGCAAGCAAGTCTAACCAAAGCTTCTGCTCTTACTACTAGTACTAATAATCAAGCTTACGCAGCATCGAGCTGTTGCAGGCAGCAGCAAGCGCCGGCTCAGCCTCAGCCTCAGCCTCAATCTCAGCCCATAACACGACCAATCGCAGCTGCTGTCGCTGCAGCCGCCGCTGGCAGCCGCAGTGGCAGCATAAGCAGCGTCGGAAGTAATATTAATCGCACTAATGGTAACAATGGCTATCGGCCGAATGCTTCTGCTGCAGGTTTTAAGCCAACGCCAATTATCGCAACGCCGCCAGCGCCCGCTCCTAGCGCAGTAGTTCCTACAAGTGCAAATGACATTGACAATTCTAATGTTGGTGGTTCCGCAGGTGCCGGAGGCAAGGGTGGTGCATTTGGTGCCACCTCAGCGCCCAAGCGTGGACGTGGTATTGTGAACAAGGCAGTCGGACCCGGTGTACGCGTGCCATTGTGCAACAGTTGCAACATTCAGATCAGGTGAACAGGCATGGAAACATAAACAAAATAAAAGTGTTTCATTGTTGAGTTCTGGTTTTATTTGTTGTTGTTATTTGTTATATTTTAAATGCAAAATGACTTTTTTTTTATTCGCATAGTTCTTAAGCTTTATTCCGTTACTAACAAAATGTCCGCCAATAATTAACCGCCTTGCATGTTATTTTATGCTAACCGCAATGTTCGTTTTTTGTGTTCTACCCGTTCTTACAGATAAGCCCGCTAAGCCCGCTTTTCTAAACCAAACAGCCACACTACCACGCAAACCCACACAAGCTTCAAACTCCGCTTACCATTCCCAAACTGACTTACAAGCCAATGAAGATCCTACACATATGCTCGCCGAATCAATTGGCAAAATTAATATGGGCGACAAAATGGACAACTTTATGCAAGAAGCCGGCAAAATCATATCGAATATGCTTGAAGCACGTTTGGCCAATAATGGTGGTCCGCCTGGTGGGCTCTCAAACAGCGGCAGCACGCTGAGCCTGCGCAGCAATAGCAGCTCTAATCTAAGCAAGAGTCCAATGATAGTACGTAAGCGCTTGGATCTTGAAGATTTTAAAAATATTGATCCGACACAGCCGGTGGCACTGCATCCGGTGATAGCTATACAACAGCAGCTGGAGCCACACGAGCATTCACGCTTTGTTGGCAGCGGTGCCCAAAAGGCACAACCACAGACAACACGCACTGAACAGACGCTCGTAGCAGAGCTGCACGCACAGCATCCGATGAGCAAAATTCTTGATATATGTGATAACAAGCAGCAAGTCGCGCCCATAACGCCCAAAGCTTTGGAACCGGTAATCTTTCGCAATAATGGCGCAGGCGATGTGCAGCGACGTCAAAATGCTGCCGGCGTAGGAGCAACACGTTCCATACACGCTGCCGATAGGCGTTCTTACATTGAGCCACAGAATGCACCAAATAATAACAATAATAATATTAATAATATAAGTCAGGACAGCCAAAAGGATGCGCCTGTCTTTAGCTTGAGTGTTAAGGCATTGGGTGGAAACAAGACCGATCCGAATGCGCCCATGTCACCGGAAAATGAGCTCGCTGTAAGTCAGTTATTAAAGGATGGTAAGCGTCCGATTTGCTGTCAATGTGATAAGGAGATCACTTCGTAAGTATGCAACGCATGCGCATGACCTTTTTAATAAGGATTTTGTTTGATGTCTCAATGCCTCTAATATACATTACTAATGGCTTTTTTATCGTTTCATATTACCCAACGGCAGAGGTCCATTCATAACTGCGCTTGGTCGTATCTGGTGCCCGGATCATTTCATCTGTGTGAATGGCAATTGCCGTCGTGCATTGCAGGACATTGGCTTTGTCGAGGAGAAGGGTGATCTCTACTGCGAATACTGTTTCGAAAAGTACTTGGCGCCCACTTGCAGCAAGTGCGCTGGCAAAATTAAGGTACGTCGCATATATATATAAATATGTACTTGATTCGAGAGAAATTTGTAATTGTTTAAAATTAACCTTTTCAGGGTGATTGCTTGAACGCCATTGGCAAGCACTTCCATCCCGAGTGCTTCACTTGCGGTCATTGCGGCAAGATCTTCGGCAATACGCCATTCTTCCTAGAAGATGGTCATGCTTATTGCGAGGCCGATTGGAACGAACTCTTCACAACTAAGTGTTTCGCTTGCGGTTTCCCCGTTGAGGCAGGCGACAGATGGGTTGAGGCACTGAACCACAACTATCATAGCCAATGCTTCAACTGCACTGTAAGTGACTGTGGACAGCTGCTGATCCTGAAACTCTTCTATTTTAACTCAAACTCGTCCTTTGTTTTATTTTTAGTACTGCAAACAAAATTTGGAGGGTCAAAGCTTCTATAACAAGGGTGGACGTCCCTTCTGCAAGAACCATGCGCGCTAATTCGTTCGCTGAGTTTTATGTTCTGTCAACTTAGTTTTGATTTTGCCGTACATCAGGGATCACGCATACTACAATATTTAAAAAAAAACTACGCATTAATCAACACAAATCAAAATAATAATGAGTCAAGAGAGTCGTCGATGTTTCTAAATGAATTCTTAAACTAATCATTACAAAAAAAATACGCATAATGCTAAATTATTATTATTACTTATTATCATATTATTTTATTTTATTATTTAAAGCAAATTTAAATTCAATTTGTTTTTCTTTTCCTATTAATTTATGAGAGAGACGCAATAACGTTGCAGATGTTATACTATTTTTAAACGCACTGTTAAGCAAACGAAACGAATTAATATCGAAATAGCAAAATATTAACAGCTTCAACAATTATAAATGCATATACACAAAATACCCAGGACCATATACTATACCCATATACTTGTATGTATTCTTACATAAAAATAACTCTACGTATATATTTTTATAAAACAACATGAATCGAAACTGGCGATGGGAATTTTAAATGCACATAGAAGAGTCCTATTAAAAATGTCCGATGATTTAAATTTTAATAGTGATGATATATTATAATTGCTTGTAACAATACGCTGTACGCCAGTTTCTCAAAGAAACAATTTTAAAATTCAAATATTAAAAATTTTAGCTTGATTTTATTTTCTATGCGATTGTAAATTTAGTATTTGTTGTAAACTTAATTGAATCAGTCATATGTAAAATTCAAATATTTGCAGAACAATAAAAAAATTTTCAAATCTTAATACCGTTCGTATAATTTGAAATGTGTTGGACTTATATTCTATCAATGCTATAATAAGGTGATCGACAACTATAAAAAGGTGATCGACACCATAGACATAAATTTGGACTCATGACATTTGAACTCATGACCAGAGTAAGTTAAAATTGCATACTTTCAGGCTTGAACTAAAACTTGATCGATGACAATTATTGACAACTTTATCGAAAAGACTTCAAAACATAAAGATTCGAAACAATGACAACAATAAACACATGGCTGCCTTTTATATTTCTAGCCTTTTTGCTTTATTAAGTCCCAGTTGCCAAATTCATATAAACTCAAATAGATATTTTATATTGTTCGGTCACACTGTTTATTGTTTGGATTAACTTTTAAAGTTGTTCACGGAATAAAAATGGTATTTGGTCGTTAAACATTTTCGTGCCATGATTTATTACGATTTTCGAGTTGGATTATTGAAATTGAAATTTATTCAACATTTTTTTTCGATTTAGTAGCAGCTTAATGTCTCAAATCATTCCATTCACTGCACAATCAATGCACTTGAAATTGAGATTCGACTTTAATTGTTTCAAACTATTATCCACTACTCAAAATAACTGCGGTCGGGCAGAATGTCAACTTTGACATGAGCGAACTTTCTGATTTCATTTTACACATTTATTCCGTCATTGTTGCTGTTCTTTTTTGTTTTCTGTTTCCGTTTTTGTTATTTTAGTCAGTTCTTGCTTAGCCAAGCCAAAAGAACACGAAAATCAATATAAACGCAACGCAAGCATCAAAAGCAATTTCATGCTTAAACGATTTTTGTTGTTTTTATTTGCCATTTGATACTTTTTTTCTTGGCACTTAACAAAATCAAAAATAAGTAAGTGCTAAGGTCGAGCTAGATGGTATTTGTGTACCCTGCAAGGTTGCAAGGTTTTGGCTGGCAAGTTTTTATTGACTGGTTTCTAAAAAAGGTAAAGCATTTTACATACCGCCTGTTCTACTGGAGTAACATAGTCCAAGTATATACGAAATCTTTCAGTAGGCTAAACTGCATAGCATTCTGGAGAGACCTTTTCCGAATATACTCTCGAGTTTAGCAAAGACCATACGCGTTATCTGCTGATAATCTGCGCTTCTACACTTTATAAAAAACAGCATCAATATGTTGATGCAGTTTCTAACAGTTCACTATATCATTCTCCGAGCTTACCTTTTGTAAGTCTGTTTCACAATTCTAGAAAATGTACACGACTTCTCGGGAAACTGTACTTTGAAGACCTAGTTTCTGGTTAAACTCGTCCTTCGTTATTTGATCTCATATAATTTATTTGATAAAATATTTCTATTTCATCAAATTTTTATTTCAAGTTGGACATATCTATAAATATATACAGTTCATAGGATCTGCCACGCCGCCTTCTACCTGTTACATACGTATACACAAATTTAGTATACCTTTTAACCTAATAGATACAGTGTATAATAAAAACCAGAACCCACAACTAAATAACCAACGATAAAAATGTGAAAGTTTTGTTCATTTAGGTGTTAATCGATGCGCCTGCACACATATTCAATTTTCATGCCTTCATCCTTTGGTTTTTTTTTTTGTTTTACATTTTTTTCCAAGCAGCAGTATAAAAAATTTACGCTAGATTAGGCAGCGTTTTGAAGGGGCGTGCACAAAGCGTCTATATGAGCTGCTAAGCGGTTTCCTGTGGATTTTTTAGCATAATAAATGCGGTCAATAAAAGCCATGAGTTGATTTATTTTTTTACATTTTTTAACAATTTTTTATTTGTATTTTATTTGTTTAGATCTGTTTTTTTTTTGTTTATTACTAACTTAATACATATATATATATATATATAATATTATATTATCTGCTTAGATATTTTTATATATTAACACTTGTTTGCTTTCATCGTTGCTGCATATTGAATAATTTTTATTTATTTTTACAGAATTTCGAAAATTACCTAAGTCTGCTAGGGAAACAGTTTTAAGCATTTTCCAAAATAAAAAAAATAAAACAAATCTTTCTTCGTATAGTTAGTGACATTAAATCTAGACTACTCTACTAGTGAACCATGAAATTATTTACAATTTTCTGATAGTTTATAATAGAATTGTGCGAATTATTCGAGTTTATTTAGTTTCGATATCGAATTAATTTATTTTATACGTATATGCTTTGTTTTTTTTTTTTAATAATTTTTTGTTTTTGGAATATTTTAATACTTTTATAAATATTTTTAGGTTTAGTTATATTTTCTGCTGCTTTTTTTACAAAAATAAATTCAACACATTCAAGTACAACAAACATCTTAAAAGCTACACATACAACATACACATACATGTATATACATATATGGTATATAGGTATATATTATAATTTTAACATCTACTAGACGAGTACCTAATAATTTATAGTTAATTGTATCTAAAGATGTGCGCGTTAGTTTACCAGGAAAAAAAAAGTTATTCAAATATTAGATTAAAAAATATTTAATAATAAAATAAATACCTTTGGGTTAATAGTAAAAGTTTAAGTAAAACGCGCAATCATTTGAAAAGAAGGTACTGCGATAGCTTTTCAAATCAAACACATTTAAATTTAATTTCACAATTCGGAAATTCTTTCTTTAGTGCAATATTTTATATGCTTAGCTAGTTAGTTAGTTAGTTAGTTTAAAGTTTTTGGCGCTAAAGATGCGCTAGAATATCGATTTGCTCCATTGTGCCACTCTGTGACATTAATTCACTGTTGCTGTTGTTGTTGTTGCTGCTTGTATCCGCTTGAGAAATAGTCACAATGGTCACCAGATCCTTGGCTTTGGCTGCTGTTTGGCTGTTATCCTTTGCATTACGCGTTTTTCTTGTCATAGCCGTTGGCGTTGCATCGCTAATTGTTTCATTTATATGCGAGTCGCTGTCACGACGATTGCATGTCTCGATTTCGACAATAGCCGACGTGAGTAGTGTATTCGATTGCAGTGAACTATAGTCCGGCAATTGTTCCAGCTCGGGCAAATCTTCATTGGCCAGTAGGCGCCCGGAAGGTGCCGTTTCAATGGTGCGTTCGCTGCAAACTGTCGCCGGTGTTGCATTGCGTGAGCGATAACTTGGTGGCAAACTGTATTCTGAACCGCCAATGCTGCTTGCACCACCACCACCGCCGCCGCCGCCACCACGGAGTGTTGTCAAAGGAGCTCTGCAAAGTATAAATGAATTAATTATTTAAGTAAATAAAGTTAAAAAGCTAAAGCTTAAAATAACAGCTAAGTATTGAGTGCATACAAGTATATAAATTTAGTGACCACATTTGGGTAAACACCTGCAACCGCAAACATTGCTAGTAGCTGGCAAATAAATAAACTTATACACTCTATCCTTTGCATCACTCAGCTGCATCTTGTTGCTCAAACACTTATCCTTTGCAAAAATTTAAATCTAAATAAACTTAAGCAAGGATATGTAAAATTTTGTTGTCATTTCCTTCCTTTTTAACCTAACCGCATGAAATTGACAACGACAGATAGATAGGATTGTTGAACTATATGTGTGTACGAGTAAAAGTACCTATGCTTTGTTTAACTTAACTTCATATCTTATACTGTCCCGGTGGAATATGAATCAACAGAAGTGAATAGTTGGAAATTTCAAATATAGAACTACACTTAAAGAAATATGCATTAATAAATTTGTGTTTTATATGAGAGACAGACTGACTGGCATTTACTCCAAAGAAATTCACTTTATATTTCGATCTGGTGTATTGATTGAATTTGTATTTCATGTAAATTCACACAGATTGCAGTTGAACGCTGCCTAGTATTGCTATGGTGCAAAAAACACTGCAGCTATGTTCCTAACGAAAACCCCAGATTTGTATGGGCGTTTAACATTTTAGTGGTCCGATCTGAATCGAAATGGAATATTTAATAAGAATTAACGTTAGATAGTCCGTCCAAGTATAAAGTCCAAGATAGTCCAAGGATAAAGTAACATCAATTAATTTTTTTAAAACACAAGCTAAGAATGAGGAGTCTATCTGAAGCTATCTGCTACTCAAAACTTAAACGTAGTCAAGTTAGATGGTATATGTATGTCTGTTAACAACTTTTTCGAAAAATACGCTTTATAAGTTGCAGTTATTTGAGAGTAACGTCTAGAGACTCCTATAATTCTATATAATTCCTTTGCTACGTTGCGACGTCTTTTGAGATTTCAAAAGACGTTTTAGTACCATAACAAAAGATATAAATTTTCGTTGTTAAATTAAGGATGCTATAGTATTATATAAAGCTAGTTAAGGATTTCATCGAAATATGGCACCGAATTTTTTTATGTGTGTACTTTATGAAATGACAATCTACTCTGTGCTATAAAATAAGACTAGGCAGTGTGTGAGCCAAGTGACAGAGACAAAATAATCAAAAACAATTCACACTTCAGTCGCTCTTAGGCACACACAATTGCGCACATGCATACAGCGTGTGCAAAAGAGAAGGAAATCAGTCTAGTCATGCTGCATATGTATCTAGTTATTCGTATTATATCGTTATATCTGCCATTTTGTCTGTCTGCATGTCTGGAACTCTTGTAGGCTTTTGTTCTTTGGTCAGAGACAATAAAGTTTCTTAATTGAAAGCAAACTTCGCATAAGCAAATCTTTCAAATTCAAATTTTAAATATATGTACATATATACTATACGTATACTTGTGTGTGAGTGTGTGTGTGTGTAAGTAATTTATATGTATGTGAAATTACATTTAATAGTCCTTGCAATGGTTGAGCAACGTTTAAACTGAATTAAAGCTAAATCTGAACGACAGGAAGTAGACAGGAAAATAGACTTTTGACAATTGCCTGCGTTGCTGTCTAAGCCTGCTGCTTGTTTAATTGACTTTTCCTGTGCAGCTTGTGCTCTGTAAACTACTTAATATGCAATGCAAAGAAAACTATATCCTTAGCTCTACTATCTCTTTCTTACATAAATGTTTAGACAATATACATACTTCTATCTCATTTTTACTTTCAAATTGCCGTGTTATGTAAATTTAACAGATTTCTTTCTTTGTGTTTGCACAAAGTTCTAAAATAATCGAAAATATTTTACGCAAATGAAATATTTTGTCATGAAATTGTATGCAATATGCTTCAAGACTGTAAGGACTCTTCATTTTTGGTGTGTTTATTTATTTAATTTGCTCTATGCTGCTTCATTTTGATAATTTAAATCAGTTAATAACATTTTGCGGTTAAAGTTTTATCAGATTTATTTGATTAAATTGTTTTGATATTTTGCATCACAAGGAAATTAAAGAGTTTAAGTAATGTAATGTCTATTGGGACTACCGCTGATATAACAACCACAAATTGCATAAAAAACAAACAAAATTAATATTGAGTTGATATTGACAATAATTTTAAAGTTTTTCATACAAAAAAAAAAAAAAAAGTTGTGGATCTACACCAAAATGCTTGCAGGATACGCCCAATTATGCAATTACGAAGGCACTAATCAAAAGAAGAGACCATATGGAACTTAAAGATGATATTGATACGCAAAATAGAACTGAGAAAGAGGAGTTAAATATTAAACATATTACAAAAGCAAATGAATTATTAAATGAGTTAATTAGCGAAAATGAATCATAAGACACAGCGACGAGATTAAACAAAAAACTGGCAACTGAACTGAATTAATTCCAATGAAAGTTTCTCCGCAAACTTGTTAATTTGTTAGCCATGCTTGATGTGTAAATAATACAAATTAATTTAATGTTCTAACAAAATTCGCTGATGGAGATTCTTGGCTAAAATCGTTTTTAACAGTTTGACTGATTTCCATTTAAAAAACTTCTTAAATACGAATACAAAAGAAATAAGTCTGTGATTAACCATAAATAAGACAAAATTTTGTATAATTTTGAAATATGTACTTTAGAAGTTTAGATTTTACGCTATACCCATAAGGTAACAGAGTATATTACGTTTGTGTAAATTTCTGTAACAGGCCGAAAAATTAGTAGCACGCAATACATATTAAATATGATCCTTATTCACATATGTAGTGTATTCAGACTATTTGAGATAGAGCCCTTAAGTTCAGACAATTAAACTCTTCTATTTTCTCTAAAGTTGAAGTAGGAATGTAGGTACAGCGGGTACAGCGTATCTCCAGGACTAACATATTCAACTGCTGCCTGCTATTTTGTTTAATTTATATTTTATGTATTTAGTTATTTATAGACAACCGTAATTATGTACATGCTAAATCTTAAAATAAAAATACGCCAAAAATTTTTGAATCCTTTGCGCTTTGCCTGTCAGTTCGTTATTCACTTAGGACTCACTTCATGCATACGCATGATTTTTTATTTTTTGTTTTTAACGCAATAAAATGTAAACTTTTCTAATTAGGCTTCATTATGCGATCAAAGCAGCAATTATATACTAAAAAGTTGTCTCCGGTCGTCTGTCCTCATCATTTACTTTATTTGGAGGTGGTGTTGATGTTGGCTGACAATGACAATGAATGGAATTGAAAATGGCGTTGAATGTCGGTCGCTAGGCGACAGTGTTGTTGTCGTTGTTGTTGTTGTTGTTGTTGCTTTTAGTGCTGACGGTTTCGCTGTCATTTAAATTGTTTCAAATTGCTTGCGATTGTAAGTAAATGTAGCCGCGTCTAAGTGGTTTCACAAATTGAGCACCCTCAACAGGCAACCTTGTTGCCATTGGACAGGACGATTGTCTGACTTTGTAATTCAAGTGGGTGACAGAGTTGATTGCGCGTATTTAGGACTTGTCGCACAAAATGCATATTTAAAGTGGTTAGACTGCGTATGAAATTGACTGAGTGACAGGCTGCGTGACGTGGAAAGTTTTTACGTCGAGACGACCATAGTAAAGTGTTGATGAACAAGAGTCGCCTTAACAATTTAAGCAACTCGTATATGTACGCTACAGACTTGTTAAATTTTATTTTATTTTGCATGCAAATCGCAAGAGTATGACCAGTGGGAGGAAACATTAAATTCGAATTAGAGTGAAAGAAACTTTGAATAACTTATTGTTAGTCAAGAAGTTCATATTTTATATATTAAGCTGTACAGGATTTAAGCTTGTTTTTATAAATATTTCATAAACGAATTACGTAAAGATTTCTTTTATTTTACACCGCGCTTAACAATTTGATGCTCAACTTTGCACTGCTTTAGAAAAAAAATTTGTGAATATTTAAAACTGCCAAACCGCTGCGTTGGCAAAAATTTACATAAAAGCGAAAACCAATGAAAATTATTTAAAGGGGAAAAACAATAAACAACAACATCAACAATAGTGCAGCAAAAAAGCATAACATCGAGTGCAAAAATTGGCAGCAGGATAAAGTTTTATGCCATGTTAAAATATACAGAAGCATTGTGCTAAAACTTTTCCCGAGCGATGTGTCAATGTTAACACCACGAAACCACACGAAGCCAAACCGAGCTGGAAATTAGAGAACCATGCAGGCGACCGTAAAATGTGTGTAGGAGTATGTGGCCTGAGCGGCACCCTGTACATTTAAAAAAAGCAGTGAAAACTTTGTGGCTTTTCCTCGGAGTCTGTCTGCGATGGTAGATGTGCGTGTATGAGCTGCATTGCAGCAAAAAGTTTTCAAATAATTTGTGTAAATTCAATGTGATAATCATATAAATTTACAAAATTTCACATTTCGTTTTGAAAGTAAATTAGAAAATGCTATTACACTAAAAATACAACAGATTTTGCGCTAAGAAGTTGTACGGTAAAATGGAATAAAACAAATTTGTTTAACAAATGAAAATTATTGGTTGGCGCATGTTTCTAAATCATTTTTGTAGATCTTAAGTTTTAATAAACTTCAATTAAATTGCGCGAATAATTTTTTTAAACTAAATATTGTAGTTCTTGCACAGATTTGCACATTTTTAAGCAAGGCTACATCATTATTGACGCTTTCTCTCTATCGTAACCATGAAACATAGACCAGTCATCTGATGTGCAAGACCAAGTGACCAACAAATGCTTAAGTGGCAACAGTAGCCTATCTTTTCTGTCTAAACACTTCTACTTTTCATTTGAGCTGTATTTTTCACAGTTTTTCATTCGTTCTCTTTAAACTATTCATTATGTTATAGGTTTGAGAAGCGCTAGCAAACAGTTTGAATAGCCTTAGTGTTTAGCCATTTTTTAGCTTAGAATTCTAATTTAATTTAAATTTGACTCTGCAGATTAATTTTGATGAAATTAACGCTAAATGTTACTCTTAATAAAGCTTCTTAACTTTCAGTCATTCGATTTTGTATTCCTCTTTTTCTTTTATTTCAGTTTTTTTCTTTTTTTTATTTATTATTATTGAAGTAGTTTTTCTATGTTTAAGATACATTGAAAGCACATTTTTCATTGCAACAGTAATCATTGCTCCTTGTACTTACCTTAACAAACTACCCGCATGAGATCGATATGTGGGCGGCGGTGAATTGCCACGGACCACGCCATTCTGCCGATCACGATCCAAAAGCAAAAGACTGAAATAAAGGAAAATGTATAAAGTATGAGTTGTAATTAAAGCGAAATTAAATTTTGCATAAAGCATTTTAAATTTTGTTTTTCGTTGTTATTTTGCACAAGCGAACGTGAATTAATAGCGCAAGGACATGCAAGCGGAAGTGAAACGATTGTGAACCAAAGTGCATATGTATAGTGGTCACTTGAGCTGCCGAGGCGGTGAAGGACAATAGAGCGGTTAGTGGACAACATGCAAACCGCAAATTGTGGTCTACCGCATTTTAGCGTACAGACAGAGAGACTTACCGACAGACTTACTTACTATTGGTGTGAGTGCAACATTGTTGTATTGTATTGTCTGTGTTACTGTTCAATTTTTAAAATTACAATCGACAGGACAACCACAACAAACCATGTAACACGAAAACAATGCCTGTCCTGCCTGTCTGTCTGTCTGTCTGTCTTTAGGTTTATTCATTCGTACGCTGCATGTCCTTACAATTTATGTGCTTCGACCACGCTTCTTGCTTACGTGTTTTATACATCTGATCGTTCATACGCTGGTTGTTATGTATTTACATATATATTGTATCTAGATACTTACCGCAGCCTATACTCTTGCATGCTGGCTTGATATGATGGCGGCGGCGGTCGATGCTGAAACTCAGGATATAATAGTCCATGCGGTGCACCACCGCCGCGACTACATGGCCGACGTCCGCAACGACCCAAGTCGACGCTCGAGCCCAGACCCAAGCACGTCTGACCACCAGGTGCAGTCATGCGCCAAGCAGCACCGCTGACAGTGACCAGCACAACGCCGACGCCTACAAATAGATTTGAATGACATGGAAATTTAATACATAATATTTGTTTATGTCGATTATTTAGACAAAGTGAACAGTAAAATAAAAAAAAAAATAAAAAAAAAATAAACATGCAATGCAACCCTTGAAAGCAAACTAAATTTTAATCGTCCCATTACTCCATACTACTTTCACTTCAGCAAACAAACCATACAATCAACAAGCGCTTGGGTTCAATGAAATGATGACGCTTGAACTTAAAGACAATAAGACTTTTGAAGCTTATTTTATACCCTACACAAGTTATATTATTAAAAAAAAAAAAAATTTATATTATAAAAGATCTCTAGACATAATATTTTGTTTCGCATTTTTAATTAATTTTATTTTCATTTAATAATAAAACTCGGTGATCTTTTCTTACGGTATGCCAACTTCGAAGTAGTGTTTGCTGTTTCTCAAATGCAATTAGTGAAAATCTGTTCATTTTCATTCTTGTTTAATATTTGTTTTCAAACATCTTCAAAAACAAACCTAATGATTGATTCACCTAACAGAACAAATATATAATTTATTTATATCATCAAATAGTAGGTACATAAGCTTCGGTTACACCGATATCAACTACAATATTTTGCAAGTTTCTTCTTTATTTATGCACAAACAATTGACAACTGCAGTCTGTCGTTTGACGTTGGTTGGGAACGTTTTTATTTTAACTCTTCATGTCGATGCCGTTGACTTGGTTTGACTCTTAACAAGTCGACCGTGTCATGTTGCTCATGTTTGACAATATTTTAAGTAACAACTACAATTTTAATAGCAACAACAAAGCCAGCTATTGTCATAGTTAAATCAACGCCAGCGCTTTAATTACAATGGGATTTTTTTAAATTAATATATGAGTGAGTGGATGGCACAATTTATAAGCGAAATGTTTTAAAAGTTTTTTTTTGTCAATTACAAAAATCATTTCCATGAGTAATTAACGCGCAAAAAGTTAACAAATAATTTTTACTTTTTTCTTTTTTTTTCTTTGCACTTTATTTTATTTTATATATTTGCGACACAAAGTCAACTTTGAAGTAAATTACCCGCTTGGCCCAGCTTGGCCTGCCAACTCAATTTTGTTTTTGCGTATTTCTTTATTTGTTTATATTTGTTTTTTTTTTTCTCTCTTGGATTGTCATAAAAGTTATGTAAAACATTGTTTCATTGCATTTTTAGGGTAATTGTGTCTGAAAGTGGCGCAATGTCATGCCTCGAGTGGAGAAATTAAATTATGCCACTTCCAAAATTTGATTAACTCGGAGACAAATTTGCGGCGAGATAGTTTGTAAATAACAAAAATTAAATAGATTTGTTATTAAAGTTTTATACATATGTATATGTAGTACAATATAAATATTTATTATGCAATATATTAGGCTGTATTATTCGTACATGACGGAAGTTTGAAGTTCGAGTCATATTTATTATATATCTATTATATATATTCGGTTTTTGCTTTCAAAAAGATTTTGTCAAAGAGAATTCGTTATAATGAAAATTTTGCTGGTTAACAAAAACTTAACTATTAGTAATTTACGCACTTTGCAAAGAAAAATATTGCTTAATTCATATTCAGTTGTACTTTGACTTAACTTTACAAAAAATAATCTGTGTGTGTTGATATAATTAAGTTATACTTCATAGTTAGAAGAACCTATTTTTAAACACGATTATGCAATCTACTCAATGTAGGGTGCGAAAAGAAATGATCTTAAACTGATAATAATTGAAACCGGAACCAAACAAACAACATATTTATTGTTCATAATTTGTTTGTTTAACTAACTGGGTCAATGGTTGTACACCCGTTTGAGCAACTAATACATGACAGACATCATTTAACAAAGAGACGTGCCTAAGCCCAAACGACACAGATACTTGTACAATTCGCATAATCGACAGACGTATAAATAAGCAAACAAATATACAATTACAATGGCTTGGAAGCATTCGAACAAATAAACATTTCAGCGATAATTGGCGCAAATGTTGTAGATACTTATGTAAATATCATTAGCGACAAATATTGGCGATAATGTAAGACGATGCGATATTTTGTTTTTTTTTTCTGTCACTTGTGTTAATGTAAAGCTTTGTATTTCACCGACATAAAAGAAAATTGTTTAAACAGAAATGCCCTCTACTCGGCAGGCGAAATAAGACAATAAAATGAGTGACTCACCAATCATTAACAGCGCCGCCGTCAGATGTGAATTTGGCGGGCCCGCAAGTCCTGTAGCACCGAGTGCTGCACCGCCCAGTGCGCAGGCAACGCCACCCAAAGCCACAACAGCAATGAGCGCGCGGAGTGGCGGCCCAGCAAACCATTGTCCACAGCAACCTTTGCCCGAGCGTTCAGAGGGGGATCTGCAAAAGAACAAAAACATGAAAAATATTATTTGTTTTTGCTTTTATTGTTAAGTGAAACACACAAACAAAATTTGAATTATGCGCTTAGCTATGTAGAAAAAAGGATATTTGTTTACATCGGTAACAACGAATTTTATTTACACTGCTTATGTCAGCCATTGACATGCTGTATCCTGATATAACATTTAATTTATTTAAAATGTTTTTCATTGATATAGATAACAGTTGCTCTTACCATAAAAAATAATTGAATAAGTTTTTAGTTCGGAACATACTTTCTGGAATACAATACACTTTGTAGTAACTCCAATGCGTTACACTCTTTTCGATAAGCTGATAATACCATTTCTATAGGGTGTAAAAAAGGCACAAAATTGGCTATCTGCACCGCTAGAAGTTATACTATACAGCCTTGGCAATGAATTTTGTGCAGGTGTTGAGTATGTAGTTGTAAGAAAATTTTTCGAATAAATTCAAGCTGCGCTGCGCAGAGTGTAAGAGGAATTCTTGCTTTTCTCTGGCTATTACAAGGCGTCCAGATGTTTATGTCGGCAACGATGGCAACGCAAATTTCAGCCAGGCCCAAACAACAATAGGAACACCACAGGACAACAACATGTGCAAGCGTGCAAATTGGCAAAGGCATTCTATTACTATCACAAACACCCACATATATACTGCAAGCCTTGCTTTTAGTCCTTCACGCTTCTTCTTCTCTTTCTCACAAATATTCGTACATTAATATCTATGTATGTATCCTTGTTGCTGCCCATTTCCGTTGCGTTTGTTTTTGCGCGTCTAGGGAAATTTCGCAAAACAAGGCACAATTGTTGGCAGTTTATGATTTATGATCAACATTGGCACAGTTTGTACACTACTATGTACAAATATGCAAGAGTTTAGTTAGAAGGAGCGCAGCGTACATATTCATTAGTTTGTATACCCTTTAATTTGATTGAAATAGTGTAGTCCGCTAAATTTGAGATGTTCTAGAACTTTAGATCTGAAGAGATTATGTGAATGTAAACCCAAACAGTAGCTTGCTTAAGATGCATTAATTTTATTAGAAATCTATGTCTCTTTGTAATTGATAATTAAATTTTGAAGTCTTACAGGAAGTTTAGATTCAAGATTGTTTCAGTGTGTGTAAAGTTCGAAATATTTGTAACGCAAGAAAGGAAACATCGCAGTTTCGATAGACATTATATAAATTCTTGATCAGCTTGACGAGACGATTCGTACTAGTCATGCCCGTACGTTTATCTGTCCATCAAAACAAAACAGAACTAGTCCCTCAATATAGCGAAATAAAATTAGATATAACAGCTTAAAACGATAGCGTTATGGCCACTAGAAAGTACCGCGCACCTACACAAAAATAATAAATTAAAGAAATTAAATTAAAGCAATTAATTTTTTTAAATTATTATTTTGTCACGAAATTGTAACATTTGTCCTGCGGATATAGTGATATCTGTCATTCTCGTTCCCTTTTTCCTATCCTACAATGTTTCAAATATTTAAAGTGAATTGAATTAAAACGATTCAGTTTTGTCTAGATATCGATCTTATAAGTTCTCGATTTCATAAGTTCTTACAGTCTCATATGAATAATGTTCTATGAAAGCAGAATGGAGAGAAAATCAAACTTCTATAGTTTGCAATAGACGAGGACCACTCAAGCCGTTACTCGTCTGTTGTGCGGCCGAGGCGCACTCATTTTTTTTTAAAGAATTCTCGAAAGAATGTGGCTTGGTTTGGTTTGCAATTGTCTCAAAAAATCCGTAGGCGCTAAAGAAGTTCCAGCAATGCCATATTTCGTACATTTCTCTTCCCAGCCACAACCAAAACGGCTCAAAGTTAATTCTTTATTATTAAAGTATATTCAAAATACAAGTACCCTTATAACAGTACATTACAGAGAGTCCAAATCTGTGAGTCTAGTATTTTCTATATTTTTCTTTCGTGAACTCACAACTGCTGCATTCGTACTTGATATTGAAAAAGTCCAAACAGATTGCGATTCGTTTTAAAACTCTGCTGACTATAATTCTTAAGTCTTATAATGCGGTACAATTATTATTTTTTTTTAAATACAGAATTAAAAGACATTTTGTATAGAAGAGTTCATTGATAGATTGCAGCACGATTAAGGTCATTACATTTGTTCAAGGCAATGGTCGATCAGTTTCAATGTAAGCTGGCAGATTCATAGAATTAGCAGACGTCAGAAAACCGAAAAATATGAGTTCTTAATGACATCTATTTATGTAACAATAAACACTAATTATTACGTGTAGGGTATCAGATCTCACAATTTTCAACAATAAAGTACAACAATAAATTTCTAAAACTCCACGCAAAACAATTAGACGCCAAAGTATCTCATATAATCTCGCACAAAGTTGTGCGAGTGAATATACCAATTTGGAAACTCATTGTGTCGCTCGTTTGCATTGAAAGCGTTAGCATCCTTTAATGTTTATACCTCTACATATATCTAGTATAATAAAAAGAGATATCCTTTATACTCGCAGTAGTAGTATTTTAGTCAGTGCCACATGATAAATTGTTTGAAAATTACGTGCATTTTATTTGCTGCTTGCTTTTTTATTGCGCAAGATTTATGTTTAATAATTTGTGCTGCTGTCACCATGACTGTTTAAGCGGATTGGCTGCCGATTTTGATGATGTTGTGCCATTAAAATATACCAAAAAGAATTTAGCATGAGCTGCTTCTACATATGAGATATATAGATACAATATATAGACAGACAGACAGACAGACAGCCAGACACCTACATTAATATTTCAGTGTTTCCAAATGACAATGTGCGACTTTGATGCGCTTTACATGAACAATGTCACAGCGGAAATGACGCAGCTAAAGGATGTTGCTAAGCAGCTGTAATCGGATCTAAGATCTCACAGACGTTCGTTCTACAAGCAAAATAGCTAAATTGTTCTCTACCTACTATTTTGTAACTATGAATGTATCTAAACTTTACATATTTGCTACTGTTGCTGCTGCTGCTGCTGCTACTATTTCTAATTTAAGAGCAGCTAATTTATGCGCACGCAGCTCCCATGCCGTGCTTAGTTGCGGGAGGCAAACTCGAGGTTTGGGCTTTGGCATCATGTTTTGGGCGGTGCTATTCGAAACGTGCTTCAACAACAAAATGATTGATTAACACAAAATTTCAAATTTCATGCGTTCTATGACAGCGCACGCAATTAGTGAGCTAGTCAGCACTTGAATAGCGGAGAGCAAGTATCCAAAACCAAATGAATGAATGAACTTTTGTATCTATACATCATCAACAACAGCAGCATTTCTGTACGGTGTGGTTAGGTCAACGACATATTAGACTTTCAGCTTGATTTTATTCTCATATTACATAACGTTTTTAATTGGGATTTCATGTTTTCATTCTGTTGCTCTGTAATTATCGGAATGTATGCAACATTTTTGGAAAATCGTAAAATGAAGCCAAATTTCGTAGCGAAACTCGCAAAAATGTTTTGTGTAATCATTAGCGGGGCAGGTACGCGTTTTAATTTTTCGAAATTTGTAGGTTTATAACGTCATATAGCACTGAAAGAGGGTAGTTCGAAAAGACACAGTGTTAATGCTAAGACTACACTTTATAATGAAAACATAACGCCTAACTTTTCCGACCAGCCTCGTATGTAATATATATAAAACACACAAAATTACATTAAAATTAATTTGTATTTTTACCTTCGGTCAGTTGAACAGCAACAACAACCACCAACGTTACTAAAGTAGTTCAGGGGCAACAAATATTAATGTTTTTTTTTTTGTTTTTTTTTTTTTTTTTTAATGTTTTTCACACATTCACACACAGCTTAAAACGATTCAATAGGCCAGCTTAAGCAGCTCTAGAACGCATAGAAAACTACAATAAAAATATGACTATCAGTCAATTAATTCGTAAGTCTTTCAGTCAGTCATACTGTCATGCTGGCAACCAGTCATTTAACTATTCAGTGAATCGTTTTAAAGCACTGCCATTTTTCATTAAAGTATTTATTTTATGAATTCATTTCAATTTATAATTGCAAACATTGACACAGTTGGAGAAAATAATTTTTCCAACGTAATTAAACATAATAAAATCGAACATATGCCATATGATTAATTGGCATATTGAAGTGGATTTTTCTTTCATATACATAAAAAAAAACCAACTTTCATTTTCTCATTTGTTTAATACAGATGTACATAGTAGTATATCCTGTGCATTGGTCAATCAATGCAGCCAATTGGAAAATAAATAGAAAAGCGCTGAGGTAGCGTGTTCAAATTTAAAGAGTGAAATGCAGCGGAAGTTTGCTGACATTTAAATAAAATATAAAAATAAGTTTATGTATGTATCTCTGTATATGTACGCACCGCTCGATGCAATTTGCAATGAACAGATAAATTTGTCTATGCCACGACATTGAATGCCGTGCGCTAAATTTAGTTAGACAATTAGTTGTAGATACAATATACATATGTACCTATATATAGAAACTTATATAGATTCTCAGAGCAAACTGTGTGTACACTATTAGATTATTAAAACACTCAAAACAATTGCTTGAATGTGCTTATTAGATGTGAAGCGATTTATTTTTTTTCTTTCTGTCTTTCTTTCTTTTGAATTTGCAGATGGCGGCATTGCTTAAAGACCACTCTGCCACGCCTGCTACTGCGGCAACCGCAAAAGATTGATTAACTTTTTATCAACGAACGAACGAGCAAATGAACGACTGAACTTCCTATTTTCACTCCCAGACTTAAGCTTTTCCTTTTCTTTAATGTTTGTACAAGTTTATTGATGGCAATTTTTTGCGCTTTTATTTCTTTATAGCAGAAGATAGACAGGCAGACGGACAGTTGGACAGCCAAGCTGGCTACCACCATGTGCCATTCATTATTGCCAGGAGTGCGCTAGACTGCCAGGCCATAAAGCTTACCCATGGTCTTTGACTAAACTGAAAATGAAAAATAATAAAATAAAGCAACTTCATACACATTGGATTTCAATGGACGAAAATAAAATATAGCCAGATTGTGAAGTGGAATATGTGCATTTAATGAACGAATTTCGAGCACTAATCAAAGTTTAATGAGCACTGAAAGCGCTTCATAGCCGAACTGTTGCTGCCTTAAGGCTCAGCAAGGTTTGTGTTGGAAGTAATTAAATTAAATTTTGTCAATAAATCTCAAAAATTGAGTATTAATTGTAAGAGAAAATAAAGACAACGACTTGAACTTCGCTGAAAATGAAACTTAAATACGCTACATTTAAAAGTTAATACTGAAGCTTGGTAGGCAGATAGAAAATGGACAGAGAACGATAAACTTTATAATAAAAAATAAATGATGTAAATGAAAAAAAAATATATACATAATAGTCTGTAAAGGGCCTAACATTTTGTACAGAATCAATAAACTGATTACGTTTGTGTTTACACGGACTTGGCCGATGTCGAAATAAAAACAAAAACTTTCTTGCCTTGATATTGACTACTTTACAAACAACGACTCAGTCGGTGCTAAGCGCAATGCACATTTATTATTAAAAGGCACACACATTCTTGCGCCATATTTGTACTTCTATAAGGTTCTATATGATATATGTAAAATATTTTGGTTCAATTGATTCAAATAGTATTCCAATTTTAAGACACTTGTGCTTTTTTATTTGTATGCGGAATATTTAGTAAATGGGTATCTATATTAAGTATACAATAAGATTTGAAATAAGAAATATTTGTAGACATTTACAGACAGACAGACATACAGTCAAGAAAAATACGAATACAGCTTAATAAACTCTTTCCATCGATCTGCACAATAATATAGACAATTTCTAGTTTTTTCTATGCCTACTGTACTGCGTTGCATACAGTGCAAAAAACTTTGTATACTTTAGTGTGCAGGGTACAAAAAGTATTAATAAAATGCTTATGGCATTTGTGATTGCATTGGCACGGAATTATTGCGGAAATAAAATTTCGAATTGCTGCCAAAACCAAGAAAAGGCCAATGAGACTAAAATAGATTTGTACAAATTAACGCCAATAAACTGGTTTATGCCGGCATTGGCGCCAAGCAACATATGAACAAAATGCCAACTCGGTCGATTCGATGCTCAAACATTTGATTACAATTGGTCATTGACAATAAGACGAATGTTTTGTATAATAAAAAAAAAATAAATTTAAATGCGTTATGCAAAAAAAAAAAAAATAAATAAATAGAGACTAAATAAAGAAAAATAAAGCAGTCTGCTTAACTAAAATTTAACCTAATTAAATTCGGCAAATAAAAAAAGCGAATGAATTTGTGTTAACTAAATTAACATAAATATTTTATTTATATTTTGTTTAGCTTTCTTTGAAACTTTTTCTTCATTATTGCATGTTTTATTCCTTACTATTTTTCTTTTTTTAGCTTGCGTTTTTTTTTTTTAATTTTTTTGCCTGCGATTACGTTGCTTTAGTGCATAACTTACATAATTAGTTAATACAAAAAAATAAAAGCAAAAAAGAATTTAAAGAAAAACAAATAAAAGAGAGAAATAAGCGAATATATAATTCATAAGTTTAAAGCGTAATAATTTGGAGCAGACATAATAATTATCTTGTTTTTTTTTTTTTTTTTTTTTTGTACTTTTGTGCATACTCATGTAAGCTTTGCAGACATTAGTCGATCATTATTTTTCGTTGAAAAACATTTTTAAGCGATTTAATATTTCATAAATCTTTATGAATAAGTGCTAAAAATATAAAATCGCTTTGGGTTGTACTTTAGTTGTAAACTAGTTCAGTATCATTTAGTTGGCCTAGACACAATATATGTACATATATGAAGATATTTGGAGTGCACAAACTGTATTTCAATAAAATATTTTTGGCGTAAAAAGCATAACAATCTTCACTTATACATGAGTAGGATAATCTTAGCCATGGCTCATAACTCGAAAGCGGAGATAAATTGCAAGTTGCGATAAGGTCGCATAAACAGAGTAAGAAAAGCCTCAAATTCTCAAGACACTTTGGCAAAAATCAGGAAAACATTTGGTATTAAATCTAGTCTCAGAACTTTGTGTGGTATAATTTCGAATGCTTATAATGCATATAAACAAAAAAAAAAACCCTTTAGCTGGTTTGAATGACAGAATTGCATCGAGTGGTCTTTTAGACGAAAAAAAAGAAGTTTGGATTCCATGACATCCACAAAGAAACTCGTCATTTGAACCGGTGCATAGCAGAGTTAGTGATGTGATAGCATGGGGACTACTTCGAATTATGGCACATTATAATTTTTGTCAAGCATTGATTTTCAACTGCATTTTGAAAGAGGCTCTGGTGTCTGTTCTCTGGTCAAATTACAACCATTAAATGAACTTTAAATAAAAAAAAATAAATATTTTGCATGCTTAGTTTGGAGCAGTGAGTCATACAAAATATATATTTAAGGGTTGCCCTATGCAAGAGGCGAGGAGTGTATCCTGTGTCTCAAGCTTCACCTCGCCCGCAATTAATTAATATAACAAACTACGATTTTTAGTTTCAAGTTGATATTGCATTTCACAAAAAAAGTTTTTCAAATAAAAATTCTATAATATATATAACTGTGAAGTGTCCAAAAACTAGAAGCCATCAGTTTAATTTGGCTGGGACACCATTAAAAACGTGTTTTGTATGAAAAGATAAAATTTGGCTACACTCAAAAAATAAGCTCGGATTCAAAAAACTCAAATAGTCGAATATTTCAATTTTAAATGCCACAAAGTGTAAAGCACTTTTATTGAAGTAAAAACCAGAACAGTATTTTCTATTAAATCAATATAATATCAATCAGATCGGAAGGAAATTCGGTTGGAAACTTATCAAAGCTGAATAGCATAAGAGTGAGATATTATTAAAGCATTTAACTCACTAATAACAGCTTTTAGAGTCAAATTTGTTAAACTGATAAGTTTTAGCAATATTTATGCTTGAGCTAAAATTTTGTGTATGTAATGATGTAACATTTCTGACTTTAAATTGAAAAAAGAAATCATTAGGCTTATACTTTGCTTAAAGGCGGACATTCAAAGAGTTTTACAGTTCCTTAAATTTTTCATTACAATAGAGAATGATAATTGATATTAAATAATTTTCTATTGTTGCTTTGAAAACTGTGAGAAGCAATAAGCGTTTCATAGCACCGTGTAAAACCGGGTCATTTGGACGGCACTGGTGGGCGCACCTCACCACTTTGAATGAATCAAACTGAACTATTTTTAAATTTCAATCAAATTCAAACCGTATAATTACAAAGACTTTTGTACGAGTATTTCGTTATATGTACGCTGAGTGCCGCAGCAATTGTATTGTAATTGGTAATTGGTAATTGTATCTCATTCGTACGTTTGTGCTGGGGCTTTTAGTGCAAAAAGTCTTCGTTGAATGATGTAGAGAAGAGAAGAGTGAAAAAAAAAAAATAATCAGAATGAAATTGGATTTTAAATGCGACCACACGCTTAAAAAGCCAAAGCGAAAAAAAAAAATAGCAAAAGTTGTAAAACAATAGCACAAATGAGTTTCGCCTTCGCGCTCAAACAACCGCAACAAACAAAAAAAAATGTATCTCACCAGCTAGCGTATCGAAATTTTAAACGAAGCCGTCGAGTTCTTGGTTTTATGGTTTTAAGTGAAAATGTCTGCAAGTATGCAAGTCAAATAGTAGTGGTCTGACTGACTGACACTGGCACTTCGTTGACATTCACCCATTCGCAGTAAAATTGTGTTAAAAATGAAAGCACTCATATGAAAAATAAAAAAAAAATAAAACCTATACAATAGAAAAGCAGCAGCACGAGTTGAGATACTTTGGCAGCTACTCGAGCAGCTCAAGTTGAGATACAAATACGAGTGCACACTTTGCCAGCCAGTAGATGCCGCCGCATTGGAAAGGTGGATAGTTGAATAGATCGAAAGAAATGAAAGAAAGAAAGAGTGCTTCAACACGCTAAAGAAAAGTAACAATTTTATATGACTGACCTACAAAGAACAACGCGACAACGACAACGACAACGACAACACACCAACGATGTCTCTTTGACTTTGGTTCTTAGACAATCTAATGTTGTCCATGTTGCACTTAGTTGGTAAAAGGTGTTGGTTTAATTTGTGCTTTCACATCTATAAGCAAGTGCCTAACTAGAACTATAAGCTGAGAGTGTTACAAAAAAAAATAAAAAAAATTACGAGGGTTACATCAAAAATTACTAACTCTTCTACAAAAAAAAAAAAAAAAGAAAAACAACAAAAAAACTGAATTGTCAGAAGAAAATAATCCAGACTACTGTTAACGAGTGAGAGAGAATTTTGAAGAATGAAGACTTTTTAAACATTTTAAAAACACATCTTTCCGCTTTAAACGAAAAATGTGCCTATCAATAGTAGCAGATCCGTAGCACACATCCGTACCCTGGTTTATAAAATGCAGTTCCTATGCATCGGACTGCGCTTTTATGCAAAAACTGTCTAAAATCCTAAACACATTTGTTGATTTTTGCCACTTCATTGCTGCATTGTTAGTTGGTTCTTCGTTTGAATACTATGTGAAACTTTTTTTCATTTATGCATTTCCTGTTTCCCAGCCAAATCGTGTTTATAATGTTTAGATGCATTTGAGAGAGCAACAACAAAAAAACAATAGCAATGCAAATATGTACGTTGTAATGCAATGGAAATTGTCAGTTGGCCAAATGTGTTTATCACAAGTTTTCAACACATTAAACGCTTACGTGTTTATATGCATATATAAATAAACGAGTAGAAGTGTGAAATACTGACGTAGATATTAAAGTACGTACGCGACATACATGTAGCTGCTGCAGATACATTTTTCCAGCTTAATTTAAACAGCGCACGAGAGATAAAAACTATCTAGGGCAGCATGCCAAAAGCTGGAAAGTCATAGACATGAAATGGCTACAGCTTTAGACGTTTTATTACCAACAACATTGTTATGCACTTTATGCAGCTACGTATTTCGTTTATGTATCTAGATACAAACAGCTGTTAGAATCAATATATTCGCACCATATCGCAGCGCAATCCGTTAGCTGCGTGGGGACAAGTGTCAAGAATCATTTCACAATTCCGCAGCGAAATCTGTGTTGAATTTCAACATAGACAGTCAGGCAGACAGGCACATCTCTTTCGTACATACATACATACATACATACATACATATATAACATTCAATTGTAGTGCGAACTCTCTCGACACCATACAGCTGCCGCTGCATCCGGGAGCGTTTGCAATTATTTTGCTGCAGGCCGCAGACGCTGCCAGAATTCGAGTGTATCTAATGCTGTCAATGTGGCTTAGACACAGTTACACACGCACAGCCGCAGCGCAACTGCATACAAATGGCGCACCATATGCTTACTTGTATGCGAGCTACCGCTTTGGATGCAATAAACTCGCTAACAACATGCAATGCATTTAAGTGGCTCGGTTGCAGCGTCATTAGAGCCCAGCAGCGACAAAATAGAAAAGAAAAGAAAATACTTCACACGCGCACACCAAAAAACACACACACACACAGAGTAGATATATAGATGCGCAGATACATTTTGTACATAAATTAAATTCTTAAATTGCTTGTTTGCTCATAATGATGTTTGCTGTCTCTGATGTTGCTGACATTTCACTATGATGACGACAACAACAGTCGCAGCAGCAGCAGTACCAACTACTAAAAACTACGCGGCGGGCAATAAAAGCGACAACACAGATACAGATACAAATGACAGACAAACAGACAGGCGGACAGACAGGCAGACAGACAGGCAGACAGACAGACAGACATACATACAGACCGACAGACACACAGTCAGTTGGCAATAATGTGGGTCATTTCAATTGGTTGTTGTCGCTGCTGTTGCTGCTGCTGCTGCTGCTATATCGTTGCTGACTTTGGCTTTGAGTCATGATTTCACTAAATTCTATGCGACTCTATCGGCTCGCTTACATCTCTTATTCAGTCAGTCGCACTGTCTCTCAATGTATCGTATCTTTTGCCTCTGTCTGGTTTTGCTATCTTCTTTATATGATTTAATTTAGCACCAAATGGATTTTTTCTTGTCTCGGCGCATTTGATGCAGTCAATTTATTTATGTGCGCGCTAAGTTGATGGAATTATGGCTGCTGCTATTGCTGCTCCATAGTCCAATTAATCTGTCGTCATCGTCTATCGTTCTCCTCAGCAAATGTTGCTTGAAAATTCGTGCAGTCTTAAATTATTTCGAAATGATTGGTTTATAAGATAAAAGAGAAATGTTTGCATAGTGGCTATACGAAATAAAGCCAAGTAGGAGTGATACGAGATTTTATGAGATTTTATGTAGCGATATAATTGATCGGCTATGTCTTTTTTAGGCATCAACAACGGTGAACGTTGAAATTATCTATCAAAATAATAATAAGTTAAAATTTTTATAAATTTTCATATATAAGAAATAAATATTTATGTCGATATTAAAGACACACAAACAGTATAAAGATCTAATCACAAATATTTTACAGAATATCAATCCACAAAATGTAATGTCTAGAGTTCAATTTTCAATAGTTTTCTGCCGGCTGCATTATAATTTATTATTATCTAAGCCCGCTAGAATTTCCATCATAGTCCTTGTCCGTACATACAGCCAATTCGTGATAATTATTATGCAATTTTTTTATCGACTTTATTTTGGCAACTGGTTGTCCATCAATTTTCCAACTGCTAGGCTAGATAGACAGACTGAATACATTGCCCAAATGCATAAATTAACAAAAGTATTTATTCACATTATATGCTTAAAAAATTAAAAAAAAAACCTTCAAATTGCTTTAAACAGCACATAAAAACGTTGTTTAACACTCTGGAAAATTATCAGCTTTTATTATGGCACGCTGCTCGGTGTTAATGAAAATAACGAACAATTATTTATTCACGTACGAACGGATACCACATATGAAGGCGTGCATATTGCAATTCAATCTATCTATTTGTATATATAAAGAGTGTTTGTATCTTTTATAAACTGTCAGCGAAACAAATTGCGAAAATAATTGAAAAAATTGTTCTACATTTTGGAACAAAATTTACTATACATGCCCTGTACCAATAGTGTTAAACAGTATATTCATTTTGTGTCAATGTATGTAACAGGCAAAAAGAGGCTTAACAGACGGCTTAAATTTTATATATTTTGTCTGACTGTCCGTATGGCCAACAAGAACTATAAAAGATACAGCCTTCAAGTTTGGACTTTGACTTTTTGTAAGAACAATGCATATCCTTACTGGATTCAATGTTCAATAGGAGTAAAGTGTACCTCGAAGTCGAGTACAATCATATACAATGCTCTTTGTTGTTACAATTTTTATTATTAAATTTTCTTCATTAATGTGTCTGCATATGCAATTTAATTAAAGTGTAGTTCAGTTCATAAACACGTGCTGCATACACGCATACAGAGCAAATGTGTATGCGTCTGTTTAAGGGGGAAAATATGAACTTTGCGAATACATTAAAATGGTCTTTAAGTAGGTCACATAATTGCAACCATTAACCCAATTCTATGCCTAGGTGGCATATACGTCAACTCCTTGAGAAATGCAAACTTAGGTGAACTGCGTTTTTTGAAGAACTAGCGTTGAAGTCTATTCATGTGCATATGATGGATGCACTGTGTTGTGTTGACTGTTTTTCAACTTGACTTTATTTCTTTTGCTCAGTGTGTGTGTTGTAATTCAACTTGGCACTTGCTTTGGAAATTTAAATACGAACTGATTTACATTTAAGAAAATATGCCTAGTCTGGTATTTACAGAGTTTCGAATGGTTTGTTACGAAAATATCTAAGGCATGTAGAATATGTTAAAGAAAGACAACAGTGAAAGAAGAAAGTGAAATAATCGTACATATTCTCGGAAACAGTTTCAATAAAATAGTCAGCTTTAATCGCTCTACCGCAGCAGCAGAAAATTTAATTTTATGTGAATTTACATAGTATAAACCGGGATTCAACGCCTAAAAATCGAGAACCAATTGACACAAAATTTAAAATATATGGGCGAAGATAAAATGAAATTGAAAATAAACTCTTTTCAGCCCTACAAATCCTCAGAACCGGTTGGCAGCTCTGTAGGCATGATTCCGCAGACTCTTCAAAAAAAGCAATATCTAGAAGATGGTAATTTTCTGCAAGCTATATTCTACTAGTTATATCAAGAGCGGCCTTCATTAGGCAAGGCAAAAATTAAAAACTAGCGAATTCTCGGATCGTTACGCATTATGCTCTCAAATGAAATGAATATCATATTAAATCTCTTCATGCATATGGTAGGGAAAGCAACTTCAGCTATAGCCGCAATTTTTAAGGGTGTTAATGTGTCGGATTCAGATCTGAATTTATAGAATGTAGTTTCTGTGCTATATTTTTTTTTTTAATCTACTTTTCAACTATTTTTCTCATACTTCTTTCACTGTCCTCTATTTTTTTTTTTTTTTTTTTACATTCGTCCCTTCAAATTAATGTCACCGCTGGCTGCAATTTATGCTATTAAATATTTAATTTCGTTTTCTGAATGAGAAAGTTTTGCAAATTGAATTTGTTTCAATATGATTTTCCGCACAGACAACGCAACAAAAATTATTTGAAAACTTTTATGCCGGTATTTCAATTTTACCCTCAATAATTCTGCTGCATGCTTTTTGCTGGACTAGACGTAATAAAAAAATTTACCAAATATTCAATAAAAATGTCAGCCTTGCTATTCGTTGCCAATAAAATGTTCGTCGACAAATCGAACGGAACGACAAAATTTTGCATAAGAATTTCTTTTAGAATTTTGAAAAACAACATCAAATCGATAGATATTCCAGGTTGTGAATATATATATGAAGCGCACAAGTAGCAGCAGCAGCAGCAGCAGTAATTCTCCATTTTTACTTCAATATTGCGCCAAAGTTTTCAGCGCTGCTTGAAGGAAAATCGTTGCTCGATTGTTTTAAAGTGGTCTCTAAGTGAAATGCGGAAATAGCAGTTTGCGTGCGGAAAGTATAATAGAAATGGATCTGCTGTTGCTAAGCTTTTTATAAACCACCCACCAATGTCGCAGTCAAATTCGCAGACGTCTGAGTTTGCATTCAAATAAGTTCAAGTGTTGCGCTTTCCAGCTGAGCTTACTCTCAATTGAGCTTCTTTTGTTCTAAGAAGCATTACATCCGTTTGCCCGTCAAGTAAGTAGTTTGCTGCGGAATTCGATTTGTTTTGACGCACACCCCCTACTGCAGATACTCAGTGTCTTCTACAATTCATGCTAACAGATTCAGTTATGTTAAGTAAAAATTTTTCACCGGAAATCGCAGCAGCAACGATAGCTAAGCTAAATGTGTCCGTCCGTTCAGTTCAATCGGTCGTTTAGTCGTTCGGTTTTTTTTTTTTTTTTTTTGTTTCATTGCAAATGACACTTTTGCAATTTATTTCCATATCTTGCTTATTTGCCTCATCGTTCGAACTACTGCTGTTGTCTAGAGCATCGCATATTCAGAGTTTGCCGCCGGATTCCTTCCACGGTTCATTCATTCATTTATTCGCTGCGGCACGGCCTGATTTGCATAAAAGAAAAAGTCAACCAAGTATTAAAATGCCAGTGAAAAAGAAAAACACCAGCCAAAGAGAAAGAAGCAGTTGAAAAGAAAATAAAAAAAATTTAAAAGGAGCAAAAATGTTAATTTTGGTAAAAACGAAGTTTTCATACCCTTGTGCTCTAAATGTTAGAAAAGCTAAGAATTTGGAAGACACATGCAGCTATTTCATATAGACTAAGCTATAAAGCATGTTTGGAATAATATTTGCTAAGAGTTTCCAATGCTGAAAGTTCCTTACGGAACCCGAAACAAATGTCTCCGTAACTCGTTCTAATCTTCTTAAAAATATGATGTTTCTTTCTTCACCCATATATAAATAAATAATATATATAAATAGATATTTTATCGAAAAATAACGTAGAAATATTTAGAAAATTGTTTGTTTACAAAATTTATTAATTTTATTGCAGTTTTTTATATTTTTTTTTTTTTTTCATTCCATCACAAACTTTCCGAAAAACTAATAGCACAAGTTTCTACAACTAAACACGAAGGGTATCGCAAGTATCGATGCATAATTTTCCTATTATACAATCTATTTTGCTACTAGTATAAAAATCAAGCTTTTTGTCTGAAATATATTTTGTATCTTTGTAACTCTGTATCTGTGAGTGTCTGTCTTAAGTTTTATGCGCTGCTGCGTGCATTGTCCGTTGTCACGTTTCGGTTTCTATATATATCACTCAGTACGTGGCAGTTTGCTGTCCTTTGCAGTAGTCCTTTTGTGCCTTTGCATTTACAGCTCAGTTTTCAATTTAAAGGTGCTTACAATCAATTTTTATTTGGTAGGCGCCACTTTTATTTCGTTACGCGTAATTTGATTGTTTTCTTTTGAAAATTTGAAAATCAAGAAAAAACCGAACTTTAAATTTAACTGCAAACAATTCTGTAGGATTTTTCCCCCTCCCCCTTTTCAACCCTGCTCAGTCCATTTTAAATTCATGTTTCTTTCTTTTTTATATTTTTTTTTAATGGCAAGTAAATCATTTTTATGCCTGCATATAAGGCCAACAAAGTCGCAGTAAACCCAAAAGTAAATCTAATGCTGAGAACGTGATTTGCGAAAGTGAATTTCAAATATGCGAACCGTGTGAGGTGTTTGAAATACAAAAAAAAAAAAATATAAATTCACAGACCGACCGCCTAATGGTCGATTGAAAAAATAAATGAATACGTGAGTCACTGTTTTATATACATTGTCTCTTCATTTCTTTGTATATATGTGTATATATGAATATTTTTCCCCTCAGTTGACTTTCATTATATATAGCCATATAGAAATATACAATCGCATACATATCATACATATTCAATATCGCGAAAATGCAAATTTACAAACAAAAAACTTTTAAATGGAAAGTGACAGTGAAATGTTTTCATATACGACCTACGTTTCTGTTGCTCGCGAAGTGGCAAACGTTGCAAGAATATCTATGCATGAAGCGATCGATTTCGGATAGAATTCATGTTTATAAATGTAGGTTAAATGTGCCTTAAATGCGCAACGAAATCGAAAGCGAAATGTCAAAAAGGTTGATATGTAATACTAAAATAGTACTTATTGGTTGAAAATGTTGAAAAACGTTTCGCTTTTTTAAAGAATTTATTTACAAAGATTCGCACATAATAACTAATTTAATTCGTTTCGTCTAAAAGTTGTGTTGTTTGGGATGTACAAAAAAAGCAACGATTCTCTTAAGATCTGAAAACTGCCATATTCCTAAGACAGCTGGTGTTAAAATATCATCTTAACTGGTCTTGTAAGAGATTTAGTTTTTCAAGTTAAATAAAACACATTAAAAATCATATAAAAATGGTTTCATATTTATAATAAATGGGTCACTTTTAAAATTTTAATCAGCATCAAAAGGCGAGTCGATATAGACAAGTCCGTCTGTCTAGATGTCCATATGAAACTAAATATATTGGAGAATATAAGCGATACAACCAGTTGTTGCTGGTTGTCTCGGACCCAAGATAGATGAAGTTTTCTACAACACTGAAGTTGAAATTCACCATCGACACTGACCGTCCAAGACGCGATGACGAAGTGTGAGAAGACACCAAGTACTTCGTTTTGTCCGCATTCACTGCTAGACCCATGAGCCGAGACTGTTTTTTAATCTCTGAGAACGCCTTGCTGACTCTCCATTCGTGATGTCATAAGCGTAAGCAAGCAGCATCACTTCCTTTTGAAAGATCGAGCCCGACATACTCTGTATTCTGGATGTATTCTGTAGCATCGCCCTGCCTGAAACCTCTCTTGGTGTCAAAGGAGTCGTAGAGATTTTGCTCCACACTGACAACGCTTTGTTTGTTAGATAGCGTCGCCATGCAAAGACGGACAATCTTTGTCGAAAGCGGCTTTATAGTCGAAAAATAGGTGGTGTGTCTTTGGTGAACTCACAAGTCTTTTCCAAGATTTGGCGTAATGTGAATATTTGAAGATCCTGGAGATCCCGAGAAGTAACATCATTTCGCAGGGCAAAGTTCTACATCTTCGGGTTTTTGCGGATTTTAACGACAAGTTGCAACAGTTTTGATTATGTGCTTGTGTCAACGGTCTATGTGCATCTAAGGAATGATATAGATATACACATTGAGCTGAGTATGACATAAACAAGTGGTACTGATCTACTGGGAGAAGAGATCTTGACTTGCAACTTGAAATTTAAGAATACAAATTTTGATGCGTTCTTTCATTCATTGTGCAGTGATCCACAGCAAAATACCTGGCAGCTATCAGTCGATCACAAAGTAAGGCGCATTGCCTATCAAATGTATTTACTTTCCAAACATGTTTCTTTTACTATTCTGCACTAACGGTTTATTCTCCAAATTTTGTGTTTTGTTGTTACATTATTCCCCTATATAAAGCACATCCATGGCAAGCAGCATGGCTGCTTGGAAAATTCATAAAATTCATCAAATCATTGAAAATTAATGACGGCCTCTAATAAGAATTATACAATTAAAAAGAATTTATTTCGAACACTTTTTTTCTGTAAGGCACAGTACTCACCTGTCAAGAACTTCAATAAAAAATGCCGCGACTGCTGTATTATTTCTGGCGGTTTCTTTTGTATCTTGAAAATTTCTGTTACATGAAGTTTAACTCTAATTAAACATTTTTTGACAGGTTTGTACTGAACTGCAATTAGTAAAAAATTATATCCGCTTTAAATTCTCAAAAGAAACATTTTTTTTTTTCGTTCTCCATTAAACTGTTGCGCTTTGTTTATATGTAAGCATACAGCATTAGATTCAAATGACAACATTTGTTTAAAACTTACAAAAGAGCAAGTTTAAACGCACAAATTATCTAAACTTTAATTTTAATGCATAAACTTTGTTTTAAACTGCTTGCAACATTTTCGAAAAATGTTTCATGTCGTTGTGTTGGTCAAATTGTGGTTTCCATATTCAATGAACTTGCTGCAGCAGCAAAGACAATAGTTTCAAATGCAAACTTGTTCGTATATCTGCTTAACCCCTTTATTTTTGCGGTGCATAATGCTTGCCAGTCATAGTCATAAATCTAAAACCAATTTCGAATGTTTTGTACTTTCATGCAACAAGCAGTCGAGCGATCGATAAAAAACAATGCCAGTTGCCACAAAAGAAGAAAGTTCAAGCTTCAATAATTTACAAGGCACTTTCATGTTCGTGTACGAACAACAAATTCAATCGATTGAGCAATATTTTATACATATTTATTGTATTTACGATATACAATATATATATTTATTTATTCATAAAGTTTTATTCAATAGGAACAACCACAAACACTTTGTACGTTGAGTGGTAGTAACCAATAAGTATCTTGACCTTGTGCACGTTCCTCCTCAGTTGAATTTAAGCAACATGAAACTCAACTCATTTCAACGATTCCAATTTGAAAAGCTACTCGTCGAATCAAACAATCGATTAACAACGCGGCATGTTAACACGTTTACTTCTAACAGTTTTTTGAGGGCTTATGAAAATGTTTTTGCTGTCCGGACAAAAGTTTTATATACTTGTACAGTATATGCAGTAAAGTCTTTTGTTTTGGATCGATTGAAGTTTTCTGTTACCCTGCAAGTGCAGCGTTAATAGTAAATTATTGATTTTTGTGAAGGCTTGTAACACTTTAATGGTAGAACCATTGTACATACATCCCATAAATTGGTATTTTTAAGACATATCTTATTGTCATATCTAAAACCCTGAAATATCCGTTATAATAGCAAATTTGGTATGGATGTACTTACTAAAAATGTGGCTTATATATTAAATAAACAAGCAAAGTGTTAACGTATGTGTGTGCTCTGCATGGTATGTCTGTCTTGCTAGATCAAATGTTAAATAGACTGGCCTAGATACTGCGTTCTTTATGCAGATACAAACGTAAAGAAATATCAAAAAATAAATACAATCTTAAAATAAATTTGTTGTTTTCGTTTTTAACTTTACATAAATATTTTTTTTTTTTTTTTTGGAATTTTTTGTAGTTATTATTTGGCAATAGTTTATTTTAAGAGTATTATAGCTTCGGTGCGAACAATTTGTAGGTTTTTTCACAAATTTTTATTTATTTTCTTTTTTTTTTTTAATTTTTTATTAATGTTGGGGAGGTCTCTATGCAATTGAACGATGGGTGATCGATTTTTAACAACATTAAACTGTACCAAAGTCGTGATTCAGCAAGAAAAACTTTAATTTTATGCTTGTTTCTTAAATGCCTTTTTTTTCGTCTTAGTTTTAAGCTGACGTGCTATTCATTTGTAATGTATCTGAAGTGCAATAAATTGCCGAAATGTACTTTTGTTTACGATTATCTTAAACTACACGAAACACGCAATTCTCACACATTGCAGGGGGCCTACAGCATACAATTTGTTGCGCTTCATTATTTCAAGTGAATGTTATGGAAAAGTAATTATAAAATTTCAAAGCTTTGAGAAATTTGTGGAATTATACAAAATGAAAATCCATGTAAAAGAAAAAATATGTTTTTTGAGAAATGTTTGATGTTGTCATTTCGAAAAATTGATAATACATAGTAATAAATTGGAAAGTTTAAGCAATGAAACCATTTATAAATGCGAATTAAAAAGCATTTATCTGAAATCGGAAAATCGATTCGATCAAGCCTTCTATGGAGAAAGACTTACATTAGCAAAGGCAATAAAAGTGATAGCAAATACGTCAGAAAATCCAACAATCATCATCAAAATTCTGTATAAATATTTTGGCAGCAATTTAAGGTAAAAAATGAGACATATACCATCGTTCAATCACCATACTCAACTGATTAGGACCCGATTTCAGTAGAAGAAATCAAATTTTGCATCAAAGAGAACCTATTTTGAAGTGGACAAAATAAAATTTGATAATGTCATGAACATATATGTTTTATCTAATAAAGTTTGGTATTATTTTGACTATATGCACAGGCAAATATACATATACAATGTAAACAAACAAATTTCAAATGTATATAACAGTTACAGCAGTTGAAGTATATAACAGTTATAACAACCACGATATTTTCTACCTAACAGTAAGAAAAATATCGCTTACAAGCGTTAATGTGACAAAATTGGTTTATTTTAATTTACGTATACATTTTTAAACTAGCGGTACCCGGCATGCCCAGTAAAAAATCTATACCCAAATTCTATTTTGGATGAACTATACCACACCAAAAGCGTTCTTGGGCTTAACGCATTAAATTTGAAATAACATGCAGCATATCATAAATACCTGATATTCGGGCAAAGACAACAAAAAATATCAAGAATAAATTAATACAACGAATTGATTTTACTTGTAGTATAAAACGTACCTGCAATGAAAGAAAGAAAGAAAGATAAAGATATTAGTACGCAATTATTTATGATAAATTATGTACATATGTACCTATAAGCTTTTTTTTATAGTTTTTTCGCTTAAGCAAACATGTAGCTACATGAGATACTTTTACGGTGCTATTATATGAGTAAATGAGCTGCTGTCGACAGATATTGAAGCCATTGAGGGCGAAAGCATGAGCATATTAACGCTGATGGACAACCATGTCGAAAGACATTATATCAACGCATAAAACTTAATTCTGATTGTGAGTTATGTGCGAGCAACACGCCATATCTCTGGCAGTGATATTGCAGCGTTTGAGTGTAGTACTTGTACAATATACGCTCTATATATATATAACTCAACGCCAATGAAAACGATGAACGACAAGAGCTACTGAAGCACACATCAAATACACTCGAACATTAAAGGAAATTGACGCGGAAATGGCAAACGAAAAGTACATAGATACACGGCTACTGACAACCACAAGTGTAGAGCGGCAAAGAAAGAAAGAAAGAAAAAAAAACAAGCCGGACATTGTCCGCCACCAGCACAGCACCAAGAACTATTACTACTGCAGATAACAAACACATTTGGCTATTGTCCTTCAAAAGTAAGCGAATGAAAAAAATTTAGTTTATTCCAAGGGCGCAAAAAGTGCTTACTTCATTAAGCATAATTTCCTGTTGCCCATGGGGATGTAGCAGTGGTTACTACGCTCAGCACCCCAACACCACTTTGTCGCACACTTAACGCGTTGGTTTCCAACAACAAATGAACTATGGTAACTACGTACAAGCAAAAGATAGAGCGTAGATACAACGCTATAGATGCGCCGCTACAGATACTTCTATCTGCAAAGATGAGGGTGCGCACATGCTGCAAACTAAATGCGAAAATTGACTAAAGTCCTTGCAGCTTACTTTGCTTGGCATACTCTGCGCGGCTTAGTTTCTTGGTTTATTTATTTTTTGCATTTTTGATGTGCGTAAATTTAAAGATGAAAAAAAAAAAGCACAGAAAAGGAAGCTAAAAGCGTAAATTTTAGATTGCCTGGCAGAAAATTGTTTGGTGATTGAAGTCAGTGATAAGCACAGCAAATTATGAGGGTAGCAACCACGCAAAACAAACACAAAGCAAAATGTATCTAACGAAAATGTATCTGATTTAGTTTGTGCTGGCTACAAATAAATTATGCCATTTAGAAAGAAAAAATTTTGCTTACATTTTAGATTGTACATCTAATAGCTGCAGTGTAAACTTTGAACTTTAAAGACTGCTGTTTGAAAGAAAAAATATATACATATACATATATGGTTTGAGCTACTTTCATCTTCACTTTTGTATCTTAATGCAAATCAACTTGTGGTTTCGATAGCATTGCGCCAATGAAGCTTAATAGAAGAAAATTCGAGCAAGTCACAATGAAAAGTTAAACGTGCAAATAAAAGTAAAACCACACGCGCTGCGACGTCAAGCGGGTGGGAGACAATAAGTTGCTCTCAAGTAGCACTAAGCAAATACACGCTGCAACCGCAGCTGTCTCATAGATACGTATATTGTATGAAAACCGCAGTGAGGAAGCGCTACAGCTTAAAGAAATCGTGGAATGAAAATGAAAAAAATATAAATAAAACTTAAGTAAAGCAAAGATATATGCAAAATATGAACTAAAGTATATGCATGTATCTACAATAGATGTGTACAGCTGCAAAATTATTTTACAAAAGTTGCATGGGTGTACGAAAAAATAAAAAAAAAAAATGATAATAAAATTAAAATGAGTTGCATTTGGCTTAAAGTAGCAGCAGCAACTTTCAGTTTGGAAACTTTGCGTATATGTATCTATGTATCTATAAAATACATACATATGTATGGCATGGTTAAGAGGGCTACGCTGCTGCCACTGTTGCTAATGTGAGGACGCTGTTGCACGCTCATTGTTATTTGAAGATGCACAACTTTAATTCAAAAGATACACACACGCGTTTGCGCATATACGAGAGTGGCTTGGAAAGTTATAATAAATTTGAAATAAATAATTGATCGAGTATTATGCACGGTATATACTTTTTTTGTTAATAGAAAAGTATTTTTGCGACATTCGACATTTTTTGGAAGCCATCAAAAGGTTGGAACATTGTGGTGGGCTTAAGCTAAACGTCTGCTTTTTTTAAGTTTGAAAAATTAAATAATACTTTTTTAAAATTGTATTTTCTTAGCTGGTCTCTCTACATTCCAAACTACCCTCGTACGCGCAACAAAGTAAATTCGTGCATTGTTTGTGCCAAAGACAATGAAAATCTGCACGGAGAAAGTTTGTGAGCTTTGTTTTTTTTTTTTCTTTTTTTTTTCTTTCGGTGAGGTTTTGTCTCTTATTTTTTCGGTTTGTAACTTCTCGCTAGTTATTATGGCAAATTATTTGTTTTGACTTTGGTTTTTGTTTGTATCTGTATCTTTTGAGTTGACGTTGAAGTTTTTCATTCGAATGTTTTTTTTTTTTCGGTTTCTCTCAAGAGTCTTGCGGCTGCTATACAGCTGCGTCAAATTATGGCTTTATGTAGTCATATTTTTTTTGCTCTACACAATACTTTTGCTTAATTTTTTTTAACTCTTTCTTCATCATCATCACCAACAGGCAACTAATTATAATAGATTTGTGTAATTCATTATTTGAAAGTTGTTTTAATGCCAGCTTAAAATTTTAATATATAACGCTTTTAATTACAAGTTATTGTACAAATTAATCAAATGGACAAATTGTATGACAGCTTTGTTGTTTGTGTTAAAGTACCGAGTGAGATTTTGAATGCATTAAAAATAAAAAAAAAATAAAAAATAATTATAATAATACCCGTCAACCCTTAACTATACAGTTAAAACGCAGTTGACATTTTATTGCTTGCCTTTAATAATTATATATTGTAAAGATATGCGTGCACATCCTGTTCTTTATTGTTTTTGTTTCCGTTTCGATAACCGTAGGTTTATCTTCACAGCAACGACTATATTACTGCGCAATTGGCATCAAAAGGAAAAGGATTGAGATACATTGCCGTTTTCATTATCAACAGCAAACACACACAAAAGCTACAAAGATACATATTCATATTCAGATGCAAACCGGAAAATCTCTTATGACAACACAAGAATACGTATACGCACAGCTGTACGCAACTTATCGGCGTGGCAGACAAACAGACAGACAGACAGTGTCAGTGGGATAAACAAATAGATAGACTGGAGCGAGTGAAGGGCACATAAGCGTAGACATTAAGAAACAACAGATATATTTGTATATGTATATAAAAACAACTGCGCATAATTACGCATAAATTTTTATGAAACATAAACATCAGCGATGAATATTTCATTTTATCGTATTTAAGTACAATTATTGCTTTTGTTTGAGGCGTTACTTTTAATGAGATACTTTTGTATCTTTTTGTCGCAGCAATGCAATTTTAAGCTGTACAATTAAATTATTAATTTATTATCGTGTATAGCAAAATAACTTTAGTGAATTATATAAGTCTTGCACACATCACACCCGCAGCGCTAGATGCATTAGCCGTAAACAAGTAACAAAGCCATTGTGTTGTATTGCAAGGCAAAAAAATAATAAAAAAATAATTAAATAACATAAAAATCGTAAATAGAACGCATTGAAAAGATATTTTTTTTTTTTTTGTGAATTCTTTTTTTAAGTTTTTAGCAATATTTAAAACTGATTTTTGCAGACATACAGCAAACAAATAAGTTTTTGTAGTAACTATGACCACATGTACTATCAAGCTAACAGCTCATACTATTCGCAATGCACTTTCAACTAGAAAGAACTACAGCAAACAGATCAAATTGAAATCAAAGCATTTTACAGCTTCACAATTTTGCCACACTGTGGTCTATTGTGCGGATGTGGATATAGTAGATTTAGTATAAACCTATTTTTTTTACTGCTGTTGGCTTTCGAGTTTAAACGCAGTCGCATTTTCACGGGTCACAGTTTAGAACGTATTGCAGTACACTGGTATATAATTATATCTACACTCTGCTCGGTGCATTTTGTATTGTAATTGCTTTTTAGTATGGCTCTAGATAAAGGTAATGTGCAAAAATGTATTATTAAATGCTGCAACTTTAATTTATTGCGTCGAATTAAACGCTTTGTTTAATTTTATTTCCGGAATTTTCATTTTAATTCGTTGCATAGAGACGGTTGCATCATGAGGTGGCAGTTTCAATCCGATATTCTGTGGTGTTTTAGTTAATTAGTATGCGGCGCAAATAAATGCAAAAGCTTTGCATTAAATATTTAATGCAAATGCCAGCAGCGACTAATTGGAAATTAATCTGTGAATGAGAAGTGGCGTTAAATGGAATTTTCAATGAATTTGAAACGCGCTTTCTGTGCGAAAAGTCACAATTATTTACCTAAAGTGTCATAAAATGCTGTCATTGTATTGAAATATTTAGTTTGTGAATTTGCGGAAGAGAAGCATCAAAGTTTTTTGCTTGTTGAAGTAAAATAGTTTTCTTAAAATGTAATCCGAAATACCAATTTCAAACTCTTAACTTCTAAAAGTCTTCTGAAATGTCTCAATTTTTGAAGTCACAATTTTATATCTTATGATTATGTCAGTATGCACACTATTCATTCTTTTCTATGCAATTAATATATTTTTAAATAATTGCCTAAATTTATATATTTTCAATGCAGTAATACTTTATAGTCGGGCTCGATCTTCACTTTGAAGCAAGTGATGCTGCTCATATCATAGGCACGCAGGAACAGCGTGTCAGCAAGGCATTCTAAGAGTTTAAAAAACAGTCTCGGTTCATGGGTCTAGCAGTGAATGAGGACATTTCGAAGCATTTTGTGTCTTCTCTGACGCCGTCATCGCGTCTTTAACGGTCAGTGACGGTGTTGTAGAAAACTTCGTCTATCTTGGATCCGAAATAACCCACAACAAGAAAGTCAGCCTGGAGATTATGCGAAGAATCACGTTTGCAAACAGATGTTATTATGGGCAGAACAAGCAAATAAGAAGTAAAGCCCTCTCTGGAAAGAAAATAAACATCTATAAGACGCAGATACTTCCGGTCCAACTGTATAGCGCAGAGACATGAACCGCGATTAAGTCAGATGAAATAGCTTTGGTAGTCCTTGAGAGGAAGATTCTCTGCAAGATTTTTGGTCCTATTAGAGTCTGCGACGAGCTTAGGTCCCATATAAAACGCGAGCTGTATGAGCAATTCGATGAGGTTGAGGTTTCAGCGGCTGCACTGAGCTGGTCACCTCATTCGAATGGATTTTATGACCCGAAATAGAGGACGACCGCGCACGCGTTGAGAACGCACAAGATTACAGAAGCTGGGACGCCTTCCTGAATGCGGCCATGACCGAAAGACGGTTGAAGACCATTTAAGTAAGTAAGTAATACTCCATAGTCGCTACATCCCTATGATTTTTACTAGTAAACTGCGTCTGAAAATAAAAAGTCTCCGTACAATGTTCAAACCAATATCTTAAATATTTGTAGAACAAAGAGCAGACGGACAGACGAACAAGCAGATATACCGACCAGAAAGAACACTGCACTCGAGTGTGCCCGTCTTCGAGATACAATTTTATCGGGATTCCCTTTTAGTGGTTCGATATGGAATATTTGACTAGAATTTAAATATTTTTTTCCTAAAGTAACAAGAACAAGAAAGAACGTTGCAGTCGAGTGCGCGGCGAGTTATCCTGTTCCAAACAATTTATAAGAGGGCTACCGCTTCTTGTGGTCTGATCTTTTCGATATAGCCATGTCCGTCTGTCCGTCCGTATAAACGAAAGGATCTCGGAAAGGGTAATAGATAGAGACTGCCTTCTTTTTGCATTCGACTAATACTTCGCCGGAATTATACAAGTTTATTTTAAAATTTTGATCAATTTTTTTTTATTAATTTCCAACCTTTTTGTTTTGCACTGCTTGGTCATAAGCTAGGGAAACATTTGTGTTTGTTTGGCGACCTGTATAGGGCCTATTATAGTCATTTATGCCCGACTGTAATTTTCTTACTTGTTTCTTACAGCAAACGTATTGGATTTTATATGTATTTAAAATTGCTGCACCCACTGATCTTCACATTTCAACCATTCAAACTCTACAATTTTTAAGTAGATCTTTTTATTTTTATATGCTTATTCATTTGCCTACCGCACAAACGCAAACTTTCACTCGAAACAAACGAGTTCGGCAGATATTACCTCATGTTGCCCAAAATAACACTCAATAAAAGTAGAGGCTATAATTATTGAAATTGGCTTTTGGCAGCAAAATTAAATGCGGAATTATGAAATGGGTATGCAGCAGACTGAAATTAAAAAGCTTTACAGCGTTTTTTTTTTTCTCCTGTGTTAATTTGCGCTTAAATTGCACTTATTTAAGCAACAGAAATTTCCGAAGTTTCACTGCAACAATTAAATGGCTTATTTATGCAAAAATAATGACACAATTTGCTGGCCAAAACGTTTGGTACGCCCACAAGACTGCGGCATGCGCGGCCTATTTTCAGATTGCAACTTATATAATTCGACTGAACAATCTGACTTAAATATGGCAGCAGAATAATGCATTGATTTGCTGCAAATTGGCGTAGATACATTGTTGAACTGCAACAGTTGGCAACCAGTTTTAGTTGGTTTTCAGTTTAATTCAGTTTTGAGCTAAAGTTCAAAGCAGCTAACGTATTTGCGATCGAAGCAGTTCAATTTGATCTGGCAATGTGCTAACTTCTGATTCAGAGTCTGACTCAAAGCCAGGCGTCGCAAAGGCGCAGCGCCATAAATCGTGGACTTTTGTTGAAAACCACATTTGGAAATAAAGAAATATATACGTAATTATTTTTCGTTGTATTCTTCATCACAATGAATTTATGCACATCAGCATTAAAGTTTGGTGCACCATGGGCTTTTGTTAGCTGCTTAAACATGGCACTGCAGTCGGAATGGCCATTGTTTCGACGCAATGGCATTGAACTCTGTACGCCGGCCGTTGTAGCAAGCGAGATAAATATCATTTATGGCATACTACTAGCTAACTACAATTTAAGTAGTTTGGAGTATACTAGTTTTTTTTTATAAATGTTGTATCTTCATTTCAAGTATTTCACACACAGACGCTCAAATGCAAAATTAGAAAGAAAGAAAAAAAACTGAAAAAACGCTTCAAACTCGATTCTACAATTCAAGTACAACTTCATCTATCACGCAGCTCAAGGCCAGTCTGTGATATTTTAAATTTGAACAAACATTTTAAAAAATTACTTCTCGAATGGGCAAGCAGAGGGGAGAAGCAATTAAGACATTCAAATAATGTGAACAACAAAAGAAAACAATTAAAAGACACATCAAAAAATATTACAATTGAATAAAATTGGGGGAACAAAAATGTTTTTTTATACATTTAAATGGTGTTGCCAACTCGTTTATTTATTTGCTTAGCATTTAAGGCGCCACGAAGTGGTTTTTACTCAATTTGGGAGACTTGACCAATTTTTGGTATTTCTTTTTCTTTTTTAAAGTTATACGGAAACTAGAATTTATCAACACAATCTTTGTTTATTGTGCTACAAAAAAATGTTATAAATAAAATGAAAATAAAATGTTTTAAATAAATACGAGTTGTATAAAATTCTTTTTGACAAAATTTAGAACTCCGCTTAGCTACTACAAAGAATTCTTTTTTCTTTATAAACCCTGCCAAGAAAGTATCGGTAGCCGTCTAACTACTATCTCATGGGTAGTAGTTATTATCTCCTTAATTATGATGCAAACTTTTAGCGTGAACTGTCAACCAGTGTGTTTACAGCAGCTGTTTAACTCAGTCGACTCAGCAGTGCTTGACGATTATTATTTATGTATGAAAATATTGATCAACGTATTTGTGTTAAATTTTTTGTTGTGAACAAAATTTCGTATGCCTTACATTGAAAATGTTGCAAAAGCTTTTGGTGAATCTGTTCTGTCAAAAACGCGCACCTACGAACGGTAAAAAAAGTTCAAGAATAGTCAGGAGTTTGTCGAAGACATGCCTCCTTCTGGACGGCCTTTACGGCCAGTAGTTTTTTTTTTTTGTAAGCAACTTTGGAGGGCCAAGGGTACACCTAGTTTTTGCAAATGGCAGACACCATAAAGTATACAATTTCAATAGTTGAGTTGAGAGTTTGCAGAGCCCTGCTTAAGTTAACATAGATAGTTGATTTTTATGATACAAACGACTTTTACCAAATAAATGGTATTTGATGCAAGATAATGGGTTGGCCGGACTTGACTACAGACTCTACACCCGATCAAATCAGCGCTCTAGCTATTTGCCCATATACTGCACTGCTTGCCAAGCTCACATTAAAGAATATTGCCACAACTTGCTGTTGTTGTTGCGCTATTTCCGCACTGTCTACTCAATGTCTGCTTGCGGCTGATACAAACTCAACTCACTGCTGGTCAGCGAGTGCTACAGCGGTAACTAAGCTTAAAAAAATGCAGTTCGTAGTTTGCTAGATAATCACCCAAACAGAGGAAACAATTCTTTAACTTATTAAATAAAATAGAAAAAAAGTCAAAAAAATTGAAGAATTCTAAAAATATTTACAATTCTTGCGCTTTTTATTTCTGGAACCGGTTTGTACACTGTTCAACTTTAATGAATCTTAATTTTGCAATCTAAACTTTGCAATGGCAAGTAAGCCACTACACCCCATGAACCACTCTTGCTCACCCCAATTCATTTTCGCCATTAATCACTGACTTAATACGCATCCCTCGTAATAGTAATATTGTCTATATTTGAATACGAGCGTTGCGCATGCGTACGAGTATGCGGCCAAGTATCTCTTATGCATACACGTATGTGTGCTCAGCGAGTATCTAGCTAGGATTTTTTCTTTCTGCTTTTTTTTTTATTTTTCCTACGCTCTACTACTGTTGTAAATAGTTGTGGCTGTTCTTTTATTTTGCCGGTTCATTTCAACTTGGCACGAATACATTTTCCATGCAAACACCAATACAGACAACCGCAAATTGTGTCGTTTTGTGGCGAAGTTAGTCAGCTAGTCAGCCCGAAAAAGCGGCAGCAGCTAAAACAACAAACGGCGACACCAAAGCAAAAGTTGACGCTGCAATAAAATCTGAGTCTGCGCTCAGAGTTGTTTACTCGCTGCACTACACTTCTCTTAGCTGTACCAGCGCTGCTTACATTTTTGCTTGACTCCATTGACGTTGAATGCATTCAACTGCGGCTGCAGCAGCGACTTCAGTTTCGACTTGGCGCTTTATTGGCTTTATTGACTCTTTGGTGAGCAGCAGCATCAGCTACAGCATGCTCCTCACTTTCAGCTTGCTGATAGCTGCTTGAGTTTGAATTTCAGTTTGGTTTCAGTTCTCGTTTTGCCATATTCGACGACACCGCGCCGGCCAGCTTTGCTGCTAGCCAAAAACGCCACCAGCGACACCCTACCCCGCTTCCATGCCAAGTCATTGCAGTCTTCAACGTTGTTTTAGACGAGTTATTTAGCTTTGGCGGTTTGTTTGCTTTATGAGCAGCAAAAAAAAATTATTAAAAAAATGGAAAAAAAAATATTTTATAAAAATAAACAAAAGCCAAAATCAGAGAAAGACGTTTGCGGCAGCGAAATATTGTGCAGTCTAAAACTGGAAAGTTGTTTGGTCAGTTCTTTAGACTGGAGCGAGCTAGTGAGCGCTCTATTATATTTTATAATAATAATTTTTTCCTTTTGCTACTTAGTACTTTTTTCTACTCAGCAGCCGTGTGCTGTTCATTTTGGTGTTGATTGAATTATTAATATTTCATATTTTTTGCCAAGATAAAAAATTGAACCGTGCTCGCGGAGGAAGCTGTTTGGCTAAAAACCTTGACAGCAACAGCGTTTCAAAATTGAAAAGTTGATGTTGCTAATTAGAGTTGTAGCAGCGAATGGAATGGCTTAGACACGCACAGGAAAATATTATTTTAAGAACGTGCTCGAACTATATTTTGGCTTTTTAGGCCCTGTACCGAAGGTACAAGAGCCTATTGGGTTTGTGCAAATGTATGTAACAGGTAGAAATAATGGTCGGAGACCCCCCAAAGTTACCCCCATTATGGTCAGGAGTGATAGAGGAGTCGATATAGCCATGTCCGTCTGTCCGTCTGGCCGTCCGTATGAACGAAAGGATCTCGGAAACGGTAATAGATAGAGACTTCGTGTTTTTTGCATTCGACTAGGACTGCTCCGGAATTTTACAAGTTTATTTTGAAATCTTGCCCCTCCCCCCCCTTCCCCATAAAATCACCACCAAGGCTAAAAATTTCCTCGGCACAAAAAAAAGTAAGTATGCCAGTATAAAGATATCGTCTTTCTAAGCCAAAATCCAAAAAGTTCATCAAAATCGGATAATAAATGACGATTTTATAAGCAATTGAATTTGAGCGACCCCCCTTTTCGTTTCATACATAAAAAAATGTTTTATAAGGCACTTAGTCGTGCAGTGAGAAGTGGTCATGTGTTTGGTCATAAGCTGGGGGAACATTTAGTGTGTTTGTTAGGCGACCTGTGCTGGTACAGGGCCTCTTACAGTCGGTTACGCCCGACTGTGACTTTCTTACTTGTTTTTTTTTTAAATCTCTACTTAATTTTTTTTTTAGATTTCTTAAATGAAAATGCAATTTAAATTGAAATCTGCTGATAGCAGTATATGTGAATAGAATAATATGTGGATTCACAACTACAATTTGTGATTTGACGGAAACAACAACACTTTGAACCTATTAAAGTAGCCTTAACAGTTCTTGTGTCTCAGTACATTGCCCAAATCATAGGAACGAAGAGAACAGCACCTAAGGTATTGGAACATCAACCACTAAACGTTTTACTGATGGGTGAACAGATTAGATAACACAACAGCCATGATAGAACCAGAACGGATTTATGCGCTACAGCAATTTCAACAAGAAAGAACGCTGCAGTCGAGTGGGCTTGACTATGAGATACCCAGTTCCTAACTAGTGGTACCTTCTATTGGTCATATTTTGGCGTTTCTAGCTAAATAATTGTGGTCTGATCTGCAGCTAAATTAATACAATATCATTTGTTTATACAAAAATAAAGCACAGCCCAAAATAATTATAGTTAATGCTTCGAATTCGGTGGATATTTTGTATATCAGTTTCTGACTTTTATTTTTTCAATAAAATATAAAATATAAATAACGCTGCGCCTATATTTTTATATTTCAAAGTGCAGCCAAACAATATTTAACACTCCTTGAAAACTTTCTGAAATGTTTCCTGCCAAAGCGCGAAACGTCAAATAGTAAAGTGAGTATCTAGATACAAAAGTACCTATGCAACACTTGAACGGTTCGTTAGAAACATAAAGAAGAAGAAAAAAAAAAAGAAGTGACGCGTTGGCTTTTCCTGCTGTCATTTGTTTTAGCTTTTCCGCTAAAGTTGCGTCTCACTTACGCACTCTGAAGTTCTCTTTCTCTCTTTTGCTTGTTTGATATAAAACTGTAAATTGTTGTTAGTTACAAACAAAAAAAAAATAAAAAAATTAACAAAAAAGAAAAACCGGCGCAGTAAAACGAAACAACAGCAAAAACAAAAAGTGTGTCATTCGTTGCCATCACTGTCGAGAGCCAAAACAACAACAGCAAAAAAATAAAAAAAAACAATTGCACCAACAACAAATATAATACAAAAAAAAAAAAAAAAACCAACGACTTCGTCTTCATCTGCGTCGTATCTCTGTCTGTGACAGCAAAAGAAAAACAAAATCTTAAACATTGCAACTTGAAATGAAGCATCACCAAATGCGTTTGCCGCGAAGTTTTGAATGAATTGCGCTTGGGGATACAGATACAGATACATATACAGATACAAAATACAGCTTTGTCTATATAAAATGTGTGTTTGAAAACTTGTCCTAAATGACCAGAAAACAAGTTAGAATGCAACAGTTGTGAGTTCACAACTTCGACATACCCTGCAGAAGTGATTTGTTAGTCTTATGCAATCTTTAAAACTTGGTTAAAAAAAAGCTGCCTTGAAACGTTTGCATATACTAAAAAACTTTTTAAAAACTCGAAGTAAATTAAAATATTATCTCAGTTATCTATTTTTATAGCCTGACTTAAAGGATATGTTATTTTTGTGCAAATGTATAAAGCAGGCAGACGGAGGACCCCAAAGTATGTACATTTTTAATCTTCATTAAAAGTCGACTCATCTATCTATCTATCAGTCTATCTATCCATCAGTATATCCAAATGTCCATAAGAAAATCAAAAGATTGGACACTATAAGAGATAGAGAATTCAAATTTCAATATTTAGATTCTACTATTTCTTTTTCAGATCACTTGTATTCAATGAACGTGCTAACCTACCCTTCTAAAGGCGGGTTGGTACTTAACATACTAACATATTTCTTATTCAGTGGATTTGTATTATTGATTTTTTTTAAATTTGCTTGAAATGCAATATTTATGTCCAGCTTAGAGTACTAGAAATAATAGTTCCCATACAAATCTGTCCCACATTGGTTGTCGATGTTTGCGTAGTTTGCATCAATACTAATAAATTATGCCATAAAGGTATAAATCGGATCACTAAAGACGGCGGCCCCTACCAAAAGACAAGCCGATTTAGAACTGTCTGTCTGTCTGTCTGTCTGGCTATGAACAAGCAGAACTTGGAGACTACAAGAGATAATAGAGCCTTCTAGTTAGATACTTAATATCTATTAGATATCTTCTTCAGATATAAACATGCCAACTCTTTGCTAAGGGATACTATCCATAAAAACCTGCCTCTTATTTGTAAGAAGAAATTGTTGTTTCATTTGTTATTGTAGCTGGACCATAAATTCAAATAAAATAGGTCCACATCGGACCACTGGAATGTTAATATATAAACCCCATGCGAATCCGTCCCTCTTTCTGGAATTTTTTTTTTTTAAGAAATTCGCAGTGTGTGGTGCTTGGACCTTTAATCGCTGGTAATCTTAAATATTGGCTTAATCGATTTATCTCAGAGTTGAGCATCTATATATATATATATATATATATATATGTATATGAATATATATTGTGGTACTTTATGAAGACCATGATGCCTCCTTTAGCTTATTAGAATTTAACATTTAACTTACAAACAATTTGAAGGACCATTTTAATTTAGGTTAATTCTTTAATAATTTAGAAAGATACAGTTTCAAAGAAAGTCCATTTAGAAAGTGAATTGCTTAAATATAAAATGCGAATGAAGTGGCAGGTCTTGGCTACAGCAAAATATGCGTTTCTAGCTGCCAATCACTCATTCAACCAAGCTGTATTTTGTTGTTGTTTTTTTTTTTGTTCTTCTCCTTGTTTTATGTCTGAGTTTATCCTATCTTTGGCACTTTTTTGTCGTAGCTTCTTTGGTTTTGTTTTGGCTTATCAACTTCAACTGTGTTTAAGATACAAGATACTTTGAGCATGATCGCATGCTCGAACGTACATGCCACATTTATAGGGGATCCTTATTTTCTTATAATTTTTTTTTTTTCTTTTTATAAGCAACATTTGAAGTGAAATCTGGTTTTGCGTGTTGTATTTTTTCGATTTACCCTTTTCCTGCGCTTCGTTCGATTTGCATTTAGCGTTGAATCATCGATTTTTGCGCTTGATTTTCTATAGGCCACATTCGTATTGATACTTTTTCGCATTCGTTCGGCGCATGTAGCTGAGCTTGTTTAACGTATTTAATGCAAATTGTTTTTTTTTGTTTTTTTTTTTCGTGCATATATTTTTCACTTATAATTGCACTTTTAGGTCTTTGGACGCTTAATTTGACACTTACAACCGGTTTTCGGATTTGCTGCGCAGTGCATTTTTTTTTTTTTTTTTTTTGATTTGAGCATTGAAGCGAAAATGGCTTTTCAGTGTCAGCTTGAAAATCTATTTGAAGTGCATTAACATATACATACTCGTATACTTGTACGTTTTGTATATGTATCTATTCATTTAACTGAGAAATTGTGCGCTTAAATAGTCATAGATACAATATGCAGCTACTTAGATACTTCTTATCAGTAGCAGCACCAGCAGCGTAATTTCCGCTTATGCAGCTATTTTGACTTAAGAGCATGATTTATCTCTATCAATGCAGCTGTGTAGTATCTGCACTCATTAGCAGCATATAAAGTCTGCGGTTATACAAACAAGATACAAATGTATCTATATACAATAGCGTTTAGCTGCGGGCTTAAGCTGTTTTCTTTTTTGCTTTTTTGCGCTGTTTCCTTTAAGCTGAATTTATTATAACATTAAAACACTTAAACTTCAGTTTCAGTTTCGTCTTTGGCTCTGGCATACGTCAGTTTCATTTCGTTTAACCTTAAGATACAAGACGAAAGTGAAAGTATCCCAAAATCTGAGATGAAAAAAACCAAAAGAAAAAAACAAACTGAAATATAAAACAAGACAGTAGTGTATAGCGCATACTGTGGAGTGGATGTAGCCTTAACTAAAGTTGTAGCTGTATTTGAAATGATTTTACTGCCGATGTTTCGCTGTCTTTCTATCTCATTCTTTCTTGTGTATCTTGTGCTTTACAGTTTAATTTTTCTTTTCGAAATAAACTGAAATCCTAAAAAATTATTACAAAGATTTATATATGCATACATATATACGAAACGCGTACTACGTGATTTAAGTATCACGTTTCGTTTTTATTGCAAACTCGACGAGCTGTTATTGCTCTTACTGCTGTTATTTAACGATTTTAAGATGCTTTTTATACACTTCACAAAGAAAGTGAATCGTATGATAATTTAGTCACAACGTTTGCAACGATGATATATGTGGTATATGTATATATATTCCAAATCGGCTGAACAAAACTAATTGTTGGCTATGTTCGTCTACTTTTCTATGTCACTGCCTCTATAATCTGTCTGTCCATCTATCTGTGTGTACGATTGGTCCTATTTCTTTGCTTCGTTTGAAGAAGTCCATATTAGTGGGGATAGTTACTGACTGTCATTCATTTGAGAATGACCAAAATAATTCTTTTGCAAACGCCTTAAATAGTTAACCCACGTAGCTCCTCTGCAAGCTCTAAACATCCATTTGGGTGTGAGCTTATTGTGCAAAGGCGTTTGCACTCTCATAATGTAGGATTGATCTGCTGGTCTTGTGTTCCACCACTGTAAAACTATTAGCACCAATGAAGATACAAAGAAAGCCTTGATCCGCACCCTTGAAGATGCAAATATCCACCATAAATACAGAACTAAAAACACTGCAATACGGGCAATTAAATGTGAGTTTGAAGATATCGAGAGGACATGCAATATAAATAAAGCTCGAAAATTTAATAAAAAATCAAGTAGAAGTCTGGTTACAGATGCAAAGAAATCTCTGAGAATATGGTAAATTAACTTCTCTAAAATACTTGGAAGCGATAAAGAAACAATGCTGCTGCTAGAAAAACAATGTCCGATCCACCAGTTGATGATGACTTTGTTATAGTCCGGTTGGGCTACAATGAAGCCAGTTGATTCGATTATTAAAAATCTGAAAAATAACAAAGCGCCGGGCTTCGATAAGGTGCCAGCATATGCCACAATTGATATCTCATTCTTCTTTATGCTATCTTTAAGAAAGGAGATAACGCTTTATCCGTGGAATAAGTTTCCTTTCATTCGGACACTCATGACCAAGTTCAATCAGTGACACCACCTATTTGTCGACATGCCTGCCTGAATCGGTATTGCTGTGTGGCGCAAAGGCAACTGTTTGAGAGAATAAAATTTCGTCGGATTTGACGATATGTTTTGTATGCATACGAATTACGAACTCTATGAGCTATTTGATGAGATTAATATAGACCAGCATAAAAAATTCATGCGGCTACATTAGGCTGCTCATCTTACCCGCATGAAGAATAGAGCTCCAAATTTAATTGGTGGAATATGTAATTGGACTACAAAAGTCTGAAGAGAGCTATGACAACTTGGCATTGATAACTATTAGCTTCAGCGGCTTGTGCCTTGCGCCTTTCTAATAGCGACCATGAGCGCAAATCACCTTTACTGCCATTTAGATAAGAAACTTTTTATAATCAAGTTAATATGAACATGAAAATACGATTTGAACTTCGTTAACCAATTTTAGCCATGAATCAATTAGTACAAAGTTATATAGTGCAAGTGTGAAGCGTATTTAAGCTGCGGTACAATATTTTCTCATATTGTAACTATCTTAGAGACAGTATGACAGATAGTTTCGCTTGACTTTTCACATATCGTTTATAGCATCCGAAGCATGTATCTTTCATTAACTGTATTTCATTAAATCAATTTTACACCCTTGAGTTTTGCAATTATCTTAAAACGTTTTGTAAATTCACGTTGTACAGCGTAGCTTTTCATTTCAGAATATAGAATATTTATACTAACATATAAGCAAGTAGTTCAATCTAAGCAAATGTATCTCTTATACAGCACGCCTCACTTGCATGCATTGCAACTATGTATTTTGAAACAAGCAACTTGACACAGATTTAATTATTTAAATTGCATTTTTAATGCTTGAACACGATTTGTTTTCTGTTTATCTACAATAGAGCGCTATACGTATCCATCAAATATCAAATGTTCAAACTCAACACGTAATGAGACGATTAAACGCGATTGGAAGCGCAAATAAATAATGGGCAAACAACACAAAACTGGTTATACGAATATGCGTGGGAAAATAACTAGAATGAGGTTTCATAGTTTATATAATTTTGCATTTCAATGTAGTCGGTTCGATTGCAAGCAATTTATACGCTTGATTAGCGTAGATTTCTAATTAAAGAAAACAGATACAAAGAACATTTATAAAAATAAGCGTACAATTGCAGCTAATGCGAGAAAGTTGTTTGGTACTTTCATAGCTACGCGTTATAAGATATAGAATAGGTACACAGTTTGTATTATAGATGCATTATGAATTGAAATTTGAGTTTCAAAGCTTACTTAGCTATATACATATACATATATACAAGACAGTTGCAATACATATGATTAGAACAATTATTTTTAATATATAGCGGCAAACTTTCTGCGTTTTCCGTTTTGTTAAATTTTAATTTATTCGTACTTTAAAAAAAAAATCATCGATAGTACTTTTTTTTGTATGATTTTAATTATTTATTTTCTTATATTAAAAGTCTGCTTCCACAAACCACAAACAAAAGATACTTCTTTGCCTTCGTTCATGTATCTCAATGCTCTCCAGTAAAAAGTTACAAAGTAAATAAATAAATATACATCTATACACCTAAGTACATTTGCTTTAAATTAATTTTTCATGTTTTTAAATATGTTTTCCATGTAGTTTCTTGGAAGCTGTCAACATTAAAAATTAATTTCTTTTTTAACAATTTTTTTTTTTTTTTTTTGGTTTATTCTTCTAACGAAATAGTAAAGAAATATGGTGTGTAAAGTAAAAAAAAAAAAAAAAATAGATATACGCTTCCTGGTGTATTATGCCCTATATAGTCTATGGCTCTGTTGTGCCATAGACATGAGCCGGCAGTCTTCTTGGCGCGTTCAGTTCGTCTTGTAAGACTTCGAAGCTGTTTCAATTTTTCTTATTAAAAGCGGAAAAAAGCAGCAAATCATGCAAGAAATTTGTTACTGACATAAAAATTACCATCATTATGGTGTCTATCTTTGCGGTGTTGTTGCCACGAAATGAAATAGTAGAAAAAAAATCTGAAAGACAGCAACGAAACAGGAAGACATACTATACAAAAAAAATTGATGTTCACATGTGAATGAAATGAGAAATAAAAAATAAAAAAGAAAAAAAGAAAAGAAAAAAAAAAACGAAGAATAAGCAGAGCAACGTATGCGGTAATAGAAACTGTCGAAATATATACCCACTTACATACAAGTATACACACACTATCTACATATGAAATCGGAGATTTTTCGTTTCCGAACTACAACTTTTCGCTGACAATAAGCCAAACATTGTACAATATAAAAGCCCCGGCGCGTGATCGATGTTTGTAATTAAAGCCAGCGGTTAGAGTTCAATTTTTAACGACATTTGTACTTTTGTATCTTGAGATGTAACTATTATGCACCCTATCAAACTGTTGATCTCAACAAGAGCTACGCTTTGATAGATTTGTTGTCAGTTTAATCAAATAATATAATTGAAAAAAAAAATTAAGCTTATAGTTTTTATAGTCTTCAGATGCGCTTCAAAGTGAAAACATTTTCATGGTAACTTTGAATCAAAGTGTTTAGAAAGCTTATATTTAATTATAACAGCTCGGTTTTTTGACGGACGAACATACAGAAGTAATATTTCGACTACAAATTTGATGTAAATCAAGAATACTTCATTGACTTTTGCGCATCATAAACACTTGCAGAAACTTGATACGCCTGGAAATAAGTGTTCAAGAATTCAACTATTAAAATTTTTAAAATTTGGTAATAATATATTAACAAAGCTGTAGCTACGCTCAGTAAAGCCGAACCGTCCACACTTTGCAATATACCGCAATACCGTGGAGTATTGTTCATTCGATTTCAACCAAACTTCTCCCGATCTCATTAACATATATACCAAATTTCATCTCTACACCTTATATCGGTGCAAAGATATGAAGAATTTGGTTTATCGCTTGAATGGGTGGTCGAATCATTTCCTGGTTGAACTGAAGGTTGTCTATGAATTTCATCTCAAACGGTTAATTGGTTTGGCTTCCGATAAGAAACATACATAGATGATAGCCATTCATTCTTATATATCTATTAAAAATTTTTCTTAAGCTTGAAAAATGTTTGAAAGAAAAAAAAAAACAGAATTCATCTTATTTCACGAACTTTTTAACACAAACGGATGTGTTTTGGTGCATATGTAAGGTATATGGAGAAAATAATAATAATTTAGTGGCCAACATCATACTTCGAGATAGAGTTATTAAATATTGAACAAGTGATGTGTAGATTAAATGGAGAAAACTTGTGATGGAAAGAATTTCTGTGGTGCATACGATCTGGCGGTTTTCGAAATAAACCAGAAATAATTAAATTTTGAAATATTTCGCCACTAAGAGGGTGAAACTTCTGTGTACACTTTTTTTTCGTTTTTGGTTTTTATTCGATCGTCTTAAAATATATATTTTTTTATTCAAGGAAAGAAATAATTAAACAAGCATTTCGCCAATTTTGGTAAAAGTCTAAAATGAAGGAATGGAATTGAAAATTGTATTGGAACATTTCTAAACTCTGCTATATAATAGAAATCTATATTACAGAATTTATTGCTTTTGACTTTACTAGATTACACTAAAGCTATAACTCACCTTCGACTGATGATGGGTAAAGGCAATGAAAATCGTCCATCGCTTAGCATAGGCGTGGCTCCCGGTAGTGGCACCGTCGATATAACAGATGTTAATAGAGTAGCACCGGGTGGCGGACCTGGTGTTGGACCACCACCACCACCTGACGACTGTTGCGATAGCACAGTTGGTCCTGGTGGCATTGGTGCACCCAGCAATGAAACTGGTGGTGGCACTGGACCCATTATAGCACCGCCTGGCAATGCACTATACGGTGGTGGATAATGTGCAGGATGGTGATGCAGTATATCCGGCAATATGGGACGCATCATGGCAGCCGGTGGCAAGCCAGCAACGTGATGATGTAAATGCGGTGGTGGATGCAGATGCGCATGTGGCGCTGGTGGCAATGGTGGTGCTACCGAACTAGAAGGATGCGAGTGTCGCTCGGCATATTGACGATGCCGCGATGACGTTGATGATGATGGTGGAACATTTGCAGCTGCGTGTTGTTGTTGCTGCTGTTGTTGTTGTTGACGACGCTCACGTCGTTCACGGCGGCGTTGCTCACGATTTGCTGCAACGCTTGTTATATTCATGCCACTAGCATTATGCACGTTGTTGCCGGTGCTGCGAATTTGTGCCGTTGAGATATCATCTGTTTGGCATTCGGTCGAGGTGAAAGTGCGCGGAGTCGTATGCGCAGCTTTTGTGCGTAGGTGTGTAGGCGTTGTTATTGTTGTTGTGCTTGTATTAGTAGTTGTAGCTGTTGTATTGATATTAATTATATTAACACTATCTGCACTTGTTGTTGTATTGGTTGGTGTTGTTGTTACAGTTGTAGCAACATAATTATTATTTAATGCATTAACAACACTATTCAACTCTTCATTGATTTCATGCGCATTTGATAAGCGCTTTTCAACACTAGAAACACTAAACACTTTTGACACTGGGCTACTACAACTATTATTATGTTGTATAGTGTTGCAATTATTATTAATTATATGAACACCGGCGGCATTTGTTGAAACGGCAACATCGACAGCGACGGCGACGGCGGGCGCGGTATTAATATCGATAACACTGGCAACATTTTCGGCTATAACAGTATTATTATTATTATTATTCTGGCTGTTGTTGTTATTGTTGTTGTTGGTGTGTTGTATGTAATTACAATTGACAACACTGACGCCATTTTTCTTATTCACAATTGTTGGCTGTTGTTGTTGTTGTTGTTGTTCTGATTGCAGCTGCTGCAATGCAACATGATTTCTTACTGGCGAGACGCAAACATTATTATTACAGTTATTAATGTTGTTGTTGTTCACTTGTATTGTTAGACTTGACTGTGCTTCTGCACAGGACTTTGTTGCTGTTGCTGGCAATATTGAAATGTTGCTAACACTGATGCTCTTGACAGTTTGCATATGTTGCTCAGTGGCATTGCTGTTGTTTTTGTTGTTGTTGTTTAAAGCTGTAAAACTTTTTGTAGTTGTCATTATTGGTTTTGTTGTTGCACTTAGAAATACGCTACTATTGCTGTTGTTGGTGCATGTTGCTGCTGCCGTTGTTGTTGTTGTTGTTATTACAGGCGCCGCCATTGTTGCTGTCTGTGTTGTTGCAATTGCGCCTTCAGCAGCACCAGCAGCAGCAACTGTTGCTGGTATATTTAAACGCATCGTATTAGTTTGAGCTGCTTCAGCTTGTGCCTTCAATTTACGCTCGTAGATACTTTCACTAGCGCGAAATTCGGCATATAAACGCTCCAATTCGGCCAAGCATTTGTTTGGTGTCAAATTGTTGCTGTTGCCGTAGTTATCGTTGCAGTTATCGAAATTATCAACGTAAAAACGTGACGTAGGCAACCTATCGCGCGAAAAATAACGCGGCGCAAATTCCGACGACGATGTGCACGCATCGAACGAACTCGAATGAATGATCGCCGTATTTCGAATTTCGCTTTGCAAAGCAAAAACATGCTGCGGCTGCTCTTCGCTCTCGCTCTCATCGTATTCGCTGTCAGCGTCGCAGTCGCATTCAATGTAAATGAACGGTCGCTCATCGTCGTCGCTGCTTTCATTTGTTGTTGTTGTTGTTGTTGCTTTATCGCTCTTGTTCATTATTGTTGCTGAGTTCATTGTTGAAGTTGCTGCGTTTTTTCTAGTTGGTGTTGTTGTTGCTGTGGTTGTTGTTGTGACACAGTGCTCGCCTATTGTACTTATTGTTGTTGCAGCAGCAGGTTGATTGACCTGCACTATTGCAACGTATTTCGTTTCTTGCTCTTTCTCGCACACTAAAGACTCCATATTGTTAGCTGTTTCCTCATTTGTTGTACTTTTTGTTGTTATGCATTCGCTCTCATTGTTATTGTTATTGTTGTTGTTGTCATGGTGGTGATGGTTGCTGTTGTTGTTGTTATTGGTACTGTTTTGCGGTTCATTCATAATGGAACTCTTCTGGCTTTGGTTGTTGTTGTTATTATTATGGTTTCTTTTTGTGTTTTGTTTTGATCTTGCATTCGTTGCATTTGTTGTTTTATGCTGTGTTTTATGTTGTTCCTTAGTCATGTCGTCCTCCTCTATGCCATTATCTGGTATTACAGTTCTTGTTGTTGTTGCTGTATCATTTTTATTATTTTGTGTACCGTTATTATTACATTTTCTTTTATTCACATTTCTTTGTTGCTTAGCAACATCTTTAGGAACATGTTGCTGCATTGCAGTTTCTTGCTGAAACATTTCGGTGTATCGCATCGCATTTGTTGTTGCGTCAACATATGTCGAACAATGCTGCAAACAAAAAAAACATAAAACAGTTGAAATGTTTTTATTTTTTTTAAATATATTCTTAATTGTAAATTTTTTTTAATTAATAAATTGCCTCACTATCTCTCTACCTCTCTCTCTCTCTCTCTCTCTCTCTATATCTGTCCATTTTTTTAATTTCTAAATATCTAAGAGAAAAACAAAAAAGCTTCGTTTTGCAAAATGCCTAAATACTTTTGTCGACCACTGTAGTCTGTTGCTGATAATTTTGCTTTCGCATGCTGTACAATTTATTTTTGTCTTTGTTTTTGTTGTTGCTTGCTTGGGTTCTATGAGTTCTAAAATTTTGTGTTCCGCTGTGGTACTTGCATTAATTATAGGCTAAATTATATGATTCACCGTTAGCTGTGTCGCGTTGTTTGTTGCATGTCGCACTGATTCTAAACTGCTTTGAAGTCAATGACAAAATGCTCAAAACTAACTGATCTAAGCGAAATGTAGCACAAGTACACTGAGCGAAATAAATTATAAGAGTAATTTCTACGAAATTAAAATTAGCCAACATTTTTACTGCGATGCATCGGAATGGAGTTGCATATGTCCAAATATTCTGGGCCTATTCGAGTAGATCACTTGGCTGTGTATCAAAATTTCAATATATCCACAAAATATTTGTTTAACTGGTAAAAAAAATTTAGTTTTTTATTTTTTAATATTTTTAATAACAATATTTTAGATTCACTTCATCATCAAATTTCACTCGTTACCCAAAAATGTACTCAGATGGGGTTACAGAGTAACTCGCAACTGAGCAAACTGAACGGCACTGTGTTTTATTGTTTCCAATAAATCTGTGCTTTTAACATACAATGAAAAAGTGATAAACCATGTCAACGTCGTTGATTCTGTAACAAAGCCGTTGTATACAGCGTCTACTCTATGTGTGCGCTACTTAAAAATTTTCTTATTACGCCACACAATCCATGCGCGCTGAGTCACAGAGCACGTACTAATAATAATTACTCAAATCTTTATAGATTAATGCCTCAAACAAAGAACCCCGACATGAAAACACATACGTACAGTGGATAAATAACTGCTCGTAGCGATAGTGATACTTGCGGTCAGCGCAGCTTATCAGCGCCCAGAAAAAGGTCAAGTGGCACTTAGGCTAGAGCGTATCTTTTTTATACCCTTTACCTATAATGTTAAAGGGTATATTAAGTTTGTGCAAATTTATGTAACAGCTAGAAGGAGACCCCATAAAGTAAGTACATATACGCTTGAACAACGAGGCTATAAGAGATAGAGTATTAAAATTTGTACATATATATAAAACCTCCCATGCTTTATTCAATTAACATACAACGTGCCAACCCATACTCCCCAATTGGCGGATGCCATTAACTTACAAATTTAAACTTTTTTCTGAGTTTTAGTGGCAAAATTTATTTATATTCAGATCATCTGATCAATAGAAGGGGTCACAACGGATGTAAATTTAAGGTTCAGTAGAGGCACAGGGTATCTCTAAGTCGAGCGTACTCAGCGTTCTTTCTTAATTGTCTTAAGAAATGCTATTGAAAACAATTTTAAGCACATTAAATGCAAAAGTGTGACTCGAGAGCGTTGCAAGTGTCGATAAACTTATCACAAATTTAAGGCAAGAAAAAAAACCATTATAAATTCCTATAACTTACTAAAGTTAGCAACGTGTTCTTTTCATTCCGCTCGATATAATTCTTCCAAAACAAAACCTCTTTTTCCCTATACTATTTTTATGAGTATCAATACTCATACATCTACTTCAAACAGCCCATTTTTTCAATGGTTCTTATTTTCCCTGTGCCCTTTACATACGCATCGAATCTTCAACTGCGTCAAATAGTTTTGTGCCATCGATTGGACGGTTTAGATGTCAATAAGAATAGATGGACACGTTAGTTCTATAAACTTTATTATGTATATTAAAACTGGTTGAAAATTGTGGGTGTAGAAGGCTGCAACAATATACTCTTACACAAATTATGGTCAAATAATAATGTCAACCAAGTATTTGTTGTATGATACAATTTGAAAGCAAACGGCATTAGTTTTAGTTATCTACTAGATTCATATACGTAGACTTGCACTTACCTGCGAAATGAAATCATCCGTGAAGGAGTGCACCAAACGCTCAGCGGGAACGTAGTCCGTACTAGTGGAAGTGTTAGTAGAATTAGTAGTTTCCATATTTGTATTTGTAGTATTCAATGCATTTTCCGATCGATATGATCTATCACATATATTTTCCTGTGTATCCTGTGACTCCAAAGCGGCGGCATTGCCTCTCAAATTATGCAACACCGGCTTAAGCGAGCTGTGTGCAATATTTTCGCCTTGAATTGCTTGCGTTGCATACAGCGATTCATATGAGGGAGGTTGTTTCAATATGCTGCTGGCAGTGGCGCCCGATGAACACCATTTGGTCAGGCTGGGTATGGGTCCGTAGTAGGGATGTGAGTAACGATTATAGCCGCCTGCATTGTACTCATAAGTTTTCTGATACTCGGCGGGTAAAATTAACGTTTGACTCTCTAAACAAATGCGGGTTAAAGGCACAAAAGGTGACGTTGTGGATGTGGATGTGTTTGGGGATATGGATGTGCTAGTTGGTAGTGTTGTGGCAAAAGGATTTCTATCGCTACATGTGGCAATGAACTCCGGATTTGTTGCTGTGAAATAGCTAGTGGCCGCTGCTGCATAACTCTGTGACTTATGCAGCTTTCTCAATGGCTGATGTTGTTGATGCGGTTGCGTCATGGACGATGTTTGGCATGCAGCGACCACAACATCGTCTTCCTCCACCTCTCCAACAGAGTTGGAGCATGATGAGACCGAAGCGTTGTCACTTAGCGTACTACGCTCGTACGGTGTCCATAGCATCGATGATAGAGCCTCCTCAACGTCAGGTGGCCGCTGGCGATGTGTTTGTTGGTTGCGTTCTGTCATGGCTTGTTGCGCACTGTTTTAGCCACTGACATAATTCGAACATCTCAGTTGCTCAGAAACTGCTGCCGTTGCTGATGCCGATAAAGTTGTAATTGATTGACATTCTTTATTGGTACGCATTTGATTTGATTGATGCGTGTATATATGCTCTGCATCAGCATTAAAATATTTGAAAGCGTCGTCCTTCGTATACAACTGTAAGCAAATAAATAATAAATGTTCTAAATCATTAAAATTCTGTTGGTTGATTCAGAAAAATTCACAAAAAAAAAGCAAAAAAAAAAAAACAAACAAAAACTTTCTACAAGTTGAGCGTATATAATTTTTCCAATTTGATAAATTGCGCTTAAAGTATTTAAAGTTATCTAACGTCGCCCAAATAAAAATGTGCGAAATAGCAGCCGTAAAGAAAAACTTTTCATTGAACCAAAAAATAAGGAAAAAAAAAATAACTGGGAGTTCTCTTCTACTTTATTTATTTTCTTCTTTCATTTTCCTAGTTTACAAAATATATGCAGAAAAGTTGTTGAAAAAGTTTATGCCATGCGCCAGCATTTTTTATTCAACTTAATTCGTTGCCTCTCAGGAGGTTTTGTTATACGTATCTCGCCCACTTCAGTCAGGCAGTTAGTTTGAAAATGTACAAAACTGAAAATAGAAAATAGGCTGCTTCTATTAAAAAACATACAAACAAAAGTTTAAACTTGACTGTCAGTGCCGCGAGAAATTGGCATAAAAATGTGAAAGAAATAGCACCATGGCACTTTGGTGACTCTGTGTGAGCGGACAATTTTTTGTTAGTCGATTTTAAAAGCCTAAATTCTCACGCACGCCCTGCAACAACCCTAGGGAACATAATGCGTTCGGTTTCTTGTGGAAAACTTGTACAAATTTTAAGTAAACACAAAAATTTTGAAATATACTTTGGAGCACACATGCAGCATTTTGTATAGGACATCCTTTAGGCGATGTTGACTTTGTATTTGTTGCTCTTTTTACTTTCTTGCATTATTTAAATGAAGATTTGTGTTAGTATGTCCTTTTTTTTTTGTGCCTTGTACTAGTTTCTTGTTTGAATCGTTTTTGTCATTGTTATCTGCTGCTGCTGCTGCTGCGCTTTTTGTGTGGCATTCATTATCCTTTTCGCTTTTTCTATGCATACCCTGCACATAAAGTAATTTTGAGCCACATCAGTTAGTTAAATGGCTTGGAACTTGCAAAAATAATAAGTCAAATTTTTTTTGATAAATGGAATATAGCAACCAACTTTAAAAGTTGTGCCAGTTGGTAATCTCTAATCAGTTCCTAATCAGAGACAATCAAAAACTGAGTCCTAGCAGTATATGGGACTGAAAACTGATACAGAGAAAACTTAGTCTCACCTTAGCGATAAATTTTAATGGAGTTGATAAATACCGATTTTTTTATTGGATCGACCTTTTCCGGAATCTAGTTTCAGTTCAAAAAATTTTTAATAAAATTATATTACAGATTCTGGCAGAAGCTGTTACTTATGTTAAACGTATGTGTAGAGTATTTATACTTCGTATATGCCAAAGTTATTGTTTATTTTTCTCCACTGTTATGCTTTATTTATTTCAACAAAAAGCAAATGCAAACTTTCAGTGAATGAAAATTGTGTGCAAACTTTATAAAAATATTTTAAGTTTGCAAAGCAAAAAAAAAAAACTTTAAGCGGTTAGCTTTAAAAATTTTAAGTTCAGTTTAAAAATATTTTTTACCATTTGCAATGCATTCCAAGGACTACTTTTACTTGGAAAAATAAGCTTCTATACAGTATGCTACTTTTTTTTAAATTTAAAGAACTTAAGAGCCGAAAAATTGTGGAGCAATATTTCAGAAAAGCAAATACTTGGCATAAATATTTGCCATAGAGATTATAAATTCCAGAACTCAATAGCATTGCTAAATTACAATCACAGAGTAAGAGTACCAAGAGCAAATATTGTGCATGAATAAACATCTATGAAAAGTTGGTACAAAATTATGCGCAAATGAGCAATTGTAAGAAGTATTTCTTTTGAATGGAATGCTGCTGATGCTGCGGAACTTAAAGTCGCAACAAGCAGCTTCTTGCTCGTTGGAGTTGGCGCATACTTTTTTACTTATTCAATTCAACTAGACTAGCGTCAATCAATGCGCGCAAAGTTTGAGTTTCATTTCATTCCCCGATGCTGTCTGATGTGTTTATTTTTTATTTTTTTGAAGGATGCTGAATATTTTTTTTTTTTTTTTTTTTTGCAAATTTCTGCCAGTATTTGTAATGCAAACAAACTTCATCTAATTAAAGAAACACGTGTAAAACTGCCACCAAGTCCTTTGAGTGTATTTTTGTCAGCATGGCATACACATATATCTATCTATGTATCTCTGTGCCGCCATTTTACATTTGCGTCTAGCATAAGTTTTATGTCGAGATACTTATGCTTTTTCGCACTCGCAGCTCTTTTGATGTCTTATTCGAAGTCGTTGCCTTTGCTGATTTTGCATTTTCCCCTGCCTTAGTTGTCATCTATTTCTCACTTTGTGCTTGTGAATGTGAGTGTGTGCGTGTTTGGCTGGCGCTTCCGTTTCCTGCATGACATACAGTCTGTCATTGCTTGTAAATGTAACATGTTCCATCGTCGATTCATGAGCTTATTTGCCATAGGCTGTCTTACTTGAGAGCACCTTGAGTTGCTTGTCAATATGGCGTCCATTATTCAATCAATATATTGACACACATTTCATTTCCTGTGCACGCATAAAAGTTGCTTTAATACGAAGGGGGTTTGTTAAGAAATAGGAATCCACTACTCATTTTTTTTTTTTGTTTTTTTTTTTTTGATATTATATACATACGATAAGTTTTCCATCGATGACAGCTGACTTTCGACTTGATATTGCAGAAATTTTAAATAAAATTTCCAGAATGAATTGCAAGAGAAGAACTAAGGAGGACCATCTTCCAACATATGCCGCCGAATCAAAGAAATGTTTGGTCAAATTCCGAAAGTTTTTATCTATAACAGAATCGTGTAAAAATTATGTCCTTGAAATTAAAACTCTTTTGAACATTAGATAAATTTTATGCTCATCTTTTAAACATGAATAATATCAGTTCCAACAATCTAACACTTCTGAAGCTATTCTCAAAAATAAAATCTATAAAATGAAAATATGTGAAGGAAAAAAAATTATTTAACACTTTCTAAAAATGTTATAAATTGTTTGATAAGATTTTTGTAAACTTTTGTATATCTTCTTCAAATATTGAATAAGTTAAAAATTTTTTTAACTGATTTTAGTCATCTTTAAAATCTATCAAATGGTCATAAATATTGCCAGTCGCTTCTAACAACATAACGAAACGTTTCACAGGAGAACTAATATTCGGGTGCTAGCTAGCAGCAAGAAGTTGGAAAGATATGCTGAAATAAGGTAACTAGTAGAAGTAAAAGAACATTGCAAGCTATTAGAGTTAAAGCTCGACAAACTAAAATGAGACATTGATCAATTTGCAACATCTGGTTTAAATTTAGAAGCTTGTTTAGTTTTGGTGGAAAGGGTGTGAAATAAACATACAGAAATTGAAAGCATTCACTACCAAAGAGATTGAATTCGATTCTACAAGCAGCATTCAATGCTATAGAAAGAGTCGAAATTGATAGATTTATGTGCGTGAAGAAGTTATGGGTACTGAAAAGGGTGTTGGAACTGTCATTTAAAATTTTTAAGGCGATAAGGCTGCTCCTGCCTGGCATCTTGTACGCAGTAAGAATCAATGGAATGATGCGAACCGCTTCTTTACATCGAACTGAAGAAAAATTCCAAGCATCTTGTAATTATATACAAAAATTCCTTCCTTGTAGAACGTGTGACTAAGCACTATTATGCTGAACAAATCTGGATCAGCACATTCGATTGAATAAAATCCTATAGATCTGTAGACGTGTCCAATCGAGTTAGATTTTTTTCTGTGTTTTGAAACCAAGGCCTATTTCTTTGGGTTATCTTTCTCCTATACTACAGCTCAAAAGTTTGTTGTTCTTGAGATTTTTTTGAAACTAATAAATATTAATATTTATACATATTGCCATGCAGGGGTAATCAGACAAATAGACAAGTGATATAATTAAAACGTGGTAAAATGTGGTAAGAAAAAAGAAAAAATTAAATATATTACTAGGAATTGTGTTAAACGATTATTGAAAATAATTTATACTTAAAAGATTATACAATTTTTATTCTAAGCTTTGCAAAGTCGAAATACTTGGTTTCTCATTCGCAACGCAACTCACTTCAGATCACACTTCCTGCAGCTATTTTTTGTTTCTTATTTTGAAATAATGATATGGTAGTCTTTCCTACCTTTCTTAATACAAAAGAAGATGTCATAGTTGAGACATATTTCTATTTTGAGTGCCTCCACACATCGACTATGTTAAAAATAAGCTAAACTCTTTACCAAAAAGTGTTCAGCAACATTACTTATCACACCACCCATCAACATCCACTTTCCGCTGTCAATATCATTCCTCCTCCTTGTTAATCCTGCCAAGTGCTAATCGCAAACAAAGTAGTTTTTGCTTGAGTTACATTTCAATTTCTTTGCCTGTTCGCTGTGTAGGAAACCTATCTACAATATATGATATATATATTTGGATTTGTGTGGTTGTCTGGCTTATATTCTTTTTAACTTCTCTTATTTTTTTTCTTTTGACATACTTTGCCGTCCCAAAGGGAATTTAATTTCCTTTAACTATTTTGTTTACTTTGGACTGATATTTAATTGATTTTTCTGCGAGAAACTTTTCTTCGGAAGTAGGCTACTAGTTATATACATAGTTCGTTCGAAGTTATGGTTATTGCAAAATGTATCTAGGTACTTACCAGCAGTTTGCACAGATGCAACTTAAAAACTTCTAAACAAATTGGTAGCTAACCAACAGCTGCAGTATTTAACTTTGCTTTCACTGACACAATTGAAGATAACGACGCCGCTGTGGCTGTTGCAACCAGGCTTGCCGCACTTAATTATGCTGAAAGCGACTTACAAAAATTGCACCTGCGACCGAGTTGGAGCACACGAATATTTACACAATACTGGGACACACAAACCGACGCGATTTGGTTTTTAAAGATGATTTAAATGCAATGTCGTCAAGGAGTAGAAAGGTGTGTGTCGGCGATGGTGGTGTTGTTGTTTTTGCTGAATCAATGTCAAAACCATTAACGCGGGTGGTGGCACAAAATGCAAAACGCCACCTAAACATACATTTTGCTTAAAAACCGACAACGAGACATGGCAGCAGCGTTTTCAAATATATGCAGCACACTTTCAGGCGTTTCACAGCTGCTGCATAATAATGCGGTTAGTTTTCACTTTTATACAAACACACATGCACACACACACATTGCACGAAGGATTGTCTCTGCTGTTAGCAGCACCGACGTCGTCAACGATGGGTTAAGGTTACGCACAATTAAAATATGAAGGTGAAAGTCAGCAATGCTTCAAGCCAAAACACACACGAGCCGCAAAGGACTTAGCCAGTTGGATGTCACAGCTGAATGCGGCTTTGTGATTTTGTCCAAACAGCTGGAACTTTATTAACTTTTCACATTAACTGACTTTTGAGTAATTTTATTTTTTTTTCGCATTTTATTTACTTTTTTCTTTTTAAATTTAATTTAAGTAATTATTTTATATTACGAAATATTTCTTTAATTTATTTTAATTTATTTTTATTACAATCAGATTGTTTATCACTTGAACACTTCGTCGCCTTGTATGCTCAAACTGTCTACGTTTAAACACGTCGAAAACAAAAAATTCAACGCGCGTAAGCACAGCCGTCATCTTGAAACAATCTGTTCCGACTGAAATCGACTTTGGCAACAAATTTCGAGTCGCATGTTTGGCTGCGATTGTTGAAAACGAACTTGACTTCAATTTTTGCGGCTTTCCATTAATAGACAGATACAATACGATTTCACACCACGTTGAGTTGAGTCTGCGCACTATGGGATGTTATTTCGGCACGTGCGAACGCTAGGACTTCCAGGCGCGCTATACTTTTGTTGTTGCACAAGTAACACGTGCGCCGTGCTTGGAAGTGGATGCCAAGTGCATGCGGCATTTGTTTGTTTACATTTTTTGAACTCCCAACTCAAATGGCAAGTAATATAGTAAATAAACATTCAGAATTCTAAAAGCAGCAGTAAATGAATTTTACATCACTTTAAAAAAAAAATATATAAATATTCATAAAAAATATAACATTTCGACATGAATACTACACACCAAACAAATTTAACAGCAAACCTAATTGGTTTAATCTGCGTATGAAGTGGGTCAACTTTAAAACATTTCTTATTATTAAATTATTACTACATATTTTTAATTGTTTGAATTAGTTTTGTATGGGAGCGGTACCTTCTAGTGAACATATTGCGGTCATAATGTCTTGCATCAAAGATATATGATGAGTGTCAAGGTCCAGATCAGACTATAGAGTATAGCCATCATACAATTTTCGAGTTATGGGCCAATAGATCAGATAAATAATATCTCGTGAGCAAACAGACTTATTTCTTGTTAAATAAAAATTTTAATCTAATAAGGAACCATTATCTTTTCTTCTGAAGCAGTTGTTACGATACAATGAAACTAGCCTCTCTCCCCAGCAATTACCTCACACAATGTTCTGGGCTTATGCCATCTGCATTTAGTAAATTATAGAGAAAACTTTTTTAAGAGTTCTTTTATTGTAAGCCAATTTAATGATTTTCATAATGTTTTGAATTGTCCACCCAAAAAAGAAAAAAAATAAATATCTTCTAATTTTTTATCAATTGTCTTATAGGTCAATAATTTATGATATTTTTTTTTAAGTTTGTTAATAATAGTCGATCCCCTCTTTGGGGTTTTTTGCCCGATATGCTTTATTTACTTTACTATACTTGAACAGAAAGATACACAAACATGACATGATTTTTGTGAAGTCCATTTTGAAAATGTTGTAAATTTTCCCCCAACATTTTTTAAATTAAAAATCTATTTAAATTATTTTTTGTCGATTTTTGTTTATTCTTTTTTTTTTTTTGCTGAGATTTTTTTTTTTTTTGTTTTTTTGATGGATAACTGACAGCAAAACCACCATATTTGATTTTATGTACATACCTTCAAAACTACCCAGCAACTCTGTATCTTCGGGCATTTCTGATAAAAGCTCATGAATGGTGATCGGCGATGACAAAGGTGTTAAAGCACTGACGAATGGGTATAGCGATAGCGGCAACGAGTCCAGATACTCGTCTGGATTATTGTTCATTTGTAAATTGGCAGAAGGACCATTGGATCCGCTTGCAATATTTTCGTCTTTATTCAGAATATTGTTTTTGGCAATCACTGTTTGTGACTTGGCCAAACTATATGATTGTTCGATATGGAAGCTCTTTTGCAACACTAGCCGTTGTCTTTGAAGTCATCGGTGCACTTTCCAGCACTATCGTCAAATTTTTTTGTACGTGCGACTTCTGAAAATTCAATTTTTTTAAGAAAATGGCAATGGATGAACAAAAAACTCTGAATATGTTGGCACAAATTCAAATGTTTCCAGCCATCTGGTGTCTCGACGCGCCAGATTACAAAAATAAGCGCACCGTAAATGCGGCATGGCACTCTATTTCAGATTCGATCAAAATTGACGGTGAGTAGGAGAGCTTTTAACCGTTTTTAATGCAAAGCAAGGTTTTTTTTTTTTATTTTTTTTTTTGATCAGCGCGCGTGTGTCGCACAAAATGGCAAAATCTATATGCAGGGTTCAAGCGCCACATCAAGAAAAGTGGCGTTCTTGAAGAAAGCCGGATGCGCAAGAATGCCGTATTCTACAAGAAAATGGAATTTCTGCTGTTCGATAACAGCGAGCAGGTTTTGCGCCCAACTTCTGTGGCTACTAAGACTCAAAATTCTGTTGGAAAATATTCGCCAGAAAACTCAAAGACATCATCACCGGCCAACACAATTAGTCGGCCCCCACAAACATTGATAGCCAAAAAAAATATTAAGAATGAATACGAAGAGATTGCAAGCGGATCAAATGGTCCTTTCGCGAATGGACAATGTGTACCACAAACAGTGACTTTCAAAAATCATATTAAAAATGAAGACGAAGAGATTGCAAGCGGATCCATTGGTGCTTCCGCGAATGGACAATGCGTACCACAAATAGTGATATTCAAAGACAATATTAAGAATGAAGAAGAAAAGATTGCAAGCGGATCCATTGGTGCTTCCGCGATTCGACAATGCGTACCACAAATAGTGATATTCAAAGACAATATTAAGAATGAAGAAGAAAAGATTGCAAGCGGATCCATTGGTGCTACCGCGATTGGACAATGCGTACCACAATCTGTGATTGCCGAAAACAATATTCAGAATAAGGACAAACAGACTGCAAACGGATCCAACGGGCCTTCTGCGAGTAGATTAATGGCACCACAATCAGTGATTGCTAAAAACAATATTAAGAATAAAGAAGAAGAGTTTGCAGGCAGATCCATTGGTCCTTCCGCGATTGGACAATGCGCAACACAATCAGTGATTGCCGAAAATAATATTCAGAATAAAGACGAAGAGGCTGCAAACGGATCCAATTATGCTTCTGCCAATGGACCAATGGACAATAATACAGTTAATCCTGGCCTACTTGCCATAGAGATACCCGACGAGTATCTGGACTCGTTGCCGCTATCGCCCTACCCATCCGTCAGTGCTTTAACACCTTTGCCATCACCGACCACCATTCATGAGCTTTTATCAGAAATGCCCGCAGGTGCAGAGTTGCTGGGTAGTTTTGAAGGTATGTACATAAAATCAAATAGTTGTCCACAAAAAAAAAAAAAACAAAAAAAAACAAAAAATAGCAAAAATCGAGCCCAACAATGTGAGAATTTTAATATATTTGAAAATTTTCAAAATTTTCAGTAAAATAAAAATAGACTTCACCAATCGAAAGCTCATGAAAAAATCTGTCAATATCTTGTCATGTCTTGTTTGTGTATCTTTCTGTTCAAGTGTAATAAATTGAGCATTTGAGCCAATCCCCTTCTGCCAATTATGAACCAAATTGAAAGAATTGGTCTCATAAATTTCTGATCTATAATACAATTGATAAAAAAAAACTAGAGATAAATCGGAGGATAATTTTTTTCTGTGGAAAATTTACTTGAAATTGACTTGAATTAACTTGAATCATAAATTAAATGCATTTTAAATATTTTATAATTTTTTGCTTTTATTCTAAATATTTAATAAAAAAAATTTTTAACTAGTACCAGAGGGAACTGTCTTAGACGAGGACTACGCCGATAATCTTGAGATGCAAAATACCAAAAAGAGCAAAAAGGAACGCATCTATACTGCTGCTGAAATCGATGAAGTTAATTCTTACTTTCGATAAATTTCGATAAATTAAGATTGTAAAAAATAATCGATTTATATTTAAGCTTTTATGAAAAACTTTAAATTGGCTTACAATAAAGGAATTCTTCAAAAGAAATTTACTTCATATCTATATGCAATCATATTGTGGTGTAACAGAATTATAGATTTTTATAGTCCATACTGGATCGACGTAGGAATGACTTAAGATCCAACCACTGTAATTGTTTTTGGATTGATTGAAATAATATGAAATTGAGTGTTCGTCTGGTTACCGGGCAATATTAAACTTACCCAAAGATGCTTTCTATTCGATAAAATTTTTTTCTAAAACGAGCTGTTCTATATTTTATAGCAAAAAAAGTTGTACAACTTGACAAATGACCTTTTGGAACAACATTACACGACTTCTCGCTACCGTATACACTTTTGTAACTAAAATTATTTGTGGAAGAGATTTCTATCTGTATTTATATAGGATCTACCAAACTTGGAGTTCCTAGCAAACTAATAAAAAAAATTTGTTTTTCACACAAAACACAGAAAGGGAAAACCGATTTGTACGAGACTACCTCTTTTAGTGGTCCGATTTGGACTTTTATAATACTTTAATAATTGAAAAGTCACCGATAGCACTACACAAATTGAAAATTTTCTTATCTAAATCAATTACATTCGCATATATATTATGTTATGTTGTCAATTTAACTAAATTCATTAAATGTCGTTTAACTTTATCATTTAATTTGAATGCAAAAAGCGTTTGAAAGCATTTCGTTGCAATTCACAGAAAAAATGTTAAATGAAACAAGAACTTCAACTAGATCAAAACCGCACATCCGCAGGAAGAAAAATAAAAACTCGCTCACTTTCTTTACATTTGGCAATAAAAATGGCAACATGCCACAGCACAGCACACATACTCCTTTAGAGCTAGAAGCAGACTGTCGCACATGCAACAATCTTACATACGCACATTCGCAATAAGATAGAAAGAAAAAAAAACGCAGAACGTTTCATAAATTGTATATTTCCTCCCTTTGCTATAGCGCAGAAATCTTGAATTTAACCGATTTTGCAGCACAGCGCCCTACGGTTAAGTTTTTGCGGCGTTCTATGCTACAATGTATTCCATGTTGCCAGCATATGCGCATAGGTGGGCGTGAGTTTTGTGGGCGGAGATGAGGACGGCTGCGAATGTAACGATTGCTGCATAACTTACGCATACAAACACTCTACACTTCCCCTCCGAACCAAAAGATTTGCCACACACACCACACGGTTTTGGACCCACAACATGTTTTACTCTTTTTATGATACACCGTAGCGAATGCTACGTCCATATAGTCCTTGACGTCGTCATCCTGCGCGAGATGAAGAAAAAGTATCGCAATAGAACATAAAATTGCTGACTTCAATTCTTTTGCCATTTTACGTTTGTGCAATTTTTACTTTTCTTCTTGTACAAAAATTTTTTTGTGCAGCATTTTTATTTTATTAGGTTTTATTTGATTTACACTTGTTTTGCGTTGAAATGTTTCACCTTAGGGCGGCTTTTAGAGCATTAAGAAAAAAAAAAGGAAGAGCCTTACATGAGGGTGCAGCTTGGCGTCATATAGTAGTATATGTGGCGTAAAAGGTTTATGGATAATATAAAACATTTATGTTGAAAGTCAATTTGAAGCTTTGTACTTGAAAGGGCAGAGAATAAAAAAATGGCGTAAAAAGGATCTATGAAATAGTTTAATAAATGAAAGAGGATGAGGACTGGAGTATCGAAAGAAAGTGTTCAAGAAATAGCATTATTCAATAATACAATTTGTATGTAATACAAAAGCAGAAGGTTACGATAAGACAAATTTTATCAATAATACTGTTCGAGTGTAAGTTATTCCAAAACCTCATTGTCAATAAAATGGGAATAAAAAATACTTAAAATATTAAGCATAATATTTAATGAGAGGCTCGACAACAGTCAGAGGCTCACACGCATTATCTTGCTATTGATTATCTTGCTATTGTATGTTAAATAACATTAAGTTCTACAGGTACTACAGGTATTGGATTTAGGATAGTCAAAGGAAAAATATGCCCTGTTACGAAACTCCTTATTGGATCATAAAGTGAATCTCCTTCCGGGTACAAAAACAAAATGGAGTTGCTAAAAAGGAATAAATATATTAATTAAAGTTTAACAACAATTTTTTGTAGCACCCTGCCAAATTTCATTTTATTTAAACACCTTCCATTAAGTGAGTTCTCTCCCGGAATTATAAAGAACAGAAGCAAAAAAATACTCAACTAAAAATGTATTTTCTATCAAAAGTTTTAATAAATGCTTATTTTTTTCCAATTTTTTCCTAATTTTAAACTAAAATTTAAAACAAATAAACCGAAAGAGTGGTCAAATATTACCAATAAATAGCCAGCAAGTGTTTTCATTGATTTTCCTAAAACTTCTTAACTTGCTTTAAAAAAAAAAAAATTTAAAACGTAAAAACACCCAACGGCTCAGAAGTATTACCTTGACATCATTAACTTAAACTCGGTGGCCCAGTTTCGTGCTGCAATATTTGTTCAAATGCATTCATTCTGCTCTTATGGCGTTTCAACACCTGAGATAAGCAAAAATTTATTCGTTTATGCAGTGCAGATAAAAGTAGCTTACTCTGCTGTTATTGCTGCACAAAAACTCAAGCGAAATGAAAGCATGAAAAGTGTTTTTCACATAGCATCCAGGGGCCAATGGGCAGCGGATGAGGGCGACATCAACGAAAGATAATGCAGCGTTGAAAATAACCGCAGGCTTTCACTTTGAAAGTGTGAAAAAAACCTTATTAAGGCACCTTTTAACCAAGAGCTTATGACGAACGAACTGACACAAGGTGAACGGGCAAGCATTGAATGAATGGGTTATTGGCTAACTGGATGAATGAATGAGTGAGTGAACGAGTTAATGAGTGCGATAAGCGCAAATTGAAATTTAAATAATTTATCAACCCTATAGAACACACACACACATTTGTGACAGCCAGCATGTCTTGAAAACTGTATACATAGTTACGAAGTCTTCGAAGTTCGTGCTTATGAATGCATATTTTCAGTGTTCCAGATAAACTTACTATAACGTTCAACTCTTTGCGGCTCAGCTCAACTTAGCCCAATGTTGCGCTGTGCGCATCGATTGCAATAAATTTGCGGAACATACGTTTTCAATGCCATAAATCCCAAACTCCCAAAGTCCCGGAAGTGTAAAATGTTTGCGCTGGCAATTCCTGTTTTAAGTGCTAAAGTGTATTGCAACTTTTCACACGCTTACTTAGAGGTATACAAACTAAAGAGTTTGAAACATGCAAGTGAAAGAAATATCAAATTTAATTGTTGAATTGTATAAAACTGAGATAGAGCAACTGAATTGTATGAAAACAAAGTTGTATGTAATATCCGAAATGTTAACACAATCATTTAAGTCGACAAACAAAGTCGAGAGGTGTTCGAGTGTATATTATTCAATATTATGGCAGCTACAATACTTGTAAGCCCAAACACAATAGCAACAATGAAAAAGTATTAAGGTCAATCCTATAAAATACTTTTTTTTTATATAAACAAAAGCTGTGCATTAAACACAAACACAGAAGTAGAACCAAGAGCAGCAGACAGAGCGAAACAAATACTGTATGTGTAACAAATACACCGGCAACAACGCCCCAAAGTCCCTTATTAGTTTTGCATACGTTTGCTTGAATATGGGCGCTTCCTTCATATTATAAGAGTATCACAACGGAATAACGGTAAAATCTTTTAATTTTAAAAACTGAACTATTGGAAATTGGACTAAAAATTGCTTGAAATGGATGAAATTTTACTCTTCGTAGAATCGATTAATAAATTCTTACAATTACACTCACTCTGGAAATTTGAATATTTGTGTTCTTCTAATCCTTCTTTAAATTTCTTGTATACAATGAACTGGCTTACCATGCGATGCTATTTTTGTATGATACATTTCTCTTTGCTGTTATTTCTATAGTTAGGAACACAATTTCAAAATTTGGTCTACTTTACACTAATCCTTAAAAAATATTCCTTTTACGTACAGTTTAGAACATTAAAAGAGATAGGCATACGAAAAGTCAAGTCTTATAGATGTGTCCGTCTGTCTGTCTGGGTATAAACAAGATCTTAGAAGCCTAAAAGTTAAGATATTTATTGTCTCCTATTCATTCTTCAGATTAGTGTTTAATTTATAAATCGATCACACTCTTAAGGGTACTATGCAAAGTCCTTTACTGAATTTTTGAGTGACAAATTTTTGTTTCCCACCCCTTTTTTTTTTGGGATTTTTTAATTAAAAATTCAAAACTTGTTAAATCGTCTTTAAATTATTTTAAAATATTCCACACAAGTCTTACTCCTTTTATTAGAAAAACCTTTCGTCTTGGTTACTTTTGCTTGAAACGACAAATATATATATTAAACCCAAAAAAACTATTTCAAGAGTATTTAAATCTTTTATGGAATCACTTACGCATGGGAATATCCTTGCTACATAGTTGATGTCGGCTTGCCCACCTTTAAAACACACATACGAACATACAAACACATATATTACAGTTATTTACAAGCTTAGTTCCTTACTACTTCTCAGTTGGCGTTGGCGCCATATAAATATGCTGCAATTTAATGTTGTCCTGCCAACCTTTGATGTTATTTTCAAAATTTTCACGACGCATTTATGCATCCCCTGTCAATTGTGGTTGATTTAGCTTTGGGTTTATGTCTAGGCAACACTCTAAATAAATAAACAGGCTGTTTTTTTCTTCGATCCCATGCTAATATAATATAAATGATGATTTATTGCCTCAAAGGAATATGCATTATTCATGCCTGACTTGTTCGCTTCCTTTTGATGTATTCCATATTGAATAACTACAAGGTTCATTTTGATTGCTAATCGTCGAAATGGGTCAGACAGTACTTATTTATCTGTCTGTACGCCTGAACATCGCTGCCCATCTAATGAACTCATTTTAATTAGCAATAATTCACATAATTTACATAGTTGCGATATAAAATCGTACAAATATAGCTATTCCAATTTTGTAAATTTCATAACATAAATTGATGTGCTATCAGCGCCCGTTTTTATGCATTGGAAAACACATTATGGAAATGTAAATTATGTGGCGGCAGCTAATTTACATTTTGATTGATTATTTATGCATACAGGAGCAGCAGCAGGATCAACAGAAACAGCAGCAGCAGCAGCAATGAAAACAAAAGCAGACAAACAAAAATAAGCGGCAGAGTGGGGGACGTTGCATAAACAATTTTCTGCGAAATTGTTGGGAAAATTGTCTACAAAACCGTATACATATATGAAAATGTTTAATGTGAGTTTTGCATACACAAAAATAAAATTTAAAATTTATTTTAAATGCTGCTGCGTTGAGGTAAACATAATTGTAATTTATTGCATTATGCATTGTATGCCACCTTAAATTATGCATTAAACATTATCTAAATGCAAATTTTGAATATTTATAGAGTATATCACTGCATGCTTTTGTCGTTTCGCGATCTGGCTCATCAAGAAAGCCGGTTGGAACCTGTCCCTATTAACCTCACCATACCAGGCTACGGCACAAAAGGCATAACAGTATGTCATGATAGTCCTACACATCTTTAGGTCTCAGATGATTATTGAAGCTGAATCTCCACTTGTTTGTCGTGCGATTTTTGCTTCAATTATGGTTCCTATAAATGGTTCAATTAAGAACTTTCGACAAAGACGAACACGTTACAACAAAGCGCTCTTTCTTGTTTTTTATTTGTCTTTGGGCAAAAAGGAGCAACGTGGGTACTCAATTGTATTCTTATTCGTAATACAAATTCAACAGAGCATGTTTAAGTAGCAACTAAAGATTTTTATAATCGAATTCATATTTGAAACATTCTTAAAAATAGCAACACCTAAATCCAAAGTGACACCCAAGTTATTATTTTTTTTTGTTTTGCACCTACAGCATGTAAATTAGCTGCTACTTTATTAAGTATTCATTAGTTAAGGAAGACAAAAAGAAAATTGAACAAAAAATTGAAGGCATGTCCTTTTTAATTTAAAGTTGCGGCATGAGTGATGTCTACGTTGCATAATACGTAATATCCTCTGAGTTTAACTTGAGTTAATGCAATAACCGTGTTATGTCGCGCCACAAAAGCGAGCAAGCTAGCATATTAATGGGGACACAACGAATAGTGGGAGATCCTTACGCCCAGCGAACCCAAAAGCTTCGGGAGAAGTCAAACTGTGTTGAACCACACTCTACTCTACTTTACAGCCTGGCTATGGAGTTATGCTTGATACCAATAGAACGCGCTATTTGCGTCCCGCGGCGTCGACGAAACACGCGGCCTGCAGGAAATTTCCATGTTGACTTCAGGACAAGAACGAACACAATGAAACCAACTACATTCTTCGTACATACTAGCATGTTGAAACATTTTGTAGAGAAGCAAGTAACTTATACACATGTACACTTCTAGATATAGGCATATACAATACACACAAATATCAGATTGTTTTACACGAATAGGCTGCAAGAATAATGCAAGACTTCGTTCCATGTATTGCTTCTGACTGCCATTTATTTATTATGTAGTCATATGTGTGTGTGTGTGTGTGTACATGAAATGAGCCTGACTTTCTGGCTCAATGGCTTCCAGCGTTGCCATATTTATGTGACACACTTTAGTTAAATCTACGCGTAAATTGTTACAAAATGCTGAAGCCTTTTCTAGGTCTGCAGCACTTAAACTTTTAATAAAATTTCTATTTCAATACAATTTTCTTTTCTCTGTCCAATGCAAAGTTTCACTTACCAAAGCCAATTGAATTCGATTTGTTACACAAAATTTGTCCGCAGCACACAAAAGGCATACAAATGAGTCACTGAGCTTGAAAAGTAAATGCTCAGTATTAAGCAGGGGGCACTGGGTGCATTCGTGCGGGGTTCTTCGATATCCGTGTAACAATTTAAATTTCATTCTGCTCACCTCAGTTGAAAAGTTTGCACAGAATTATTGTTAACTTTGATTTGAATTTGTTCGAAAACCTAAAAGTGGAAAGCGCCTGCAAAACTTTTTCTTTTTATGCTCAACTCAATACGATTTGATGCTGGTGACTAGCTTTATCGCATAATGACTTCTAATTAGAAAAGTTTTACTTTTTTATTGTATTAAAATGTTAAATTTGCCATTTATGCGTAGCCTTTCGGCTGTTAAAAGCAAGTATTTTCCATTGTACGCTCAGGATTTTTAGGTGCTATAAAAAGCGATAACTGAAAATTGCTTTTGCAAAAGTTGGCTTCATAAAATTTGCTGTTTTGGATTTATGCAGCATTTTATTCGAAAAGCCGAGTTATGTTCAAACAATAAAGGAATTTGTAAATTGGATTAGATCTAAGTAGGTGCAGCTTGTAAACAAAAGAAATATGGAAGGAAATATAAATTAGATCTATAACATAGTACGAGAGCAGCTCAGTTGGTTAGATAAGCATAATTAAAAGAGTTTTTAAATGTTTATTATAGAAAATAGAATAGATAGAAGATAGATAGAAGATAGTAAGAGCTAGATTGACGGAACTATATAGTATAAAAGTTTCTTAATACTCAATTCCAGCGTTGCTAAGCTAGAGGAAAGTGTGAAGAGTATTTAGGTGAATCCCCCTAAGAAATCCACCCAGGAAGTCCCACTCGGGAATCCCCATACGGAATCCATCTAGGGTGTCCCCCAAGGAATCCCATACAGGAACTCTCCCAGGTAATCCTCTTCAGCGAATCCTTCTGATTAATCCCCCTAGAGAACCCCTTGAGGAAATCCCCTGTCCGCGAAACATCACAGGGAATCGCACAAGGGATTAACATATCTAACTGGTGTACCCATTTGAGAAACTTCCCAGGGAGGAACTTCCCCTTTTTTGTCTGTCTGACATGTCAAGCTGGTCTGTCTGACATGTCAAGCTGGTCTGTCTGACATGTCAAGCTGGTCTGTTTGACATGTCAAACTGGTCTGTCTGACATGTCTAACTGGTCTATCTGACATGTCAAACTGGTCTGTCTGACATATCAAACTGGTCTATCTGACATGTCAAACTGGTCTGTCTGATATGTCAAGTCCCCTGTCAGAGGATCTAACTAGATTTCCTCAAGGAATCCCCCCAGGGAATCCCACCAGGGAATCCTCCATATCGAATGGGGATCAAAGTGTAGGTAATAAAAGGTAAATAAATATTATTGCGTCGTCATTTCAAAACTGTACTTAATCTCACTGTAAGAACGATACGATTTATACAGAAATGGATGACAAACTATTTTTCTTTTCAAAGCCTTTGAGAAATCTGAAATCAGCATCTTAATGAAACGAACCCAATCTACTGCAGCGGTTTTAATGTTCTACAAGTATAAAGAACAATTTCATTTATCATTGCAACATAACATAATAATAATAAGACATAACTAATATTAGAGTCAAAGCCAGTAAGATAACAAATTGATTGCGCATTTCAACTTCAAAGAAACTTTAGCACAACCACAAAGACGCCTTTATGCCCATAAACTTCATTAGGAAGAAGTTAATCGAACTGCGCAGCTACTTACAATGAGTGCAACAAACTTTAGCTGTAACCACATCAAAGCCAAACTGGAAAGCCTATATATAGAAATATATATCCTTAATGAAAATTATACTTGGAATGCGGCTTATGTGGTGATTGTGACCACTTGGTAAATTCATGCATCAACGTGAGTAGTTCAATAAGTTCTTCGATAATTTCATTTTTACGCCAAAATTTCGAAGTAGGGTAAGAGGCTTATAATGGAAATCATCAAATCGTGTTGATTATAGCGTGGCTATGAATTTGTAAAGACAGAAGAAAGTAATGCATATTAAAACAATGTACACATTCAATGAACTGGATAAGGGAACATAAAGACGTTTTAGAGATGTTCCTAAGAAATTACTATTTGATATAAAGTGTAATCGCTTTGACTATCTACGCCACAATGCCGATTTAAATATGAAACATGGTTTCTATCTGTGCAAAGACACACGTTCTATCAAAAGACCTTCTCTTAGACGCACAATCATCAAACGTCCGGACAGCATATATCATTTTTCTGTTTCAGAAATAATGTAGCAAGCTCAAGCGATATTCGAAACACGGAATCCTGTCTGAAAAACTTTTTGAACGACCTTCTTATATTAAAAATACATATTTAAATGTCCAACTGCAATATTGCATTTGGGCTCTAATTAATTGAAGCAGACGATTGAATGAAATCAAACTGAATACGAATGCAAATCATATTAAAATGCTGTAAAATCTGAAAAGCAAATCAAGTTACAACATTTAGCAGCACATGACAAACGTCAGTACAGCACAAATTGAATTTTTGTATTCTGTTTTTTTTTTATTTTTTTTCCAATGAAGCGCTTGACGTTTCAGAACTTTGTTTCTTATTTTGATTTTCCTTTTTCTTTTTTTTATATTTTCATGCGCTGCATCGAATCCCTCGTGCGCTCTGATTGTTTTGGAATTGATATTGAAAGCTGTCAATTTGGATTTGACATCGTTTTCCATTTTTGCCAAACGCCAAATGCTTTTTTATCCTTGCACTTTTTTTGCAATGGCGTCGAAACGTTACCTAAAACGTATGCATATATTTTTTTGCAAAGAATGTTTGCATTTGAATATGCACACTACATGACTGCATGCATATATGTAACTATAGTGTGAACGAAAAGTATGCGCGTGGCATAGCAACTTGAAGAGCCCGCCATATGTGAGTGTAAGCTGCTGCTACTGACTGCAAGCAATTGTAAAGCGAACTTCGCTTTTTTCCAGCTTGCAGTTTTGTATCTGTTGTTTGGTCTATTCGAAATTTTTGATTTTTGTTGTGCACTCTAAATCACGTTTGCATGTAAGCGTTCGATGATATTGACATACGCAAAAGCTTTCCACTGCGAAAATGTTTTTTTTTTGTTTTTTTTTTTTGGGTAACACTTCTAAAGGTGGCAGGAAAAAAGGTTCGCATTGTTTAGATTTCATACGTGCATTCAATACACGATTTAAATTTGAATATGCGCATGCAAAAGTGCTTTATAATTCGCATAAAATTCGAATAAATTTATTGTTGACACACAAATAAAAATACAAAAACGCCTGCTAATTAAGAGCGTATTTTTTTCACTCTCGCTTTATTGTAACAACAAGATACATTTATTTGTAGTTGACCTTTGTATTTAATTGTCTGGTCGTGCATCAAAATGAGGGAGCATGTTGATAGAACTACTTAAACAGATATGTTTGTTTGAGTTATTTTGTGCCATATTTAGTCAGGCTGTCGCTTAATGTTTGTGTGCACAAGCCGTCGAAATTGTACCTCAAGGCAACGCCAGCGTTCCAGATTGCAATGCATTTAAAACGCGCTGTTGCAGGCATTAATTATGTTATTTTTTTTTTTTTAGCTGTCAAGCGCATGTACAAAAAATAAAAATAGTTTTGTTAAGTTTTTATTTATGCGTGTGCAAATTATTCGCATGCCAGTTTGGCTCCCCTCATTAGCGTGGGGCGTCATTGCTGCGACGATATTTTTATGCGTTCCAACTCGGTGTAGTGAAGGTCTCCAATGTATGTCACTAATGTATGAATGCCTTTACTTATACACATATTCCAAAAGCATAATAAGCTATTTATAAAACTAGTGTTTAAAAGTAAAGTACAATAAGAAAAATTTTAACCTTGCTGAAAACGAGTCTGTAATGCCCTTCAAACAAAACACAAGCTATATAGGCCAAATTAAAAAAAAAAAAAACATTTATTGCAAACCCAAAATTCAAACGGAAATGTTGAAACTACAGAGTTCTAACACCCTAAATTTTTAGCTAAAAAAAATATTCATAAAATTTATTCATTTAAAACTAACCTCTTAGAGAAAAGTTGATATGTTAATTAAAGAGACAATAGGAGACAAGAAAATTTCGAACTTGAACTTTTAAAGTCTCCAAGTTTTTGTTGCTCATAGCCAGACAGACGGCAATGACTATATGACATGATATTTTTTAATAGGATTAATGCAAAATATACCAATTGACAGAAACAGACTAATTTGTTAAAATAAATATTTTATAAGGATTAATGAAAGATATAAAATATTTTTCATATCTAGTTAAATAAAGAACAACAATAAGAATTTTTCATACAAAAATTTAGTATGAGGGGTAGGTTTGGATGATAAGTGAACCTTTAAAAAGGGATGAGCAGCTGTTAGCATGTACATTGAATATAAGTTATGTATATATAAAAAGGAATAAGAAAATCCATATATTCAAACTTCAAGGCACTAACTCTTATAAACAATCTCTCAATTTCCATACTGAAATACAGACGGACGGATGAACAAGTCCATATCGACTGCATTTTTAATGCTGATAAGGAATATTTGTACTTTTAAGGCCACCCCCCCCCCCCTGCCTTCTTCCGCCTTTTGCTATTATTTGCACAGTATTAATATACCCTATGAGTACAGAGTATAAAAACGAAGCCTCATGGTAGGTGTCCATTTCTTGCTCAAAAAGTTATTAATCGGCATCAATGAACTTTGGTCCGCGGGGTCAAACTCGTGCTTAACTATCGACTGAGATTTTGTATCGGGTAATAATAATATATAATGAATATTTATATTACCAATAGTTTCCAAGGTAGATAGATACTCTGGGCAAATATCCTATTGAGTTCATACAAGTATTATATATGCATTAATGCCAACCATTTGCTTACGGAGAACTTACGAACAACTGGAAAAAAGCTATGCATTTAATGTCAGTGTGACATTAATCTATTTTTTATAATTTTTTTTCTATTTTTATTCATCATTTTGTTTCATGCCCACTTTTAGTGGGTTTTTGGAAGAGGGTTATTTACTTCAATCGCGTTAAATCGTTTAGACAATGTGAAATCTTCATTGCGATACAACGCTACCCTTTCATTAGATACCACTTGTATTAAGTATTAAATGCCTAAATTATTGCATTCTTTAAAAGTTTTTCGTTTATACTATAGTTTTTCTATTAATATTTTTAAAAACTGCTCCATGATATATTGCCTTTAAAGCAGCGTTCTTTCGAACCCTGCAGAAAATAGACCGGATACCACAAAACACATTAGAACATTTTGCGGCAAGATAATATCGACTGAGCAAACCCAAGCAAACCATTTAACTGCCGATTTTATCAGCAAACGAACAGAGCAATTTCTGCTGCATAATGGCTAGAAAATTATAAAGAAAGAAAAGCAAACAAAAAAAAAAAAAGCCGTAGAAGAGCGGTGGAAAAATAAAAAATAGAAAATGGAAAGAAAATGGCAAATCGCATAAATTTCATAGCCCTCATGTGCCTTATTTGCCTTACAAAACGAGCGCCTTATCGACGTCGTGCAGCATTTGATGTGAGTGAGATATATTGTAAATAGATATTGATGCAGTAAGAAGCAGGAGTAGATCCTTATAGCGTACTACTTATAGGGTAGAAATACCAAGCAAACCGAAACGGCCAAGTGGCGAGCAATATGAAAATTATGAGGGAGTGCGTTGCGAAAGAGTAGACACTTACATATTGATTTTTCTTTTTTTCTTTTTTTTTTTTCTTTATTTGCAACAGTCCGACCACCTCATCAACCTCTTGAACGGCTGCTATTGCTTCTCATGACGGCACCAGCGCAAATATATGAAGCCGGAGATGATTTGTAATTATGGGATTAGCGTTGCCAATGCGATTTGCAATTTCTGTTCGTGAGCTGAGTACACGTGACTAACGCCGTGCTCGAGGGAATCGGAAAAAAGTAATTTGTCAAGCATAAAGCAGCTCGTAATTAGATGTGTAATGCTGCTGGTGTGGGTCTTACTGTTGCACGTAAGCTACAGTGTTTTCATCAAGTCAAAACTAATTAAGAGTATCAATAAATTTTACGAAATGGAAATTAATTAATACAATATTAGCATGGTTTGCGTTTGAAGTTGCACAGCGCTGGCAAATGCAAGAGTAGAAAAGATTCAAATTGCTACTTTGTATGCCAGTGAAGCATCGAAGTCAAGCATCGAAAAACTTGTGCAATGACAATATGCACAAAGATCTTCACATCTTTACAAAGTATTGCTGTAAAAATAAGGCGATGTAGTGGTGTGTACTGCGCCTCATTCTGCCTGTTGCATATATTTATACAAACTTATAAACCTGACAGTGATTTAGTTCTTATTCCAGCCGGTCTAATAAATACCAAAATAAATCAGTTTCTAAATAAAGTTTTGAAAAATTATGAGTTCTGCTTTTTCACTTTTCGTAACCTTAAATTATTGGGAATCAATTATTTTCTTTATTTCTCATCAAGCTGTTAAACTAGGCGTTAATACCATTTTAAACCTTCAATTAGACTGACAGAACAATGAGCTTGTAACCTAATCTCCTAACTCTAAAACTATTGCACACTTTTGCATTTCTCTACAATTTACCACCACTTTGAAACCACTTACTGTAATTCAGTTACACAACAGTCGGTGGTGGTGCAATTTATCCACTTGTAACAAATAAACACTCACAAGTTCCGCACTAAATTAAGAAATAAGTTGAGAGAAGGATATCTTCGATGGAAACGAAACTTGAATGCTCTTCACACGAGTTTTAAATTCTATATAAATATGTCATTCCAAAAAAAAAACCATCAAAAGTTTCTATGTAACGAAATTTTTGTTCTTATACAAAACCCTAAAAGGTTTTGAGTTGGGTTACCTCTAAATTTAGAGCGTGTCATTCCAGTTTATAAATATATAAAAAAAAAAAAAAATCTTAAGTTGAAAGCATTATAAAAGTTTACATTAATACATAAATTCTCAATTAACTCGACGACACGAATCGAACTGTTTGTCTGTCTGTGTCTTGTCTGTTTGAATAAATGTCAGTCACTCAGTTTTTAAGGTATCATTTGAAGATAAAGCTCTCTCATACAAAACTAATTATATCAATTAAATAAAAGCAATTAATTTTTTTAAACAATTTATTTTATATTTAATTTAGAGATTTAAATAGGAGTAATCTAAGTTAAATTCAATTAGATTTGACATTCCTTTTAGTTTTAATAATTTATGTTGACATTGTATAAATTGTTCGATATACGGAGTTGAGACCTGAACAGTCTAGCATTCTTGTGAAGAGTATTTAAGCTTTAGTTCGACCGAATATGAATGGTTGAATTGTGGCAGTTCCTCAACATATTTATGCATAAACCAACAAACTGAAATTTTATTAAAATAAAATTTATTTTGTATACGAAAACAAGTTAAATCACCTTTGCAGCGCACAAACGCACTACGCGCCACAATCTCTTTCCGTTTGAGTGCACCCACGGAGCGCATCTCGAGCATCTTTTTGGCTCGGTGCAGCAGCCATGACGAACGAATGCTTTTCGTGTCTGCGTTTTACTTCCGTTTTTGTCGCAACAGCGGAAATTCAGTTTTCAGTTCTCGGCGAGTTTATCCAAAAAGAAAAGCAGTCTTAAACTTTAAACTTTATCTTTTCGTCGACTTTAGCGCAGACTAATTTTGTTCTCTTATTTGATTTTTTTTTATTTAATATTCAAAACACACACAATGAGTGCTTATAATTGCGCATATGACCCTGTTTAATACAGTTCAGTGAGCAATTATTTCTAAACAAATTTATAATTTTGTTGTTTTCTTGAAGACATTCCTATATAATAATAAGCTATCGTCGGTATGGTAGCATAAAGACGTTGCGTTGTTATTGTGCACTGGGGTGGCAGTTAATGTTGCGTTAATATTTTTTTTTTTTTTTTTTATTTGCTGTGTGAATTATGGCTACTCTATAAGCAGTTGGCTAGATGAATTGCTCATAATTTGTTAAAAGATTTATGTGAAGTTTTGCGTTGGAAATTAAAGCTATTAGTAGAAGTGCTAGTAAATCATTAGGCATATTCAAGGATGCATCTATTAATGATTGTTATGCGTCTTGATATATTAAGTCAATGCAATGTTTAGTGTAAAATTTATTCAGTTTTATAGGCTATGCATATAGTATAAAAATGATGTATAATATTTATTATAGCCAACAACTGGCTGCTCGAGATTATTTAACCTACAATAACCATTTTTGATTTTGTTCGTATTTTAAATTAAAAATATATTTAATGCGAATTGTTGCTGCAACATGTTTCAGCAGCATATACGTTTACTACATGTTTCTTAGCTTCATTATTTCAAAGCATACTTTTAGATTGTTTGTGAATATTCGAGTATGTATATATAAACTGACCGATTTATTAACGAAATGTTTTTATGTAATATTATTTTTCTAAATGTCACACCAACACAAAAAGCAATCGCACAAATTTCGCACAACAGACCATATCAAGAGCAGAACTTTTTGCAGTCACAAAATATTGACAAGCAAACAATTCACATCCCCGGACAACTGTCAAAGTTCGATAAAAGCTACGAAAACTTTACCAAATGCACATAAACACAAAATACGAATTCAAAGTTAGTTCATTAGTTATGCACTTGAGCTGAGCTGACCACTGTCGAAAATTAATAACAGCCGCCTTGGTCCAGTGACACAAACAAATCGTAAATGACAGGAAAATTCATGCTTCAATGCTAAGCCGTACAAGCTTTTGCCATTTTTGTAGTAAATAAAAAATATAAAAAAAAAAACAATTTATATACGACCGAACCGCAATTTAATACCCTTTATACAAAAAAAAAAGATTGCAATGAAAAAATAAAATTATTTGAAACTTCTATAAGCTTACGAAGGCGCTGCATGCAATAACAATCTGTAAATTACAAAATAATAATAATACATAAAAAAAAAAAACAAAATAAATTTGATTATTTAAAAATAAAATATTTTTTTTTTAAACTATATTAATATTATAAAGAGCAAAGATTTGTATTTTTCTATGTATTGCGTAATCTCAGAAACTATTTGACCAATTTTAGAAAAATTTCACAATTAGAATGCTACATTATTCCTGAGTAACATAGGCTACATTTGCTTAAAAGGAGTGGCTGGTGAGCCAACTTTTAATATCACAAACACTTTATGTGAATTATTAAAGCTACGAATTATTATTTTAGCAATTCGATGTAGTACTTTATCATATGAACATTAGATTCACGACTTAAAATTTCATTGAGATATGAATTTGTTGGTATAAATATTTTTGTTTTAATTTGTACGTTCGAACTTACAGCGGACATAAACTTCGATAAGGTTTAGATTTTCACTTATTTTCTAATCTAGTGAGTGAATGTGTCAAACTTGTTTTTTTTTTCTCATACGCACGCCCATGGGACACAATATAAATTCAATATGCCGGAAATTGCCAACAAAAGTAGCAGCAAAAAAGAAAACCTACAACAACAATAGCACCTTATGCATACTAAAGGTGTTTTATGATATTTTCTCGAAAAAAGGAAAACTTTTCTTAGCTTTTTCTGAACTTCGTCTTTATTATACTCTATTATTCATTTCAATTTGCTGCGCCTTTGTATATACCACCTATATATATATGTATCTAGAAGTATAGTAACTGCCTTCTTTAATTTTTTTTTTTAGTTTATTTGTATACAAACACATTTTCAGAAGAAGCTTTTCCTTATTTAGAATTATGAGTCTTGTTAGTGTGTTTCTTTGCTACTTTTTGAATGTGAAAATAGCAGAAAACTTTTCATTTTTGTTTTGTTTGATTGCAACAAATCTTTTTTTTTTTGTTTTTATTTCCTTTCCTTCTTAACTACATCAAAACTTAAACATAAGAAAATATATTTAAGTATAAGAAATAGCAACACATTTAATTTATTATACGTGCCACTTTATAAATTAAGTATACGCCCGGCTGCACGCAATTTTTTCATGCCACATCAAATAACAAAAAATGTTGTGCCTAATTTTGATGGACTGCGGGTGATTATAATGTGCTAAATAAACATCGTCAGTATGCATTATAATATACTCAGTGCAAATAATGTCTGACAATCTTCATAAGCAACATTATTCATACAGATGAAGCACGCATACATATGGAGTGTGCTTACACAGCAACCAATTGCCATGCTGCCGCAAATAGGGAGCACAACTACAAGCGGACAATATCCGCCATTCCGCCATATGCAGCATTAATGAAGACATTTCCGTTTCATTGAGCAGCAGCAGCAAACCGGCGCGAAACAAAATGAAGTTGTTGTTGCCAAAGTGAAGCCTAATGAAGCCATAAACGGCATTGGTAGCTAGTGGGGGAAAAGAGAAAAATGATTGCTTAAAGTAAATAAAAACGGAAACTGTGCACAAAGCGGCAAAAAGGAACTTCCGTTTGCCTGCCACACTGACTGTCCGTCTGTCTGTCTGTCTGTCTTCAAGCCTGATTGCACGCAATACAAGTTCACAATTATTTCACAATTCAATGCTTTAGATTTTTTGTGATTATTGAAAGCACATTTTCTTTATATGTGCAAGTGTATATGTTATATGTAGCTTAATTGCAACAAAGCGACTTTAAATTAATTAATTTTTGTACTCCGGTCAAAGAGTTGGAAGCGGAAGCGGAGATTCAGTAATACCGCAAGTGGAATTGGAACTTTTTTTTTTGTAAGGTCTCAGCATAGACGGAAATATTAATATATTGGTACATATGTTGGTCTATTTTTGATAGATATACAGGTGAGACGTATTTTTGGATTGCTTCGTTCTTCCGTTGGTACTTCGCAAGCGAATGAATGTGTTGATAGCTCTCCCAATCTTTGATTCTCCATAGTCATCATCTCTAAAGCCTTCTTAGCTGTTCTGGCATTAACGAGAGAATCAAGCAATCATTATCACATTTAGAATAGAATGATTAACTAATCGAAAGTAAAACTGTTTAAGTAATTAGAATGAAGTCAACATATACTCAGTATCGTAGCCTTTTTATGGTAAACAATTGGACTCAAAATATCTTTCACATTAAATAAAATAGAAGCACCATTAGCATGAAATTTAATTATAAATGCTTTCACGCTGTCTAAGCACACCTAAATAAATTTGCTTTCTAACCCAGTTCTACTTACTGCACAAGTAAAAAACAAAAAGGCAAAAAAAAAAAAAAAAACATTCAGAATTCTAAATTGCAGCGTGAACCATAATTTGCCTGATAAAGGCGCAAATTCGTCCTTGTGCTACATTCAGAAATGCGCTGCGGAAAAAACGAATGAAACTACACATAAATATACTTAAATAAAGATGCAGCCTGCTGCTTAAAAATGCCACAATAGCAAGCTCGCATATATATTTGTTTAAATTTTATGCAGCATATCTGTTGCTGCATAATATTTCATACGCTGCAGCTTTGTATAATTACATACAGGAAATTCCTCAGAGAGAGTGGTTACCTACGGCATGAAAAATATTATAAATAATTGTCGCTGTGGAAAATCCTTATACAACGCTGTCTCCTTGTGCTTTCTTCTTCTGGTCTTTTCGAGAATTTAATTGCAATGGGGCCAACGCCATTTTGCAGCCCAGCTTTGTGTGAGCATTCATCATTGATGCTGATTGCATTTGCTGCATATGTGAACTGCGTTTTCTTTTGCTGCAGCTTCAGTTTTTGTCTGCCTTGGTTGCACTGTGCTGTGTATCTGGATTTATGAAACCGAGCTGCCGGATTGCGCGCACATTATTAATGTGATTTCATTGTATGGCTTCAGACACTTCTCCCCACACAATTTCGTTACGTTGAAACCCAAATTCAATGCAAAAATGTGTGAATGCAATTGCACTTCCGTGTTGAAATTGAGATGGAGGAGCCAGCACTGAATTTAAGCTGCTTGAATTTTCAAATGTGACAAGTACATTGACATATGTATAAGAAGTTATAGATCAGTGAGAACTTCTATGTTTGAGTTGTGTTTTCTTTTGAATGAGCTTCCAAAAACAGCTAAAATTCATTTAATTGTGATTTTAAGAACAAATGTAAATAAAGTCGAATGAAGTCTTGATTCATAGCACATTTTTCGGTTCCAATTGCACCAAAAGTTCATACCATCTCACTGTTAGTTGCATAGCTTCGTGTTCAGGTCGAAAGTCACATCAAAGTTGATAAGGTCCAACGCGACGAAAGTGTTACCATTTAAATGGACCTAAATATTAAATAATCAAATGAAGCAAGTTCCGATGAGTATGGTGGGTAGGACAGGTCATCTCAACCGAAGATGAGCTTTAAAAAAAGTATGTGGATTTAAGTTGTCCTGATGGAACCCATCAATTCTGGGTGTTTCTTATGAAGTTATATGCAGCTTTAAATTGCTAAACGCGATTAGTACTTGTTCGAATTGACTGTTTCTTTCAATGACAACTAATGAACAACATTATTTTCATTGATTAAAATCCTTTTTAACCAGTTTTGTTGACAATCAAAGTTAGTATAAGCAATCCAATCTTCATTAGCTGTAACCAACCGCTCCAAAAAAGCTGAATCGTTTGCTTTTATCTTTGGTTTTCAATCAAAAATAATAAGACAAAAGTGCGCACTAAGTTTCAAACTATTTACAGTCTTCCATAAAAAAAAACCGAGTAAAAGGCTGATGCTCTGTTTGCATATGATTTTATGGGTCAGTTAGATAGAAGAATAGAACATTTTAGGCAACAAAAACAAGTGACTGAAAAAACTTAACTCAATTTGCCGTAGATCTTTATGGTCATCGACCTGATGCCATATATCATATATGATATCAGTTTGAACCAAAAATTCTCCAAGTGGAAATGGTAGAACCATTGATATTTTATTATTGATATGAGATACTGGTAGTTTCTCAATGTAGGATTCATTCTATAATAGAATAAATATAAAAATAAGAAAAGGCTTAAACTGAAAAGCAGAAATATGTACTTACCAAAATTGGACATTTAACGAAATTTTAATAATCTTGAAATAATTCCAAAAAAGTATATTGTCAAAGAGTTTTTTTTCCCTGCTAATAGTTTGCACACATTTATTTCAGCATTGTACAAAAAGGGTTTATAACGCGTTTAAACAGCATCACATTAAACTAGAAAGTTTATACCAGATAAAATATTCTGAGACTTAATAATATAAATACGCAAAACTTACAGTTAAGTTTGAAATTGGCTTACGCACAAATGTTCTTATAGCCAGGCATTTGTAAGTACGATTAACAGACTTTAGTAGGCATTCGTTGACACTTGAAAAGGTTTCGTCCAAAGTTGTACATTGTGATTTATTTTATTATGATTTTATTGAATTATATCAATAAAAAATATATTCTCTTGAAATGTACTGTTTAGACTTACATTTTAATTATAGAAACTCCAAACAAATAAATACACAACGCTTAAATTCATTGTTTATACTTCAATAACAAAATACAATTTGACTATGCTTGAAAAATTGTTCAAAAAATACGAGCGATTTTAAAAAGAATTTAATTGCTTTATTTTATTCAAATGAGTTCATACAACCAACACAATTTGTAATCTAAATGATTGATTATTATAAAGCAATTATATGTACATATAATGATTTTTTATAATGGTGTAAAAATTTTTATATTGAAATTAATCACCTTAAAATAAAAAAAAGAAGAGAAAACTTTGGCTGAACGTTTATTGAACCATAAATAAAATGGTTTGAAAAAATCAGATCAAGACAAAACCTACAAAATATGGAATATCCATAGTTAGCTGATTTCAAAACAATTATTATTTTAACAACAAACTGCTTCAATTATTTAAAAATGGCATTGCCGTCGAGTTAAATTAAATTCGAGATACAGATAAAATATTTTAAAAAAATTGTTATGGGTGTGTGAGCCCTTCCAGTCGCTCTATATGGAATATTTCATTACCAAACTAGTTAGCATTGTTAATGAATACAGGTGAACTTCAAGGGTGAATCTACTATAACTCTCTATTTTCATATTGATAGCCAGACGGACATTTCTATATTGACTCAACTTTGATGCTGTTCAAGAATGTATGTATTTTATGAGGTCTACTTTGTTTTCTACTGTCATTTGCATAAATAAACCAAACAGTTGCACTAATAAAATGCTAAGCAATAGAAATGTATGCGACACCCGTTTATTAATGTGCTACAGATCAAATTTATATATGAATACAAAGAATATATATATATTTTTTTTTTTCAGCGGTGAGCTAAAACTAAATTCAGCTTTCAATAACACTGAGTAGAGAAATAGACACATATTTCAGCAACATGCATGTTGTGTTCTTCTACTTGCCAAATTTTGTATGCTATTGTTCTAACTACCTTCATCTCGGAGACAACCTTGTATTGTACTCCCTAAAACATAATTGGTTTAACATGTTACTGCCATTGACCACATGCCACATAGATTTCGTATGCAGATTGAAATCCGTGCAATTTCCACAATTTCTATTGTAGCACACAAACTTAACGAACAAAAAAACTGAGTTTGTTTGCTATTGGCCAATTGGGAAATTGCTTGACAAAAGATTGTTTTACAATGGATTTTTTTTTTTTTTTTTCTTTTTTTGTAAGTTACAATTTTAGTTTAGTTGGTATGTATATAGTTCTGGTATTACCAATCGAACAAGACAAATCGCTTTAAATTATTCGTAGCAGCACAGTCCACATGTCAACCCAAAACAAAACAAAACAAAAAAAAAATAAAAGAAATTTTTAAGAAAATTGTGCTTAATGTGACAAATGTGAATGCGACAAAAATAACAAAGCGTTTACTTTTGACCAAACACGTTCGAAAATGCTACCGAAAAAAAAAAAAAAAAACATGGAGAAAACTTGGCTTCCGCTTGCGCACTTCCGTTCTTCTTCTTTTTTTTTTTTTTATTTGAACGCCATTTTTCATGCTTTGGTCAGTTTTAGCATTTGCACTGTCAGCGCGTTCGAACGCCAACGTACATGTGAGTGGGCGTGGTAGTACCTACTAGAGGCAACAGCTCCCTTTTGGCATGGGGCGTTGCGCTGCATTAGAATTTATCGCTGTCATCAGCTGAGCTTGCTTTAGCGACATGTGCACAACTTGACTTTATACTAGCGACATTTTCTTCTATTCTTTATCGTAATTCCAAACGCAATCATTTCGCTGCAGTATATACGTATGTATCGGCTTGGGTCCTTAGGCAACTTGATTAATGGATTTGTGTTCTTGTCAATAGCTGCCGCTTTAAGTTGCTACTGCTAAACTGCACGCAACTAAATTAAATTGTAAAAATTCAGCTAAAACTTTAATCGAACCAAAATGGCACAACCTACACTGCTGTCAAAAAGTCATTAACTTGTAGCTTGGAGTACATTACCACAAATGAAACTTTCAATAGTGCTTAAGGTTATTTTCAATTTCAATCAAAGTGTCAGCATCAGAAATATGTAATTAGACGTATATAACACAAAGCAATTAATATAAACGGGTTGGCTTATATTTTGCAGCTTAGTATATCCACATAAACAAATACACTATACGAACTCCTTTAAAGAACTCATCAAGCAACTAAATTAATACTTGAGCTGTCAGCTTCAGTGCTTTTCAATTGATTTTGCAGACTATTGAGCTAATGCAGTAGGAAACTGTTCATTATTTTGAACATATTGAAAACTAATATAATCGAAAATTAGAAAACGAGTAGTTACTGCAGACACAAGTCCCACAAACTATGTTTGTAAATTCAAATTATGTACAAAGTAGAAGCAGGCTTGAATAAATATTAGTAAAAATTAATAAAACATCATCAAAGCTATATCCTTCTTTCGTATACATTAAAACACATTTGTAAACAATGAAATCGAAGAGACTATATAAAATAGAGATAGATTTTTAGATGCATCTTCTTGAAGGTGGTACTTAGGCGTACAGTGTATAAAAATAGATTGAAACAGACGAGCATTACTAGATTGACTTATCTCACAACGTCGGGCATTTTATAACATTTTAAATCTGCATTTTGTGATTTGAATGTCAAGAATGAAAATTTGCTTCATCATATTCTTAACCGATTTCGCAGGTCCTAAACAAATTTTAATCAATACCGTTCTTTTTTTTATATTTTTTTTTTTTTTTTTTTGCACACACTGTATTATATTTTTCGAATAATTATTATGCACAGCAATACAGAAAAGTTTCCCGAACAAAAATTAACTCTAAAATCTGTTGTTAGCTCATTGTCAGCCAAAAGTTTTTGCATACAATTGCAAAATGCAGAATTCTACAAAGTTTTTATTTCAGCGCAAGTGGTAAAAGTTTTCGCGGCGTATTACAATCGTGATAAAAATTATGAAAATGCAATAACAGAAATTCGAGACGTCTTTTGTAATCAGCAAAAAAAAAAAATGGCAGCCTGAGAGTAGTGTTGATACGAAGAGGAGCGTTTTCCACTTCGAGCAAGAGACAATAGTCGCGGGGTGGTGTAAAGATTGACCGAACCTTTTGAGTAGTTGAAATGTACTGATTTATTAAATTTATATAAAACTTAAACTAGCCTAGCATCGCAGTAGCGAATGTGACACAAAGTAATAATGCGCAAAAGAGAGAAATGTTCAAGAATGCAACAACAATGATATAGAGTTAATATGAAGTTACCGTATTAGAGATTATACATTGGAAAGCAATATTCATTTTACATTAATCTACAAGTTTTCATGGTTTAGAATTGCGAATGCTGAATATGCGCTCCAACATCCCGGCCCCTTTGAAAGTACCATCTTTCAACATAATGGTAAAATAGCCAATTTGTGTACCGGGCGACGAATAATTCCCTTAGCGGTGCGAACATCAACAACTCTGACTCGATTGTCTTTGCCTTTCGTTTCTCCTTGTTAACTGCATCCAAATCAATGTCATCAAACTTGTTTGAAGGCCATTGAAGCTCGTCCTTTAACAAAAATGATGGTCCAGTAAACCAAATAGAAGTCTGCAATTCCGATGTAGTGCAACCTCTCGATACGATGTCTGCTGGGTTCAATTGCGTTGGTACGAACCTCCAAATACAATTAGTTGTCAAATCTTGAATGTCGGATACTCTATTTCCAACAAAAGGTCGATAAAGTTGCAGAGTGCTGGCGTAACCAGTGCAGCACAATCTGTGAATCGCACCAGAAGTACGAAGTTACTGGTCGACTCTCGAAAATGGATTTGATTTTTGAAAAGAGTAGTGCAAGTAAATGTGCTCCACATAGCTCGAGTTTTGGTAATGATTGTTTCCTTGTTGGTGCCACCCTTGACCTTGACGTGAGAAGTTGTACAGTTACGTTTCCATCTGCATTGATTGTTCGCACGTAGATGCAACATCCATAAACGCGTATAGATGCATCACAGAAGCCATGTAACTGTATGTCTACAGCGCGATACTGTAAACAAAAGCGAGGTACGCTGAGCGACGATAGCGAAGACAACGAATCCAAATAAGTATTCCATAGGTGATGCAAGTTTTGTGGTACAGCTTCATCCCAATTTAGTCGAAGTAACCATAATTCTTGCATTGTTATTTTTGCGACTACGATGAGTGGTGACAATAGACCTAGTGGATCAAATAAAGACGATGCTGTAGAGATAGTATTATGCGTTTTGTTACCATCTCATCATATTGTGGGCGCTTAAACGAAAATAGAAATGTATCATGTCTTTGATCCCATGTGATTCCCAAAGCGCTAGTAATAGAGCTATTGTCTATGTTCAAATTTTTAACCGACTGATCGTCCATAAAATCAGGGTGATTAGAATGCCATTTAGCTAATTCGAATCTACCTGTAGCAAGTATTTCGACAACTTCCCTTCTCATTCTAGCAAGCAACTCCAAGTCGTCAGCACCACTTAGAAAATCGTCCACATAAAACGATGATTTAATAGCCTCGGCCCCAATGGCGAAGTTATTTTTATGTTGATCAGCTAAGTACATCAAACTGCGTACAGCTAAATATGGCGCAGCCGCTGTACCATAAGTAATGGTGTTCAGCTGGTATGTACGTAGTTGTTCTTCCGACGAATTTCTCCAAATAATGTACTGATATCGACGATCATTTGTATCAACAAGTACTTGCCTGTACATTTTAATGACATCCGCAGTAAATTGCATAACGATGCAGGCGAAAGCGAAGCAAAATTATGTAGAGTTCGTTCTGCAATTTCGGACCCACCAAGAGCAGATCGTTCAGCGATTGTTGTGATGTAGTCTGGCATGATGCGTCGAATACCACTTCAATTTAGTAGATGTGCTGTTGGGCTTCAACACGCAGTGGTGCGGAATATAGTAGTGTGGAACTCCAAGATTAGGTGCAGGTACCAAAGTCATATGATTTAGCTTCTCGTATTCAGCCATGAACGCGACGTATTCATTTTTTAAATCAGGAGAACGATTTAGACGACGTTCAACTGATTTGAACCTACTACATGCAGTTTCATACGAAGCTCCCAACGAATTTGGTTCGTCCTTGAATGGCAGACGAACTACGATTCTCCCATCAGGATTACGACGAACAGTTTTACAAAATATTTCTTCACAGCTACGATGTTCCGATGTAAATTTGTCAGCAGGCTTATGAACATCTTCAAGTTTCCATAGACTTTCCAAGTTATTGTTATAAGTGCGTTTTCGCAGGATATCACGTACGACTATGTTGAACCATTAACTGAGTGATTGTAGCGTCCAGAAACAACCCATCCGAGTAATGTTTTTTGAAGAATTGGCATGTTAGATCCAAGTTTGATCTGACCAATTGCCAAGATGTTGAAGAATGCCTCAGCACCGATCAGCAAATCGATACGACGAGATTTATAAAACTTTTCATCCGCTAGAGGAGTGTTCTGAGGCAACTTCCATGAAGACGAATCGATTTCAGACTCAGGTTGATATGCAATATGAGATGTGACACAAAATTGTAACGGCATCTCGAAGGCAGTAGTGCGTGACTTTATTGTTGTAGACGTACGATGCCTAGTGTTTGTGAGCGTCTCACCAATACTGCTTATTTGCATGTGATGTTTTTCTCTAGAAAGACGAAGATTTTGAGAAAATTCCTCAGTAATAAAATTTACCTGAGAGCATGAGTCGAGTAGTGCACGACCCATCTTGTAGCAGCCAGTAGAGTCTCGAACCCCAGTACTATTGCAGTTGCCAAGATGATTTGTTCAGACGAAGCATTTGTATGTGTGTGAACTGCAACATTTTTCGAGGCTTGCGGTGATATGTGATCCGATGTAGGCACCAACGATTGTGATGGAACCACTAACGAAGGGGTTCTCACAGTACCTTCAATCCGATCACGATGAAGCAAAGTGTGATGAGATCGAGCGCAGCTACGACATTTATAGCTAGACGAACAATTGTTCATACGATGTCCTCTAGCAAGGCAATTTATGCAAAGACCATTTTTCTTTACATAATCAAAACGTTGATTAACTTTCATTGATTTAAATTGAGTGCAATTTGGTAGTTTGTGATCAAGGCTGGAACAGAGCGTACACGATGTACTAGCACAACTAAATGTATAGCCTTGATGTTGCAATTGGTTGCGAGATTTACTGCAGTTAGCTGGACGTGGTACATTTGAAGTAGAATCAGTATTAGTAATAGTATTAAGGAACTGGCATTGACGTTCCAAAACTCTAGTGTGCAGTCGTCCCAAGACGGTAATGCTTTAAAGTCAAGCGATTCATTCCATTTTGTCCTAGTTTGAGCATCTACCTTCTCCATTATAACGTAGATAATTATTGCCTGAGCAATCTGCTTGTCACTACCCAGTGATTGCAGTGAGCTATATATTGCAGATGCATTATCTACTAGACTACGTAGTTGTGCACAATTCGGCTTGTTTATTGTCGGCAAATTGAAAAATGATGCGATATTTTCCAAAAATATGAGTGTAGAATTATCATATCTAGCCTTCAGTCTGTCTAATGCCTTATGATAATTTTCGTTAGTCACTTGAAACGCCTTAACAGTTTCAAGCGCAGCGCCTTGTAGACAATTTATCAAATGATTAAACTTCTCGATATTGGATAGCCCATGCTCACGATCTATAATTTGATTAAACGATAAGATAAAGTTCTTAAAATCAGAATACTTTCCGTCAAATGTTGGCAGTGCTAGCCTTGGTAGTTTAGAAGAAGTAGTCGACATCATAGTACCCTCAGCGAGGGTACTATGATGTATATCGTCTCCAATGTGTTTCTTGATGGCAACCTTTACGCTGATGTAAACATCTTCCAAATCACCGCGTTGGTTATCATCAGGATCCAGCTTCTCAATGTTAGTTTGAACCGTCAACAATTGCTTAAAATATGCTTCCAAAATCCCAAGTCGACACCTAAGTTCTTCATGCGACAATGGCTTAGCATCTTCCTTTAAGCTTGTTTCAACTATAGTTCTAATGCGCGAAATATTCTTCTTTATATTTCCACGCTGCTGCTTAAGTTCCTCTAAAGACATTATAATGCTTAAACCAAACTTAAACCTTGTTGATGTGTGTAGTTTTCCAAGAAATTGAGTGCAAAATTGAACGACAATCCACTCACCAATTACAATAACAAATGTCCAAAGTACAAATCCAAAATGCAGCAACGATCACAGTTGTTTATGCAAACAACAACAACAAAGCATACGTGCAAACGTCAGTAGGCGATAACGACGATAGGCAATAGTAGCGGCAATATGCAGAAGCGACGATAGGCAGCAATGCAATAGGCAGCAGAGACATAGGCAGCAAATTGATAGCAGCGACGATGCGCAGCAGCGACGAAATGCAGCAGCCACGATAGATAGCAGAGACGATAGGTAGAAACGATGATAGGCAGCAGTGACGATGCGCAGCAGCGACGAAATGCAGCAGCCACGATAGATAGCAGAGACGATAGGTAGAAACGATGATAGGCAGCAGTGACGATGCGCAGCAGCGACGAAATGCAGTGACGACGAAATGCAGTAGCCACGATAGGCAGCAGCGACGATACGCAGCAGCAGATAGCAACAACGTTAGGTGACAGCGTCAGTAGACGACAACGACAATAATTAAACGCGGCAATATAACTGCAAGTTGTACCAATGCGACGAAAAAAGTATTAACAGTTATTCGTCAATTTTTATGTTAACTTTGCAGCAATGAACAACCGAATAACTTTAATAATTTGTACAATTATTATGCGCGTAATTAATTATTTTGCTATGATAATATACGAAATTATCATTCGAAATTACGATAAAACTTTACACAGCCCCACGTTGGGCGCCAAAATGTTGATACGAAGAGGAGCGTTTTCCACTTCGAGCAAGAGACAATAGTCGCGGGGTGGTGTAAAGATTGACCGAACCTTTTGAGTAGTTGAAATGTACTGATTTATTAAATTTATATAAAACTTAAACTAGCCTAGCATCGCAGTAGCGAATGTGACACAAAGTAATAATGCAAAAGAGAGAAATGTTCAAGAATGCAACAACAATGATATAGAGTTAATATGAAGTTACCGTATTAGAGATTATACATTGGAAAGCAATATTCATTTTACATTAATCTACAAGTTTTCATGGTTTAGAATTGCGAATGCTGAATATGCGCTCCAACAAGTAGAAAAAGTCAACAACAAATATTATGTACACGTTTTGCTAGAAGACTAACATTGATATATAAATATGTACTTATATACGGTTCTATGGTATACTTGTATACATAAGTATTTTTACCTTTGGCAGTTGAAAATATGCAGCTCAGTGGCATTGCGCATTGATTGAAAAACTTTTCTGTTGCTATTTTCTTATTTTCATTTTGTTCGAACTATAATGCAAGAAATTCCAACCAACTATTTTCTATAGAAATACAAAAATAAATATGTAAGAAAAATTCCGTAGCCAGCGAGGCTGATGAAGTAAAATAAAACGTCAAAGTTGCTATTTCAAAATATGAATAAATAATGGAATAACAAATATTTTTCCATTTTATGTTTACTTGAATTTAATAATTTCTGTAGAATACAATTAAAATGAAGAACTTATTAAATTGTTAGTACAAGCAACAAATAATGGTGTTCAATGATCAAAAACTATGATTTCGATGTAGCTTAAAATTAGAAATTATTTTTACAAGCCAAAATAAAGCAATACTACGCCAATGAAAATAATTAAATTTCGATTCAGTAACAAACAAATTTTTAAGGCTATAATGCATGTAACAGGTGAAAGGAGTTGTTCAGTTCACACTTCTTGAATGATGTTATAAATTGTAATATGGCCAACTGTTATTTGAACAACAATCAAAATGAAAATAATCGTATATTATAAAAGGCATATTTCTACAACTCAAGGACAATCATGAAAAAGGAGTCCACTTAGCAAAAAGTAGTACAGCGTCATCAAAGAACTTTTGATGACAATATAACTGCATTCTGGCGCACTCAAACATCATTAACCCTTTCAGGACCAATGTTGCCTATAGGCCTATACCTATAAAACCGTTATTTTTAATTTTTTCGTGATTGTTGTTATTCTTATCTTTTTGGCTGTTCTTTTTGTGCATTTTAATGTGCACATGCATTAGACAGTTATTTTTAGTTTTTAGTCTAGACGCTGATTTCGTTCGAGTAACACGTGCAAAATAAAATCGCTCAAAAAGTGTTTGTGCATTTAGTTATTTTTTATGAAAAAAATTATTAAAAACTTTATGAGAAGTGTTCTAAACTATTCAGAAAAGGTAAAATAACATATACAATTCAAGTTTCTGGAGAAAAAGTGTTCAACTGTGTCTCTGGAATTTTCCAAACTCAATGTTGCCTATAGGCAACATTGGTCCTGAGTGGTTAAACAATTTCTAATATTTTTTTATACGCTAGTTATGCGCCCAAAAGGTTTACCGCAATTAGAAATCGAAAAAATCTGTGCATTCGATTGGGATGAATCCGGAGAAGAAGATGGAGGAGATGACACTGTCGAGACACTAGAAAATTGTATCGAAGAGTCAATGAATGAAGTTATAACTAATGGAAAAAGTTTGGAAGATAGGTTGCTGAAGATAAGTAGCAGTGATAACAATCAACACGATCTTGATGAAACGTTGCAACATATTTTTGAAAAGGTCAACCTTGACAGTTTGAGATGGAGACCAAATAATAATAATAATGGAAACGAAACAACCAAATTATGGAAAAGGGTAATTAACGGTTCTGAAGTAAAAGAACCAATATCTTATTTCGCCATGTACTTTGACGAGGAAATCCTGGAGAAAATCTGTACTGAAAGCAATCTCTACGCGTTGCAAAACAATCGAAATGAGCTTAAGTCTAATGTATGGGAAATTAAACGGTTTATTGGAATTTTGCTGTACTTGGGTGTAGTCAATATACCTATGTGGCGAATGGCATGGACATCAAAGTTTAGGTTATCTGCTGTTGCCGATGCAATGCCAAGAAATCGATTTGAGAAAATTAAATCTAATTTTCATATAACTGACAACTCTAAGCAACCCCAGAAGGGTGCAGATAACTATGATAAGCTATATAAGATTCGTCCTCTACTTTCAAAAATGAAACATATATGCAATGCACTGGATCAAGAGGAATACCAAAGCGTTGATGAGCAAATGATTTCATTTAAAGGTATGTAGTTTTAAGTAAGAACATGTCTATTTTATTTCATTTTAAATGAAAATACTTTTTTGCAGGTCATCATAGCTTGAAACAATATTTACCAAAAAAGCCGCACAAGTGGGGCTTTAAAATGTTTTCAAGAGCTGGAGTATCTGGTCTCATTTACGATTTTTGCCTTTATGTTGGCGAAGGAACTTGTGACTCGTTTGGTCTCGGTATTTCTTCAGACATTGTTCTTTATTTGGCTTCACGTTTGCCTGAAAACCAGAACTTCAAGCTGTTCTTTGATAATTGGTTTACTTCAGTTAGCTTGATGATAGCTTTAAAAGAAAAGAGCATCCTTGCAGTCGGAACAATTCGCAACAATCGACTCAAAAATTGTGCGCTTAAAATGGAAAAAGAACTTGCGAAAGAAGGCAGAGGATCTTACGATTTAAAAATTGAAGCCACGCACAATTTGATTGCTTGCCGGTGGTATGACAATAAAAGCGTCCAACTTATATCCAATTATATTGGAGACCAACCAGTCGGTATATGCACTCGATGGTGCCATAAGGAGACAAAGAACATACAAATTACACGGCCAGCTATTGTAGAATGCTACAATAAGCACATGGGTGGCGTTGATTTATCGGACATGTTGTTGGAACTATATAAAATTAATCATCGTTCCAAAAAATGGTATATGCGTATTGTGTTTTGGTGCATGAATTTGGCAGTGGTCAATAGCTGGCTATTGTACCGTAGAGACTTGAATGACACAGATGACTCGAACAATCACATGTCGCTTATCAATTTTCAACTAGACATTGCCAATGAATTACTTCAATCCAACAAAGAAGCTCCTTTACGAAAAAGAGGCCGTCCATCAACTCTTTCAATTCACCTTGAATCAGGTGACTCATCATCTTCAGCTCCAGCTTCACCAGCTCCATCTGAATCTTCAACACCAAAATCTAGACGGGTGTACGCTCAGCCACCTTCAAAAAATTTAAGATACGATCGAACTGATCATTGGATTGAATGGAGCTCAAAATGGCGATGCAGACTGTGCAGGACAGGATATCCTCGCTCAAAATGTTCAAAATGCGATATACACCTTTGCTCCAATCCGCAAAAAAATTGTTTTGTGTCTTATCACACATAAATCTTAACTACTATTCATAATAATAACATTATAATGTGTCTTCATTAAGTCTTAAGTAAAAAGTATAACTGAATATGAACTGAATATAAATATCGTAAGTCAAATATAATTTGTTAAAACACATAAACATTATTTAATTGAATTGTATTACTTTAAATAAACGTTTAAAAAATTAAACAGATACTTAATACAAATTTTCATCACAAATCATTTATATGTACATCATAAAAATATATACCACTCAGGACCAATGTTGCCTATAGGCAACATTTCGGTGGGGACGAACCAGGATTCGTAGAATTACCAAACAAGTGTCAGTTAATCTCTTTTGGCCATATTAAAGAAAATTTGGCCTTAAATAATTTTTTGGACCAGCCACTTTAATTCGGTCCTGAAAGGGTTAATTGACTCAATTAAATGTGATTACTTTACTAGCTCGCACTATGTTAATATGCCCTGCTGTCACTAATTGAAACTCAAATAATGTTCAACGTTAAGTAAATGCACTAATTTGTTCAAAATATGTGGCTCACCGATATGTTTTTTATATGCATTACAACCCGTTCGATCTGCCATTCCCCCCATTGGCACAGCATAAAACAGACATAAAATGCCAACGAATTCAACAACTTGGAAACAGTTTTGTGCTCTGCTGCAAAATTGCAAAGGAAGATATTTTATAGCAATTCAGCAGAATTCAAATTTATTCAAATAAGAGAAAATTGAAAGTCGAAATTCGAAATGGGCGAAAGAACTTGCTTCTAACACGGCATGAGTTATAAGTAAAATCCTTAAGTGAGTTGAAGAAAATCGTTCGCTCGTTTTCTGCCATTTTGTATGCGGGAATGAATGATTCAATTAGGCATCAAATATTTACATTTGACGTTTAAACATTGTGACAGGCAGACAGACAAGTTGATATAACTACATACATGAAGACTTGAAATTGAGTGCAAGAATGAAAGATATGCATATATACTCCCATCTACGAGTATCTATAAATAGTCGGCGAAAGAGGACTTCGTTAAATGTTAGTAGAAGTTTTGTGCGTGCTGTTCTTACTCTTGCTTGATTTCATCGAGTGCGGGTAATTTACGATTTGCATAGCAGAAAATCATTGACTGCACTTTGTATCTTCCTAATTGACACTATCGGTATATTCAAATGAAAGTTGTTATTTTTCATGGAACAACTTAGCGAAATATTTGGAAGCAATTAGTGTTTTAACTTTGTGGACTTAAGCTGAACAAAAGAAACTATTAACTAAAGTGTAAACGAATGGTAATACTGATAAGAACCACCCTCTCGCAGAAGATTTGAAAAGATTTTTGAAAACACTCAAAGATATTATTTTTAAGCATAAATATTTTCTAATATTCTGATCGGCGATTAATTACAAAAAGTCCTTACTGAAGAGCTCTGTCTTTCTCAAGAAAAAGTAAAATTCATTCATTTATTAACCAAACCGACATTTGTTTCTTACAAAATCTCAAAATGGCTACAGAATTTCATGAGGGCTACCCCTCAATACAGAATATTTTATTAGAATTAAAGTAATATACCCCAAATGCGACGTTTTTGGATATAATGACCAGAAAACCAAACATTTTTTTATTCAAAAATTCAGAAAGTAGGGGAAAGTAGGTTTGTTTTGAAAACTCCACTCATAGAGAGATACTTAACTGAAGAGGCAATAGAAGAGCTTAAGTCTTTATCTTTCATAGTCTTCAAGTTCTTGTTGTTCATACGGAGGCTATCTCTTTTAGTGGTCCGCTTTGGACCTTTATGGAATATTAAATTAGGTTTAATGTAAAATACAACAAAATTAGCATTTCTAACTTAATAAACAGCTAAGAAATAGGAGCAGAAGAGCAATAACAATACAAGAGTGCCTCGATGCATCGATTTATTTATATTTTTGAATTATTCAATTTAATAGTACAAACACGCTTAATGGCAAACCACTTACTTAAAAATTCAAATAATTTAAAATTTTTTTCGAGTGCAATTTGCCTCTGCATTGAGTAACATTAATAGTGTAACTCAATTGAAAAATATTGTAGAACAGCAATGTCCTACGAGAAAACGGAAAGACAAGTACAATTTGCTTTGCTGTTGCGCACATCATTAATGTCGTATCAGGTCCTGGAGTACTCTGTGCTATTTAACGTTGACATTCTGTTGTCTGGTTAATGCAGCTTTATGTATACTCCGTCGTCATTGCTGTCATTTTCCTTGTTGTCGCCATGAAGTATTATGTACTTTTAAAAAAGAAGAAGCATGATGATATACATACGGAAGGAAGCTGCTGCATCAAAGCCATCAAGAAACGCACGCAATTTCCGCCATTGTTGTCAGTGGCTGTCGTCAATGTTAAGAAGTATCATAAGTGAACGACCGGAAATAAGTTTTAATATAAAAGTGTACCAAAGTGTAGACAAGCAACGCTACGGTTGATAAGTGCTGTCGAACACAGAAGTTGGCTCGATGTAGTTCATTTTAATTATATTGAATATGCATCATGTTGGAAATGTCTAAAGCAAACATGTCTCTGGAACTTTGTACAAAGCGCATTTTGTGCAGATATTAAGTTACTACACTAAAAGTTTTGTTACGTCAAAATAGAAAAAAAAATAACTTTTAAGTATTTTTATTACCTTAAAAAAAAAAAAACAAGCATTTAGCTTCAGCATAAGTAGTTTGACTTGTCTGGACAAAAAAACGTCGCAGTCTTAAAATACAGGAATCTCTTCCTGTGAGGTATATGCTGGTTGATGTTCTCGAAAAATACAAGGCTGACATCACTGAAATTCATTAAAAGTAAGGAAGGCGAAAATCCCAAAGCTAGTTTGGTCAAAATCGAAAGAATCAATGCCCATTTAAAGGACAGATACGAAGTCTACGGTTTCTTCTAATGGTTGAAAAACTCTTAGATACATTTCTGAGTTCAAAATATGAATGGTTTTTTTCTGCATGGGTGAGTTACGCCACATTATTAGAGTGAAAGTTACTTGTGGAGGAGTTTATTCCCTTCGGCTGTGAATAGATGTTTGGTGACCGTTAAAAGTTCTACTTTTTGAATAGTTCCATATGCTTTACTCAATTTAAGATGCAGAAGCTTGAGAAAACCAATTAAGTCCATAACAATGCTTTTTATGTAAAACCGTTGCAGTTTATGTGGAGGAGATAGCGGGGCACGAGTGCAATGATGGTCTTCTTTTTAGAAATCTCCTATGACCCTAGAAAACTGAATAGATTTCGATTTACTCAGTTAAACGAAGCCGAACAAGCAGAGGCAGATCTGCAGGCTGACAAAGCAAAAGAAAAAAAATTACTTTGAATCATATCGTAATTGCGACAGATATAGTGAGCTGCAAAGTCTGCTTCTGCAAAACTTTGCATGAGATTGGCTTCAGTACCTCATTTAATAGATGTAACTTTCTTATTTGCTGAGCGATGCATATGAAGAGTATTAAACGTTTCGGCTAAACCGAAGAAAACGTATTCCTTTTTTATTTGCTTTTTAGGCCCTGTACCGAAGGTACAAGAGCCTATTGGGTTTGTGCAAATGTATGTAACAGGTAGAAATATTGGTCGGAGACCCCCCAAAGTTACCCCCATTATGGTCAGAAGTGATAGAGGAGTCGATATAGACATGTCCGTCTGTCCGTCTGTCCGTCCGTCCGTCCGTCCGTCCGTATGAACGAAAGGATCTCGGAAACGGTAATAGATAGAGACTTCGTGTTTTTTGCATTCGACTAGGACTGCTCCGGAATTTCACAAGTTTATTTTAAAAACTTGCCCCTCCCCCCCCTTCCCCATAAAATCACCCCCAAGGGTAAACATTTCTTCGGCACAAAAAAAAGTAAGTATGCCAGTATAGAGATATCGTCCTTCTTAGCCAAAATCCGAAAAGTTCATCAAAATCGGATAATAAATGATTTTATAAGCAATTGAATTTGAACGACCCCCCTTTTCTTTTCATTCATATTCGCGCAGTGAGAAGAGGTCATGTGTTTGGTCATATGCTCGGGAAACATTTAATGTGTTTGTTAGGCGAACTGAACTGGTACAGGGCCTCTTACAGTCGGTTACGCCCGACTGAAATTTCCTTACTTGTTTTTTTATGCTGCTTGTTAGCTGCAAATGAACGAAAATGGCGAAACTTTTAATTGAAACCATAAATTTTCAGTATTTGTACTCAAACTAAGAGCGTTTGCTCACACGCTTCCGCTTCCGTTGCCATACTCCCTTGTTTCTTTGCGTTCGGTTAACCATTTCCGTGTTTTAACTTGATATTGCTAATGTTCGCAAATGTTTGGACATTTTAGCAACGATTTTTACTAACTACTGCTGCAATTAGCGACAAGACTTCAATTAGTAGTGGTTACGTGGTACATGTATTGCATTGAATATGATATGAGTAGCATCAACGGGTGGACTTTTGATACTCAAACAAATATTTGGAAAAGATTTTAAAGCTATTTGACTGCTATTTGATCGAAAATTAACTACTTAAATATTCTTGTCAACTTTATTAAAATCTTGATATCTAACTAAATACGGGTATATGCTCTCACATGCCGGAAATATAAAATGATTGAAGTGGGCGTGCCTTAATTTCCTGTCTAGCAGCTCTGCGTATCGTCACAGGAAATTGTACATTTACAAACTGTCTCCTTGCCATTGGAGCTGTGTGCAACAAACTTGAATATTTTGTTGGCAATGCGCGAAATGAGCAAATGGAATGGCAATTCAACATCAAAGTTATACACAAAAATGCCATGTAACAACGTATTTAATTTCCTGCACACGAAAAAAAAAAAATATGTATATACGCTCACTTAACAGTGAGCTATAAACATTTTTTTTTTTTTATTTGCAAAGTTCAATAAAAGCAATTAACCATTCGTAGATGGATGTGTGATAAATAAGGCAATTATATACTACAGCTTCACAAGGTTAAGGGATTTTACTGACTTACTGGTGCACCGTTAAGTTGCATACTTGATTTGATCAGCTGACCACTTAGATGTATAAATGCATTGGAAGGTATTTGTATTTGAAGGCCTGGCGCCCATATTGCTACCAGCGCTCCTGACCACAACAGCATATAATAGTCAATCTGGCTTTGAAATCGTCTGATGGATTGCATGAAATAAACAAGCCGACCACTGGGCGTATAAGCAACAACGGCGTACTCTCAACTAAATTAGTTTGTTACACAGTTGCAACTTTTGTTGTTGCTGTTGCCACTGCTGCACTACTTTTTCGCAATTGTTGTACTTGTTGTTATTTAAGTTTGAGTTTTTTAATTTTTTTTTTTTTTTTTGTTTGTAAACTTCTTTCTATGCTTGCTTGTTGTTGTTGCTGTTGTGCTTGTTGCAACTTAATGCACCTTCCGTTGCAACTTCCTTAAGTTCACTTGCGGCATTTGCGGTTCTGCGCAATTTTTTTCTTTTCAGTTTTGTTACCGCTTTTTGTTAACTCCAGCCTCTATCTCTCTCTCTCTCTCTCTCGGTCGCTCTATCAGTGCCTTTTCGCTGTGGTCACTATATCCTTTGTGCTGTTTCCATTTATTGTCCTTGTTGTTGGTTGCAGCATAACCATTGCATTCTCGCAAATTTATCGCCCAAAAAATGCGCATTGAGTATAATTTCAGAGCATTTTGCATTTAGCAAAATGTTTTAATTAAAATTGAAAAACTTTTCCAATTAAAGTGCGCCCGAAAACAAGTTTTGCCTTTGCAAAATTTTCAGCGCATTACCAAATGATGGAAACTACTGAATATATGAATGTTTGTCCGACTGTCAGTCCGTCCGTCTGTCTGTCTGTCTACCAGTGCAAGCTAACCACTGGTTCATGCAACAACGAACTATATACTACGTACTTACTATAGCAACAGTTGCGTTGTGTTAATTATTTTTGAACTGATTAGAGTTGAGTGCTTAGCGCTGCAGGGAATTTTCAAGTTGGTCAATTCAAAGCGTTTTATGGCATTGTTTGCAGCTAATTGGAAACTTGTGATGGCACAATTTGATATGCATAAAACATGCGTATTAAAGTAGACACATACATTTAGCATGCACTTAAAAACCAAAAAAAAATTTTAAAGTGTGCGTCGAATTAAATTTAACAGTCTTAGCTTAAGCTACATTTAATTGAAAGCAGAAATTAATTAACTGGAAACTAAGGGAATGGAATTAAGATGCAAAGTTAATTCTATCCTCCACTTTTTAACTTTTACTCAGTTTGTCTATTGCAACTACCTTAATTGCATTAGTTAGCGCTAAAGTTTGTTCGAATGTTCTACTTTTTTTTTTTTTGTTTCTACTCATGCATAATGTAAACTTAAAATCTTAGTTTAAATGCAAATAACACTGTGCAGAGCAGAGTTAAAATGACTTAATCAAGTCAAGAAAAGGTGTTAGCTTCGAAACTTTCAAAGACTTCACATAAAATAGCAAATCGTATAAAAAATTTAAGTATGTATCTCAACCAACTAACCAACTTTGAAAACCTAGAAAGGGGAAAAGATTTATAAGGAGTTTACCAATGTTCCGATAAGGACTTATATGTTATATTTTATTAGAAATTAACCTTAGATACACCAAGTTGGCAATTTTTTCTAAAACAACAGCTGTGTGAACCTGCCTTTATAATGATAATCATATTCAAGTTAATTATTTCGAATACATTCAAGTTGTGCTGATCACTTATATATCATATATATATTCTTTATGGGGTCTCAGATGTTACATACATTTTGAAATTCAAGTTCAATTCAATTAATCAAACCTAGAAATAATATTTGTACATGGTAAAGAACAGTAAAGATCATTCTAAGTGGTGGAGATGCTTTAGAATTTTCATATGTAGGCTAATGTCTAACAAGATCGAGGTGTCATGCGATTGCTCTAAAGTTCAGTAAATCATAATGAATAAACGAGTTTTATTCATTATTCCTTACAGATTGTTCACATTAAAGTTGTTAGTTATTTCCTAGCAATAGCAACGATATTTACTTTGGCGTTTTATACTTTTTGGCGTTTAAAGCTTCTATATGTCAGCTTGTTATATCTATGACACTATATGTATTTGCATAAATATGTTATACAATCATGAGCCATATTGATTATTCGAAGCAAACTTGTGGTTACCCATATTTTATGTTCATACATAGTATGTATATAAATACGTATACTAGTTACATACAAAATATGTATTAGGAGCGTTGGAGCGAAGCGCACTCAACGAGATTTGCAATTTTCCAAACGGGTTAAAAATATATGCCAGCCTCAAAAATACATATTTGTATTCGAATGTTTGCAAGTTTACAGCGAAATTCTAATAACACTAATGTGAGTTATATGTTTTGTGGTTTTCTGGGTTACAAATGCTCGGATATGCCTTGGTTTCATTTGCTTCGGTTTCACTTTGTGCCAGAATTTTAGAAAATATCATCTATACAGCAGAGAAATTTAATATTTTTTGTGTGCGCAGCAGCTTTAAGCATGCCAGTACGCTATACAAATGTATTTATTTAATATCATTTTCATTGGCAATGCCAGAGACATCATAAATTTTGTATACGCTTAAATCGAGGCAAGTGCAAATCGAATGATTTATGATGCAAACTATGCCAATCGAAGAACGAACGGCGCAATAGATAACAGCAAGGAAATAATGGCGCCACTTCCGGTGCAAGGCGTTAAAGCAGAAGATAACTAAAAAGGAAACGAAGCAGATACTCGACGACGAGTAGTCGAAGCAATCAAGCAAATAAAAAAAAAATGTTTATGCGAAATAAATGAAACTGAATACAAAACGAAGATAGATCGCGTAATGGTGCGAAAACATGCAAACTCATAACGATAATCACACACCGGAAATGTGCGGTGGCTATAATGATGCGAGAAAATATATTTTCATAGGCAAACGCACACACACACACACACAGACACACTCGAAGCAGCCCTTTCTAATCGCAGGCAACTGTCATTGAGTGCGGAAATCGGCGCGCATCGGATGTGTGCGCCATGATAAGTGGAACGCCATTTTGTAAGCGATAGCATGTACGAGTGTATGAGTCAAATGTAGTGAAAAATTATAAATAAAAAAAATTTAATACGCGCAAACATTTCGCATAGTTGAGTAAATGCCTTTTAGTGGTACTTAATTTCGCGAGTTTTTTCGTTTTGTTTTTTATTTTACTGCAGCGCGAACAAGCACAAAGATCCAAGTATAAATGTTAAAGAAAAAATCTGGCTATAAATTTCACGCTAAACTTTTGGCTTAAGTAAACTTGAAAAGTTTGAAGACATAAAAGTTTGTTTGAAAGTCACACCCAAAAGTTTTACGCCATAAATCTAACGCCCAAAAGAGTGCAATATGATTTTTGGTGCAAACGTTTATAGTCTTGGCTTTATAGACATGCATATATGTACTATATGCATGATACAAGCATAACCAGATACTAGTTACATCGAAACACAAAACTCGATGCACTATTTTGAGTAGGAAAGCAGCAAAGATTTGTTTGCTCATGTATAAAGAACACATTTGCTGATAAATTGTTGCAAAAAAGCTTAAAATACTTAAAAACAAAAAAAAATATTAAACTAGAAATCTCAGTACAAAACACATTCTACAAATGTTTCAAATTGGAAAATAATAAGGATTTGTTGTGCATTTACCAACTCAAGCATCTAAATGTCATTCCCAGAAGACATGTTGCTGTGCACAAATTCACTTTTTAAATTTGATTTGGTATTTTACTCTTCATAAGTTCTGGTCATGTCAGTCTAATGAGAACTTGAAGACAATAAAACATATGACCGTCAGTATGAACGAAAGGATCTCGGAAACGGTAATAGATAGAGATTTCAAGGGTACAGGCACAGGATAGAGATCAGGATAGAGATCTGGTCTCTAAGCCAAAATCACAAAACTTCATCAAAATCGGATAATAAATGACGATTTCATGAGCAATTGAATTTGAGACAATTGGGAGGAGCAAAATACTTCGTTATTACCTGCTTGGTCGTAAGCTAGGGAAATATTTGTGTTTGTTAGGCGAACTGTATTGATTTATTAATTTCTTTCAAATATGAGGCCCTCAAATAGTTAAATGTTTCAATGATGACCTATACATTCGACCCACACCTCTTATCGTCATTCGGCTTCTTTGTGGTTTTATATAAATTCTTTATTTATTTACAATTGAATCTCAAGCAAAAACTTTGTAAGTAGAGGTGCTTCGGGAAGATAAATTGCCATACTATTATGTTTCGAGAAAATATCGATGCTCTACCAGTTAAATTTTCTTTTAATGAATTTTTGTTATGAAAACATTTGACAGCTTTATTTTTATTGAGTTTTCTATAAAAGGTCTCATTTATATATACTTAAAATCGAAAGCATTTAAATTCAACACATTTTTTCATTTAAACTCTGTCAATTGATTTTTATATTTATAGATTGTAACTAATCCACCGATGTAGTTAAGTTATTTCCTACTGATAATTAGATCAAAATAAAAGAACTCAGATTTGTAATAAAAACATTTCTACATGATTAACGCGAAAAAAAAATGTCCACTTAGCACTGAAAGGCGACAACGAAAACAACAACTTGTGAGCTCCAGCTCAGCCGCGGATTAAAACACATAAGGAGAAGCTCGATTTGTTGCCAGACAAATAGTTCTAATTCCTGTGATGTCAAACATTGCATATGTCAACTGTCAACTGCGCAGCCAGAGTTGGCAAAAGACGACAACGACAACATTTGATATATGGCGGAAGTTAAACCAAAGTCAACTTTAGCAGAGGGGTAGCAAAATATACACGGAACACATAAGTCACCATTACAAGCACAATTTCGTCGACGCGGCGTATTACATGTGAAGCCATATTTTATGCTTTGGTCAAATTTCCGTTTCCGGCACGCATAGCGAAGGCAGGCGGCAAACGAACAGGTACACAACTACATGCACATACACATATGGTAGGGTATATGGGAGTAAAGTGAAAGCGGATTTATAGCTACATTAACTTGTCGACGTAGGCGTTGAGCAAGTTTTTTATGCTGCTGTTTGGCGGCTTTTTGTCTTAAAGGCAGCGTTAGGCAGCGTTTAACTTCATACGACAGTGAAACTGAAATCTCAAGATCAGCGTGATTAATGATATCGAAGACATACATATGTATACTCGTATATATATATATATATTACGTATGCTCGTATAAGCATATATTTATAAGAAAATCTAGCTTGTTGCGTTGCTAAATTATTTTTCAGCATTGCTGTACGGCTTCCCTTAAGACTCTAAGCTGCACTACAACTAATTGAAATGTTAGCTTCTCATACTCTTTTTGAAAACTAACAAGAAAAACTGGTTGGCAGTTACATTTTCTTTTGCTTGAAAGAAAATGTTGCTTTGCGAAACTTTGTCTAAATTAAATTGCAAACAAAATATATTTGTACGTACGCATTGTCAAAATGTCAAAGGTAAAAATAAAGAAAACTTTTCTGTAGCAAATTGCTGTCAAACGAACAAGAAAATTGGCGAAATATAATCCAACTGCTAATGTACCGAAAAGAATACTTCAATCAAAATGAAACAGTAATTAAGTAAATGAATTATCCATGCCAGAAGATGGTCTGACTGACAGACTGACAGTCGAACGTAGTGTATAAAGCATGTACATTATTTAATTTATTGATTTGCAGCGCATTACCACACGCCAAATGCCAAACTCAACTCAATCTAACTTGGCTAAATTGAAACGAACAGTTGTTGCAGCGGCTTCAATCTACTTAATCCTTATACTGCTACAGCTAATGGTTTTCTGCTTGCGTCAGCTTTATTTACAGAGAAACCGAAACATATTAAAAATTTACGCCTCGTTTACTGCGATTTGTTCAATTAGAAGTATGCCACATCCTGCCGCAAGAAGAGCGCAGCACTAAATCGACAACGATTTGATCCGTTGCTACAGCTCCTACAGCTTTACTTCGTCTGCCACTTTTCATTTTGTTCAAGTATTTTAACTTGATTGTTTGTTGCACAGCGTTTCGCTTACCATTTTCTTAACCATACCCTTTCGTCCTTTTGTACGCCCGCCCATTAAACGTTTCTTCGTTTGTAGTGTTTCAATTGGTTTGGCTCCTTTTAATTTTTATTGAATTGAATTGGCTCTTATGACTGCTGCGAGTTGAATTGAAATTAAATGTGCCCGAATTGATGGTTTGAGTGCAAAGTCTTGTGAAATTTAATCAAGTTGTTGCAGTCGCCGTAGAAACAGTGTTCTCGAGTTTATGGCAGAAAGGGTGAATCAGCGGTGCAAATTGTTAGAAATTCAAATGGGGAAACATCACAGCACGAAGAGTCTCAAGTGATTTGCCCTTTGTTACTGGAAAATAATAAAAGAATCCTTACAACTTTATTTCTTGTATTTGAATTATTTGTTTTTATGTTTTCCTTTTGTTGCTAAATATCAGAAAAAAAAAGCTATTATATACGTACAGGTGCAAGCGGAAATATTCCATTGAAGTTTTATGAAGCAAATTAAATAAACTTTTGTATTAATTAAAAAATCTTATAATATGCATGTCTTTGCACCCATTTGACTTGGGACTTACCATGCAAATCTAGTCTTTGTTCTAAGTTTTTATATGAACAAATTTTATTGATGTTAGTAAATTTACTAGAAATACCAAATTTTGACACATTAAATTAATCTTAGAAAATATTCTATTTATGTGCAGATCGGTCCATCTTTCAGGGTTTATATATAAAAAAAATTGTGTTGCTGTTTATTCAGCTAGAAATTCATAACAACATAAAATCCTACACGGATCTAAACAGAAACATATCACATATACACTCGACTGCAGCGTCCTTTTATGTTTATTTATGACTTACTGATGAACTTACACAAATAAAGGCTTATATTGGCTTTTAGCTTAAGACATTTAAAGTTTGCTACAAGTTAAATTAAATGTTTCTAAGTTAACATGAAAAGTTTTGGCTTAAAAATTATGTCATCCACTAAGTTGAATTATGTTTAATACTTTACGTATACTTCTACTTGCTTATATTTAACTTTAAATTCATTCCATAATATATACTCAAACAGGTATGCTATGCAAACAACAAGCTTTTCATTCAACTGGTTTCAAGTATGCTCGATATTCCATTTTATTTAAATAAAGAATAGACTCGTTTATGGAATAAAGGTACTCGTATCTTGGTACGCACATAAATCTAAAACTTTGCAGCAATCTTTAAAAATCAGAACGGCGACAAATTCACGATTGACTGCAAACTTTTGCATTGTTATTGGTGTGGGTTATATAGAAAAGTTTTTCGTTAAGCTTGTTGAATTTTAAATGGTGCCTGGCAAATCAGGGTAAAACGAAGATGATACTTGAGCGCGTAAAAACCTTCCTTTTTTACACTTCTGCAGAGTTAAGTTGACTTTAGCTTCGTTTAAGCATTAAATATAACTAACGAGCGGAAGAAGTTAGTAAACTGATTCAGAATTTTCGGTGAAATTTTAAAGTTGCATATTTGAAAATATTTACTAAATGTAAATATTGATAAAGGGACTTAAAAGGATTTCAAAATAGATGTTCAAAAATAGATAAATTTAATAAAAACTATGACTATTTTTCAAAAGTTATATTTTTTTATTCAAAGTAGTTTCCTTCTGCTTCGATACAGCGTTTAGCCCGGTCAATTAGCATTTCAAATGAGTGTTTAAGGTCATTTTTCGGAATGCTCTTGAGAATATCGGTCGACGTCTTTTGGATAGCTGAAATGTCCTTAAACCAGTGTTCTTTCATGGGCAAATGAAGTTTTCCAAATAGGTAAAAATCACAGGGTGCCAGATCAGGTGAGTAGGGTGAGTGATTAATGGTTAATATGGAGTTTTTTGTCAAAAAATCAGTGACAAGCGTCGACCGATGTGACGGCGCATTATCGTGCAACAGGTGCCAGAACCCTGCCTCACGGTATTGTGGTCGAACACGACGAATGCGTGACATAAGACGCTTTATAACACCAAGGTAAAACACAGCATTAATCGTTTGGCCAGGTGGGACGAACTCTCGGTGTACAATACCCACTTTTTCAATATTGTTTTGGGTAATCACTGATTTTGGCCGGCCCGACTTCTGATCGTCACAGAGGTCCTCACGACCTTCTTGGAATCGCTTAAACCACTCATGCACATTACTACGGGATAGGCACTGATCACCATAAACTTTTTTCATCATTTGAAATGTTTCAGTGAACGTTTTCCCAAGTTTAAAACAAAATTTAATATTTGCTCTTTGTTCAAAATGCATTTTACGACCGATGACCAAAAGCTGCTGTCACTTTTTGATCGATAACTTCGATTGGTAGTTGTCCAATTGTCTTACGGAATGTCAACAAGAGATCAAACTTTTTATTTCATATACCCACCAATAGGTGGCGCCACCAGAAACAGTTATATTTAAAAAGTCCTGTTTCTTTTGCGACACACCTTGTAGTTCGCTCAATGCTATCAATGAACTGTATATTAGTAAACAGGGTAATAATTATGATGATTAATATTACTAATCGAGGAAAACTCAATTTCAACAAAAAGCCTATTTTTTATCAATATAAAGCTTTGATTACTAGAAAGCTTACTGGACATGAACATGTAAGAGGGAAGCGATACTTCCAAAGGACTACAAAACAAATAACGCCCAAAATTTCAGCTGAGCGGTATGAACTGGCCTCAGTAAACCTACGACCATAGAGAGTCTGGAGGCCCTGTTGCTTCAAATCATGCAATTTAGCCCTCTCTATAGAGAAATGTGGATGATGCACTACTTGTAGCGATGAAGCACATTAGTTAATGGATACCCCTTCATACCGGGCTTAATATTGATCGACTATAAAGTCCAGAGCTCAGCTTACTAGTGCAGTCCCAAATATGAATGTCTAAGATAATGTATAAATGATTACGTGCATATAAGCTCTTCAAACTTCACAAACTTCACAACAAAAATATAAACCATGATACAATGGATTTGTTTTATAAATAACATAGCGAAAAAAGCATCGGAGACCGCATAAATTATATATATTTTGTATCAGCACAACTAGACGAATAGATGGATCAGGTTTAGTAGTTAATCAATGAACACATACCGGCTAATTGGATGTTGCCACTTCGATATATGAACATGTCTCCCTATTATTAAAAATCAAAAGAGTACGTTACAGCGCACACAGGGTGGCTAGTACGGCTAGCTATATATATTTATGGAAAAATATGTTTTGCAAGTTATAAAAAAATCCTTCTTTAACATTAAGCTCAGCCGATTAGCTCAAGTAGCATATAGTGCGCATACCAAAAGCAAAACAAAGGTCAGTCAACCTTAAAAAGCTTTCATCTACGGCTGACATTGATGAGCATAATAATGATTCTGATGCTGATGTTGACGATGACGATGACGATGATGTCGAGAAAGATGGTCCGGTGCCCAAAAGTATGCTACAACTATGTGCTTCAAACTAAAGCAGTAACAAAAATGAATTTGCATAAAGTTTTCGCCAATCTTGCAGACACGTCACGCCATTCCTAGCCAATTCCAGCAAGTCGAGCGAGCAATTTCAGTCAAGACGAAAAACAATTTTGTTTTCTAGTAACGAAAATTGAAATATTCTATGTGTAGTCTATGAGTTGAAGCGATGAGGCGCATTTGAGCTAGGTAAGAACATATTCCAGCGCGCAACAAGAAAAAGCAACTAACGAAGCAGATAATGTTGAACATTTTTGACATGGGTCGCTCTACGTTCATACATAGTACGGAATAATGTCTTAAGCTGATTGCCATGCTGAGCACACCTATATATGTATATATACATGGTATATAAGTATTGCAAGTAAGTAAATATTAGACAAGAACAAGCAGATGTTGGCTGACTGACTGGCTGTTGTTAGCGTAAATACCAAAGTTGCAGCATATACTTGTAGTAAAATGACTTTATTTACAATATGGAAATTTTTATTAGCTGTATTCAGTGCATAGCACTTGTTGTACATTTAATACACGCAAGTATGTGTAGTAAGTGTATACATGCAACTAGGTTGCACTTCAACGTAGCATCGAGCAAATATGCAAGTGTAAATAAATCATAATACTTGATAAGCTATATTATAATGCATTTTTTTTGTTCGCCAATAAGTTATTAATTTAATGAAAGTATTGATTTTTGAAATATATGCATTTTAAATAGAATTCGCTCTACTTTACTTGCAAATCTGAATAGCAGCCCAATGACTGACTGACTGACTGACTGACATACCAACTGACTAATAGTACTGTTTTTTTTTTTATTATTATTATGTATTATTATGCCCACAGCATATTGTTCTACTTTCGCTTTATGTATTTTTCGCTCAGCTTTATTATCCTGCAAGTCCCCAGTTGATGATGGCAGCAGCACCGGCGCCATGTTGCCGTTAACAATATGCGGCACAGCGACTGCGGCTACAAATACTTACTAATACATGCACGTACAATAAAATCTTTGGCAAATATACTTCACAGCTCGGCACTTGTTCGTTTATTCGTTGGCATTGCACATTTGCATTTGCTTGCACATTTGCTGCCATTTTGCCATGTATTTTGCATTATATGTAATAATAAAATTTCTGCTTCCTGCTGTTGACTGCTCTGCTGCTCTGACAGTGTGCAATAAATGCCTCGAGTATGTTGACAAATGCACTGCATCGAGTCTAAAGTCGTATGACGTGTAGTGGAGCAGGATGTGTGCAAGCGTGTGTGTGAAATCTAAAGAGCTTAAGCAAACAATTGGTGCAGCAGCTGATTGAGATTGAGTTGTTTGTTTGTACTCGAAGGCAATGCATCAGGAAATTGGTTATATTCTATAGTACATATGTTCTCACAATATAGATTATGAGAGTGAGAGCAAGCTAATGTAGCAGTTGTTATATTGTTGACACTTTATTGCATAGTGGCCTAGTTTTTGATGAATGAATGCTATAATACTCAACAAGAAGAAAGGAGATTGAACTTTGTTTTTGACAGACGCGTTTTGGCAAATGGTTACTCACCAACGAGAAGTTTCTGATGATGTCGGCATATTGATTGACTAATGCCATGCAAGCATTGCTTAATTTTGGTCAAAAGAACCGACGCATGAACACTGCTCAAAAGTAACTAATAGTTAGAATACCTTCCCTACTTGATCAGGTAAATCTGCTTTGTACAGTTTATGTAGAAACGACCAAAGATACTTCCTTGAGGTACTACCACTTCCATGCAGCGAATGTCCAAACGATCATCTCATATTAGATGGCAAAACTTATTGATCTTCAAGACTCAACGAAATTCATAGAATTAAATAGTTTTACTATAATTAAACGTTTCAAGTAGCTATGCCTTAAGCTGTTGGATAGCTCTAAATATACCAAATATACAAACATTCATTCTATAATATTTCTATATATTAAACTTGAATTTCGATATAAAGATTTGTAGGAGTTAGTCACGTCTACTGAAAAACATATTTGTATTCAAACTCACCAACTACTTCTTTGGTTCCGTGAGATATCATAACAATATAACAATATATAATTATTGGGTGATAAATAGATAATATTGCTTTGAGACAGTGTGTTCATATTATACAGTGATCCTTACTTCTGGAAAGTTCCATTATTTCTATACTGAATAATTCACAAATAAATTATCTTAGGATTTTTTAGGATTTTTGTCGTGCTGATATGCGTGCGTGAAAAAATGTTTCTTAAATTTAGAATCCTTATTTTTTTTGTCTTTTAAATTTTTTTTAGTAATAATGCGCTGCTTTAAAAGAGATAACAAATTCTGCTTAAATAGAAATATGCATGGAAACTTAAAAGGTAAAAATGTCCTTTGCAGTTTTAATTTGCCTAAGTAGCTCAGGACGAAAAAAATGGCAACCACAAAAATTTTTAAAAACAAGAAAAATAAGTTAGCGTACTGTAGTTGTGAATCACGACTTTTTAATACCCTACATGCTTCTGTAGAATTAAATAGGTTCTGTATACTCTGCATGCTAAAACAAACTTAAATATAAATTTTAAACATTAAAAAAAAAAATATACAAAATTTTTTATGCAGATAATTCATAATATTTTATCGTTTTTATAATTTTCTGTAACTCCCGTATCTACACACTAAGTGTTGCAAGTTCCATAGCAAAATACGTATACTAGTCACACTTCATGTGAAGAGCTGTGAAAAGTCAGCGCAACAAAGCAAGCCACAGTCAAGGCAGTATGAAAAGGATATCTTACAGCAATATTAACAATAGCAAGAAAAGAAATTACAAACGGCCAGTTAGAAACGTTGTAGTTACATTAAAGGATTTACACAAGACCGAGCCAAAAAAAAAAAATCTTAATTTAATTTGAAGTTTCTTTTACTTTTGCCTTTTGTTTGATTTGCTGTACTCGGATATTCTACGCCGTATTATTTTTTTTTTTTTTTTGCACTTTTCTGTCGCCTTATTGCTGTCTAGCATTGTGCTCATTGTCCTGCCACGTCCTAGTTTCATTCGTGGTGCCTTTATAGCCATTGTATACATTAGCTGAAACTTCGCATTGTGCGCCAGTAATGACACTGGACTGAAATTGCCACGCCTCGACTGCGAAACGCTTAAGGCGACACTTTTCAAGAAAGGATACGCATTAAAAGCAGCAAAGCTTATACTAAGCACGTTGAAGTAAAAAGTTAAAGAAAATATTTGCGCAATCATTGAGCGAGCACAACGTTGAAAAGTGTTTGGTGTGGAAAGTGAGCAGCGTGCTTTGATTGCGGCAGTAAAATGAAACGAGTTTAACTCAGCAAGGATAACAGCTAAGCGTCTACTATTCTAGTGCAGTACTGAGTGTTTGGTGGTGATTTTGATTTTATCAACTTTGCTTGCAGCGTAGATTTTCTTCGCATTCTCCGAAGCAATGCTCAAGGGGTAAGCTTAGTGTTGTACATGTAGGTACTACATGTTCACGATACTTCTTTATATAGTATTATACTGAAATGGAAAGACATTAGCTTGTCATAAGCAAACAACACATCACATTGGACACTTGTTAGCTGTCATATGCATTTTATTATTGCAGCAATTAATTAATTTTCAATACACTCAAGAAGCGCCACAACAGCTTCAATTACTCGTACTACTAATTGCTGCGTAGACAATAAGACAAGTCAATAAAATATAGCATACTTAAGGGCGTTCACGTTAAACAGACACACAAGCACAAACTGTCTGCACTGTCTCTGTGAGCCTAAACAGCTTAAGATTTATAATTTCATTTAAGAGGAACCTTAGCGCTGTTTTATTGCAATTATTTATGCCCTTTACATATCGTGTGAATATGGGTATTTAAAGTTTATTGCAGTACAATAACAAAGAAGATTCAAGTTTAAAAAAAAAAAATAGTATCACAATTCAGTTTTTTTTTTTGAGCTTAAAAGGCAGCCATGGAATAAAATAAAATATAATGTGTACAAGGCCAGACAACGTAGCTATGACTTTTTCTGAAATGCAGAAAAATTAGCATATCACCATAACAGATATTAATACTATTTACTACTATTAATTTATACTTGGTAAGTGTATTATCTGGTCGGATACCATGTCTAAATTCCAAATTATTCTATTTTATCAATGCCCTTTTTTTAGTGAGTGAAGGTATTTATTATGGTTCACATTAACCTTGCACGCATTTGCTAACATGACAGCATGGACGGTAAAAAAAGCCAAGAATGTGAACTTCCCCCCTTCTCGCCACTGGATTTCAATATCCTACCCAAACCACCATTTCTATGCTAACCTCTATCAGAACACATTGGCTAAATTCGTATTCACAAAGCATCTTGATAAGAATAACAGTTGTCGTCAAGTGTCGTGCCGCAAGCAGCTTCCAGCTTTCAGCCAGACAGGCAAAGCCCACAGGAACAGCGCACACCTACAACTACTATGAAACACACACGTACAGTATATGTATAAGTGCATGTATGTTTGTAGCTGACGTCTGGCGAATTGCTTAGTTCCTGGCTGCCTCCGGTTGATGTGGCAACAATAAAACGTTTTACAATGTAACCAAGTTGACGACATTTTCACAGCCTTTGCTTTCGTCTTTCCTATATATATATGTGTGTGTGTAAAGGTGTAGGGGTGTGTGTGTAGGTTTGCCACATGTGAAATAAGTAACAACGTGTAAATCGTCTTTTCCGGTGTTGAAGGCGACAAAATGCTTGCGCCAAGCGCAACAAAGTTAATAATTGTTTGTATGTCTGTTTGGTTCTTGTAATCCTCTGAAATAAGTGTATACATATACATATATACATTCAAATGTATTGCTCAGTTACATGTACATATAGCTATATACATATACTACTATTTCATGGCCGATGTTGAGCTTGACTGATTTTTATGACTTTCATGCTTTACAGACGACAGCACAAAACAAGTAAAAATGGTTTACTGCCGCTAAACCAAAGAATTCATAAACTTCAATTGCGCTACAGGAGTTTAAAAAATATCACAAATAATTATTTCAATTTTTGAGAATTTGTTTAATTTAGTTCAAGAACCAAGCATGCCCGTGCAGAGTAAAAAAAATGGCTCGGCATTGATGCTCACCGAACAAAAAAATGTTTACAAGTAGTACAAGTCCTTCCTCCTTCACAGAAGAAAAAGATGTTAAAGACGAAGTCAACAAGCAGTGAGGAAAATTGTTATGGACAATCGTTGCATCGCTATTAGATAAACTACTAAGCATCGGTTGGCTCACGCTATGTCCACCTCAAAGTTACCCCCATTATGGTCAGGAGTGATAGAGGAGTCGATATAGCCATGTCCGTTTGTCCGTCTGGCTGTCCGTATGAACGAAAGGATCTCGGAAACGGTATTAAATTGAGACTTCGTTCTTTTCGTTCTTATATTGAAGCACATCCTCTTCTAAGGAGTCACCGCCTTAACAACGATGCAAAATGACTATAAGAGTTACCACTTTCAATCCGATCTGGACATATATGGAATGTTTTATTAGGATTGAAGTAACATACATCGTAACATTCATAAAAAGAAAGTGGGGCTTGTATACTCATTCATTTCACAAAATTTACTTATAGAGTCTACATATATAAACGTTTAATTGCAGTCTTATAGATCTCGTTGTTTAAACATTCATTCTGACATATCATTCTCGCCTACCTGTTACATAAATTGAGCAAACTTAATAAAAATCATTTACCTTGCTGATTTTTTGATTTTATTTAACTGCAGCTGCACCTTTAAGACCAACTTTGAACTACAAGACGGGTTTTCTTTAAGATTGCAAGCAGCTGATATTTCCCCCGTAACCAAAATGCAATTACACAGAAATAATGGTACAAACATATATTTATCTACGGCACCACGCCTTTGTAATAAGTCAAAAGGCTATAAATTATATTTTACTTATTATTTCGAAAAAAAAAGCACGAAAACACCTTTCAGCAACTTTCTTCTTGCAAAAATGTGTCGCCCAAACGTGTGCTTCCCGCTGGCATTTTAGTCGCTTTGAACCGTACTCAGTATCCTTCAGCATCTTTCATTTTACTCCCATTTCATACAAATATACAAATACATAGAGCTTCTGTTACTAGCGGCAACACATTCCAATTTTGTGCGCCATTTTTCCCGATTTCTTTACTTTGCAGCCGCTTTTTTTTTTTATTTTCAATGCGATTCAGTTTCTTTGGAAGTTAAAGTTCTTGCACCACACACACGCTACCAAATCGATGGTTTACCCTTAACTGGTCTTGTGGCTGTGAAACACAGCTTCGTTCAAGTCAGATGCTGCAAACATCCCCAGGGACGCTAAGTATCGCATAAAAGAATTGCAATTTTAAAGTTTTCTTTCAAAACGTTCAAATTTGATTTTGATTCTTCAAAACAAAAATACATTGCATAGTTAAGTCAACTTGCTTCAAATTAGTTTAGTTTCGCTTTATGTCGTTCTATTGAATGCAATTTTATCATTGAATGCTTTTAACAACTTCAACGTGACTTTTGCTCATACACTTAAAAACTCAATAATTGTGACTGACATGTGCATGCATCCTGTCGAAGGTATACAATTTCTAAATAAATTATCTGCACACGTACTAGCTAAAGCCACGCCCAGTTGGAGTTGGAGATGCACGCCTTACCCATTTCATGTTAGTTTAACCACCCGCTGTCTATGCTCATTATATTGAAACTTTCTCCTCATTATTTTGCATATCAAATTCATATTTCACTTCAATGCGCTCAACCTGAGACTGTAAGGATGTTGCTACTTGCCACTACCACATAGTGTGGAAAGGTTTATTTATTTTTTCAGTAATTTGTAACGCAATAAAATGTGCATCGATCTTTTAAGGATTACTTATACTTAAATAAAACTATTAAAACTTATAATACTAAAATAATTTATAATTCTGTATTCATATTAACCCAATAAATATTGATCCTTAAAAAATGTTCATCAATTTTCTAGATTAGATCCCAATCACAATCTTATGAAACTGGAATCAGATATAGTTTCTGTAATTTGACTAATATTCAAACTAGAGACTTTAAATTTTGTACATAAGCTTTTATTATAGTATCCCTTATATTGTTACTACCTATATAAACCTGCTGAGAGTATATGGAGTTTATTGAAATTTCTATATTTTCATAACCACTAAAAGACTCCTACAAAAATCGAATCATATATACATGTCCGTCTATCTATTTGTCTGCCTGTATAAGCAAGAACTCGGAGACTGCTTTCATAATTTCTCTTCTCTATGGGGTAAACTCATAAAACCTGTCCCTAAAAACGCAAAATACTCCATCCTTACTCCAGCTAACCGAGAGATTAGAGCGAAAGTTGAAAGTTCTGTAATATTGAAGAGATGATTTTTTTTTTTTTGTTTTAAAATTCAAACTCAATGGCAAGTTCAATGCACTCAACTACAAATTAAACGTCTCCTTATCCAATTTCAATAAAATTGTTATAACTCAAGAAGCGTTCATTCACATCTCCCCTCGATTTTCAAGTGCCCATCACACAGCTTCTGCTTAACTACAGACATATGTCTGTAGTACGTGTAGTGTTTTCTCACCTCTTGCAGAACAACCCTCGAAACGCACTTCTCTATGAATCATGCAGCTATCCAGACAGTCAGCTGAAGAGGCGCAATAGCGAGTTAAAAATATCCAAGCATTGTTCCACAGTTCCGTTACAATCACTTCCTTTAAACAACTACATACGCATAAAATTTTATATGAAAATGCTTGTCTTGATTGAATGATACACTTAACAAAGAAACTCGAAAATGTTTAGAATCTATAACATTATTTAGCAATATTTAACGTCGACTTCGAGATACCTTAATTTTGAATGAATGTAAGATACATTGATAGGATCAGATTGGGTTCATATATTATGAGTTGCTTAAACCGAATGGAACTATCATTGGGTAGATACATGGATATGCAAATTCTTTATGAAGTTTATCTCAGCTCATTCTACCTGTTACATAAATTTGCACAAACTTATCAACCCTACTATGTACATCAAAAATTATATGTTTTGTGAGCAGGTAGGCTTTCGTATTTGGATTTTTAGCTCGTAATGAGTTTTAGCCAGAAGCAAGTTAAGGGTATAATAAATTTGTGGGAATGGGAATGAGTTTATATATAGGCAAGTCCATCTGTACATCCGTCTGTCAATTTTTTCTGGAAATATTAAATAACAGATGTCAGATACTATAAGCGCTAGAAGCCAGAAGTTTGGTAAATCATATTCCGCTTATACGCTATATAACTATAAAATTTATTGAACAATATATCAATATGTATTATCAGTTTTAAAACACGGTTAGTGTGTTTAGCTTTCCCCATTGATCTAGTTTCTTCTATCTTGCCTTGATTCTTAAAAAAAAACTGCGGACAAAGTCGTATATAAATAAAAACTCATTCATTCACCAAAAAAAAAAAAAAAAAAACCAAACGCTGCATCTGAAGTTGAATGGCACGAGCGCATCTTGATCTATAAATAGGTACAAACAGCATTAGAGATCTTCGGTCTACACAATTGAGTAAGACGACGTACGCGAGGACAGCTGGCGCGTTTATATTTAGAAAACAGTGTCATCAACGTCGCGTGCTCCAAACAAACTGCTCCAATGCCAGAAATACTTCTTAGTTTTCGGGGAGCTGCAGTTTAATGCATCTTACAATATTCAGTATTTAAATCAAAAGCATGGAACATAGACGTGCATCGCCTGCTCCAGTGCTGCCGACTTACGCGCAATCGTGGTGTGTTTCATATATAAAATTAAAATTTCCACAACGAATTCTCCTCCGTTATTAAGAATTTTTCTTTGTATTTCAGTGCCTTAGAAAAACGTACTTTGTGCCAATTATTATTCGCATACACGCTTAAAGATCCAATTATAATATTTATAACATTGGCTGTGGTCATTGGTTCGTTTTGTTTGCTGAGTGGCTTCATATTGCTTTGCATGGTTTCGAAAACGCTGCAGGATGAAACATCGGAGGCAGTATTATTAGTTGGTTTGTACTTTTAATGCATTTGAGCTGAGTAATATTATTATTTTGAAATTTTTTTTTCAAAGGTATTGGCTTCTTTATATTCTCATTGTCCTGCGTCACATGGAAACTAACGAGTGGCAGACGTTTAGCACAGCTGGTAGAAGCTATTAAAGAAGAGACTGTCTAGCAAATTTTTTGTATTTAATTTAATTTTAGTTTATAGTGCAAGTGAAATAAAATAAATATAAACGATTATCATATAAAGAAATTATTTTGTTTCTTTGCTTAGGTCAGAAACTATTAAATACTCACAGCTGTCGCAGCGCAGTTGAGCGCAAAAATTTATTACCTGCTTCGGGAAAATGCAGTCCATGTTGAAACTGCACTCTCAGCTAATGTGCAGCTGTTTACAGCTGTATCCCAAAAACTACCAAAACTACCTGAGAACATAGCATATCCTTGCTATAAGTAATGCAATGTCGACAGCTAATGCGGCAGTGCGACTTCAACTGTGGTATAGCAAAGAGCTGTGATAGCAATTGTTATAATATTTAGTTTATTTAATATTTATTTATTTACGAAAATAATAACCGCAATGGATCATTTACTTTACGAAGACTTACATCTATGGATGATGTGTCATTTGCCAATCATGTGTATTGCTATATTGGCACCACTTGCCATAGCGGTGGTGATTAGCATCATATATTTGGTGCTGCTCTGCATGTTTTGGTTAAATTTTATATTTTTACTTAAATTATTTTTGCTGGTTTGGCGTCTCTGTGGTACGCGTAAATTTCGTCGTGTTATGCGGTAAGTATTTGAAATAGTCAACTAAAAATTAATAGTTTACTAATTACAATTATTAATTTTTTTTTACAGGTTTCTGCAGCGAAATTTTTTATCACGTTGTATAATACAAACTTTTTAATATTTATGAAACATTTTGTTTAAATAAAATAAATACTTATAATTGACAAAACAAAAAAAAAAAATATAATGTATTATTAATTTAATAGCTTAATAGCAATCAACAGAGCAATTCTTCATCAAACATCAAAATGCGTTACTAATCACTTGTCTCAAGTTTGTATCTCAAGCATATTGTCTGTCTGGAACGCTCAGATCTTTTGTTGTTTGTATGCACAACACGTCGCACAGATAAACAAATAATTTTGGCTTCGCTTTGGGAATAATTTATTTTTTGGACATTTGCGCACTTCGGTCAAATTTGGCGAAACTATTTGATTTAAGCATTAATTAAAGCCACTTTAAGAGAAATCTGTAGTCAATTGTTGAATATCGAAAACCCCTGACAAATAATTTAATTTAATTTAAGACAGCGATTGTCAAATTGTTTTAAACGGGAAACAATTTGCAAATCTAGCGTCTTTTTATTTAATATCTCCAAAAGTATACTAAATAAAGTTCTAAACTATGCAAAGTGGGACAATTTGCATGTCCATCTGTCATAAAGGGAAAAATATAAAAGATTTTGTAATTCTTAAAATTTTTAACTTATAAAATATTTAATTAAATTTCAATTTATTAATGTTACTATGAGATACTTTGTAAAATTTGCCGAATTATTAGTTGCAACTACACCAGACTTCTGGGAAATTTGCTGTAAATACTTATATTGCATAGCAGGATATACACACGATCCACGATGTATTAATGATGAAGCGGTGGAGTGGTTCTAGGCCTAAGTGAACATAAAATGTATGCTTTGAACTATTTTAATAAATATGGGAAGTGAACATCATGCCAAACCGAGTCAAAAGTTGCCATTACATCCAAGCGGATCATTTCCATTGACTTAGGTTGATTAAAGTTTTCTCTGTTACGTTTCCTAATTCTGACTAATGGATGCTGTGTATTGTGTTCCGAGTGAAACGGAATGGATCTGTCTAAGTGCGTGTCGTCTGTATGTTTGTTAGGTTTCCTGTTTCCTGCAGAAGAAACACCACTCCTAATGTTACCGTTTACAAGTGTTTGCCGTCAATTATGCCCAATTCTGGTCATCCTATTTTTAAGAGCTATTTATATAGTAATAGTCATTAGGTCTTGGTAGAACTGCGACTAAAGGGTTTATACAATTACTAAAAGCGTCACTCAATTTTACAGAAACTGTACTCCCGCATGCTTATTTGCATATTTTCCCTATCCGAGTGGACACTCCGATAGGGAAAATATGCAAATGGAATGCTGTGTAATTTATACGCAAATAGCATTTTTTTATTTAATTAAATGCATACAAGAATTCCCAGCACTCTTCTACCTACTCATATTTTTATTTATGCTTAGCATCAATACAAAGAAGTCTGTCTGAGTGAAGACCAACACAAAATTGTAGTAACACACTGCGTATTGAGCGCACTTAATACTCTTTTCTTCTCTGAACGATCGTTTTGTGTGAGTCAGATTTACATATGTATGAAAATATGCAAGGGCGTGCGAAGGGGTGAGCAACATGATCCAGTTACCCTAACTTTCAAACAAACGCAAAAATCTTCCCAACGGCTAAAATAGCGATTATGGTTGGCTGAAGAAGTTTTGGACTCATTCCAAAATGGAATGCAAAATATACTTTATCCAATAATCGATCACAGGCTAAAGTGTATAAAGCAGAATATTTTGAAAAACATAAAAAAAACTCATTTTCAATGGCGAATATAATACTTTTTATTATCAAGCTACCTCATACCTTACGTACTGCAATGATTATCATACAAAACAGTCAAAATGAGCCACTCTGCGGCGTGACTTACATTTAAAGTTGCAATAGAATAGTGTGAAAGGGTATATTCAATTTTTGCAAACGTATGTAACAGGCTGAAGGAGACGAGATAGACTCCATAAGCGTCGATATACACATGTCCATATGTCCGTGTGTCTGGCTGTCTTCTATCTGGCTGACCGCATGAATAACGAGCACTTGGAGACTACAATGAATAAAGCTTTTCAGTTTGATAATGTAGATTCTGCTATTTCCTCTCTTACTGAGTTTTTTGTATGAAAAAAGTTTCATTGTCATTGGTCCACTTAACGTTTATCTTTATAAAATATCTTTATAAATAATTTCCAGATCCAACCCCCATCCAATTCTGCCACCAACTTTTCTGAAAAAAATCTATTTTTGTCGTTAATTCAATAAGAAATGCAACATTGGGTTTAATTTGCGTCCATTCTACTAAAATATTTCATAAGAATCCAAATCGAATCACTACAAACAATCGAGTCGATATAGACATTTCCATGAGTCTGGCGTGGCACGTACGAATATCATAAACTTGAGAAAATAAATGAGTTTAAATATTTATTCTCTCATATTCCCTGTTCAGATAAGTAACATTAATTATAAAAAAAACTTGCCCGTCCATTTAAAATTATTGAATTTTAGCTTTTCAATATATATTCATATCGGAGCACTAGTAGAGTTGGCGCTCATACAAATCTGGCATACTTCCTGAGTCCTTCTAAAATTGTTATTTTGATTTAGTTTAGCTTAAAATTACAACCAATTTGTTGTATCACAGTAATCCCAATAAAATATCTCACACGGCTGCAGATTGAATATATTTTCCATACAAATTTCAGGTTCATTGCGGTGCAGGGTATCTCGAAGTCAAACACACTTGTTCTTGTTCTTTTTTTTTTTTTTTTTATAGATATTTTGCAATATTTTATGTATTAATATATCGCTTAATACTTTCTTAGCTTTAAATTTCAAAATCAGTCTCATTTTTGTGATCAGTCGTGCAACATGTTTCCGGCCATCAAAAATTTATTGTTAAATCGTAAATTGCTTTCAGTTGCATTGTTTCTATTTGCTGCAATGTGTACGCATATTTATAGCTACGATGCCACTAGACACATCTATACGCATCCAAGACACCCTTTGTCAGTGATAAATCCCTTTGAAGGAAATTAAGTTCGGAGTTTGGAGAAAAATAAAACATTTTTATATAAAAAAAATCAGTTGCAGATAAATTATATTACATAATTTTAATAACATTTCTTAATGAATAGAAATAAATAAGAGCATCAAATGTCAAAAACAATTTTGTATAAATATTTTTTTTTTACAAGAGAATAATAATTTTTTCACTAATATTTATTATATTTATTTATTAGTGAAAAAAATCAAGTTTCCTCTAATTTTGCTTTCTACAAACTGTTTTATATAATCAAAAAAAAATAGAATACAATTTTTTAAATTCATGACAATCTGTAGAATATTGACGGGTTTATTTATGAACCGAGTTGGACAAATATATATACTTAATAGGGTCTCCGTTGCTTCAGTCACTATTTCACATACCCTGTTACACATAATATTTGTCTAAATTCTTTTTCACACTTCAGGAAATGTTCAAGTTATAACTGCATAGACTCCGGTGTTGATACTGAAGAACCATATGTACATACATTATAGAACTTGCCACGCCTTCTTCTGCCTGTTTAATACAATTTCATACACAAAATATACACTTGTCCCCTTCGACACATTTTTGTATTTTTATTCTAATGCATTCGTATACTTTTTTCTGGTTCAGATTCTGTAAGTCAAGGTTCACATTTTAATAATGGTGAAGTTCACGAACGAGCAATGTTTAAAGTTTATTAAATTCTGATTTGTTAGTCGAATCTTTTTAATTGTTACAAATGATAACTATTTTATATTATTGAACTCAAAAATTTAATAAATTATATTCACTGTATTTTGTAAGCGAGTATAAACTTCATGTAAAGATATTTCTCATTATTTGTCGAAGAAACCCAACCAAAGTATCACCATCCACCCTGGCTCTAGCTACGCCCATGGCACTGTTGCGCGTAGTTACTCAGTTAACATTTCAGCTCTACAATTCTAACAAGTTTAGTTAATAAGCATCGTTCACAAGAGGCAAACCTGCTTGAAAGAAACTCGGAAATATATCGATAAAATTATAATTTTTTTTTAATAAATCAGTGTTTTTAAAGGGTTTTTAAAAATAAATTCTACATATAAAGTGAAAAAACGATGCAGCAACAGTCGCAAATACAGCCCAGCTTTAAGTATGTATTTTGTTTAAATTAAAAGCTAACTATTCGAAAATCCAGAAATAAAATGACAAACTTTAATTCGTTAAACTGTATCGATTCATATCGTACCATAGTTCTCATGCTTTGAGATACCTTTGTCTCCAATTATTTTGAAATTTTATTGTTCTGATTAGTTAGCCATGTCTTTAATGTTCAGATTGTGCCCGCAATGTAGTACATTCCTGTCCGCGTTGCCACTCCTACATTGGTACATATGAGCGTTAATTAGCGCCACGAAAACTATTGGAAGTATGAATCTTCATTTAATATTAATTTGTGGCTATTAATAAATAAATACTAACAATTGCAAATGAATTGTTTATATTGGTTCATAGTATGCCTAATATCTATACATTGAAGTCATTTTTAATTGGAAATTTAAAAAAAAAAAAATAAATGTGTCCGCTAACTAAATAAAATAATCTGTAAAAATTTTTTCTGAAATGGGGTTTTCTGTCGGTAAGCGCTACCACCCTTAATAATTTATCAAAATTAATGACTGAGTCATCGTTTTGAAGACTGCACTCAATACATATATTCTTTCATTCTTCAATTACATCATAATTTATTAATACTGCATAGAATTAGATGTATAGAATACACAAAAAAAAAAATAACTCATTACACATTTCACTTCATACATTTGAACTATAACGGAAAGGTTGATTCATAACGAATTGATGACCATTACATTGACCAATAGCATAATTTCAGGCGCTGCATAAAAGATTATAACAGTTTACCAGAAAAATTTTAAACATTTAGCGCCATCTAGTGTGTTGCATAAATTTGTTACTAACTGAAACCGGAAACCGGTTGACGTCATGCGTTCGAGAGCCCGAAAGCATGACTTTTGGAGCAGCATGGTTCGTGTCCAAACTTTTATCCAAGTTTTATCGCAACAGTTTTTTACCATTTTTCCCGACAGATGTCAATTGTTATGCAGCGCCTGAAATTATGCTATTGCTGAAATGGTCATCAATGGGTCATGATCTCCGTTATAATTCAAATTTTAGAAGTATATATATATTATGATCCATATCGCTGATTAATGTATATATACATATATATATATATTCATCAAATACTAAACTTAAATTTCAGTACGGATGCATGTGTCGGCAAACGCTGCAAGTCCCACAAACATTAACATTTTTCCAACACCCGGGTACACCGTTTTCCTCCTTAAAATCCCTATCAATATAGCCCTCAATATCACTTTCAATTTACCCCTCAACATCCCTATCAATATCACCAATAAACAACTGACAAGTGGCAACCTAACCATCATTGGTAAGCCGGTGATGATTAATAAGGAAGCCAAAAATATTTGGGATTTAGCAGTGATCGAGAAGCTGCTGCGATTGTTGAATGGTGAGTTTTATTATTTCCTAAAAAGAATTGAAGAGGGGATGAGCAGTGGCTTTTGCGTCTGAAGCAGTGCTCCGCACAAAATACAAACGAACTTTGGAATTGCGTTTGTGTGCGAGACTACAGGCACGAAATCATTTTCTTGCTTTACTCTGAAAATATTTTGTTATTTTTTTGCCAATTTTGACTTTTGTTTTGTTATTTTTCAACCTTTTTTTAAATTTTTTTTTTTGTACAGGAACACAGATCACAGATCAAATGTACATTACTATTCAAATTTTGTGTGAGCGTACAATAAGAGAAAAACTTTGGTAGTTTCAAAACTTCTTATGAATCCATACAAAACCTTAAAAAAGGGCGGTGGGATTTTCCAATATATGCCACTACCTATCTAAAAAACATAGGTCTAAACAATCTTCATACAACACTTCAAGTAAAATTTTCGCAATTTTTTTACAAGTAGCATACAAAGATTTATTTATTTATATTCTACAGATTTTATGCGAAATATCATCGAGCACACATTTGAAAAATGAATAAAATTTTAAATACGAATTTTGCTTTCAAATATTTCTGCGTGTATTGAGTTAAACAACGTCCAAAGCCTTACACAATTTCTGTAAAATTATTTGAAATTCATAAAATAGTGCATATCATTCTTCCGAAGATATTAAAACTTACTGCGCTTGGTAGCATTCCAGCCAATCTTGACTTCACATTTTTTATTCTCCGACTTCAGCCAGTCCAAAATCGGTTGGTAGTACTCCAAAAGTGCTGAACCGCTAAGTTTTTCATTAGCTGGTAGTATTTTTGCAATGACATCACGCCATGGTTTCGAAGAGCCCAAGGACATCATGGATCTGTTGGTGAGTTTAATATTGAACAAATTAAGACTGTGGTACATATAGCTTGGCTTTAAATTTACTTCAAATCGTTGCCGATCGCCAAATTGCCATAAAAGTCACAGTTGTGCAGCTGTCCAGAAGATTGTCCGGATTTTTTGCATAGTGCGCGATAGAACTGATAGCCCAGCACTTCCGAAACGAATTTTCTGCAAATAACGAATAACTTTTCAAACTTAAATGCATAACTTAAGCTTAAGCTTACTGCGTCTGATAGTTTTCATCAACATTTAAATAGAATTTGTAGGGAAAATCAATGGACGCCTGTTCGCGATCGGTGGGCGGTTCAACACCCACATACTGCTCCATCAGACGCCAGTAGTGCTTGTTCACGCTATCCATTTCAATGCTGCCATCGAGCAAATCATTCATAACTTTTGTATGTACAAAGTGTAATGGAATATTCAGCATTGTGTGTATGCACTGGAAAATAATTTAAACATTTTTTATTATTTTTTTATATAAATTTTTCATTTACGTACCATGCGAAATAGACGATTCATAAGCGTTTTTTCGGTAAATTGAAAGCCTTTCGCCAAGCCAATGGCTGCCAAATGACGCGGCGAAGTTGCCGAAAGTACAACAGTCTCTCCAACCGTATACTCCAGATCGTATGAACGGAAATAATAGGAGGGCAAATGCTTTTTCTGCTGCGCATAATAAATGCGCGCCATGTAACCATGATGCTGCATCAGTTTTCTAAAATCAACTTTCTGACAATATTTCACATAGACATGCGGCGTCAAATCGAAAATAGCTGCGCGACAATCGCCCGTGTTGCCTGACTCATCATGTTCCTTTAGCTGCTCGTCACGAAATTTTTCATCGAGTGGTTCAAAACCCACAGAAGTATAAAAACGTTCAGCCATTTCCAGCATTGATTTGGCATTCAGATCTTTAACGAAGTTCTCATAGGGCGGCATCTCTCTGTACGGGAAATGCTCTTCGATAATGCTACCCTTACCCCAGGCCTGTTCGAGTACTTGTTCAAACAGATGATCTGGTATGGGTCCATTCGCATCAATTACTTCAGCGCCGTACTTCTTGTGCAGCTCGTGTCGCACAAATGCATGCAATTGTTTGTAGAAAGGTTTCAGTTCAATCATGACTGCTTCCATCTCTTGTAAAAAGTTCTTATTGTTGTCGTACTGATACCACAGCTCAAGCACCGGAATATCTAGTAATACATTTTATGAATAACTTATTCCGTTTTCAATTTTAACGTTTGAAAGTATTGCTTACCCAACATTTTGGCTGCACGTTGCAAGGCCTGCACAATTGTATCAAAGTTCACTGAAGACCAAATGGAATTCTTATCGCGCCAAGTTTCCCAGTAATATTTCAATTCAGCCGAATCGTTGCTGCGACGTACAATCTGCTGTATATCAGGATAGTAAGCCAATGGGCTGCCATCCTGTTCAGGCATTTTTGCACCACCCAAATACGGTTCAATATCCTTGTCAATCGACAACTCTGTAAGCGCTGCGAGATTTATCGGCACCGATTCAAAATACTCCTCGCCCAGAACAAAAAGTCCGCCGACTTTGCGTATATTGCGTAGCGCATGTTTCAATTCGTTATCATGAACCTTGCTTAGGTCAAATTCGTTTGCCTGATTAGATATATCAACTAATTCGTTGGCAATCTTTTTAACTGTTTCCAATTTGGCAAAGATTTCGTCGAAATTCTCATCGTCCAAGGAATATGTCTCAGCAGCGATTTTATCATAGAGCTTGTAATAACGTTCGCTGGCATCATCGATAAACTTCTTCACCTCGGTCTCATAAGTAGCAGCAGCAACGCAGAACTTAAGAAACAAAACAACATATTATTAGTATTATTAAATATTATATGCGCATATATACTACTCACAGCAATCACACAGGCAAGCAGCAGACTGACACTGAGAAAATAGCGCATTTTGTATTAATATATAGACTTGCAATGCACTCAGAATTTATGTTCTACACTGTTTGAAATTTAAAATCGTACTAAATTCGACGACATTTAGCAACGTCTCACTTGAACTGAATTGAATTGAATTGATCTGCGGTTTAATCAGTAAGGCGCGTCGCTCTTATCATTGCTGTATATCGCGGAGGTTAATTTGTCAATTCACTTTCAAAGATTTATTAATGCCAAGCTGCTCTAAATGAGCAACACAAGTGAAGCAAATATAGAAATAAAATACTTTGCTATTTATTAGGCATGACATAATAGAAAAATAAATTTTAAACTAAGGCCAACATCGTCATCGGGGTACAATGCAGCAATTAGGAAAAATTAAGTTAAAAGTTTTTAAATTCCAAATGCTTATCAAAAAAAGAAAGTTTTTAATGCTGTACAACAAAATATTTGTAGCAGAATATTTTTTTTTTTTTGGGTTTGTAGTATAGCAAACAAACTTGAAATCGAGCATACCAATCCCCCTATTAGGGATAGCCTCTAAACAAACCTGGCGGCGCACTTACTGAGTTTTTCTACAAATCAAATTTTTGTTGTTAATCTATAATCAAAACGCTTGAACTTATATAGAATTTTTGACACGTATTCAAATGGGTCTTAGAAAAAAATTTTTTTTTTCGTTTTGTTATTTTTTTTTTAAATCGGAAATTTGTTGTTCCTTTCAAGTTATAAGTCGCTAAATCTGGAGCATATGCTGGATGAAGTACAATTTATAGAACGTTCGGCGCCATGATCACAATGGAGCTCATTGAAATTGGTTGCAATGAAGCTGGAAATTCATAGTCCTTAACTTATTAAGGCACCATCGTAACTGCAAGTCGAGCACTCTTTAAATTAATCTTACGTTGAATTTGTCTTATAACATTCATGGATTATATTACTAAATTGCTTGCATTTTAGACAATTACTTTATTTAAATGGCATATAACATGTCCTACAATTGTATCTCATAACATTTACATCGAATTCAAATAAATATATTTATTTAATTTTAGTAATACATATTTTTTCTATTATCATACATTTATATTTTTCCATTTTTTTTTTTTTTTTTTTTAATTTAACTACATATATTGTATATAGTATATTTCATGGATTAAGTTTAACTAAATAATATTTGCCATTTGATTAAAAATTGTATTTAATTTTTTTTAACAAAATATTCACATGAAAATTTCCCTAAATAGAACAAATCCTTATAGAACAATTCCCTTATAACAAATATTTTCTTGATTCCAACTTTTTTATATATATTTTTTTTTTTGTTTATATTCATCAATAATATATTCAATTGATTTATCTTGACATATATGTACGCTACAATTTTTTGTTTTTTGTTTTGTTTCGCTTCAAGTCAAAAGACTGGTAGTTCAAAAGAAATATATAGAAAAGTGCTACATTCGAGCGATAGTTCTGTGTAAATTGTAGTTTGTTATAAATCATAGAAAATGCTTTAATATAAAAATGATTATTTAACTGTTTGGCCATAGTTAAGTGATATGCTCTCTTAAGCTCTTTATATAGAGATTGTATATGTAGTAGAAATAAGTTTCGGAAATAGACTAAAGCGCATATTTCAATAACTAAATATGTTTCAAATAAATTAAAGCTATTCCATTTTTAAATGTGCTGCATACAATCTTAAAATTCATTGTTGAAGTGTTTTTGTCTTTGGTTTAGCTTTACATTATTACATTACTTTTTATATAAACTCTTAAGCGATTATCAAAATTTATAGTGTTTATGCCATATGTACATAAATATAAAAGTGCATTAAAACTTATATAAAATATATTTTTTAAGTGCCATCAAAAATATGTAAATTTCTTATATCTTATTTTTAAATATGTATTTTTTTTTTTTTATTATTTAAATTGCATGCGTAACATTTCTAATGCAAATAATATTAAATTCAGTGCATTTATTTTAAAATGATATATAATATAAGCGAATTATAAGCAAATTTTTTCATATATATATATATATATATATATATATATATATATATATATATATATATATATATATAGTATAATATAATACAGCTATTTATTTATTTATTTGCAGTTTGCTAAATACAATTATTTGAATAACTCAGTTACAGCTGTTGAGAGCTGTTTGTCAACATTATTTTTTTTGCATAAATTTTGCATATATTTATAAATTAAAATTTAAATATATTTATATTTCTTTACTATAAAATGCTGACCGCTTATAGAGCATATATTTTGTTCCGAAAGGTATCAAACAGCTGACAACAGCTGTTTATATGCAACTAAACTAAACAGCTGGTATGTAGTCATATGGTCATATGGCATATAGTACATTTATTTAGGAGTTAACAACAGCTTTTGAGGTTACATGTAAATAGTTTTATAAAATTACACATAATTTAGTTGAGTTTTTATTTGATTTTTGATACTCTGATATTTGTAAATATTGGTGCCCATTATTATTTTTTTTTTTTTTTTTTTGTTTTTTCGTACTACGCTAGTCTAATGGTTCTTCTATTTGAAATGCATGAAATATGCCTAATAAAACTTCATTTGAAGTTTGTTTTTTTTTTTTTATTTTTTTTTAATTCACATGCAACTTACGACGCGAGGAACTTTTACTATTTACTCGAATTTCTATTATTTTCGACTCAAGATGTTTTGCGAATTAATTAGTGAATGACTTTAATAACTGCTTCAACTATTTCTTTATTTTCATTTTATACTAAATTTAATTTTCTTCTATCAAAGCAAAATTATATACATACAAATAATATCTACTAATCTTTACATTCAGGAATTAATAACAAGTTCAAAGTTGAAATTAATTAGATACAGTAAACTATTTATTTTATGAAAATTGGTCTGTACATTCCAAATCGTTTGTGTGTTGTGCAATTTTAGTGTAGCTATTTGTAATATCGGTGCCCCATAGTATAAGGCCTCATAGAATCAAACAAACTGTTTTCACATTCTTAAAATATTATCTGTCTGCCACTCTTTGGCCATAGAAGACTGATACATAATCCTACTTTATTGTTTCAGAATACCATAAACCATTTATATGCATTAAATATTTGCTCACATATAAATAAATTGTGCTTTTTTTTTCTTATATGTGGTAGTGGCACCACCCAGAAATGAAGCTCGAAAATTCTAGAAGGTCAAGCGTCTGACTGAAAATTTTAAGCCCGGAGTAACTTTCTGTAAGGATGACAATGGAAATCTGGTAACGGATGAACAGAAATCACTGAGATTGTGGAGGAGGTATTTTTCCAACCAACTCCCGCAGATATAGAAATGACACCAGAAACACCAGTTAATGATGGCAGCATTGTAGAGCCACCGGACTATAACGAGCTCAATTCAGTTATTAAAAAGCTGAAAAATAACAAAGCAGAAGACTCTAATGGGCTGCCAGCTGAGTTATTTAAGACCGGCGGCGAAGAGTTGGCTAGGAGTATGCACCAACTTTTATGCAAGATATGGTCCGATGAACGCATACCCAATGACTGGAATCTCAATGTTCTCTGTCCTATCTTTAAGAAAGAAGACCCCGCTGTTTGCGCCAGCTACCACGGAATAAGGCTTCTTTCCATTGGATATAAGATTCTGTCGCGCGTATTGTGTAATACGCTGAAGCTATATACGGATTCACTGATAGGACTATATCAGTGTGGCTTTAGACCAAAAAGGTTGACCAAATATTCACACAACGCCAAATCGTGGAAAAGATCTGTGAGTTCAACAAAGACACACACCAACTATTTGTTGACAATAAAGCCGCTTTCGACACGTGAGGTTTCAGGCACCGTGCGATTTTTTCCATCTTCTGATGGAATACATCCTACGCCAGTGCCCGTACGTACAGAGTATGTCGGGCTCAATCTTCCAAAAGGAAGTGGTGCTGCTCGCTTACGCCGATGACAAAGATATCATCATCACGCAGGAACGGCGAGTCAGATAGGCGTTCTCAAAGATTGAAAAAAGTCTCGGTTCATGGGTCTAGCGGTAAATGAGGACAAGACGAAGTACTTGGTGTCTTCTCGCACTCCATCATCGCAGCTTGGACGGTCAGTGACGATGGAGAAGTTCAACTTTAGTGTTGTAGAAAACTTCGTCTATCTTGGATCAGAGATAACCAGTAACAGCAATGTCAGCGTGTAGATAAGACGAAGAATCATGCTTGCAAACAGATGCTTTTTTAGGCTGAGCAAGCAAATGAGAAGTAAAGCCTTTTTTCAAAAGACAAAAATCAAGATCTATAAGACGCTGCTCCCGGTCCTATTGTATGACGCAGAGGCATGGACCGTGATAGAGTCGGATGAGACAGCGTTGGAAGTCTTCGAGAGAAAGATTCTTCGCAGGATTTTCGGTTCTATTACAGTCGGCGACGAGTTTAGGTTCCGTATGAACCGCGAGCTGTACCAGCTATTCGATGAAGTTGACATAGTCCAGCGCATAAAATTTCAGCGGCTGCACTGGGCTGGGCACCTTATTCGAATGGATGAAAGAGCTCCAGCACGCATGATAGGAGAACGCCGAAATAGAGGACGACTGCGCACTCAATGGAATGACCAGGTATGAAGAGATCTCTGCGTACTTGGCATTCAAAATGACTGGCGCCAGCTTGCACTAGACTATGGAGTTTGGAGCGCCTTCCTAGATGCGACCATGACCGGTAGACAGTTGACGGCCATTTTCCAATAATATACCCCATTCGGAATCAGACTGGCATATGTGCCTCATAAAAATTAAACATTCAGAGTATGTCGAAGTCGAGCACTTTCGATTTGGAATTTTACGATTTAAAATATAAAAACCCTGGAGTGAATTATATCCGAATATATATAAAGCAATCTAGGAAAAGTACATACAATTAAATTTTGTACTGAGACTCAGGTTTAAAGTAACTCGTATCACTTTGCTGTGCACTCTTCACTGTATATGAACCTGATATACTAGTTAAAGATATACATACATACATACATACATAAATCTGATAATTTCTCTGTGTTTCTTTGTAAATATCTTAACATGCTATACAATTCAATTTTGAACGTTTCCGACTCAGGTACAAGATTTACAAAAGTAGTTTTACAATTGTCAAACATAAGCGAAGAAAAAAAACAATTAACAATAAATTACAATAAGTCAAATAGAAACGAAACTAAAAAAAAGAGACAAGTTTTTCTTAAAAGATGTACATAGTAGTTCAAATTGTTTGGCTTGAGATTTGCGTTTTTGTCTCAAACGAACTTCGTATTTAATCGATGCGTTTGCTTGCTGCCAAATTCGCAGTACCATTTGCATAGTCCTGTTTACAATAGTCCATAACAATATCCGCCCGACAATCACCGCTCATGAGTCCCGGCAGTAGAACTCCAGCACCCAGCACAGTGACGACAACACCAAAGACTACCAAACCCAGTGCGGGTAACTTTTCGCGACTGAAAAGCGCATGCGGCTCCATTTGTATATAAGCGAGGCCGGGTAATATATAGGCCAAGGGTATGGCAGCAAGTAGACCCTAATAGCGAATAGAGTAGTTTATTTCTAAATAAAACATTAAAGCATACGCTTGCGGCACTCACGTTCAGCTCCAGCACCGAACCCAAGCAGTCGGTCATGGGCGATATAACAAATGCACTAAATACAATTGCCAACGTTATGGCTTTCGAATATTCATCAATTTCAACGCCCTTCTCTAGATTCGGATCCTTATCCTGTGTAAACTCACTGATTGGCTCCTTCAGCACAAAACGGTGTACAAGCGCGCGTACAATCTGTAATTGAATAAAAGTTTCGTTTTAACAAGTTAAGTGCTTGTGGTCACCAAGGCCACAACAATTTGTCTACAACAGAATGGAACTGAATTTTCAAGAGATGTGTATGGTTGCTTCTACGTACTTCACGGGAAACGAAGCACTCAATGGGGAAAGTTAAGAGTATGGAAACTGAGAAGAGCACTCGTGCCAAATTCATTAAATCATCGTTCCAGCAATAGTTCTCCAACAAGTCGCCTGCAAAAGAATAGTAACAGAATTTTCAGACAGATTCTTTAATTAAAAATGTTTAAAATGTGTGAAATGCGCTGCACAGCTGTCAGTTCAACTGCTACATTTCGCATTTGAACTCAGTGGTTCAGCGTCTAAGCTAGAAACTATTAGTCTCTATACAAACGTGAGCAAAATTGTTTACGTGCATATATCCGCTACTTACTTCGTTAAGCCGGGTATGTCAATTCAGTTGCTTACCTTGCGACAGCGCGCGAAACGTTGAATATCCGGCAATGCCAAAAAGCGCCGCAACTGTCCAGGCAAAACCAATGGAGATATGAGTGACCTTCTCCCAGCGTTCCATGGTCGCATTACGCATCGATTGATAAACGAGAAAAGTGTTGTGATGACACATAAAAGCTGTGAACATTAAGTTCAATCCATGAAATGAAATGAAATGTAGAAAAGAATATAAAAATTGAGCTGTAAAGTACTAATAGAAATTTAAAATGAGATAAAGCTTGATGTGCAAAGTGTGTCCTTTTACAAAAACAAACACGATCTAGTGGAACTATTTATATGTGATGCTTTTCTCACGTTCAGTTTATACTTTATGATTGACTGAAAACAGAGAAGGAGTATATTAAATGCATCAAACGAAAAATAAACTTTGAAAAAGAAGCAGTGGTATGGCTTGGTCGACTGCTTTCTCTCCGCATTTTGACGTTTGCTTTCAGAATCTTAATAAAAGCATGTCTCGTCAAAAGTATTATTTTCTTATTAACAGACCCGTTGAAGGTTTTTTGTTTTGTTGCTAGGTTGAACGTCTATGTCTTGATTCACAGGTAAGGAAGTATGTAGTAAGAATGGTGGTTTTTACAGTTTAAAAAAGAGTCAAAAGAAAATTTAACATAAATCACCACAGGCATAATTTGTTGTGCTAAACAACATCCTCGAAATAGTGTTTCAATCAAATATGAGGGAAATATGCAGAAAAAACGAAAGAGTGCTGTCTTGTAGACAGTTTAAGAGGATCAACAATTTTCAATCGCTGCACTTATGGTGAGAAACCGATATTTCTGAGAAAAAACAGTTGAAACTGTAAGTGTTATAGCAGTTTCAACATCCAATGTCGGAATATTTTAGGAGCCAAAGTTGAATTCGAATTAATTTTTTTTTCTCCCAAATTCAATTCTATTTCCAATTAATTTTCTTACGAAGAACCTGAATAACCATAATTTTTTTTTTTTTTGAATTCTTTCGAACATTTTCGAACCGCTCAGATACGGGTCAGGCACTCCTCAGCTTAAACTTTCTGTAAAACTTTCTCATATCGGTGGCACCATTAGAGCAGAATTTATTATTTTTGAAGTTCCGTTTCCATTGGGTACACCTTGAAAATTCCATTTTATTAAGTGCACTTGTCAGTACAATACAATTCAAGCAGAGTTTCTACTATGTACCACTCTACGTAACACTCTATATCTGAACTCATTACATGTTCACCTTAACAATGAGCGAAAAGTTTTGCAAACTGATTATATAAATTCGTGGAAACAGCGCCAAACTTCAACTTGGCATTGAAATATTTACACTTTTAGAATTCAGAATGCAAACTTATTTGAGTTTGAAGTGAGTGAGGAATTATGCAGATTAAACTGGTAAGTATTTGAAGCGTACTAAAGGTGCAAGACGCTAAACTTTTCAAGCGTTAAACTAACTTACTAAAGAATTATGCTACTGACTTGGCAACTAAAACGTGGCAAATGCATTTAATTGACTATGGCAATGATAACGAACTCAAAGTTAGATTGAACTGCTGCATGGTCTTGAATATGAGAAAGTTAACTCATCAATTTTAAACTAGTAGACCGCTGCAGTTGAGTGTGCTAGACTTGAAAATACCCTGTACTGCTGGAGAATATTTTCCTGTCTGTATACGTGTTGAATATTTTATTGAGTGATCTAAAAAAAAACCTAATAAAATGAATTGTATTTAACAAGAAAAAATGAGTAGTATCCCTGTGCTTGCTATGTTATCCGAATGGAAAACAGTGCTCCATAATACATGGTGTAACGGTGGTATTATGTTGGACGAGATAATAGAGAGCTACTGGGCATGCGTTGGGCTACCCAAGTCTAGAGAGATCTAATGGTGTATGTTCCTAAATGCGAACATGACCTTTGTATGACCGTTTAAGTTATTATTGGCCAACAAATACAAACATTCTCGCGCTAATATTTGTCATACTTTGTTCTCTCTGACTACATATTTATAGCTACCCCTCGCACTAACTATTCTAAAATGTAAAATTTTTATAAATCCATTTTAAAAGCGCTATTGCCGGCTCTTTTTTTGGTTATCGAATCTAAAATACAAAAATTTCAAAATATTTTTAAGTCAACTGCTTATATATTCACGATTAAAGCGCAAATTTCAATATTTGTCCGTATTATTTTTATAGTTGAATACTTTTTCTCTTGTGGTCAATTTAAAATTTCGTCCAACTCCCAATTGCCTTAAGCTTGCTACTCACCAAAAACCATGATGCCTGTGGCCGGTATAAGATCGCTATTTGCAAAACGCCAAGAATCCGCTGTATCCGCGCTGTAAAACAAAAAATGAATGCATAAAGTTTAACACCAAATTAATATTTCAGTAAGTTCAAAGCTGAGAGTAAAAAAATTTCGCATTATATTGAAAAACAAAAAAAGAAGTGGAAACTGAAAGTATTTCAACAGCAATTCCTAACAGTCGAGGCAAAAAGAAAACCCAAGCCAAGAAGAGCAACAACGACCCTGTTGAAAACCCGCAAATTAGAAATTTATTTAAATTTTATGCGATAAAATGAAGGGTACAGAGAGTGCGCACGAATGATGCACAGACACCCACAAACATATATAAATAAAAAAAATAAAAATATTTATATAAATATATTTAAGTCTAAAAAAAGGGGGAAAATTGGTGTACCAAACGACACCAGGAGCACCACAGGACGACTTCCATTTTATGCAAGCAGCAGTTAAGCGTTTAATGCATGCACCGCGTTGTAGAGCGGCGAAGAGGACGATTCATTTATTTATTTTTATTGGCAAACAAATGTATAAGTGCCAGCCAGCATCGCCAAAGGCATTGAAACCTGTGCCAGCGCCATGAAGGCTGCTACAGATTTTTTTCCATTGCTTATTGTTGCATGCAACAGATTTTTTTTTTTTTTTTTTTTTGTGTATTTTTAATCATCTTTCTCTTTCTCACTTTTACATGGAGCAACAGCTTTCAGCTTGCTAATGAAAACCCATAAAAGCGAACAACTACAGCAGTAAATTTTTTAAGGCAGATACACAGCGAGATATGAACACTGTGCCGCATTCAGATACTCAAAGTCAAGTTGAACTTGATTGCAGACTTAGACCAGACTTTGTATAGCATTGCTGGCTGCTGCGGGCTGGGTGGTCCTGCGGCATTTTGCAACACTGTTGCCAACCTACAAGAAGTGTATAAAGCTCGAAGTTTATACAGATATGAAAGCAGCAGGACATGCATTCATGCATAAATTGCGGTTATCGCTAAAGTACTAAGTCCTTATACAGTGAGTGCTATTTGTATGTGAATATTTAGAATAAAGTGTGTGCAAATACTGCAAGAACGTATTTTATGAACAGTCAAAATTGTTTTTAAGATAATTAAATATATTCGAATAGCTCGAATAATTCGAGTGACCGTCCTTCTCAGATCAGAAATGTATGCAATTCGATTGGATTATAACCCAATCCAAGGTGCCTTTAAAAATCCGGAAAAAAAACGGAGAACAATCTAAACTCAAATATGAACCAGTTCGAATTTCCTGTTTTGTTTATGATTTCTTCCTGCAGTTAAATTAAAAAAAAAGTAGCGGAAAGAAAGCCAAGAACAAGGATGTCCAAGAGGAACTTTGAATTTATGTGCGCGATTTATACTTCTAGATCTATTCAATGGCTAAGTCGCATTGCGCTTAGCAACGACTGAGTTATAATTTTTTACATTTTTTTATAATTAAATTTTAACTCCTACTTATGATCTTAATAAAAAAAATTATGAAATAAAAAAAAACAATTTTTTTTTTTAACTGCAAAAATTTAAAATATAAATTAATTTTTTTAATTTATATAATAAAACAAGAAAATACAAATCTTTTCAAGCGAAGTTTGTATTTAAACTTGTTGTTTGCACAAATCTACGCTAAAACACTTGAAATTAATTTAAATAATTGCATTTTCTCACTCCAAAGTACACTCGTGACACTAAACAAGCAAATCAGTTTCAAACGTCCTTCTGCCACATCGTATACAGTATACAGGCTGCACTGAACTATTCGTATCTCATTTTATTTCCTGCTGCTGTTTTATTAAAAAAAATTGTTTTCTTAAATAAAATGCAAAATAAAGTCTGGCAAATTATGATTTAAATAGACATTAATAGCAATTTAATTGCCCAAGTGCTGCTATAACATTATTCTTGATTGCGCAATTATGCAAGAGTTTGCCATTAATGAACCTAACAACACAGCTACGCAACGTAACTACTTAAAATTAATGATTAAGTATGCTCAAAGTTAATTTATTTGCACGCAGTAAGTCAATGATTCATTCATTCATTCATTCAGCTATCCAAATCACTTAGTCAGCTAAATTAGACACTCATCTAAACATTCCTACCGCACTACAGTTTATGGCTGATGTTTAATTTTCCACTTAACTAAACGCGCCTTCAGATACTTACACTTTGTAATCGCCCGACATAAGCTTCAGAATCACAGCAAAGAGTATGAAGACGACACAAGCCAAGCTAATGAAACTTGCACGCGCCAATCGAGAAACATTCTTGTATAAACAGAGGGGTACGACCACGCCCACTGTAACGAAGAAGACGACACCCAAGCGTACAGCGCCCATAGAGCTGCCCCATGAGGGAAAGAAACGCACCAGCACCTTCGAAAGTGTATCACCCACGACAACATTATAGGATATCATTGCTGAAAGTAGAACAGACAAGGATATACGATATAAAAAAATGAATTAAAATACTTTAGTCGAGTGAAAGTAAAAAAAGATACTAATTCTATTTTTTAATCTTTCCGACATAGTTTCTTTGTACAAGCACAAAATAAATAAAAAAAATACGTTGACTTTATTGTGGCTGGTGCTTTTAAGAAATAAATTGTAAAGCTTAACAAATGGAAAGCTGATTTTTTTCATTTAATTTGTTCTTGTTTCGTGCTTACCCAGAAAAGGATACATAAACTGTAGCAGAGATAGTAGATAATAGCCGTATTTGCCGTAAGCTGCCTCCATGATGCCTGGATAGCTGAAACGACCACAAATGTGGCCACAACGTACCTTTTTAGATATACAAACGGAAATGTTAAATTGTTGTCACAGTTTTGTAATAACTAATTGGTATGAATAATCTATGAATGAGATGTCGTGCATATTAACCCATAACTGCCATTGCTACAGGTAGTTCAGATTAAGTTTAGAAATTTGATTGCATAAAATTATTTTTTACTTTTCACATGTTGTATAAAAAGTTAAGCAACTTCGCGTAACAACATCTTTTCCAAGCAATCGAGCAAATCAAAACATTTTCGATGGCTTGAGTAGTTCAGTCAGTCTGGTTGGTTTGAAATGCCTGACTAACGATGTCAATCAAATCGAACGAATAAGACTGAACAAATACGAAGTCGATCTCACTTTTAATCATGAACAAATTTCGATTGAATGCGAGTTAGTCAAGCGAAACTATACTCTCTAGCATACTTGCTAAGCTTCGTTTTTCTTTTTCAATTCAGTGTTTTTTGTAAGAGTTGGGTTGCCAATTTTCGAAGCAATTTCGTTTAAAAAAAAAGTAAAGCGTTTAAAAGTAAAATTCATAAAACCTCAATAAAAACTTAAAAACAAATTACGAAAATGTCAAACACATAAAATTTGAATGCGTATCCCGCTGTAAAATATAAAAGCATTTTAAATCAAACTTAAAATGCAGCCGGACGAAATAATGTCACACCCATATACGCTTTCGCATAAGAACCCATTCACGATGATACTTGGCAATTTCCGCGCTGAGTTCTCTTCAGGTTCATCCATGTTCGACCTCATTCAACTTGCGAACGGAAATTTCAATTTTTGTTTTTCCGCACACGTTCAAACGCAAAGCAATTTCACTTTCAATTTTGGTGAGCGCTACATTTACGCTTCGAACGAGTGGGTAGTATATAACCCTATATAACGTATATTGGGTTAGTCTGTCAGAAAGTCTGTAAGTTGGTTAGGTAGTCACGCAGCGAAGCATCAAAGCAGCTGTCGGTCAAACCATGCCACAAACAGGCTTTGCATACTGAGTCGTACTATGATTATGACTGTGTTGTGTGGTATGAGTTATACGAGTATTGGTGAAGTTCTATGAAAAGTAATGAAATTACTAACATTCGCCGACATATATTCGTACAAGTATTAGTTTGCATAATAAGGGTGTTTTTTTTTAATTGACAGTTCCTTAAATAGTGAAAAAATGAACAAAGATATAAATTTTGATTATTGTTAAAATATTCTGTTAACATTTTCAGAAAAATATTGGCTTAATATGAAAGATTTTAGTTTTATGCCACCAATTCCAAATGAATTGCAATATCTTTCTGAAAGTGATTTCACTTCCGAACAATAATTTCAGATTCGAAAACCATTTAAAAATTTTATAAAAATGTATTAGTTTCAAAAAAGCACCCTTTACATGCTTCTCCTATTCGAACAGTCCTTATATCTACTCACCATTAGTATAAGCGAATAGTCTGTTATATAAGCCACCAGTATGAGCAATGCCAGACCCAGGCCAAAGCCGGCACGATGCAGGGCATACGGTATGCCGATGACGCCACTACCAACAATTGAGTTGATATAGTTGAACGATGCTTGCGGTAATGAGGACAATGTGTCGCCAAGCATGGAATCATCCCGATGTGGTGCCTGCTGCTGTTGTTGCTGTTGTTGCTGCTGCTGCTGTTGTTGTTGTTGTTCACCATGTTGACCCTGTTGCTGCTGTCGTGGTTGATGTGTGAGCGCATGTTGCTGATGGTCATTCTAAACAAAACCAAAAAAAAATCAAAAAAAACCAAGAGCAGAAAGTGAATTACAAGGTGAAAAATATGAAAGCAGGAAACCAGAGACGCTCCAGCTTTATTGAGTCCATTATAGCACGTTGATTGCTATACTTGTAAAAGGCAAAAATTGCCTCGAGTGCCTTTTGATTTCAAAGAACAAGTTCCCGTCTGCCTGCCCGTATATTTGTGTGTGTGTGTGTGTGTTTCTGCTATTCTTTGTTTGTTTGACTAACATTGCGTATACGTAACAAAGCTATAAGTTTGTATAACTTTGTTATATCGCTCTTATTTTTGTTGTTTCTTTTGTCCTTGTCGCTTTTTATTGTGTTGCTACTCAACTCGCTCGTAAATTTGCGGTTGCCATCAAACCAACATTGGTACTAAGACGTGCTTTAATGGATAAAACGCAAAAACTCTGAGTGAATATAAATTTTTTCGTTCGCATTATTTCAAATCAGGTTCTATTCTAACTATAGGTATTTGATGTAGGTAAAAGTACTGCATAGATATTCACACCTAACCGATTAAAAATGCGTTATTGAAAATTTGTGTAATCTTTGCGAAAGTTGGGATGTTAAATTCATAACTAAAACCAACAACCACGATTTTTTCATATTAACTTGTATTTCGATCTAGTAAAGCAACGTTGCTATTTGTTTTCTTTTTCTACCTTTATTAAAAAAATACACTTGAGAAATAAGAATATCTTAGTTATCAAGGCTAACTACAGAGCTAAAGACAACAATGCGTTCATCTCAGATGTCGTTGCCAGTGAGATTGACTTCGAATGCTGGAAGATGCATAATTTTGTTGTTTACATTGAGTATTTATTTGAATTACAGATGAGCTGCAAATGTTCTATTTATGAAAAGTATTGCTCAACTACACTGTATGAAAATTAAATTTAATTTGATGAGTGGCGTTCCCTTTTACAAACAACTAAGCACTTCCCCGCTCGCAGATATACACTTATGTGCTTTTAAATTTCCGCTTCCTCATATGCTTCATATAATTTTTGGCCTAGACTACATCTCAAATGGCTGCTTTGTAAAAACTGAGTCGAGTTGAGATGAGAGACTGTAGTGCAATGACAATATAGTTTTTAATTAAATTATAAACTTTGTTGCAACATAAATTCGGCTTTTAGTGAAATTGGTTACACTTTTGGGAAGGAATGCCTACCTATTTAGTACGTTTGGTAAAGTTTCTTTGGTGCATAAAAAAAATATATGTTTAAAGTTTCAGTACTCAAGATGCAACAGAATGAAAGTGAATTTCAATATGTATCTACATACTGTGCAAACTGTGGCCTTTTCAATTATTAGTTATTGCATATAAGGTGAAGTTGTTTAATTACAAAAACTTTAAGCCGCACTTCAGCAACTAGACACACTTTATTTTATTGGAGCATGCTTGTTAAAAATTCACAAAGTTTTTCACCAGCAAATATCGGCTGAAATTGTTGAAATATCAATCAATATAAAAAGTGCTGTACATAGTAAATATTTTTATATATGTGTCTTACGTAGAAGAAAAATTAAAATTTATCTTTAAAAAACTGAATATTTCAGATTTCATGAAATTGCTGCAAACATGTTTTTTTTTAGTTTTAAAGTTGCTTGAAGCAACGAAAATTATTTCTGTTATGGATTTCACTATGCTGTCAGCTAGTCTTGTACTAGTTAAAATGTTTGCAATGTGAACCAATTTTGTTTGAAATTAAGATGCATTAATAATGGCTGATATTATATAGATTATACATTTATATTGATTTGTATTTCGAGGTTTAAAGAACCGATAGGTCAAGCGTTTAGATTATTGTTTGATTCAGCAAATGATTTAAAGAAGATTCCGTACTAAAACATATAAGGGGACGATGTGTTTGTATATCCAACATCGGAATATCCTGTACCCGTATTGTACTTTCAATTTGTAGGATTCGTGTGAGTTATTTTATTGAAAGTTTTTCTTTTTTGTCGTTTCAAGCTAATTTAACCCACAACAAAATTTTTTGTTAATGAATCCCCTATGAAAGAGGACAGATTTGTATATGAGCAACCCATTCCAGTGGTCCGATATGGATATATTGGGAGTATGCATTAATTCGTGTGGTCTTTTTTACGGCTTTTTAGGGAAAAAAGGTCATACATTCAATGTTCAAAATATTGTCCTTAGGAAGCTACAATGTGTACTCATCTTTCAGGCAGTTTGTGAATTACATCCCAAAAAAACTTCTCCGCCTTGGTGGCCAAGAACGAATGGACCCATTGATCTGATCAAGTAGTAATCAGAAGGGGCCATATCTTGGCAATAAGGCGGGTGAGGTAGAACTTCCCATCTACTGTATTTCAAATAGTTTTTAACCGGTCCTGATAATGGAAAATTATGGATTCGTGCATGGTCGCATATTCTGGTCGGCACAAAGTTCGACATTCTCAAATCAATAGAAAAAATTATTGTTTACGCTTCAACCAAATGACATATACTAAAAAGTATCAGCAATGACAGTAGCTTCCAAATGAATATAGTGATAGATGAATACGAGGCGAAGTAATACATGTAACGCCCTCTCTTAGAAAACCGCAATATTTAATGCAACACCCAATATATGGAATATTTCATTAGGGTTTAAGAAAAATTTTGTCATTTTTATCTAAAATAACAAGAATATATTTGTTTTTTCATTCAAAAACTCAGAAAGGAGTGCCTATTTTTATAGATACTACCCACAGCACCATAGTGTAATTCATACCTCTGGCCTACTGAATAGAGGAGTGATCCAGAGGATAGACCCAAACAATGGGGATTCTTTAGTATCCTTATCTGTAGGTTGTTATATAAAAGATATAGGGGAGCGCTTAACCTGTTGTTAATTATTACAATTATCTTTTAATCCTATTAAAAACATTTGGGATTTCTTACATAGTACGCAGAAGTTTTTATTAAAATATTTTGCGTCTACTCCTATTAGATATAGTAGCCGCGACCCAAATTTTTCATGCAAACTGGTACTAATTCACTGAGTGGAAAACTGATTGATTGTCATGTCCATCTGGCTGTCCAAATCATTTATATGCTTGATTATTTTGTATTAATTGGATTTAAAATTTTTTCTTATATAAGTCCATATTTTTAAAATAAATATTGTGTTACACTTTCCTAAAAAGTAAACAATTCCAAACCAAAATCAAAAACAAACAGTTATTTCCACTTTAAAACAAAACAATTTCATGTGAATTCGCAATAAAAATATACAAAATAAATAAAAATGTTTGCTTGCGGCAAAAGGCAAAAAGAGAAAAAAACTTGTTTATATATTATGAATTAAATTGTATATATACAAGGAAAAAACGTTACAAAAATATATTAAAAGTTTTTATACATCGCCCTTTCTAAATGTTGGCTTACACTTCTGTGTGTCTCTTTAAGTCTATTTCAGTTTACAGAAGGTTAATGAAGCAACTGAAAGAGCAACTAAAGGACTTGTTATAAAAAAAATAATTACAAGTGTTTAAAGCGTTGTTGGCAGTGTCGTAAAAAGTCTGAACGCATAAAAATTTTATGACTTGATTTATTTATTTATTTTTGCAACTTTTGTAGAATAATAAATTAATAAATTTAGGTTGGCGTGATGAGTAGCATGGGGAAACCTGGATTATATGTAAGTATGTGCCGGCACTAATACATTTTTTAGTACAACATTCAAGAAACTATATATTTAGACCTAAGTAAAATCTGTAGTCAATGTTGCAGTTAATTATGAAAAACTAAATTTTAAGTCTACCAAAACTGTACCACTACGTAAATATGTTCTATGGAGTTCAATAGCTCTTGTTTAATTATTTTTATTCACTTTCAAACTTTTTTTCATTTGTTTCACCTACACTCATATAAAGTTCGCTAATTAAACTGCAAAGATAATTGTTTTCGCTTTATTGCTTTGGGTCTAATGAAAAAACGAAAAACAGAAAAGAATCATTTCCGAAGAAATGCTTGCTAGACACTCTCACATTTCTATACATCAACAAAAATTACGTATATATATTTAATTAGTAATTCAAACCGTCATTGCCCTGCGTAGAGATTATACAAGTCAAGGTGACATACGTTCGAAACAAAAAAGAAATCTTATTTGTTAATTTTTCCCTTTTCTCTGTTTGTTAAAGACATTTTTTTTATTGAATATCGCCTTTCTAATATAGTCCCCAAGTCAGCTCTGTAGTGTAAACGGTTTTGAATATGTGGAATTGAAGCATAGATACTCTCTCAACTATATACTGCCCCACTATGTCTATGGCACAAAGATAACCAAATAAGCATGCACATTTTTATCATTGAGAATAAGGGCATAAGAAAGATCATGCCAGAAATAAATCTATATAAGAATAATGCACCTAGTCATATTTGCATAGAATCCAACTTGCATTGAGCATTCGAAGCAGAGAAGTGAGAAGTATCGCGCAATATCTTGAACAAATTTATTTTCCGAATATTTTTTTTCAATACATTTTTAGCTACCCCGTAAGGGCAAACAAGTGGAGATAAATAAATAGTAAACTTATAAAATAAAGCGAACAAACACGGTCTGCTGATTAAGTAAAGAAAAATAAGTGAAACGTTTTTATAAAAAGATAAACAGAAAATGTTCAGCAGCATCAAAAGAACAACAAAGACAATCGAGCAAACAAACCTTTTCATGCACTGCACGATTTTAATTAATAATATTCATGTTTTCCTTACATATTCCCATGAAACAACGAAAGGACTCAACTTGAAGCTCGAGAATATTAAGACGGCAAAGGTGTTATGAACAAAAGTTAGCTAGACGCATAAAAACTCGATTATTTCTGCTGTTCTAGACTCTAGAGTATGCCTTACAAAGCACATTGTCTGCTCACCTCTCCACCAATGCCCACTCTGGACTCTCTCTTTCAATGTTGTACACCTTTACTAATAAAATACATAGCATCGTATATACTCGTATACTAAATGGACACTTGCTCATATGTGCGAGTGTTTTGAGAAAAGTCTGCGGTCTAAATAAGTTGATCTTTAGTTTATTTGAAAAGTTTTTTTGTAATTGATATTAAAAAAACTTCGTAGCTTTAAACGATATGCAAGTTGCATGATTATAATGTCTCAGTTACAACTCCGATGAAGTACTTCTTTAACAACTCGCGGGTTATATCAAAAGATGCAATTTTTATATATTGAGGAACTTCATCCTCAGAAACTTTAAATTCTTCGCTTTCTGCATAACTTAACTGAATTTGACAATATTTAAAATGTTTTCTCTAAAAGTATTTTCTCTAGAATCTTTGTCCAGATATTTATTTATGCAGATGATATCAGACTTTGTTAACCAACTTTTTATTTTAATAGCTATTTGCATTAACAATGTGATGCATTTTTTTGTGTCTTCAGAGTTTATAAGTATCTGAAATATTGCTTTTTCAGCTTACAACAATAGTTCGTTAAATTTTAATCAATTGAACAATTTTAAGACCACCCTCGTACCATCATACACATTCATATGTAAAATTGTGTGCGCTTTCATATCCTTCTATGTATGTGCTGTCCAATGTTTGTCTTCGACGTGTGAACAAGTATTTGCTTTGTTTATATAATGAAATTAGGCAAAGTAAAGACAATTTCAACAACAAAAGCAATTTGCACAAAAAACAATTTACTCATATAAACAGAGAAGTTCTTTTTTTTTTTTTTTTTGTACAATTTACACTTACACATGTACTTTACATAAACATGTATTTAAGTATAAACAAATAATATGGCTCGAAAGTGTTGTTATTAAATTTGTTGGTCAAAACGTTTATTACAGAAGTTAATATGATGTAACCATTGAAGTCGAAACTTTTTTTAAGTGCTGACAAATAACGATTAACTACAAGTTTAACATATAAAGATGCTTAAGATATAAAGATACTATTTTCATTGACCTTTGATCATTGATATAAGACCTTTCCTATTCACTCTTCAGGTAACTAGTATTCAACGAACGTGCCAAACATCTCTAATTGATAGTATCCATAAATTCCTTAATAGACGACAATCGTGCATATGTTCGAATATACAAACAAACAACTTTTGCAACAAAAAAAAACATCTTCATTAATGTACTTTATTTTGTTAATGAACTTTAGAGCGTCAGAAAGGGAACAAGCTATCGTTATCTCATCTTGTTTAATTTTTCTAAAGTTTTTATTAAAATTTTACACATTTTCAATCAATAAAGAAATTCCAAGCCGTTAGTAGTATTTTCGCGCTTGTAAATTAACTTCAGCATGTTCTTTCAATTGAGCACTCAACGCATATCCTGGTTTGATGAAAACTCAGCTGCCACATCAACGTTAATTGCTATCCTTGTATTTCGTATGAAATTAATTCGCAGTTCTGGCAGCGAACGCAGCAATTATGCGAAATGCAAGTACATTATCAACCTCAACCTCAATGCAACACCAGATAGTTAGATCGATTAATAGATATATGGCAACAACGCATCCCGCTGAATATGCAGTTCATTGTTCATTACAGTTTACACAGGAACACCCTCGAGCAGTGCAAATTGCACAGAATTCATTTGCGCTTTTAGTTTTCGCTCTATTGACACAGCTATCAACAGTTCGCATGGTCTCCTGGGAACTATGTGTGGCTGTGTGTGTCCTAGGTTTTAGTTCTTTCTGTGCAATGTTACTTATGAGTTCCTAGCCAACTTCTATTTAAATATTCACAGACTGCAAATAGAGAGCTCAAGTCTCTGTTGATATTTCTACTATTTACATTTATAAGCTTTTATTTATTTTTTGGTTTATTTGGCTTTGTACACATTTTCTCTTGCCAAACGAAAGAAATTATGCCTTCTAATTAAAACTGTTCGGGCTCAGCAAGCAAATTAAAAGTATAATCAACTCTTGAAGAACGAAAATAAAATTCTATAAAATTATGATAGTCCCAGTTCTACTGTATGTCGCAGAAACCTTAAAAGTATCGGATGAAGCTAAAGTTAGTGGTAAGATTAGCGAGGATTTTCGAATCCTTATGAAGAAATGTCAATGAATGTTAATTGTAAAAGGAAAGCAACGGCAAATAAACTATTCCTAAATAAAAACTAAACTAAATAAATAAATTCCACAACTTTGGTAACGCGACCCATACATAGTTGTATTAATTAATTAATGTTTTGGAATTGAATTTTGTTAAATATCTATGTTATATAATATAATCCACTTCATCTACAAAGTATATTTACATGATTTAGTTTGTTTGTAGATTATTAATGCATGTGAAAATAATTCTGCCGCATGAACTGAGTTCATATTAAAATATATTCTTGTACGAGTAGTAGTTATATATATACTGCAACCGATAAAAGCAAATGTTTAAGGATTTGGCTTTGCCGCAAGGCTTTCTCAATCATAAAATTGCTTAACCGGCCACACTTTGGAAATTTTAATAGAAAGTCGAAATGGATTGCATGAATGAATGCATGAGTATCGTCTTCCGCACGACTAACTGTATTAATGAAATGCACTAATCCAATTTGTGGTTGCACACAAATGTATCTGCATCTTCAAATGTGTCTGTATCTTGAAGCGTTTATGCGTTCATGCACGCACATTGAACATTTGTACATTTAAAGATACATTTGTGAAATTTAAAATTACTCGAACTATGGATAATTGAAATATGGAAATCATTAAAAAATGTTACCGATAACATACTTTATTTTTTATAATTATATTTAATTGAATTATAGTAAATATATATATAGAAAATGTCAAACTAATTATTTAATAAACAAAATTGCTTATACAAACTATTGCAGTTACCTTCATTAAATTGTTGAAGTCATCAAATGCATATGCTTCAGCTACAGATACATCGCTACCCTGTATTTAACAGCAATTGATTTTAAATTGCAAAAATTTTACACCGCAAAACCAAAGAGTCGTAATGCAATTATGCGCAGCGCATGTAATTGAAAATTATTGTAATGGAATGTAATATTTAATATTTAAGATATGCATATCAAAGAAAAATATTTTGTTTTTAAAGTGCTGTTTCGTTTGTGTGCAGATTTAAATTTAAAATCGATTTTATGTATTTATTTGAAACGAAAAAAATTATGTCTACTGCTACTTTTACTAATTGCCACTCAATAATTTGTTATACAATACAAAAATTTAAAATACCACTAGTTCGATAAGAAAAAAAAAATTTTAAACAAACTAACAATGAAAAAGTTCAAATATATGAAGCGGTATACCCTACATGCGATAAATTTGATGGAGTTTAGGCATTCTTGCTTTTTCTCATTTACTGGTAGGAAAACTGTTAACTGGCTGTTATGTTCATGTTACGTCTCTGTTAAATATTTGTACCCAACTGTTATTGCCTTTTAATATTTTGCCAGTAGCGAAATAACAATTTTTGTATTTTAAGACAAATGCATCCTTCATTTTTTTAGAATCTCTTAACGTGAAAACGACTTTTTTTTGTATTTTTGATTGCTTATATTAAGTATATATATGTATATATGTAATTTTTTAAGCTATAAATTGCATCTTCTGTTAATTCAATGCTACTACTTGATATTAATTGAACACATCAACAAGAAAGTTCATCATTACATTTAAAAAACAATTTTGAGTATAGAAATCTAAAAAAGGTTTAAACTGTTTTATAAATCTCGAATTCTCCATAAGTCGAACTCTTTTGGATAATCCAGATTAGATCTGTCTTGTCTTTTTAAATAAATAAATAGCTAGTAATTCACTACATATGTATGAAGGGTATAAAAATAATAGAATAGAATTCGAATGCATTGGAACTAAAATCGAACGTGCATAACAATATGGATATGTTGTAGAAAATGAAATATGTATACATACATATATATTTTTTATAGCGCCACTTGCTGCCAACGTTACCTATACGTAACGTAAACTAAAGCGTTAAACATAGATTGCACGCACGGATATACTCACTGAGTGAGAGACAAACATGCGACCATATAAATACTCTACCATTTATACTCTAGATATATTTTGAACATACACAGAAGGCTACATGTTGCTGTCGTGATGTATGCCTAAGCCACACTGAATACTCAATCCATCAGTTCAGTCACAAATGAAACATTTGCTTTGAATTTTTTTTTTTGATTTCGTTTTTGCCTTGAGTGTGAGTGTGAAAGCAAAAATGTTAAAAGATAAATTAAAGCGAAATCGAAAACGCGCTATGTGGCATACAACGCAATTAAAGTCGTGTGATATTTAAGAACCCAGTGCGGCGTAGGAGTAAAAGTGCGGCATTCAATGACATTCACTCTGGCATTCAGACGTCGAAAACATGCAGGATAAACGAGTTGGATGCACGGACGGACGGATGGACGGATAGACAACCAGTAAATGTGAAACGCGCTGTGGGAAATTTTTATAGCTGAACAAAAGATAATGATAGAAATCTTTTAGCAGGTGCATGCCAACGTCGAATGAGAGCATAAACTCAGTTGTACGAATATAGAAAACGAAAATATTTTTAAATTCGGTGTACTCGAAATACTTAAATCCTTTTCTAACAGTTCTTGTTAAATATTACAAAATTGGAACTGGCATTGATTGTAATAAATCAAAGAGAAATTCATACAAAGCATTGATTCATTGCAGAAAGTAAAATTTTAAAGTTTAATTTTATCTTTTAATTTTTTTTAGATAAAATCACACTATTTCAAGTGAAAGTAAATTGTTGTGGTTTTATTTGAAGTCTTTTGTGTATAACTAATCATTCATCAAACAATTTTTTTTATATATAATAAGTATAGACAGAAGTAACAACAGTATGACTGTTGGAAGCACAACTTCACCAAAAGTATCAGCAAAGAATACAGCATTAAAAAAGTATGAAGGAACATAACATTCAAATATATATTAAACCGAAGTTAATAAACTAGTAATGAACTGACATGAACTACTTTACATTAGAAATTTCGTCAATGTTTTTGAGATTGCTCTATGCCATAGAAACATGTTTCACTATACAAATTAAAATATGCTTTGACAGCCATTAATCTAAATACTTTTTCAGTTCAATGTCCAATATAATGTTACAAACGTGTTTACTAACTTATATAGCCAATACAACTCTTTTATGGTACATATGAAGGTCAAAGCATACATACATTTATTTAATAGGAAACATAAAAGGCTATCGCTTAAGTGTATTTCAACAAATTGTATGATGAAGAAAATATTCAGCTGCACGTATATTGTATGTTTTATTTAAAATTTGAAAAGCTACACTAAGCCTGGCTTAAAACTAAGCGTAGTCACATTAAACTAAAATTATTTAATGAAATATTTGCTTAATACAACGAAAGCAATACTGCTACATAAAAGTTTCCTTGACACAACCGGATATTATCCTTTTGTTATGCCATAAATTTTGAGCATGTGTGTTTAATTGAGTTTCGTGCATAAAATACTTTAAAGAGTGCGTCCTTTGCTGTGCGATATTTGTGAATTAAATTACCAACGCCGGTTATTCGTAAGAAAGCGCGGTAAAATACACAAAAAAAGGACATATAAAATAAAGAAACATAAGAACACACATGTGCAAAAGTATTTCATGCATATAAAGTCGTTGATAAAAAATTGCTATACATGTAGTGACCAGATCTTAATTTATGTAACTGACATGCATTGACATAACAGCACAATGCACACTTCACTTATATGTTGAATAGTCCTTCTTGCCGTCACTCATGCATTCACTCTTTCATTCATTCTTGCATTCATTCAAACTTGATTTATTCTGCCTGCCATTGCATGAACTCCATTGTGGACAACAGCCTATGCAAGTAACGAAAGCTCATCGTACTGTGGCTGCAGCAAGCACCTTTATTATATATTAAATGAAATCGCGTACCGTGACTAAAAAGGGGACGACTGAATAAAATATAAGTAAATTAGAATTTATAACATTTAAACAATAAATTTAACAATTAATCTGCTTGGCGATGCATTAAAATTTATGCTTTTTGGTTAAGATATTAATAAACAATAAAACGAAACAAATTTAATTGCACATAAAAGCAATTGCATAATAACCCTAATCATCTACCGTTTATCTACTTTTACAGATTTACAAAATTTTGAAATGGTAAAAAATATTTAAAACAACTTTTAAACTAAAACTTGGAACGTATTCGAATGTTAAATGTTGGCTTATATAATATTTTTTAGTTTTCAACAATATTTTATCGCTAGGACTAAGCAGCTTAACATTCTACAATGTGGAATGTCAGTCATTTAACACAGTTTATTCGGAATTTGATTACTGTCACATAAAGGTAATAAATCGCAGTCTGATGTAAGCATCAATAAAAATAAACATGCATCAACTACCGTTTCCAATGTCTCGGTACCGAATATGTGCACAATTTTATATATGAATATTTGGACATGAAAAACTGTACGGGTGCATCACATTTGACATGAATATTTTTAACCTAAAAGCGCAACTGTGTGACCACTTCAAAAAAGTGTTTAACGATGTTTAGCTGGAATCCCAACGAGCATTACCGTAGACCAAACATGGATTCATTGCACAATACCAGGTCTATGCGGCTGCACATGCACCAAAGAAGGCAAAAAAGGATCTGATCATAGCTTTTACAATGCACGCGGTGTACTTTACATAGATTGGCTTTCAAAAGGTCAAAAATAATCACCGGCGAATATTATTCAGAGCAGATTAGATTTTGATTTAAAACAGAAACAATCCCACAACTACAACAAAAAAAAATCATTTGGAAAATACAAATCTTAACTAAATTGATATCACAATTATTGTTAGTTTTAGTTAGGCTTTCATCACTTAATTTTTAGCTCTTCTTTTTTTATTTTTTATGGTACACTGAGCATCCACTTGTATATTCCATAGTAATCGAGTGCATGCGAAATGCGATGAGGACATTAAATCGATTGTCCTTTAACTTGAAAATTCGAATTCAACAATTTGACATGCGAATATGTAGAAGAAATATCAGCACGCACGCAAAACGGAAGTAATTCAAATCAAGAATTGACGCCACTTGACACGATTCTTTCAATTTGTTTTTTTTTTTTTTTTTTTGTTTTAGTTAGATTTTGTGTTGTTAATTAGTATTTGATTGTTTATCATAATTGGATATGAAAATTACAGCAATCACAACTCTATTAGCACAAATTCCTACCATGTTGCTCGCGGCATTTAAGTTAAGTCACATGGCATAATATTTGCTTATATCACGCACATACACTGAATTCTATTTGTATATATCTGGATTGTAGGTATACGACGGCCAAGTAGAACAAAATCAATACAAAGCGCACATCTAATCTTTCATCGTGCATACCAACTTGATACTGAATGTCAACAGCAGCAACACCCATGAAAGCCACCACAAACACCAGCTCCGACTTGGCCACGACCGGGCTTCAAAGCATTTAAGGGTTTTACTTAATGAAAATGTGGCGTTTCACACTTTGTCATTGTCAGATTCAAATTGGTGTTGACGTCGATGTTGAAGTCAATGTTGGTTGTAGCTTTGACTATGGCTTTTGCTAAGATATCAGTTTCGAAGTTGACTTCCAAGTATTTGCAGCTGGCTTTGACGTCGGCATCGCCCTTCAGCTTGCTTTCATAATTAAACACCAACAATTTCTAAGGCGTTTCTTGTGCAAATAAGTAAGCGTTATTTAATAAGGTCAATTTTTATTGAATTAATTACAGAAAATGATATAAAGAGCTGCTGCTATTGACACTGACAAGTATTGATAGTGCGAGTAATAGGAAAATTAATGCAATATTATATTGAATGATTGTAAGTCCTGAGACATGGTAGCACTTAATTTGCTAAAGAGCCTTACGCCTCATACACCTTAAGTTTATATTGACGCAGATAGTATATCTGTGCAATGCTTGAGAGTTGCTTTTATAGATTTCTATTTGCTTGAAATAATTTCATAACAGTTTGTGTTACTTTGTATCAACAGGTCTTTAATAAGTTAGTAAAATATCTTTTAAAGTTTCCAAGTTATTGTTGTGCATAGCTTAACAGATAAACATGTTGTAGGGGCCATCTCTTGGGATTGTTGCAAAATATGCCAAAATTCGGGGTTTCAGTGATCCGTTCTGAACCTAAATGTATGAAATAAGTAAGACCAAATTTGGAATTTCTTGCAAGACAATTAAACTACTTTATTAAAAGTTGTTCATATACAAAACTCTGGATTGAATGGTAAGTGCCGAACCTCGTTGACTTGACCACTTGACTGTATTGTTCTACGTTGTTTAGAATACAAAATACAAATTGCTTAATATTTTCTCTACAAATACTAATACACCCAAGCCTTGGAATAACTCATACGCAATAATTGCTTTATTTATGCTTTACTTGATTGCATGATTAATTAATGGTTGTTATTATTGTTTGCAAATTATTAGCAATCTAAATGCGAACTCGATTTGCTTGCGTGCTAATCCAAAGTATGAAGTGTTGAGATACAAATAAACATAAATCAATTTCCATTAATTTTAGAGGAGCTACAAAGGGCCAATCTGAAAAATAACAGAAAAAGCAGCAGGAAGCAAGCGTACATTGACCGGAAGTGCGCAGAAGTGGGTGTAATGTGGAATTTGTGAATGAGTCTTGCATGCCAAACAATCAGTGAAGCAACCGCAAAATCGTTGACCAACACTGAATGATTGTCAGCAATGAATTCCAATTCCAATTGATTGAAAGCGTGCTGCTATTTCGGTATGGCTAGTTAGTTTTGTTCTGATAATAATTCATAGTTTTGGTTGTGCTCTGGTGAATTCGATAGATAAATAAAATGCACAAAAATGGTTTGTTTTGGTGTTGTTCTTAAAGCCGTGCCGTTCATATTACTATACGACTTTTCGTATGTGTGCGTTGAATTTTTTATGATTAATGAAAGTTCAGCTGCTAATAAATAAGACAATACAATATGTGTGTATGTGATTGATGTCGTGCTTTGCGCGTTTGTTTCCGTTTCCGCTTACATCTCCTTCGCTTTCACTTAAGCTTTAGTTTGTGTTATGGCCACTTGTCTGTCTGTCTGTCTATCTGACGGTTAGTCTTCTTCTTCTTTCTGTTGTCTGTCTACAGCTTGAAATGTTGTTATTTATTATTTGCTAAGTGACCTTTGAACGGCTAAGAAATTTTATATTCAACGCTTGTATGTATGCTTGTATGTAGGCGGAGGTTGGTCGGTTGGTTATTATGTTTCTGACTCCTTATTACAGTTGCGGTTGCTCCTCGTTTATTGTTATTTTTGTTGTATTGTACTTTGCTTGTTTCCAGCACAAGAAAAATCGCACAATTGAAATATTTTCAACACTGTTACAAGTGTTGAATAAAAGCCGACACAAATTCACTTGAGCTTAACCTTCGGCTGCGTTTATATTTCATCCAAGGTGTCTGCATTTGTGTCTTACTGATATTAAATATACATGATAAGAGGGTAGACGCAAGAGTTTTCAAAAATTGTTTGTTTTTAAGCAGTAACAGACGCAATGGTGGGTGCCGAAATTGAGCTCAAACTCAATGGTGTGACAACTTTTTGCTGTTGTGCGCTGTTTATTTACTTTTGTTGCACTTCAAAGCTTAAGCTGTACTTGAAACAATGGATTTATCTGACCAAGACATATCTGTTACTACATCTCCTTTCAATGACTGTATGCAAATTCCTCTAAGTTTGGCCGTAATCTAATTATATTTGGTTTTGGTGATTTCTCAAACTTGTTTAATAACTACGCGGGCCAACTGACATCAAATCAAATACTTCTGCGACTACCCTCGTACAATTTTAATAATTAATTATGCTCCACTGTGTGTTATAAGAAATGCAACAATGAAAAAAATATAAAGTCATGTATACGGCCATACATAATATCCTTCTCACAATGATTCATGTTTAATGGAGCATTTTACTGTTCCAATACAATCACAATGCAAATTGGACGACGCAAGTGACAAAAGCCTAATTCGCCGTGGCTACAGCTTCAGCACTATTTTATGGGTGCACTATTTATATTTTATACCAGGGTAAAAGAGTATAGTATAGAGTAGATCTTAAAAAGCACATAAATTCTTGATAAGCACTACAAAGACTCTTTTTCCGCTTAATTGTTAGCCATAGGTCCATTGACACAACTGCAAACGGAAGCATCATCAGCGAAACCAAATGTTAAGCTGTATTTGCTAAAAAGTAGAGTTAGTAAAACCGAATGAAACCGGAACCGGAGATCATAACCGAACTGAGCTTATGCGTTTTATTCCAAGAAAAATGTTAGTTATTCAAGCAGATACACAATAAACGAAAAAAACTTGAAACCCCAAGTTAAAAATGAGGAAACCATTGAGTTTTTTTTTACAATAAAGAATGTTGCTTTTAAGCAAAAGACGCAGGACATAGACCTGTTTTTTAAAAGGTTATTCGAAGGAACCGCTATCTACAGGTACTGGACAGCCTAGGCCAGCTAGCTCTTTCCTCTGCTGCCATCATTCTCAAGAATATACAGTCCTAAATGAAGAGCAGAAAGGCAGCTGGAAAAAATAGTCTTAACACTAGAACCCTGAAAGCGCTGCCGGTCAAAGTGGAGTTGTTACTGGTTTTGGTATTCTTCGATTGATGGGTAGAATCGTTAAGACATGGCCTGATTACCACCCACCCACCCCTTTCTCTATAAATTAAAAGGCAACTCAGCTGTTTTTTCAGGTACGTAACTTCCTGGCCGGCAGATAAATTCAGAGGCTCTAGACAATGTGGAGTTCTATACGAAAAGGATTTGCTCTGATATTCCATAAGAGAGTGCATTAAGTCTCATCAACGATGAAGAACCCACAAGAATATTTTACTGCTACATTCGCTGATTAGACGGTCATCATTGTCTGGGATGTGTGCATGTATTACACCACTAACAAGCTCTACCTTTACAAGTTAGCCAAATGGATAAACGGTGGAACATTAATATAAATCTGAGTAAATGTGCTTGCGTGTAATACATGCGAATGCTTCAAAGCTAGCTGATTGTGTACACGTGTCTATGTATGCACCTGTATAAGTGTCTCACTTTTGTAACGCACATTAATGCGTTCGTGAAGTTGCCAGAACTTATAAACTGTACTGACTCCTCAGCGGCAGATACAAGCCGCTAATAGGTGCCAGAACGGATCGTAAGAAAACACGCTTGCTGCAAGCTACGATCATCCCTAGACTATCAGTTACACACTATGACCAGAAAGTCCTTCTGCAAAGTTATTTATAAGCAACCAATATTCTACATTGAGCATCTCAATGGTCACCCGAATCAACAAGTCAGACGACTCCTGGAACGTTGAGGGAGGAAAATAGTTTAAATGAAGAAACGTCTCAAAAAGATTAATTTTGCTAGAAATGCCAAATTTGGTCTATCTTAAGTTTACCCTTATGAAATATTCCATATAAGTTTATATCGGACCACTAATTCTTGTCCAACTTTCTGTACTTATTCAGCTCGGAATTTTGATGTATTTTATGTCAATACTCATGTTTCATAAATGTCCAAATTGGACAACTAGAAAAAGCTAAATCGACTATCTTTCTAGCCGTCTATCTTTGGGTGCATACAACTGCTCTTAAAGTAATCTTTATATTGTTCAAAAATTCGCTTAGGAAGTAAGTCGTACCGTCGCCAAATATAGTTGGAAAGTGCGAAGATTAAGCTTCTCAGACTCTAGTTTTAATTTGAAATGCCTTCAAAACTTTAAATATTTAAGACTTGTTTTATCGACTTAAACATTAATGCAGTGTTTAAGACACACTTAGCGCAATATGCGCAAATGCTTTGTTATAAAAACTTGCCACGGTTGCATATCCCACATAATCGCAAGTTTAATATGCACAGCATGAGCGCGACCTCAAGGATTCCATGCCATTCCATGTCAGTGCAGATGTGCAGCAACTACGAGTATAATAAAAATGGCGGCAAGAAGAAACTACATAGATGAAAATGGCGAAGACGTCAGCCAAAGCGAGCGACAATGGCATTGTTTAAATATCAAATAAAAACGTCAGCGTCATACTTGAATGGAGCGTTGGCACACAATAAATGTATGTGTACACAAATATTCACTGAATATGCCTACACAACAAGGAAAACACTTAACATTGAAGTAAACGAAGCTCTTATGCGCTGCACATTAACTCTGAAATGGAATATGTAGTTAGAAACAAGATTTTTTATCTAATCTATGTTATATCGGTATATATATATATCTGTCTGTTCTTATTTTATCTGTTGTGATCTTTTTTTAGGAAGATAAATTTAAGCAATAGTTAGCAGTCCAATATATGTGTATAATTGGAGGAATTCTTCGTCGAACTGATCATGAAAACATGTGACAGCATATATAGTACTTTGAGTGAAGGTTGTACAAAGTATAAAGAACGCCAAGCACTGCGAATCAGAATAATTCAACACAAATTCATGACGTGTGAAAATATTTTGCGAGGGTGGCAAACAATTTTCAATTTAATGTTTTTTTTTCGATTCTTTCTGTTTGTAGGTATTCTTCCACCGCTTAGTACATATGAACGCTATGCGTCAACGGTGCCATATGCAAATATTGACAAAATGTCTGCCATATATGAAAAAAAAAACCGAAGTCAAATGGCGAAATGCATTACTTCAATTTGTAGTTTGTGTCGTTGCTTGAGTAGTCGTTTGCAGATTTCGAGGGTTAGCTCGTTACTGTGACATTGATGTATTATACGAATGCATTGCGGTTTATACACTTCACACTGTTTGAGAAATTGTAATTACATTTTGTCTGAAAGTTTGCAACACACATTGCAGATATCGACAGATTCTTGCTAATCTCGACGAGACGACTCATATAGGACATGCCCACATGCGTTAAATAGTGCAGAAATATACAAATTTGTGGAGTTAAAAAGTTCAATGAATTTTAGAGGTTCAGGGGGATTATGGAGAAACACAAAGCCAGTTTAGTTTTTGATGGGTGTGATTTTATTCTTGCATGAGCCTTCTACAGATAAAATAAATGGGCTTTGCGCGGGTTTATCTCCAAGTTTTGGAATCGAGATCAGCTTGCGCTTTCAGTTTGTTTTTTTTTTGTAACAGAAGACAGCAGCATTTTATCTAAAAACCTTGAGCTTTGCAAAGCGGAAACGCTAAGCCAGTAAGCAATTACCAAAATTTTTGAAGAAATGCAGAAACTGCTTTGCAGACATTCCAACCGTGCACTGCCGAATAATTGAGATCGGAGATAATTAATTGGAAACGCCTGTAGAGAATCGATAGATGTAGATAGATTCTCTGCGAAAACTTAGAAAAACTGACTTCATTATAGGAACTTCAAAACTCGTAACTCGTAACTCGCAACTAATTCAGCTAGCTGTTTCCATAACAATGTTTCGCTAGAGATATATAAGATATGTAACAGATAGAAGAAGGCGAATCAGATCACATAAAGTATATATATATATATGGAGTCAATAAAGACATGTTTTTCAACTTTTAATATTTAGACTCTTCTATATTCTCTTCAGATAATTACTATTTTGTGAATGACCTAATCGCTCGGCATGTCCCGCCGACCTGTTTTTTATATCCTATAAAATTTTTGTTGATATATATAACTTTGTGTAGGATATTGCATATTGCGAAAGAAAGTCGACTAAGTATTTTGAAATAGTAAACTCATGATTACAGCATTCATAGTCACTCTTTGTTGCATTGGTTAATTTATCTCTTTACACATGAACGTACAAATGAGATACAGATAAACCATATGATGCTGCTTCCCTATGATTATTTGCCAGCAACAATGAATTTCATTACTTAAACAAATTGCAAGATTTGCTTTGTATGATTGCAGCACTGCTCTGCTTTGTTCAGCTGCGACAATTTAAAATTAATGTCTACGATATGCAGTTGAAATGAAAATAGAAAATCTATTATTAATCATAATAAAGGTCAGTTATATAAGCTTTGTAGTTATGAACGAATTATATTTCGAAAGATAATAAGTATGAAGTATAAGGACTATCATATATGCAATGCACAAGGGTATAGAAAGGAGTGTCATGACCGCATGACAGCACGACATATATAAGATGGCAAGAATATACACAGCCAAGCGCGCTAGTTTGGGACATGAGGGAAAAGCAACAGCGGAATAGATTTGAGAAAAGTATTTCGGTAAAGCATTAAAAAAAGATCTCGATTTTCAGCAATAAATCATTTGACTGACGCTACCTAATTTTAACTTTTGTTTTTAATTGTTCATATTTTGGTTTCAAATGGAGTATAATACTAATATGGCGGATATTACGAATGGTTTCCATTTTAAATGCCTCGTTTAATAAAGGTGTGTATGGTGTACAAAACGTTCACAAAAGGGGCAGTCATAAGCTATTATATCACCAAGTCAATATTGTAGCTTCTATTAACGTTAATAATCTATTGAATATAATAATGGGCATATGTCATTCTATTTTGAGAAAAACTCCACGCAACGTTTTCCAAAAAATATTTTATAGCTGCCTAGCCTTTTTTTTATATAAAATGAATTTATCTCAACTTCCGAATTCCGAATTATGATTTGATGTGCTGCGGCTATCCAAACATAAATAATTTGGTTAAATTTATTCTCTTCTACAAATAAATAATCAAGCTTAATTTTTTTTTAATTGATTCAAGCATAAAAATTAAATAATTTATATCTGTGTTTGTTTAATTCATCATTTCATGCAAAAATTAAGTTTTTCTTAAACAACTAGCCATATCAGAAAAAAGCTATTTTATTTGTCATACAGCTCGCAACTGAATAAACTAATTTAGCTATATACATATAGAAAGATATTGTCAATTAATTTTAAACTAATTGGAAATGCAGCATATTATTTAATTAACTATCATTTTGTGCGCAAGCATAAGGTCCTTGCATGTGAACAGGCTCCACTCAATCTTCTAAAACATTCTACCTTTTCTAATTGGCAATCTTTCTACTCTGCATAAAATAAGTATTTTAATATGGGACAAAACTAATTTCTTAATTAAATCTGCTGTGTTGTTATGGTTTAATAAACATAATTATTAAATTTCTTGCAGTAAATATTTCAAAATATACACATAAGAGAATATTAAGTATACGCCGCGTGGGACGAAGCAAATGGAAATATCTTATTACATCAAATGATTTCAAATGCAAAAATGCAATTTTCTTTTTCAAGTCTTCTTGAGAGAAATGCCATTTTATAAAACACATAAAGCTAAAATGCGTTGCAAACAATGCTATGCAACAGCAGCGAACCATGAAAATAAATAAAATATTCAAAGTTATTGAATTGAATATGGAAAATAGCGAGTGACTCAATACTCGAGAGTAATGTAGAAAGTTTTTTATATGACAAACAAAAACACCTAAAAATAAATTCAATAAAAAAAAGCCAAATATTCTATAAAAAATTGTATTTGTGATTGTGACAACACAATAAGAAAATGTGTCACAAATTCACGAAAACAAAGCCACATATAAAAACAAATATCGAAGGGTCCTTGAGCTTACTCCATACACCAGCAGCAACAGCACCGGAAAATCCTGCGCATAATAATTGCTGCTCTGAGTCGAGTTAATGAGTGCAATTGTAGGTTTTTGTATTTTAGCATGCAGTGCTTGAATTAAGTAAATTACACAAGAATAAAACGCAAGGAAACTAAATGTGGCGGAAATGTTTCGAATAAGCGCGCGCGAGTGCGGAAAGCCATTCAAGCAGCAAAAAGCGCGTTTGCAACGTAAGAAACAAAACCCAATTTCTTACATTTTGCCGCTGGCTGTTACTTCTTTTACACCTAGCACATCGTCTGCGAAAAAGGCTATTATTAATTCCTCGAAAAGTTTGTAACACTTTGTATGAAATATCGTAGAAAGATTATATTGTTGAATGACTCAATGAAATCTAATTAAGTAATCTTGAAAGTCACATGTCAATTAGGGTAAACAGTTTCATGAAATATTGTATGGAAGAAGTTATTGACTGCCCCATTCAATTGGAATTCGTTTGCAAATTGGAATTCGTAAGCAGCTCACAAATCCGTCCATGGTCCGTTCGGTGTGAGCTAATTCTAAGAAGACGATTGGACTCACCATCGTAAAAAATGTAATACTAGTGAAGACACTAAGAAAGCCTCCGATACGACTGCTTCAGAAAACCTCTGCGTCTTCTAAACATATAGCAGAGCATTGGAGGCATATCAACAGCTTCCTAGTTATTCTGTACTGAGAAGATCACTCTTTTTACCAGACATATTCATATTCAGGCCCCATAAATTTGTCACGCTCCCATTTCGACTATAAACTATAAAATAAGAATATTATATAATGTTAATTTCCATAATACGTATCATATAGACCTTAACATCGAATCGTTATAGAAATTAGCTGCCATTTTGAGTTCCAAAACAGTTAAATATTGTTAGACTAAGTGCAAAGTATCTCAAAGTCGAGTATACTTTACTGCAGCATTCTTACTAATTTCAACTCATTAGTAGTTGCTTAATTTTGCTGTTGTTTATCCGCATATTTTTTTTTTTTTTTTTTTTAAATAAATGCTTATCCTGCCTTACCGTTACCTTACAATTCCTGTCATTTCACATTTCAAGCAGATATCAAATTTATAAACTGTGAAGGTGAGCAACATATACCAAAATATACAACAAGAACGAAAAATTTATGAAAAAACCTTGAGAACAAGCATTCAATGTCAATGTCAAGGATTTCGAAAATATATGGTCTACAAGCAATAACTAACAAAATATGTACATATTATATATACGAATAAATAGGTAGTATGGAAGGCACTCACCTGACGCTGCAGCATATAACTGAATTCGGTTGCTGTATCACGTCGACTTTCATTCATATTTGCGGAAATTTTTGTTCACCTGGTGACTGTTTAACACTTGATCCTTTCTGGCTTGCTGGCTGGCTGGCTGGCTGCGCTCCTTCAGATTCAAAAATTGCTTCTGACGTCTTCGTTTTACTTAGCGGTGGGTATTAAAAGTTGCTCATTAATTTTCTGCGCTGCGTCTTGTGCTGCAATTGCGGTTGCACTTTCTGCGTCAAGTTCGTCCTTATGCAGCTAGAATAATGCTATAAATATTTGCGTTGTAGCTCGTCTAAGTCCGTGTTGATATGTACGTGTACAAATATTTTGTGTGGTCCCGCAAACTATTGAATTGTAGAAAATCTTCCGATTAAAGCATTGTTTTAATACCTTTTATATTATTACACAATAACTAGTGGTAGAAGCTGTTGCTGGAGCTAAGGATGTAGTTGAACTCGTTGTTGTATCGGTTGTGGTAGCTGTCGTTGCGCGTAAGCTGAAAACGAGTTCACTTGTTTACACTGCTCAAGGCTTAAGTTTTAAAGTGTGTTTTTTTTTTTTTTGTTTTTATTTAGCTGCAAGGATTTTGGCATTAAACATTTGTGAATTAAGTAAAGTATAATACGTATATACCCATACATAGATTGCATATATATCAGTAGCACCTGCTACTTCAATAGCACCTAGCATAATTTTTATATATGACTAAAGTTAAATTGTTTAATTCAAACAGCTTACGCAAGCAAAACTTTAAATTTTTCTGAACAATGCCATGAAGTATTCCAGTTATTTGTCCTTCTACGTTCGTCGTCATATCATCTTTTATATCGTTTGTCGCTTATATATAGCATAAGTTGGTCCGACAAATAAAGCATATGTTGGCAGTTTTTAGGCCCTGTACCGAAGGTACAAGAGCCTATTGGTTTTGTGCAAATGTATGTAACAGGTAGAAATAATGGTAGGAGACCCCCCATAGAAGAGTCGATATAACCATGTCCGTCTGTCTGTCCATCCGTCTGTCCGTCCGTATGAACGAAAGGATCTCGGAAACGGTAATATATAGTGACTTCGTGTTTTTTTGCATTCGACTAGGACTGCTCCCCCCTTCCCCATAAAATCACCCCCAAGGTAAAAAATTTCTTCGGCACAAAAAATGTTGAGTATGATAGTATAGAGATAATATTCCTCTAAGCCAAAATCCAAAAAGTTCATCAAAATCGGATAATAAATGACGATTTTATAAGCAATTGAATTTGAACGACCCCCCTTTTCTTTTCATACATAAAAATATGTTTTATATGGCAGTGAGAAGTGGTCATGTGCTTGGTCATAAGCTCGGGAAACATTTAATGTGTTTGTTAGGCGACCTGCACTGGTACAGGGCCTCATACAGTCGGTTACGCCCGACTGTACTTTTCTTACTTGTTATAATATAAGTCAGCTGACCAGAACATCATATGTCGATGTATCTGTTCTTAATTTTTAAGTCTTTGGCTAAACATGTGTTCTCAAACCAAGATATATGTTAGATATGAGACCCAGACATAAGACCCCGCTCTGCACTACTTTGAACTGCCAAAAAATAAGACTGCATACTAGCAGTGGAATAGCATTTTTCCATGGAAGGGATAGAATTGTATGAAATTTTGAATTGAGAAGAAACCAATTTATCAACATCTTTAATAAACAAAAAAAAACGTACTTTTAAGCCTATGATGTACAATTTGTGATGTACATCATAGTCCCCCAAGTAGGACTATTTCGCCTTCATTTCCCTATCTACGGCACTGCACTTTTTCGTAGTTTATTGAGTTCTGATTGTGGAATGAGTGTTCAGTTGTTAAGTGACACAGAACGTACCTGGGCAGAAATAGGTGACTCAATTTATTTTTATGAGTACTATCCCGTATGAAGTTCGGCAAGTACTTAAATACTACTCATCTGAAGAGGTTATAGTCGAGACTATACATACAAACTACTATAATCTCTTTGTTCTTGTTGTTCATACGAAAAATCAAGAACTTGTCGTCTCGACTTTTTGTACGGAGCTACCCATTTAGTAATCTGATTTGAAGTATTATATAATATTTTATTAGGATGTTTGGCGAATACAAGTCATATATAAACTAAGTGCTCTTCCATGCTTCCTTTGACCTATAGAAGCTTATTGATAGAAGGTACAAAAAAGCAGAAAAGAAATACGCGAATATGTTCTTCTGTTAATCCAACTAACTGGTACTAAACTTTTTCCTTTTACCCATTTCTTTATAGAGATTTATGAAGGCTTACCCTTGATACGCATACAGTAAACAAAGTGAGTGACCTCCCCTCCCGCCTTTCCCTGCAATAATAAAAATAGTTCTTCTACAAAAGTAAAGTAGCGAAATATTTCTTTGATATCATCTGTGATTTGCAGTCAATAAACAGGAGTCAATATTTCTAATGCAGCATACGATATACCATATTGAAGCAGATAAGAACGTCATCTCTGTATATTAAAACTTTTGTAAAATTTCACGCAATAACACACAACTAATTAATAGGGCAGACAATGGTTTGTATGTATGTATATATCTATGTTAATGATGCAAAATTTTCACATTTTTGGACAGCAAATATAAAGTTTTGTCTGTCTCCCATTTGCATATTATTTTCTGTATTGTCGTTTCGGAATTTTTCTTTTTTCATTTGGCAAAAACCCTTCATTTTATAGCACGTCTGCACTTTTTATAGCTTATAAGTGTGCTGACACTTTCTTTTGTTTTCTTGTTTTGTTTAGTTTTTAAAGTTTTATCATTTTATTTGACTTTACTATTTGATTGTTTTAATTTCATTAATTTTTTCATTTAACATTTTAGTTATTAAGGAGCAAATTTTCTGCATTTTATGTTTTAAAACATTTCCTCAAATTATTCTCAAATAAAAATGAAAATTAATTATAAAATTTTTGTGTGTGGAAACATAAGCGTGAGAAATGCATGCAGCTCCTTGATTGCATAAATCCTTTCAAAATAGTTTGGCTTGAGTACACACAATATATACTACATCGTTTCTATATAAACACTTTATTATTTATTTTGTATAATTTTTTGTTTTTGTTTTTTTTTTTTTGTTTTAGATTGCTTACACTTTATTTAATGTCTATATTCACATAATCATATATTTTATTGGGTATGGATGTATGTGTGTGTGTGTGTGTATAAAAATCAACTGAAATAGTAAAACCCTTGAGCGCGATTTATATTTTGTATAAATTATTTCGGAAACTTTTTTTGGGCAAAAATTTTGATTTCGTTGCTTCCACGGTTTTGTTACGACTGCTGCACAACAATTTGCAAAACTCTCAACAAGGATAACGTTGTCCTGTCTCCATATTTACACGTTTTGGTTCTTCGGCTTGCTTCGTTAGCATGTGCTTGACTTTGAAATTGCCGACAAATATAAACTTTCGCTCTGTAAGCTCTCTATTTTAAATCTCTCTCTCCCTCTTTATCTCTCGCAATATGACAGTTGTAACAAAAACAAACGCGTAGAAGCCGGAAATGAAAGTTATTTGTGCATATTTAGTGCCGTTATTTCATTCATATTTTCCTGAGCATGTGCAAAAATGTTGACAGTTTGAGAGCGAGAGAGTAAAACACGGTATAGTGTGAGTGCCTAAATGAGAGTGAGAACACTTTTCTAGTAACTTACCAATTATTATTTTAATTGTTATTGCAGTTGAAAAGGTTTTAGCCTTTTAATTGTGCAATAGCTTGATTTCTGTTCTATTTTTAGACTTATTGATCTCAACTTGAATTATGAATATTCTAGAGGGGGGTACAGATTTGTTTGTTGGTACCGCTTGTAGTGCGCCAACATGAACCTATGTGGCACATTTTTCAGAATTAAAGTAGGCTAGTCTTAATTCGTTGTGGTTAGCTAAAATAACAAACATAACAAAAAATTGTTCATACGTAAGAACTCAAAAAGGACTGGCGAATTTTTATGGATATTCTTTAGAGATAGATTGGAACATTCATGAAATACTAGTTATCCGAAAGAGTAGAAGAGTACAATTATCCCAACATGAAAGTCCTATATTAAATTGTCTCTAAATTCTCTATGTGCATGTTCTGAATTTTGAAAATATGACTTTACTACTGCTGTATTCCTATTTGTGGTATTATTAGGCTCTCAATTGTAATAGTAACCCTCGTATACATCATTTTCTAAAGGGACATACGATTAATTTTCTAATGTGTTACAAACTTTCTGACAAACTGATATTACCGTTGCGCTCCTCTGGCTTTACTACGTATAACTTCTTTTGGTTCCCAAAACTAAAATTTTCGCTTTGTGAAATCAGGCCGTTCGAGAAAGAGACTTCGAAGTCTTCACATCAAATAATACCGCTTTTGAAAAAATGTTAATAAATGGAATTTAAATTTTTTCTAATATAAGCAAAGAATGTCCACAAAATATTTTTGGGCTACCCTAAAACTTTTACACGAACACATCCCATGCTTCTCATACAGCCATGCTTCCATTTTCGCAAATCGCAAAAATGTTGCGTTTTTTACTTTTTAAATCGCGAAAATCATGCTCCGAAAATCGCAAAACGCAAAATGTTTGCGATTTCAAATCGATTACAGTTAGGAAAGTAGATTGAAAAGTAAATGCAATCTCTCACACAAATAACCATTTACTTGCGTTTTAAAAATATTTTTGGTTTATTCTGTAAGGTTTTAAGATTATTTTGATATACTGTTCAATATTATTGATACTGATTTTAAATTCAAATGAAATCGCGCGATTTCATTGAAATCGCAAAACGCAAAGGTAAATGGGAGCATGGCTGATTATAGCACCTGCACATGACCATTTTAAGCGTATTTTTCATTTTCCAATTGTTAACAGTAAATAAAATAGAGACACAAAATATTAAAAAAAAAAAAATAAAAAGAGAATTAACTAATAAACAATTCTGCATTAAAAATCATTTCAATTTTCATAATTACAATTGAAATTGTTGACTTCTCTATTATGTTGCTTTTATCACGAACACATGACCGTGAGAGGCAAACACATGACCGCTGTACAATCGCATATCCTGCAATTCATTGGCTTATGCTATTTGTGTCAACTGCTGATGCTGATGAATTTCAAGGAGCACGGCTTTGTTTGCTGAATATATTTGTTGTGTGTTTATTAATCAGTTATTTGCTATTTGTTTTTATTTGAAAAGGCAAAGTGAATTGTGACATTTGAGTTTGAGGTGTTTGCTGGACTTGATAATATGTAATGGTTTATGTTAAAAGGTCTTGAACCACATCCCTTTCCAACATAGAATATTACCGCTTCCCCAGGGATGGTGGGGTCTACTAAACAGTAGATGAAATATGTTTTCTGGAAATTTTTCTCCAGAACAGTACTTTTGTATCAATTCTGGAGACTCTCCCACAAATACTTTCCTTTGTCCAGCGAAGTGTGCGGAATCAAAAGAGGGAGGCAGTCTTTGCGATGTAAGTTCATCGCAAATCTGTTTCCAAAAGAGGCTTTGCACCTATCGCACTTGGGGGCTTCGGTCTAGAAAAGAATTCCGCGCAGGCTGATATTGGCGTCCAATGCGTTAAACCGAAATTTGCCAGCAGGCTAACAATAAAGCAGTAAACACACGTGGCTTCTGCTCCGTCGCCATTGGGCACTACACGGTTGTTAATTCGGTCTGTGTCTCGTTCATCTTTTTCACAATGTAGAAATTTGGAAAACTTTCTGTACAAAGCACAAAATTTCAGGCTTGCTTATCAAGTTTCGTCTCGGCTCCTGGGTTTAGCGGTAAATAAGGACAAGACGAAGTACTTGTCTTGAGCGGTCTGTAATGATGGAGAATTTCAAGATCAGCCAAGAGATTAAGCGAACAATCACGCTTATGGACGTTATTTTTGGATGAGCAAGGAAATTAGAAGTAAAGTCCTTGCCCAAAAAACGAAGCTCAAGTTCTATAAGACGCTAATACTCCTGATTCCAACGTGATTGAGTCAAAAAAGGCGTTGGAAGTCCTTGAGAGAAAGTTTCTCCAAAATATTTTTGTTCCTATTAGAGTCGGCGATAAGTTCCCCTATAAACCGGCTGATCAGCTCACTCGAATGGATAAAAGAGCTCGTGCACTCATAGTTTACACGGGGACCCAAACTTGATTAGTGGACGACAATATGCAGGACGACCGGTCACGCGTTGGAATGACCTCATATGGGGATATCTGAGTGTACTTGGCATTCATAACAACAACAACTTACAATTAGTACAAAGTTCCGTATTTTTGAAGAACGACATCTAGATGGAGGATTCTAGTTTAAATATTTAAACTCTCAAATCTGGGATTTTAAAAAAAAAACATTTTTCCCTTTTAAAGAGTTAGTAAGAGTATCTTTATGATATAGGATCCCTTGAAGTTGAAGTGCCTAAAATACTTTTGAAAGATTTTTCAATTGTAGACGGATGCTCATTTTAGTTAAATTATATAAACCAAATTTCTGGTAGATCAATATGTAACACTGACATTTCTTGGAATATGATTCGTTTATAACTCTGATATGGTTGCTAACCAAGTAAGTATTTTCATTCATTTAAAGTAGTTGCTGCATTAAATGCAGTTTCATTCTAGAAATCCACAAATGGCATATGTTGTCCAAATAAAAGCTGAAAACAATGCATTACAACTGGCTCAAAATGGGCGCAATTGGCATGCTGACACGTGCCAGCCTATAAATATAACAGACTACACGAGTACTTGAAGATCCATTCATATACACTGCACTGCAATGACATTAATGCCACAATTAAAATCATTTATGCGCAACAACTTTAACAATTTTACAGAATTCTCTACCGATTGTGGCAAAAGTAAAACAAGATGTGCTTTATTTTAGATCTGAAAAAGAAAAAAAAAAATTACATATTATAAATTTAAACGCAAAATAAGGAAGCTCAAGGAGCGCTCACTACAAGACAGTCTGGAACAACAGGTGGAAAAGCGTTGAATAAAATAGCAATTGAAAGTGTTGCAAGCATCTGAAAATAGGTTTCCTTCCTATATGCACCTCTCTGTTGTCAGCATACTGCTTACGAAAGTTAGGAACAATTATGCATTAATTTATGGACAGCCCGCAGACAGACAACTCAGACAGTAAGGAGCCAGCGAACGAAGCAGTAGTAGCAGTCAAGGAATTAATTAGTCGAACGTGAGGTGTTTAGTCATCATACAAGCGACTTAACTGAAACCAAAACTTCACTTTTTTTTTTCTTGTGACGCATGGAATAATAAAAATCTCGCTTTTGAGAATATTCCATTGAAAATACCAATGCTGTAATATCGAAAAAAGCCTAAAAAATAAATTGGTAAAAGAAAAATGAGAAATAATTACTGGCAACAACTGAAAAGTAAAAAAACAAAAAATGTAGACGTAACGATTGTTGTCGGTTGAACCGAAATATTGTTACGCTATATTTGTTCAATTTTATTTTTATTTAATTTAAATCTCAAAATAAACCTCATTTTATGAATAATTATGACATAAAATATTAATTAAGTAAAAATACATTGCCTTTTTTTTAAGTCTTAAAATACCACGTTTCGAAGTAGACTTGTGAAAATTTTTGCATTTAACTGCAAGTTTACAGTCAACACAGACGGACATGGAAACATTTGCCTTGCCACAAAAAGCTGATGAAAATAATTGTATATGATTTCTTAAGGCGCTTTTGATATTAAATAATTTTAAAATCAACCTATTTTCAAAAGACACACCTGAATATTTCGCGAGATGATACGGTTACCGAACTTTTCATTTAATAGTAATAGTGCCTAAATGTGTGGCATGCGGTCACTTTTATGGATGTCCAATAACGAATATTATGCTTATTGATGCGGCACTTAGCCAAAATCTTGGTCTTTAAGCAAAATTGTGACTTTAGAGATTCTCAATTCCTGTGAACGGCGTTTCGACCCATACGGGTATAGCTCATTTTTCGGTTTTAGTTAAGCTAACATTGTCATATGTTTTTGTTTTTTTAATATATTTTTAAATAAATGTTTAAGGAATAGTTTTAACCTATATAAATATTTAATTGACCCAAACTACCTAAGCAACTTATATTAGTAGGGTATACAGAATGTGTTCGAGCTGCTGCTGCAAGTCTGCAAAAATTCATCAAAAACAGCTTTAGCAGCAGACAGCATGCATATAATTTAAATAATTTTCATCTTATGGTTGCGCGCGACAGCAAAGGCAAACTACTGATATAAAAGCTAAAAATCTATCTACATATGCACCTACGGATGGATGCAGCCGAGCACAACAACAAAAACAGCAACACACTAGCTATGAAAACCTGCCAAAGTGTCTGGCAATGCGTCTGCGGCTTGTTTACCTGACATTCAGCCAGTGTCTGGTCCATATTTGGTCGTGGTCTCGGTCTTCATCTTCGTCTTGGTGCATGTTGTCTGTTCTTGTCTCGAATGCAATTCTGACAAAATGTTTTGCTTTTCGTTGCATTTCACAGACCTCAATAAGCGCAATAACTTAAGGACAACGTAATTCATTGCATACGAAAGCCTCCAGACAGTCAGCAGACATGCACTTGTCTCCTCCGGCTGACTGACTGGCTGGCTGGCTGGCTGGCTGGCTGGCTGGCTGGCTTGCTGGCTGGGTCAATGTGTGTAGCTTGCATAAACACATTCATCGTCAATTTTGACAATCGACAAGTAGCCTCGTTGCATGAAGTCAGTCGCCGTTGTCGAAGACGCCTGATTAATGCACAGTAGCCAAATGGAGGCAGGCCAGGCACGCGAGAGCCTAAAAACCGAAAACATAAATGAGATATAAAAAAAATGTTCAGTTCAACTTTGCAGACAATTTTATACCCTTAATCGAATAAGCAAAATGTTTTAAAAATTTTCACAGCACTGAAAGTCAAAAATTGGCTGATTATTAATCTATAAATAAATCCAGCCCACTGCGGGCCCATGACCATGTCAAGATGGCTGTCCACGATCATCACAAGGGGCTCTACAACTATCCGAAGGAGAGATCCATGACCATTCCAAGTGAGTCCATGACCATCACAAGGGTTGAAGAAAATAAGTGAGAGGTTTTATGACCAGTTTATGGGGCGTCCATGATCATCCGAGAGGAACCCATATCTATACCAAGGATTGGTCCTTCATCAACACATATAGTGAAGTGAGGGTAGCCAAGGGTGGTCCATAAATGTTGAATCCTAAACCCTATAAAGTATATATAATCTTGATCAGCTTGACCGACGAATCAATTTAGCCATGTTCGTATATCTGCCGTCTAGTAAATAGGCGGTTACACTTAATATTTGTATATCCTGTACCTATAAGATATCCATAAATATTAAGTTTGTACGAATGTATATAACAGCCAGGCGAGGTGGACTCCATAAAGTATACACAATCTTGATCCGCATCAAAAGCCAAGTCGTTATAGACATGCCAACTCTCAGATAGCTCTCTTCTTAGGAAAGTATTGAATTTTTATTGTTTTTAACTTAGAGAAAAAACTAAATTTGGTCTATTTTACATTAATTCTTATCAAGTTTTCCGAAAAGATTCAGTTCAGATCACTAGAAGGTGTAGCCCCATACTGCGATTTTGTAAGAAAAAACATTTTTGTTATTGTTAATCCAGCTAGAAAAGCTAAATCTAGTATAACTGACGTCAATTCCAATGAAATATTCAATAAAACTTCAAATCAGACCACTTTATGAGTAGCTGCCATACAAAAAGTCAAAGTATAAACATGTCCACTTGTAGATCTGGTTGTCCATACGAACAACGAGAAGTAACCTTTAAGTGTAGATATTTAGTCCTATTCTCTCTTCAGAGAACTAAAAAACTAGCCAAGCTATATATAAGGGAACTTCTTTAGAAATCAGCTTTTTATATTATTGATAATATTGACATATTATAGCACTACTTGTTCCAATAACGAATGTTGTGCCAGATCGATGCTGTGTGACATACCTTAGATATTATTTGTATATATTCGATATATCTTGAATGTTTGACCGACAGGAAGTTTTTTACGTATGGGATACCACATAATTTGAGAATGCGAACTCTCATATACAAAAGACTCTCAAGATATTGATGGGTTGATGGGATATCCGCCTCTAATTTGGCACTCAATCACTTCTATTTGTACCCAAGCAACAAAAAAAAAAATTCCAAGATAAATGTAATAGGAAGACTGTTATTTCTGTGTGGCAAAAGTTCCTGCACATAGCATGCATGAAAATCAGTTAAGCCATTTTCAATGATAAATCGAATCACAACAAAATCTATATACCTACTTCAATTTTATCTGAAGTGTGTAAAAATCACGAAAAATTAATAATAAACAGCAGCAGCAAGCAATAAGAACAGCAACGATAATAACAAATTGGCTTCTGGTCTTTGCATTCCATGCATGCAATCCGAGACACACTCAGGGCACCAAAAAGCTCACACACGAGAATGTAAGAAAACACAGAAGAGCGAGTGATTAAAAAGGATTACCATTTGATAGAGGAATTAATAATAACTTTTCATATTTGAGCACTTAATTTCTGTTCTACATGTCTTCCGTTCCGTACTTTTTTCGAATAAATGAAGCTTCTAGTTGTTCAAGTTGTGATTATTTTTCTTTAATAGCAATTGGCTAAGCAAGAAACGGTTGTAAATATGTTATTCTGAACTCTGACAAGACTATATTCAAGACGAAAACGAAGATTGCACGCTTCAGCCGCAACTGCGACGAGACAAGAGTAGGGCGTATACATCATTTGAGAGCTGGAATAGAACTGCATGTGTGATCGGGGTTGTAGTTGGGGACAGGCAACGAAGCATCACCAGAGGCACATTTTTTTAAACATACACGAAAAGGTGCGTCTCGACGCTTGTCCATCTGTCCGTCTACAGCTCAGGCTGTCCAATGAATGCAACTCTTCTGTCTCGACACTGCAATAATCTTTTGTTGTTTTGGTTTTGGTCTTGAAACGCAAACACTTTGATGCATAAATGTTTCATTATTTTGCCGTCACAAGCCAAATGTTCCACTTGTCTCGTGCCCAGACAACAAGTTGCTTCCAGCACAATTATGTAAATTATGTGTTATATTGATGTTTAAATAAATTTGGCATTTATTCGATATGCAGCGAAAATATTAAACGCTGTAAATTTTAAATTTTTATACACTTTAGCTTGCTATATACACTTCAAGTATTTCCGCAGAGCTAAACTTTAGTACAAGTAACACATTTAAAACTCAAAATAATAAGAAACAAATTTTTTAAAATTTACAAAATACCCATAGAGTAGTGTATTTCCGAGTATTTTATGCGCTGTACATATAGATTCAAAGGGTATATTAAGTTTTTGCAATTGTTTGTAATTTATATGCAAGTACATATTCTCTTGACCAGCATCAAAAGTCGAGTCAATATACGAGATTCGGACCAGACTTTCTTTTTCTCTCGAAAAATATTTATTTTATGTATGCAATTCATATTCAACCTAACAAAAAAAAATTAAAATCGCATCGAATGTAGAGCGCAAAAATTTAAAAAGCAACTTTTTTTAGTAAACCTTGCAGCCATGTTCGTCTGCTTGGATACCATATGAACAACATGAGCTGTCCCGTTTTTGTATGAAAAATAGTTTGTTGTGGTTTCAGCTTGAAACCATAAATTTTGTGCAGTTCCAGTAAAACATATCACACGCTTACAGTTAAAAATAAATTAATAAAAGGTCGAATGAGGATAAAGGGCGTCTCGAAGTCGAGAGCACTCCACTGTATCGTTCTTTCTTGTTTTTATTCAAAATAGAACGCACAGACGATAAGATATTGACAGCACACACGCTCGGGCAGCAAGTACACATCAAAGCAAACCCATCTAGATCAAAACTGTCAAAAGGTGACAACAGTTTAAGTGCGTGAGAGTGTGGATTTTTCTATTGACTTCAATGGTGCGTGTATTGATAGGAAGTATACACAGTTAATAGCAATAAAACTGAAGCCGATTAGGTATTTTTTGTTTATGTTTTTCTGGAATTCTAGAAAAATACCGCCAACTCACACATCAATAACGAAATTGTGCGAAATACAAAATATATGGAAAATTTTTTCAGAAAAGGAAAGAGTCTACGCATATAGACTTCTAATCACATACAGACTGTCCTGAAATCTTGTGATTGCAAAATTTCAATAGCTATAAAAGACTTGAAAGTTCTGCATGAAGAGAAAGAGAAAAATAATAATAAAGGGTGTTGTGGCAGTTCATGGCGACCATATTATTGATATTGCTTTTACAGTTGGTACTGCTTAGATTCTTGGGATACAGCAAACGAATCTGGATCAGCAGCAATGACTGTTTTCCTTAGTTTTATCAACATATAACACGACTCACTTCTGCAACTATCTGTACTCTCCTACGAAATTTGAACCTATGGACTGTGGATGCCTCCAATCGAAATAGCATGGTTACTAAGTCTCCTTTTAGCTCAACACATTCAGTACAGCGATGCCTACTCCATAACAAAAACACGAACCTAAAATGGGTAACACAGTTTTCACGTAAATATTTTACTATCAATATGTTCCAAGTACAAGGCCGCACCTACACTATGCAGCAGCTACCGGTTATAGGACACACGTACAACCATTTTTTACGGGCTGTTCAAAATAAGTACACTTAAACTAAACTCACAAATGAAACACCTTTTGTGTCTAGATACAATATCTATTATTTGCAATGTCTCGACCAATTTAATAAATAGGTAAGCAATTGTCTGCAAAGTTTAACTCAAGGCCGTAACACTTTAGAACTAGAACAGACTATTTTTAACAGAGAATGTTCTATGTAAACCAGCTGCCATCATAAAATCTATTAATAAACTAAAACAGCAAAAGAAGTCAAAGAGCAATAAAAATATCAACCAATAACTTTAAAAGGTAAATTTCTGACAATGTTCTCTGGAATCTTCTTTAAGAATTCAAAACAATTATATTTTTTTAACTATTGGTATACTACAACTGTCAACAGTCTGACCTTGAATATAATTGAAACTTTAAACAACTATTTGCGTATTTTTCTATAAAACCAGTGATCCATAGAACTATATCCTATTGTATCTATCTGTCTATGCATGTCACAAAGCAACATGACTAATTTGTTTTGACGAAAATATTTGAATAAGTTTTGAATCCATTTCAATTACAAACAGTCTGCACAGATTTGTCGTTGTTGATGTTGTCATTCATTTCAAAGTGGGACAAATTCCATGCAAATTTTTTATATAAATCAAAATAAAATAAATAAATATCTAAACAAAAGTTATATAAAATTTGCGTCGTCTTGTGACATTTCAAATATTTATTACTCTTATTTGTTGTCATTTTTTCGGGATAAGTGCTTATAAGTATTTTTATTTGATATCATTTATTTTTTTTTAAGCTGAAGTCTAGCGTAGTGGCGTAGCATAGAATGAGTTAAGTTTATAAGAACCGATCGTGTGTGTGTACACATAAAAACTAGTATTGTATCTTATGACTGCGCTTGTAGGAGGCAGCACTAATATTTTTGTTGTTGTTGATACACGCTTCATTCAAACGCTTGTTTCTTGTTAGAGATTGCATACTATGTCATCAGACAGTAAGTCAGTCAGACTTCATTAAGTGTTCCAAATTATACAATCATTTCAAATTCAATTTGATCCAGACGCGTAAAAATAAATAAAATAAAAGCCAAACAAAAGAAGTCTTTAAGAAGTCTGTCGAACCGAAGCTTTAATACTCTAATAAAAATATGCAACCGATACTGTTACGAAAAAAATGACAGTTGAATAACAGACCGTTAAGTTATGACAATGCATGGAGAAACTTGCACCATCTCTAGTTAGTCATTATCAGTTTTTGTACCATCACTAACAAAAGATCTATGCAATAGCCAAATGCTTAAAGTCTTAGTTGGATGATTTTTTAAAGAATATTTTTATATGCAATATTATTTATGTGGAATACTAAGTCTTACCAAACAATTAATTACGTACACAGACTAATTTTATGAGTTTTTATTAATTAATATTTTTGTTTTTTTTTTAACATTAAAGTATGGATAAGGTCGAAGGTAAGGGTAAACCGGTGTGAGCAGCCGTCAACTCTAATTCTAAACTGTATCGGATCGGTTTCTCCGGCCCCATACAAGTACAATGTGGAATCGGTTGTCTTTTTCCTGTTCCACCATAGCAGCTCATGTATTTATTTAATTCAAACAAACTTTCTATGTAGGGTACACAATTTTTATGTTTACTTGCATATTATTAAACATTCAAGAGAAAAGTAAAAAGCAATTGACGTCCTTGAAGTCGCGTCGCTTGATTTCCGTATGTAAATTGAATAAGTTTTTGTTTGTGTTTCAACATCATCCCATTTTTTTTCCTTCATATGTTGATTCAATATAAATGATATAATAATATTATGTATTCTAAAGTTTTGAATAATTGTTAAGAACTAATTACTTATATTGTAAAAAGAGTTGGTAAGTGTACTAAAGTGTCCGAACTACGACGATCGATTTACGACTAACAACTGCTACCGAAAACCCACAGTGAAAATTTAAAGTTATCACGCCTATATCGTAGACAATATCTACTAAAAACTTTCGGTGCCAGGCACCGTTGAAAATTCCAAAATAGTGCGTATCAGGAACAATTCGAAATATCCGGCCTATTATTATTAAATAATTGATTATAATTTGCAAAAAAAAAAAATAGTTGGTACAATGAAAAATAAAATTCATATACTTTTAGGTAAATCACGCCTAGCGCACGCACTTTTTAACAAGTATCACGCATTATTTTCTTATATGAGTACGCTTAAGTACGAAAATAAATTCCCATGAATAGCAATCACATGATTTGAAATAATTTCGCTTAAAATAGTTGATGACAATAGTAAAAGTGTGTGACCAGATGAATTTCAACTCAACTTATGTGCAAATGATCCCCGAAAAATGTGCGTTGCAAAAAAAACCAATTTAACACATTTTCTGCTTAGTAAGAAACAAGAAAGAACGCTGCTGTCGATTGTGCTCGACTACGAGGTATCATCTGGAACCTCATTAAACTTGCAATTTTAATGGTGATAAATTCTTATTTGGATCCGTGTGGGATATTTTATTGCGATTAGTGAAGGGAATACCATATTTGTCGATTCAAGTAAAACTAAACTAAACAAAAAATCAAAAAGTGGGAAACATATTTATACGGCTACCCCTCTCTAGTAATCCGATATTTGATTTCTATTTATTCGATTTGCAGTAAGATACAGCACTTTGGGCGTGATAAGCTAACGTAAGAAAAAACAACAACATCAATAGAGAGAGGCGGATTTTAATGGATACTATTCCTTAGAAATATTTTGGCAAGCTCATTGAAGAAGGAATAGAAGAGTCTAAATATCCAAAATTGAAGGCTATACAACGAGATTCGACTTTTAAAACTGATCGAGCATATACTTTATCGCGTCTATTTTGCCTTTTTCTGCTTGTTACCCTATGCATGCAGGGTATAACAAAAATTGCGCGCTCTTATTTAAAAAGCTTAACGAGATACGATACTAAAACTATTTAAAATAATCTTATCAAATTCAAAACTAATTTGCTATTAAGCTAATTCACTGTGCTAAATTTGACAAATTAGTAAAACGTATCAACGACTTAATTAATGTATTTTAAGATTTAGTTTGTGGGGTTATCAGTTATATTTTTAATATTTAATGTTTTAAACATTTACCATTGTCCTTTCATGATAACAGCTCTCCACCATCAGTGAACAGATACATAAGAATCCCTGAAAAAAGCGCCATAACCACTCCGCCCAATGAAACCAGCTTTGGGTTCTTCGAAGTCCGCTACTTCTTTTTGTTTTCACTTTTGAAGGAAAACATGCTGTTGAGATGTTTACCATGTCAGCTGTTTCAAGGACACACTTTTCGACAACTCCCAACTTTTGCACTAAATTTGTAATTAAGAAAAAAACTAATACGTTTTACTTTGTTTGCTATACGTTTTGTAGGTTCGTGAAAATGGGGAGGGTATGCTGGGTTATAATTTTTGACTTTCTTCAAAATCCAAATTTCTATAAATTTTATAATAAATTTTAATATTTTCAAAATAAAAATTTTTCATAATTTTATTAAATAATTTAGTTTAATTATTAATAGTAAGCACTCAACCCCGTAATCGAAGAGATAAGAGGATACATATTGAGTGGCCGATTTCATTGTTCCCAGCAACAATAATAATAAAATTAGGAAAATTATAAGTGTTCCAAAGTACTCCAAACTATTATTTTATTAGTTCTCCTTTAACTTCTTGCAAATAACTTATTTAAAAATTTATTATATTGCATAGCAAAATTACTGAAAATTCTTAACTAGATAAGAGAATACTTCATTTTTTAATTAATTGATTTTTGAAATGTTTAATATTAGTTGTCCCTATTCTGTTACTCTAGTCCAATCTTATGAAATATATTTATTTTTCCAGTAATATCCAGTAATAAAAAAAAGTCGTCAACATTCTAAAATTTTAGCTGCTACTCTCCTTACGTAAAATTTCAAAGCTTCATCTGTCATTGTTTTTAAGATATTCAATTGCGGAAATGACACTTCATATGTATTCCGTGCGGTGTCTTCGATTACAAAACTTTCCACTCATACAGATTCAAATTAGAATTCAATCATTTAAGAGGTATGCGTGCATTAAAAATTTCCACGTCGCTAACAATCAAACCAATTAGAGTTATCAGTCAAAATATGTCTAATAGATTATTATTTGCTATTTGTACTTAGTGCAAATAACAATAAACATCTTAATCAAAAACTATACTTCAAGCAGATACGATGTCTAAACGCACTACCCAAACTAAACCAATCCAAATCAAGTCAATCAAACTGCTTGGAATCAATTTCTTCACTTCAATCAATCTATGTGATTTGGCGGCACGAACGAATACGTAACTGATTACGTCGCGTAACATAATGTCGTAGCGTATCGCTGTGTTAACATATCGTTGTGTTGTTGTTGCATTTTGCATTACGTCGGTCGTCGCTGATTGGTCGCATATTCTCGTGTTTTGCCGAACATAAGTGAAGTGCACTGCGAAAAATAATTGTGTGATTTGAAATGAATTTTAATAAAATATTATTTATAATAAATTTTATTATTAATTTATTAATAGTTAATTTAATTTGGTTAATTGAGCTAGAAATTTCAAAAATATGTAATGCATATATATCCAGATTATCTACACAACGTTTCTGGTTTTTTAAATGAACACAATTTTGTTTTTGTTAATTCCAAATCCTTATAAAATATTTCAATAAGGTGCGATTGGGATTATTATAAATCTAGTCGATATAGACTTGTCTATCTGACTTAAATGAAATAAAATATTCCATGTATGTTCATATATCGTTGCACTAGAAATGATGGTCCCAATACAAATGTTTCCCCTTTCTAGGTTTTTGCAAGAGAAACATTTTATTCTGATTGTATTGGTGTATTTTACAGTAATCCCAATTAAATATCCTACACGGATTCAATGTGGGTACAGTGTATTTCAATATATAATCTCCATGAAGATTATTAGCCGTTTAGATGCGCTCGAAACAATCTGCGTGGTGAAGCTATTTAGAAACAAGTGTTGTCAAAGAATCAAGATTAAGTATTATTCAGTGTCAACGTTATACTCGGTATTCAATTGCGGAATACTGACGTCAATGAGTTTTTTGAAGTGAATCTTTTTTAGCGGCGGTAGTAAAAAATAAAAAATTTCAACATAATGACATGTTTCCGGTTCCGGTAATGCAACGGAAATGGATTTGTCATTATATTAAAACATTGCATACTTTTAGGCATTGCGTATAGGAGGAGGGTGGTTTTGTGAGGGTTGTGCGGAGGGTTGATGAGTGGTGATTGAGATTTGGTATTGGGAGGCGGTGTGGTGCGTGGTAGGTGAGTGGTGGGGTTGGGGATGTGGGTGAGGTATGGATGGATAAAGGAGAGGGAAGATCCAAATTAAAACAATTCACTTATTTTTAGTTCAATTCATTGTAATAAAACTTAAAGTCAGTAACAACTAGAGTCTTTGCTAATAGATACTCTTAACTTTCTCATATCAATTAATGCCAGATTCACCATCTTTAACTGCTTTTTTTGAATTTAAATAAAAAAATTCGCAATATTTCCCACCTATATTTCGTGTGTAGGGTATAACATAATCAAACAATACGACTTAAGAGCTTAATTGACAGCTCATCGATAGGTTCTTGCTGAAATTTTACTGAATTATTAGATCATGATTGGGTAAAAACAGTGCTTACCAATAACTTAAAACTTTCAAAAGTGGAGAGATGTGTTTTTTTTTTTTTTTTGTACTCACATATTTGATAGAATTTTTAGGCCCTGTACCGAAGGTACAAGAGCCTATTGGATTTGTGCAAATGTATGTAACAGGTAGAAATAATGGTCGGAGACCCCCCAAAGTTACCACCATTATGGTCAGGAATGAAAGAGGAGTCGATATAGCCATGTCCGTCTGTCCGTCTGTCCGTCCGTCCGTCTATATGAACGAAAGGATCTCGGAAACGGTAATAGATAGAGACTTCGTGTTTTTTGCATTCGACTAGGATTGCTCCGGAATTTCACAAGTTTATTTTGAAATTTTGCCCCTCCCCCCCCCCCCCTTCCCAATAAAATCACCCCTTAGGGTGAAAATTTCTTCGGCACAAAAAAAATTGAGTGTACCAATATAGAGATAACGTCTCTCTAAGCAAAAATCCAAAAAGTTCATCAAAATCGGATAATAAATGGCGATTTTATAAGCAATTGAATTTGAACAACCCCCCTTTTCTTTTCATTCATATTCGCGCAGTCAGAAGTGGTCATGTGTTTGGTCATAAGCTAGGGAAACATTTAATGTGTTTGTTAGGCGACCTGAACTAGTACAGGGCCTCTTACAGTCGGTTACGCCCGACTGAAATTTCCTTACTTGTTTTTTTAATACTACTGTGTTATTTTTTACAGTGTAAAACGTTACGTTTACGTGTACTACGTACATAACAAAGTAGACATACCAACCGCAACCAAATATTGTATCTGATGTGTTATTTAAGTCTTAAAAATGCTTCGCGCAAATCACTTCATACTTGGTTCTTAGAGTGAACACATCGCAGAAAAAAAATATTAAAATTAACAAACTATCGGAAGAACTTTCAAAAGTTTTTCAGAAAGGAAACAAAATAAAGTGAATATATTTCTGTGCATTATAGACAAATCTTTACGCAGAAATAAATTAAAAGCAAAACAATAAGAAAATATTAAATGAGAAAAAAATAAAACACTTTTAAATGCAAAAAATCAAATTTATTTGTTTGCTTTCGAAAATGTGCAACTCGTGTGCGATATTAATTTCAAATAAATAAATATTCCACGTCCCTTCGCAAACAAACTTGCGTGCAAGTTTTCATAAATCTGAATAAACGAACAATAATTTCAGTAAATAATACAAATAACAGCCTAAACAAAATGTTAAAAGCCAACGGCGAAATGGGTAAAATTTTTTGCAAAAACTTGCTGCTCTGCATGCTTTTAATATCATCGGCTTGCCTGAGCCATGCAATACGTGCAAAAAGGACCTCTTTTTTTAATGATGACGATACAGCCATACGCACCGAATACGTGGGCAACAATCGCACCATCTGGGCCATGTTCAATTTGACCGATGAGCAAATGGGTCGAATTATAGCCGGACAGGAAAAGGCCGGTGGCAAGAATCAAACCGCAGAAGCGCGTGACAGTCAATTTGACAGTTTTAAACGATTTCGGTGAGTACAGATGCAACGAATTCTTTTTTAAAAACGAAAAAAAAAATTAAAGCAAAAGTTTATAAGTTTATAAAAAAAAATTACAGACAATATTTTGTGTTATTTTTAAAAGTTTATTTTTAGTAAAAGTAAATCATAATGTAGCCTGTCATAAGGCATCATTCTCATCGCTCATACTTGATGTGCTAGCCAAAAAAGTGTCAATCATATTATTGAAAGAATTTTATTTTTAATATGGCGCACTTCTGTCTTAAAATCTTTTTATAAATTTTTTTTTTTTTAAACACATTAAAGAAAAATTCTTGCTTTTACTGAACGCTGCATACAAACATTTTATCGTGAATATAAATCAAAAAAATTAATGCACTTTTTTTCAGTAGCAGAATTATCAAAACAAAAAAAAATTAAAATTAATAAAAACATTTCTTCTTCGAATCGTTTTGGCATAAACAATTGGAAAAAGAAAATTCGCGTCGCTTAGATACAACACTCAAGGTTGAAGCGCATGCAATGCCGAATGTGGGCAAATACCTCGCAACCTGTGGCGATTAAATCATTAGTGAACACATTTCTCGATGAAAACAAACATTTTATTTTAAAAAAATTTCCACAAACAAATAAACTTTGTCCAAACATTTTTCCACTCTAGTGCACTGGCTGCACTTGAAAATTATTGAATGCGAAGAGAAAAAAAAAACTATTTAGTTTTAGTTGGTCTGTAGAATAATAATTAAAATACCGTGCAGAAGCTTTAAATTATGCTTACTCAGTACTTTCGAACTGTTTTCAAAAAATGTTAGTTTTGCTATGCTTAAGGAGCTGTTCCAATCTAGAAAGATTTATTTTTCTGTTATTTATTTAAATATTAAGTTCCACCAAAATTTATTTTTTTTAAAATTTTTGCTACATTCTTAAAGTAGTGAACCTTTAAAAAGTAGTTCAAGTTAAAAGGTGTTCTGGTATCTGCCACGATTCCAGGATTTCGAAGATGAATAAAGATGAATAAAAGTAATTGAAAAATCGTTTTCTTTTAGCGGAACTTCAGACATTATGACAGTATTTAAAAAAACAGTATTTCACTGGCTTTAACTCCAAAATTCTTTGGATGAAAAATTTTTAAATATTCTATCTAAAAAAATATGCAAACAAAAATTTATTTTTATTGTTTTCTAGAAACAAAGTATGGCTAATTTTTAAATGAAACTCTTAAACAGGGTTTTCAATGCAATACTTGCCATCAGATGATTTTTGAACCCAACCAACCAAAAGATGTTATTGATGGTGCTTATATATGTATTACCTATGTATTACATAATGGGTGAAAAGCGCACATTTTTAAATTTTTTATTGCTTTATAGATAATACTAAAAAAAACTTTGACTCAATTTTTTTTTTAATTAAAAGTACTAGGAAGGTGTGTGTGAATGTTATGGGGAAAGAGTAATGTGGATAATGTGAGTGGGATAAATATTGGGAGATTGTAACTAAATGGCAGGTAACTTGGGTTTCAATAAAAAAGACAATATAGAAATTAAATGATATCATAAAGAGTTTCTTTGAATATCCGTTCTTCCAGCAACGCGTGACGGTGAAGCTTAATAATTTAATAAAATATAGTATATTTAGGCGGTTTGTCTGCCTGTTTTACTTTATAGAATCTCTTATGTTTGCCATCATATATTAAGAAGTCGGTTACAAAACGAACAGATGACACACTCTTTAAAGTTTAATTCTTTAATAAACTCATAATCAATTTCATCAGACAGTTAAATTTAACGAACACCAAAAATTATGTTCTTCAATCCTTATCACCTCTTAAACAATTACCTTTGGCGATATACTCAACTTCTAAACATCAATAGGCTGTACTACATTTAATCTTTGACTATCGATGATTTTTTTCGTTTTTGCAAAAAAAAATTTAAGCTTATCTGCACGCAGCAGACTATTACTAATAAAATGCGTGTGCCGATCGGTCGAACTCCTTTAGTAAAAAAAAATGAGATAATTTTCAAAATACAGCACGCTTCTTTGATTTTTAACAAAGCGTCTCTGGCACCAAATAGATAAGAAAACACCTGTGTGCTCAGTTTAAATCCTAGGTAGATTTCATATCTTTCCAATAGTTTCGAAATATTATTAATAAATAACTACAACATTTATGGTTCTTTTTTTTTAATAGTTTTAGGCAATAATAAACGATATCTCTTCTACAATCTGTACATGCTTTTTGTGAATTGTGTCGTCTATCTGTCTGTCGTTTTGTCGTCAATTTGTTGCCAACTAACTCTTAAACTGACTCCTATAACTCTTTCGTCGGCAGAATTGCTGCCTGGCTGCCTGCTTGTCTGTCTAGCTGCACGACGTCTGAGTGTCTCGTCTAAAATATGCACAATAAGAAGAAAAACTTTTTTTTTTATATACTTTAATATGAAAAAAAAAAAGAAATAGCGACAAACAGTCCAACATCAGCCGCATGCAGCCAACAAACATTTGCCGCAATTGCAATGAGCACGAGTAGAGTCTGTAGAGTAGCTGACATATCTGGTATCCATTGCTATAGCCTGACTGTCCGTCTGTCTGTCTGTCGGTCGGTCTGACAGTATGCCGTGACTATCTGTCGCTTTGTCGGTCGCTCGATCTGACTTTGTTTCAGTCTCAAGTCCGTTGTCTGTTGGTCTTTGTCTGTCTGCAAAATGTCTGGGAACTGTCTGGCCCATGTCTAGCGGCTCCGTTAATGAACTTTTTGTAGGTCGTTGCTATGCGAGCTGTTTTTTACAACAACAACAACTGCAATTGCTTTATTCAATCAAATTAATAAAATTTTAAATAGCCAATTTAATTTGTTTATCATTTGATCATAAACATAATGAATAGATTTGTTTTATGCTGAAAGTTTGCAATAATTTCTAATTTAATAAAAACGCATAATTACATGCTGTTCCAAAAGTATAAGACTTATTCAATTACAATTTTAAGAACTGCTCCAAAAATATATTGAAAAACTAAACCACTCCCAGATAAAGAAATACCTAGCTTGCCAGTGGTTCTTATTTTTCATACTGTTTAATATTTATGTGGCTTCTTCTGATTAGTGACAAACTCCATAAATTTATATTTCCTGCGATGAGATGAACGTGATTTGTCTTACATATGTGCTCGCTCAACTTCTCTCAATTTTCCAATTTAAAAAAATATTATAGAGTTATCTGCCAGTGAACAACAAACTTGTAGACAAATATTTTTAAAACGTTAAGTTCTGTCCTAGCGATTGGCTAACCATTTTTCCAATGTATTTCACTAGTGAAGAGCTAACTCTGTCCTAACGATGCATTAGTCATTCACTTTACAAAAGGAGATCTTCTACAGTTCGAATAGACTGTAAATACAACTTGCTTAGATTTCCGTACATACAAATGCAATTATGACGTATATTAGAGTCTTTTTAGTGCCTTTCCGTCTGCCTGACTGTCTGTCTATCTATCTATCTATCTATCTATCTTTCTAGCTACATGTGCAATCAATGTATCTTGTATCTGTATGCGTAGGAGTAATTTTTGCGGCTACTGACTGGCTTGCTGACTGGTTTGCTGGCTTGCTGGCTGGCTGGCTTGTTGATTGTTGGTTGACTGACTGGCTGCTTGACTGCTGTTTATATGATAATGAAGTGCAACCGGCGAGACAGTGTCTAGCCGCGCATTGTATGCGTGCAAACAGAGACAGATGAGATGCATGCTTACATATACACACGTAGCTATAAATATATAGATACAAGTTGATATATATATATATATATATATATATATATATATATATATACATATAGATAGGTACGTAGATGCATAGATACACCAACATACATGAAAAGCTTTGACATATTACTGCCAAACGGACGGACAGCCAAATGCATTTGTATTTGTGCAGACACTCTAACCAGCTTCTCTCTTCGCATACATTTGACCTTTTTTTTTAAAACGCTCAGCATATATACATAGTTTAGCGAGTAAGTTGCGCACACGCACAACGCAGCAGTTGCAATCTGATTAGGCGCACTTATGTCGCTTGCTGAAGCGCTCAATTGAGCGGCTCCAATTACTCCAGCCAGTATATGCAACCGTACCAGACAGGGCTTTTAACCCTAAGCACAAAATCTACAAAATGGGCAGCGAGACAGCAGTGAGACGCATTCCACTGAGAAAAAATGCATTCGAAATGGACGAAATGAGACGAGACTACATTGTTGGCAGCAACAGCTATAACAAAATTTCTTGTCGCCAGACAAGTCCAGACAACATGTCGACACATTCGTATGGCAGAGTAGAGAAAAACAGGCAATGAAACTTATGGACAGACACAGAGCTAGGGACAGACTGCAAGGCAGAATGACATTCAGTAAGACTGTTGCAATTAATGCAGACGCTGTGTACAAACACTTTCGTCTTTCCAGCAAGTCTGAAGATCTTTTTGCTCTTTTCTAAAGGGTGTTATTTTTCGTTTACGTGTTATAGGACTATCAATGTGAAGTTCACTGTTATGAATTCTCCTTACTGCAGAAACGAAAACATCTTTTCGTCATTTAGCCAATACTGAAACTCGTCATGACAAATATTTCTCAATAAACATAAAATCCGATTTCGAGCTATTCAAGCGCCTAATTTGAGAACTTAGCCAACATATTTTTGTAAGACCTACCAAATATTGTAAATGGTTTGAAAACTTTCGAATGACTGACCGGTTCCCATTGTGACAATTTGCCAATAAATTTATAACATACAAAAGGGTATGCCCCACAAAGAGTATTTATATTCTTGATAAGCGTAATACGACAAGTCGCTCTAGTAATGTTCGTTAGTGTGTTTGTGTGTATGTATATAGAATCTAGTCACACAGTTTTCATTCAATCACTAAAAATCGTTATGTAGACACTTAGGATCAGCTCTCGTTAGGGATTTTCAAGCCCCTTTTTATTAAGATTATTTCGATTGCAAGATCTGTTAATCAAAAGAAAAACCCTATGCATCAAATATGGGCACCAACAACATATCGTGACTCACAAAAATTAACCGTGTCTAGATCGGGTCTATGAGGAAAAAAAATATAAAACACTCCATAAAAAAAAAAAAAATTCCCAATGCACTTCTGACAGCAGCATATTGATATCAGTAGCAACAACAACTGCTGCTCTTGTTGCTTCTGAGACTGAGGCTGCAGCAATTACTTGCTACCGTCTAGACATACCACAGACAGACAACAACAACAACAACAATAAAGCGGGCTGTAATAACATGCACAGTGACAACAACAAGAGAAGCAACATGCGCTTTTTGTTGCAGTTTTTGCTGTTGCTTTTTTGTTGTTGTTGTTGTTGTTGTTGTTATTGTTGCCGACAAGACAAGCCCCCTTTCATGTAGTATATATTCGCGTATGCTCGTATTCGCTAAGTTCAAGCACTACTTGTCAGTTAATATAAACAGCGGCTATATCTGGTTTCCTTAATATTTATTTTACTTCTCTTCAGTTTACGCTCAAAATTGCGCTGTTATATGATCTTATACGATGCTTACACTTGAAGAGTTTCTATGGGAAAAAATTCCAATTTAAAAATGGAAAAAAATTTGGTTTCATTTTTCAAATATTGCAAAATATTTGTAAATCCAGAGCAGTAAAAATATTCTAAGTTTCATATAAGAATATCTAAAAGCCTATTGCATTAATTTTCAGCAATAATCCTAATTTGGACCGCTATTTTTTTTTTATTTACTTACGCTAATATGTTGATCACACAGTGATATGAAAATTTTTTAAGAAGAAAATCAGTTTGACTTTCTTTTTTCCTATGTTACAATATATGTACATACTTCAGTTGTATCGCAATAAAAATATTAAACTTTGAGGATTATATCTGTATGGGGCTACCACCTCTAGTGTTCCGATATTGACCTTTATGTGGAATATATTATTATTAAATATCCAAACAATAACGCTCTATCTTTTATAATCTCTAAGTTTTGTTTATTCTTAGCCAGACAAACGAACATGTCGACTTTTTGGGACTAGCGCTTTAAAAGGTCCTTTGGAGCTTTGGACTTAGGACTTTAAAATTAAATTTTCTGATACATAGCTCCTACATTTACCCATTTGCACTTCTTGTCGTTAACAGCAGCAATTAGTTTCACGAACCGTCAAAACAATATTTAAATAAAAAATTACCAGTCTGGGAGACAAAAATCCGCTTGAGGCTAGAAATAATTTAAACAAGACAACATCAACACCAACCACAAATAGACAACTTCTGCTGCTCTGGGTCGTCGCTGTGGCGTCTCAAGCTGCATTTTTCATTCATGAAATATGCGCTTGCGCAGCATTTATTCAAAACGGATGGCGTCAGAAATGACAAACATTGTGTCAAACTTCCCGTATGATATGCAAATAAACACAGAGATAGGTAGATATGTACGAGTATGTATGTATGTCTGTGCATACAAAAATTTCTACTGCGTCAGACACAATATGCTCCAGACAATCATTCAAGCGTGTCGACTGATCTCTATCAATAAATTTTTTACGCTACGAAATTGCTGCTCCAGACACATTGTATATGATTAGATCATAGCTGTATAGCTTGTAGACGAAATTCATTTATTTTATAGTAGTGTGAAGTAGCTGATGCTATGCTGCTGCTGAGCGATCATTAGTCTCAATGGTTTTTAAAGTGATTCAACAAAGCAACATACGTCTTTAGCAATGCTTTTATACCCTGTACCCATAAAATAAAAGGCATATTAAGTCCATGCCAGAGAAATGACATTTAGCTTACAGTCCGTATATTCTTAATCAGCATTTGAAGTCGATATAGCTAGAGATATTCCAGAAATATGGTTAAAAGCTTTACCCAACATAAACTCGAAAGCAAATCCATATCCTATTTAATTTTTGCTCTCTTATACTTCACTCGTCCCGAATTCCAACAAACTAGGCATGTAAAAACGCCAATTTTTGGTAAAAATTATTTCAATTCTAAAACAAATATATATATGTAGGTCCATATCATACCAATAGAAAAGGTAACCGCCAATCAAATCTGTTCATCTTTTTGGGTTTTTGTATGAAAAACCTTTCTTTGTGGTTTCAATAATCACATAAATACAGATAGTTATAGAGTATCTCAAGCCAAGCATACTCGACTGTAGCTCTCTTTATTTTTCAAATATTTTATTGCTTTCGAAAGACCATACAATAGGATCGCTTATGAAAAATTATTTCCTAAATATATTTCCTGTAGTAATCCATTACAAAAATATGTTAAGCTAATATTTTATTATCTTTAAAATGAAATAATATTTACATAACAGATACAAAATATAATTTCAAAAAAAGCACATTTTTCAATTAAATTTTTTGCCGTGCAAAAGCACAATTTAAACAACAAATAGAAATTATTATCTTGTCTGCCACAAATGCTAGATCACTGACTTTAGTCTATTATAAAATTTAGACTACTAGAGTAATTGTGTCTATTTTATAAAAGAAATAAAAGAACTTGATTACCATATCTGTAGGCATACATTCATACATCATAGACAGCGTAGACAGTCGTTAGTATTTAATAGATACATACGTACATACATACATATACTGTAGATACTAAGAAAATTTTAAATTACTTAAACGGCCTGTATAGCCTAATAGCTAGTTAAATAGAACTGAGACTACTTGAGTGCAGACAGTGAGCTAGTAAACTAAATTTGAACGGAAATTGAAAACATGAGACTACAATACAAAATCATGTCGCACTGATTAAATTAGTACACGACATAGCTTTCAGACTTGTTTGTATTTACATAATATGAAATGCCAATTTATCTACATAAAATATATCGTTTTGCTAATTTACAGGGTTAATGATATACGCATGCGTATACAATCCGCTTTCCATGCAGCCAACTCTGAGGAGAGTCAAGAGCATCCACAACATGAAGTAGCTGCCTATCCGATTTGTAATTCCGAATCGAATGCAGCCTCTTGGCTGCACGATAACAATGTCACCATACAGTTTGCGAATAGCATATTTGAGATGAAGCGTGAGAATTTGAATTTGGACAGCGCTATTTTGCGTTTGTACAAGATGAATCCAAATGGCAGTGAAACTGATGAACTGCCGCAGGAACTACAGGCAGCAGCAACTGCAGTCGTTGAGCCCGCCGGCGGACAGAGTAAGATGAAACGTTGCGCTGAACCATTACTCGAATCGCAGATACGTGTAACAGTATCCATTGTACAGCAGTTGCGACGCAATAAACGTAAGTTGAAGTTCATGCTTCCGGCTGTAATTCTAAGAACTCACACGTTTAAAACACACGAGCAGACATTTCTCACTTTTGTTTATTATTAATGTTTAAATTTATTTTTGGTTTTTGTAATTTTTTTTTTTTTTTTGGTGAAATTAGAACGCAAGAAGCGCATTTGCAATACGATCATGATGAATGTTTCGAAGACCGGTTGGGTGGAGATTGATATCAAACGCGCCATTTACATCTGGGAGAATGTTATGCGCGAACAACAGCAGCAACAGCAACACCATGTGCAACAGCAGCAGCAGCAGCAGCAACAAACGCGTCAACCTATAATGGTCGGTTGGCTGTTGATCGAGGTGCACGATGAGGAGGAACGACCGCTCAAACCGGGCTTATTCTTTAAGCCACCGAATTGTGAACAGGCAGGTACGTGTGTTGTTTGCCAAGCTTAACTAACCGCGCTGCTGAGTATACCACGAACAAGCAAACGAAAACAATTGAGTAGCACAATTTGAAATGAAACAAAATGATTTATTTGTAGAAAATCGAAAGTACTACAACTACTTTCAGTAGCATTTCCCGCGCAAGAGGTCAACACACACAACGTTTTACTGTGGGGGCCGGACACATTATAGACATCGCAAATATATTGTTTCAAAACAAAAACAACGTCAGCAAATATCAATTTGCAATTTATGTCTACTCTGTCGTCAGTTGTGCGCAGCTCAGCGCATTTTTAGCCAAAATTCAAGCAGACAGGCGCAGTGTACAATAAACAGATATATAATCAGAGGCGTCATTCAAGAATGGGATTCAAATTCAATCGAATTATCCCAAGCCATTAAATTAGTTTAGAACTCGATTTCAATAAATTATTTGTTCAATAGGCTTTAAATTAGAGCTCCGCATTGTATAATATTTTGTTGTTAATACTTAAAGCTTTAAATCTTTCTTCTGGTCACATTCCAACAACTAAATCAACTGCTAGGGAACAGTGGACAATAGAAAACACAGTTAAGGAGTTTTTGTGTGTAAAATAACTAGCTGACATGTGGTTAAGAAACTGATTAAAAAATTTTCATATATTTGAACTAACTATCTTATTATCAATTCTTTCAAAGTGTCCACTAATCGCAGACCCCAGTCTTTTTTTGTAACATTGATAATAGTAAATAAATCAAAGCGTTAGGAAACAATTAAAAATTCGAAAATTCTACACAAAATTACTCCCCTTTATGTTCATTTGTTTTTACTGTTCCGAAGTCTCAGAAGAGAAATGGTGAACCTTAGTTTCACTCATGGCTCTGATTGGATAATTTTTTTCGTTTGTTTTACACCCAAAAGTTTTTATTCAAACCACTATGCGCCGTCTGCATAGGGCAAATAAAATAATGCATACTTTTAGGATTGGCTGTGATCATATTTGATATATCCATACATTTAGGCAGGGCGAGTTTTATTTGTCTATGGGTCCATGCTTACTTTCAAAATATAGACCCCATATACACACACCAAATACCCATCTTCTATATACAAAAATATCGTGGTAAGAGCATATCGACTACTAATATTGCTGACAGTTCATACGCACCGTTGTGCGTAGATGCTGCGTTTATGCAATTGCCTTAAATGTTGTTGTTGTTTTTGTTTTCTTTTTTTTTTAAATGTTCTGTGAGATTTATGTATTTTTTTTTTAAGCTAATTCCTTATGTACCGGTTTCTGAAACGGAAATAATGGTACAACAGTTATTTCGTTAAAATGGTTTATACATACATATATCAATTTCGGAAGAGCGAATACAAATTGCAATATCTGCCTATACAGATCATTTTTGCGTAAAAATCTTCGAACCATTTTTTAGATTTCGATATCGAAACAAGGGAGAGATTTGTTTACTTTATTTTATTGATTAAAAAACGCTTGCATGTTGGCTTAAACAAATAATAAGCGTTACTGCTTACGCTGTACGTTTCACTGCCAAACGCTAAGAAAACTATTCTTTAATGCTGCATTTTTAATCAAAGCGCTTTGTTTATATGTTGAGTTCAATTTGGGTTTCAATTTGTTGCTAAATAACTGCATGCATTTTTTTCTTTAATGTACAAATATACTAAATATTGAATTATATATTTACAGATGTGGCAATCCCATGGAATTACTATGGACCTCAAGCGTCTGTGTCTAGTGTTGAAACAGAACAAGTGCCAAGGTGAGTAGTTTTATATAAGCCTAGTGCTACTAAAACTGCTTTATTAAATAATTTTTGCCACATTTCAATTGAATTTCATTTTTTTTTTTTTTTTATTGTAATTATAGGTCCCCAAGGCTAGATGTGCGTCTAGTTGGTTACGCCTCTTTCGCACCGATGAACTACGATAAGAATCTAAATAAGAAATTGCACGATAATATTGTACGCCAATTGCATAATCTCGCTACAGATGAAAATACCGAAATTGAAAAAGAATCAACCACATCGAACTCACCAAGTGTGGACAATCTGCTTGAATCGTTTGAAGGAAATGAAATGCTGCCACATCAGCATAGAAGACGCCATCAGCAACAGCAACTGTCTGTGGATCCGGCTCAGGCAGACAGCAGCAATGAATCCCAACAACATTCTCACCGACAACATCGCCGTCAGCGTCGACATCATCATCATCACCATCATTTACATCATCAACACCAACAACAACTCGAAGAATTTCAACAATAAATACCACGCCCACATTGTTAGACCAATTAAACGGCTTAGCAAAAAATTACAACAACAAAAAAATAAAAATATAACATTTCCAATAGAATTTATTGCAATCAAACATATCACGATACAATTTAGCAGCATTTCAAACTTTAAACGCACATCGACAAGAACCACAACAAGCAAAACAGTTCAGACAGCCCCATATAAGGAAATATATTGTATTAATTTATATATTCAAGCAAACCAAAAGTTTTAAAAGATTTAAAACTATTTTCTTTCAATTATTTAATAATCAGGCATTGCGAACTTAATTAGTTTTTAATTTTAATTTGCAAAGCGAATAATTTGTAGTTTGTAATTTATTTTATTTTTTAATTTTTGCTATTTTTAAATTATTATTTAATTTTTATCATATTTTTTTTTTTTATATTAATATTAGGAGTCTGTGATTTAGATGTGGTTGAATTATGATGTACGCATCGTAATAATCAAATTAATAGAACCTCAATATAAAGCAAAGAATTCTATTTACTATGATTTAATTACTTTTTTATCTTTTTAATTTAATTAAGTTAATTTTTTAGTTCTATAAAAAATTGCTTGTGTATATATTAATATTTTTTATAGGTTATACAGTCATCCTATATATATAATTTTTTACTTAATTAAATGTTTAAGTAACTCATAATATATTTCAAATAAAAAAAATTTTAATTTAAAAATATAAAAATATAAAAATGTAAAAAAAATATTTGAAATCAGTAATATACAAATATATAAATATTTGAAATAAAGCTTACTAATAAAAATACACAAAAAAAATAATAAAAACGCAAACATTACAGATTTTTTTTTAAAATAAATATCTATAATACATATATTGGGTGTTTGTAAACCTAGAGACGTCGAAATGTTGCTTGAACGCCACAAAAAGAAGTAATTTTTGCATCGAATTATTACTGGTGATGATAAATGGTTTCATTACGGAAACCTCAAGCGCAAGAAATCGTATTTGAAGCCCGACCAAATAATCATGGCGCCAAAGCAATGCTCTGTATTTGGTGGGATCACAAGGGTGTGTTGTATTATGAGCGCTTGAAATCGGGTCAGACGATTAAAGGAGACGTATATCGCCGAAAAACGATCAGAATATGCGACCAGACACGAATCTATAATTTTCCATCATTTCGAGAAAACTATTCCAAATGTCATAAAATATATACATAGTACCTATTTTGAAGCACAACGCGTAAGTCTTTGTTATATCAAAAATATTTTAACACATTTTTCGTTACTAATCAGTTTATTTTATGAGCTAATAAAAATTAAAACTATTAACAACACATTATGATTTTTTTTAAAGAATTTTTATTAAAATTTATTTGAATAATAAACCGATTTAGCTGATATGGCGTTAAATGAAAATTTTATGGCATACAAAAGATTAAGTCAAAAGCAGTTTGGTATAATGCAATTATTCGTATTTCCTCGCTTGATATACATATTAACTTCGATAGATTTTTTTTTTTTATATGGAGAAACGTCACCATTAATGCCTCCCATGTAGCGTGTTAGAGTTGAAAATATTATCTATAAAGAGCGACTGAGAGTACGAAAATATGTTCCAATGCCACTCAGTATGGCTAAAAATATCTCTTTAAACACGCTAAAGCTAAGTTCGTTTCAAAGCAACCCATACAATAATAACAAATGTGTTGTGTATTGGTGCTGTTTTTTACCTTCAACCAAATTGGATTTAAAAAAGTGTTGTATGGGAACAATTTATTATAACTATTTATTTTTGATTTATTATCTCGGAATTTTTTATTTTGTGTTGCGTAACACCAATGGCTTTAAAGTCATCAATTTGAGAATTTCAGTCGAATATATACTGTTCCCTTCAGCCAAATACGCGTAATTTGTGGCGGTTGCTTAAAGTTATGGTGAGTTAAAAGACGAGTCGCAACGGAGACATTACTCGATGAAGATCTACAGCTAATTGATCGATTGAATCGAAAACCGTTGCCAAACAAACGAGAAACAATAGTTCTGCTGTGAATAAACGCTAAAGTGTCAGATAAGCAAAGTTTTTTTTTATCTAGTGGAAGGTGAAGCTAAGTGAAAGATCAAACCATTCACGACGAAGATAAATATTCAAGGTTCAAAAAGCTGCTGCGTAATGTGAGCTGTTAAACACGAAACCATTACAGAATATTAAAAGTATTGTCCCAGACTTAACTGACAAATAGATGTGTGGTGGGTGTTTTGAGCATAGCAGACAGACAGACGTATAGAGCTACATAGTGCCTCGTGCAAATCGGTTTCCAGATATTATATTGTCATCGCATCCACACATGTTTATCCAACTTCAACATATTTCGATCAGTAAAATTTGTTTAGAGTTAAGTTTCTAACTTTGTTTTAAAGTATTTTAAGATAAGAAAAAAACCGGAGGATGATAGCAATAAATTTTGGACTGACTGAGTCGCTTTTCACTAATCACAAGGCTGTCAAAAATAGGTCGATTCTTAGATTACCTCTAATGACAATTCGTTCTTCCGATATTGTCTCTGTATACTTACTGTCAGAAAGATATAAAACCAGTGGCAAATGCAGGCAATTTCTTTGCGCATGTAGCCTCATTGAACATTAAATTTGTATGGGGTACATATTCCTATCTGGATCCGTTTCATATATATTATTGGCACTATTTTAAAAACTCAGAAATTGAGGGACAGTTTTGCATAGGGACTACCCCTTATAATCGTCTGATCTGTACTTATATGGAATACTGCGTGAAAATATTTCATTAAAAGATGTATGTAACATTTTTTGTTTATGAATTTACGATGTCTTAAACGACAAAATAGAAATATTATTCTGTTCTAAAAATGTGTAATAGTAAAATAATCCAAAGCGCTATCAGACTCGCTGTGCCCTCTAGTTGGCTATCGTCTACCATTCATGATGGAGTAAGTTCACTTTACGAACAACCCTCGAATTCGTACTAAAAAAGCAGTCTCCACCGTCATAACATTACACAAAATGACTAATAATACAGATACATTTTCTCTCAGTTTCGAATATACATACATACATATAGAATTCCCTGAAACAAATTCGTACGTTCTCGTATTACTAAGAATTTATATTTTTATAACTTTTTTAAAACAGTCGATCACATTCAGTCTTGCCACGAACCTCGTTCTGTGAATAACAATGAGCGAACTGCGTGAAGTTTATAAATATTTTTATTGAAAACAAATAAAAAAGCAAGTTTATTGCGACTGTGATATAAAAAAAAAACAAAAAAAAAAACAAATAAACAACGCTAAACCAAAGGTGAAATAATTATAAATGAAATAAAAGATACAGATACTTTTTATTTAAACAAGTGCAATAATTGTTGTTAAATATTCTATATAAATAATAAATAAATGTTTATTTTTATATGTAAAGGAGATTTTAGCTTCGCAGAACAATTTATCTAAAAAATATCATTTATAAAATAAGAAGCAATTTTTTACAAAAGTGTTTACCAAAAATCGAAAACAGGGTTTTTAAGCTATGTAATTTCTGAATTTCAATACGCTTCTATTGTATAGCATTTGCATCGCTTACGCCGATTGCAATCCAGAAATGTGAAAAAAGTGAAAAAAAAAATTATGATTTATTATAAAAGCACACCAGATACGGTTCTTCGAATTTGTACAAACTGTTTTCCCGTTATAAACGAAAACAATTAATGCACATAAATATTTAGCTATAATAAATTATTATTTTTGGGGTTTGTTTCGATTAACAGATAAAAACTTTATAATTATTTCCTAGGCGATACAAAGTAATTTAAAACTTTGGACTAAATGATAATAAGCAATCTCCTGCATTCAACTTCTGCCATTTAACGTGTTTAATCTTGATTTACGCAAAAACTTAACAAAACAAAGTGCTGTCCATACCTCCCTCGTATTAAAGATAATGCTTAAGCATGTGTGATAACTTCAATGTTTAGGTTTATATTTTTAGGTTTTCGATAGATTAAAACTCATTGTATGTGGTAAATTAGATATGCCTGAGGCGTTATGCGTAAGAAAATAGGCGCTTGAGTTTATCTCATAATGAGTCAAAATTGTTTTATAACCAAATTATTGTTAAGATTAGCGTTTTATTATTTCATAAACCTTAATTTTTGTCGTCTCTAACCTAATTGTGTGTAATTCAACTATTTTTAGATGATGGATGTAGCCCCAAAAAAAGAATACATCAACAATTCATATGATATAGTAGAGGTATGTAAAGAAATGAAAATAGAGTTGAACGAATTAAAATATTAAATTCTTTATTGAAATGTATAGGAACTAGATGGACCAAATAATGATATAAATAAGGTAAGCAAAATTTAAACTTTTGTATGCATGAATAAATTAAAGTTTCTGACATAAGTTTGGAAAAAATTTGCACAATCTAGAGAGATAAAACTCGATCGAATGTCCTATTTGCCTCACATGGATTGTAACGAATTTGAGATCTACGCTATTTTTTTTAGCTAATTTATTAGCAATTGATGGGATGTAGTAATATAAACTTTGATTCACACTAAGAACAAGTTCTTCGTACAAAAACTTCGAAAGTGTTGGTGTAGCTCTTACAAAGTACAACATTCGGTGTATAAGATTTATATAGGGTTATAAAATTTCAATTTAACTTAAGCTAAAAAAATAATTATTTTTAATCATTTTCATTTTAATAGACTGAACTGCGTCTTGAGAATTTAGATGCCAAGTTGCAAGAACCCACAACGCACAACGATGTAAGCAACAGTGCAGATTCTGTTCGAAAACAAAAAATAATGCACATAGTAAAAATTCTGATCAAAGTTCTGCTGCATATTGTTTTGATTGGATATTTTTCATATGCCAGTTATCACTATCATGATGTCTGTAAGTAAACTATGTAGCTATATTTAAAACGAAGTTTAATTTCTTCAATACATTCCTATTTTTCAACAGCTAAACATGAATGTTGGTGGAACAGCAGTCACGAACTATGCGGCATACGCTTTTGCAGCGGCTATGGTATGTTGGTGCTGCTGGTGAGTTTCTTCTATCTGGCCTATTTTTATTATGTGCTCTTCAAGCCGAAAGTTGGCAGACAACTGCATCGTCAATTTCTGGAGCCTGCTATGAAGCGTTGGATGATATTCAGCAGAACACGGTACTAATTTTAAAATAGAAAAACATTCATACAACTTGTACAGTCCAATTGAATTATGCTTTCTTGCAGCCTTGTTTCAACAATTTCCATCGTTTTACTGTTCGTTGCACTTGCTATTTTTATCTACTTTGACACTCGCGGAAACCGCCAAAAGCTAATTTCGTTGATAGCGCCATGTTTCTTTATACTCGTGGGTTATGTATTCTCCACGAAACGCAGCGCCATAAAGTGGCGCATCGTCATTACGGGCATGAGCTGTCAGTTTTTACTTGGCATTATCTGCATACGTTGGGATGTCGGACGCGAGATCTTCGAGTGTCTGGGCCATAAGGTTGCCACGTTTTTGGGATTTACTGACGTAGGCAGCCGTTTTGTTTTCGGCGACACTCTTATAAGCGAACAGGTCTTCGCATTTGCAACATTGCCAGTTGTTTTCTTCTTTAGCTTTTTCATTTCGATACTCTATTATTTGGGTATTATGCAAACGATTGTCATAAAGCTCGGCTGGATACTGCAATCTATACTGGATACAACCGTCTGCGAAAGTGTCACTTCTGCTGCGAATATATTTCTGGGCATGTCGGAGAGTCCGCTCTTAATTCGACCGTACATAAATAAGCTAACAGCCAGTGAAATACATTCCATTATGGTTTCGGGTTTTGCAACAGTTTCCGGTACAGTACTTGCTGCTTACCTCGCGTTTGGGGCTTCAGCCGCACATTTAATTACGTCCTCTGTGATGGCGGCACCAGCGGCACTGGCCATCTCAAAGTTATACATGCCGGAAACGGAAGAGAGTCAGACAACAAGCGAAACTATACAATTGGAAAAATCGTAAGTATGTCTTTAAATGCATTCAATTCACTACTTAGCAGTTCTATTTTGACAGTGAGGACTCATCCTTATTGGATGCAGCAAGCAGTGGTGCAACCAATGCCGTACCCATTCTACTCGGTATTATAGCCAACATTGTTGCTTTCGTTGCTTTCATTACATTCCTTAATGCAATTGTAAATTGGTTGGGCTTTCTCGTTGGGCTGGAGGACATCGACTTCGAGTGGATATTTTCAAAGCTCTTTATACCATTAGTATGGGCCATGGGTGTGCCGACGGAGGATTGTAATCTTGTTGCAAAAGTTGTTGCAAAAAAGACAATCATAAATGAATTCGTTGCCTATAAACGTCTGGGCGAGTACACAAAAGCTGGAGATATTAGTGTAGGTTACTTATTTTATTTTTCAAAACAATATAAACCCTGTCATTAATTTGTTTGTTACTCAAAATTTTATAGGCACGCAGCGCTGGAATTGCCACCTTTGCGATTTGTGGCTTCGCCAATCCCAGTTCATTGGGAATTTTAATCGGTTCTCTGGGTGCAATAGCACCGAAACGACGTGCAACCATCACCGCAGTAGCATTTAGAGCATTCATTGTTGGCAGCATTGTTTGTTTTATATCAGCGAGTTTTGCCGGTATGCAGTCTTAGCAAGAATGAATTGAACAAATTAATATGTTTTAATATTTTATTAATTTTTTCAGGAATACTAATGCTGGAGGAGGAGGAACAAAAAGTCTACAGTAAAATATTTGAGCAACTTGAACGTAAAAATGTAACAATAAGTTTCTTAAAAAAACATTAACTTAAAGTCATATTTCGTTAATTTACTGAATTTGTTAATTGTCTTAACGAACTTCACTGTATAAACTTTCAAATCAATATCACACAAATTGATAAATAAGTTTGGACTAACTCACCGTGTCGAACACCAAAAGTTTATTATTAAAATTGGTCAAAGTGTTATTTAGTTATTATTATTTAATTGAATTGTAAGATACATTTATTCCTTATAGAGTTGTTTCCAGAAAAGTGTTTATTTGCCCATTATTTAGGGAACCCCACTTACAAAATTATACACATGTATATATTAGTATAAGCAAATTTTAAAAGTTGTACTTATAACTTCAGATCAAGTAAATGGTTGGTCTACTGATTAACATTGATAAAAAATATTATTTAAACTTAGTGTTTATTTTCAATTAAGTTTCTTAGATTAGTTATAGCTTGGCGCAATGTATCAATGTCTTGCGCGTTCAGTTTATCTACGCATTTTGCTAATTCAATAGTTTGTTGCAAAATATTTGTTGGTGTCACCTCCGCCAGACGTGCACGTTTTGCACATCGCGGCGTGTAGTTTCCGCTGCAGTTTCGACATTTATATGCTACTTGGACGCAGTTTATATTTTGACAAGGAAGTTCAACTCTTTTACAAACATTGTCAACAGTAGTGGCAGTGGTGAGCAAAGTTCTATGCACAATTGCACATGCAGTATTAGCTTCTGTTTTTTGCAACAATTGTGTAGCTTTTTCTGAACGCAGTGATGTCGCTTTATCGTTGCAAGTGTACAAAAATTTAACTATATTAGAGCAGCCAAAGGACTTAACTGCATCACCATATTTTGTAATTTGTTCTAGAATGGATACTTTAGTTGGATACGCAGCAGTAGCCGCAAAGCCAAAAAATGCATCAATTAGACTTTTGAAGCACGTTGAAATCTCACTTTGCTGTTGCATTTCCATTATAAGACAAACAATCGTCAATAGTTGCTGCAAGAGCCGCTGATTATGCGACACTGTAGACCAAGTGGATAGCTTTAGACAAAATATCTGAAATAGCATAAACAATAATGTATTACTTATAATATATATTGGGAATATGAATTTTAAAAACTGTATTCACCAGTTCATAATATCTATCGACCGTGCATTCTTCTGTTAATAGCGACGATGCAAGAAGACTAAGCTTATCGGCGATTCTTTGTGCCATATTCACAGTACCTACGGATTGTATAAATCGGTATTTTTGTAGCGAATTTGATACAGATAGCTGCTGCAATTCTTCTTTCGATATCGAGTTCCGTGCGGTGCATAGTTCGTAGCACCGGCGTAGCATCCTTTGCACTTGGAACTTTGCAGAATTTGAAGAAAGCAGCGCAAAATTATTATTCACTTGCTGCCAATATCGAAATTCTCGAAGCAGTGCTGCATCTTCGATGTTATCAGCGTTTATACTACATAATAAAAATTATATTTTTAATGGCAATTAATATTAAAACAACAAATTTATATATTTTTACCACACAACAATGAGCAGCACATCAGTGCTTACATCTGACAATACAAAATTTGTACTTGTTACAGTGGATCTGAGATAATCATACAATTTATTTAAATGATCAATGGATGTGAGTGCAGCATATAACTTGATCAGTGGCTCGCAAGTCTTTCCATCCATGTAGTGAACCGCATCTAATGAATGTTAAAGATTTAGATAAACTCATTTAATATCCATCGAACAAACTAATGCAATAATTTACCTTTAAAAAGTAATTCAAATAAATTAATAAACATTTGAGAGGTAGGTGTTGTAATGCTTTTATCAGTGTCAATGGCAGATTTGATATAATCTATGGTTACTGCGAACCGTAGTGCTTCATCCGTACAATTTGCAACATAATCTTGAAAGAGCTAAAAAAAATTCATTTGCATACATAAATTTGTGTCATGTACTGGTTCTGCTTGAAATAGCAGGTTCTGCTTGAAACAGGTATAAAATTACCTTTAACAGACTCTCTCTTTGGAAAACAAACCGTAACAAAACTACCAACTCCGTGTGCACATATTGATCCAATACTGGGCCTATGTCAGAGTTCTTAACTTCTATTGGCTGGCTGCAAAGAAAAAATGCATTAAATGAAATGTATAAGTTAACACAAACCAAGTAAAAAAAGACATACCAATTAATAGCCAGAATTGTATTGAAAAGCAATTCAAGTACAGAATGCTCAACGAATAGTGCGCATATTTCGAATATTTTAGCTAAGATTTGTAAATAGAAATTTGTAATGCGCAAGAACTTTTCAATTTGTTCTATTGGTTCCGCAAAAGTATCCTGAATTTGAGGAAATATCATAATCAATTAAGATACAAATGTATTTTACATAAAACTGCTGCCTACCTCACGATATACTGTTGCAATATTGCGTTGTACTTCAAGAAGTAAGCAAGTGATCGGTTCTGTTACCCATGTGGTTGTAGAGTCCACAGCATTGGGCATAGCTTTAAGATAATATATGCAAATTTTGCCAACGCATTTCCAGTTTTCAATAACCAAACGAAGATTTTGCGACTGCAGCTCTTTACCAGCTAGACAAAGTGGTATAATCACTGCAAAAAAAATAACATTAATAAATCTACATTGGAATAACCATGAGCTATACAAACAATTATTCAAGGAATGTTCTGTAATAGAGTTAGTCGCTGCACTAGAGCCCACAAGCTCGTCTATGGCATGATTAATTATATTTAGTATCAAATGATGCAATGCAATTATATTCGAGTTATGTGATTCAAGGTGAGATCTATCGTCACTGTAATATATATTCAGATATTATGCACATTAATATACAATTAAACCAAATCAAGCTTACCATTCTTCTTCAATTGCAACAAAATCGTTTACAGTTTTTAGCAAAAACGAGGTAACTGCATAAATAACAGCTTTGTCTGCTTTCTTTAAAAAACTCTGCGCCCATTTCGCGAACTCCAATAAGTCACTCAGATAAACTCCATAATCTGCATTAGCAGCCTCTTGGGTTTGAAAACTTTTAGTCTGAAGAGTTTAAAACTTATTTGAAAATATGGTAAAACAAATAAAATTGAGCACAACTAATTACCAATGGCGCTGATAATTCACACAACCAATGTAATAATGCTTGCCAATCTACAGCGGTAAGTTCTGTAGTTGCATAAGCAGGAAGCATCTTATTTAGCCATAGTCTTAAAACCTCAACGGAACTTGCTTCTCCGGCGGAGTGGCTCTTATTGCAGATGCGGATCGCTACATCCTTGGCAACACACGATACTACATCATCGACTTCAAATTGCTTAAGTTCGCCAAAACTTAACTCAAGTACATCCTCATCATTAGTGCACATTGTTTTGTATATTTGTTTGTACTCAATTAACTTTAAATGCAATCTGTAGTTTGCACTGCACTGCAATGGCGCGGCGCCAATTAAATATTTAAAACATATGTTTAGAACAGCTGAGCAGAAGTATTGGATCAGCTATTAGGGATGATATATGGAGCTGTTTAGCTGAATGAACCTTTCAATTTGTTCAGCTGGGCAACGTTGCCATACAATCGGAGCGTTCGGAGGGCACCCCAAAAGTTTAAAGAATGTAGTTTTGTACTGGGCGCTGCAAAAGGCACAGTTAGAAATTATCCCTATCTTTAACACACTTATTCACATATTATTGTTAATCGAAATTTTGTCCCAACACTTATCTATTTAATCCATGATTCGTCATTAACCAACTCCAAAAAAGGGGACAGGGTCCTAACATTAGGTACACTGTACAATAAGATTAACATTCAGCCCATCTTCCACCCTTAAACACCGCCAAAAAGGGACTGAGATGATTATACTTTCGGAGTGTCCCACCGCTTTAATAAATAAGAGCGAGCAGTACTTGACCGAAGGTCCACGATGACCACTTCGGGGTCGACGGTGCAAATACCGCTCACTCTTGCCTCAAATGCACAGCTGTACAAATTGAACTGTTGATGTGGATCTTCTAAAGTTAAAAGCACCAACCAGCACCATACACTAGCCGCTCGCTCTTGTGTAAATACACCATCTGTACAAATTGAAATGTTCAGATGTGGCACTGCTAAAGTTAAAAGAACCAACAGCACCATACCCAGGAGCTGCAACAATAAGCAGCAGCATTGCTATAGAAGAAGTAATGGACGGTCCATTTCAAATCGTCGATTGAAGGGGACGCACGCGTTTGTATGAAAGTGGAACAAATAAAATAAACACGTGCACAAAATGGTGAGCATTTTTAAAAGTAGAAATATATTTTGTATATTTCCGAAAAAACTTAACAATTAAATGATGTTTTGTTATACCGCCCCAGTCCGAAATATTTAGTGTGGATTGGTTATATTTATGCTGAATATAGACAATATTTAAATCATATTTAAATATATACATATGTGCACTCTAAATAACGCTGTTTCTTGTTACAGCATAAACTAGGAAGAATATACAATGCAAGAAAAATAGATGGATTGAAATCAGCAGCAAAAATGTAGCACCTTAATTTTTTTCTGGTCGTAATGAAACCATGCGGTGCCGTCCGGCGACTACTAAATTGAGGTTAGTTTGAATTTTTAATTTAACTCTTATTGGTGATTTAATGATGCATTAATATATACCGCCCCAGTCGGAGAAATTATGTCGATTGGTTCAATAAACTGATAATGTTGATTTTATTAATGCAGCAAGTGTTTTGTAGCCTTTTCTAATTTTGCATTTCTTTGCAGCAACAGCATAGTAAAATGCTTGAAATACTGTTCTCAAAATGGCTCATGAATGTTTCCAAAGTAAGTATTCTACGCAATGCAGCGTGCTGCAAATGTTTTTAAAATAAATTTCATGATGACAAAAATTTTTAGACAAGCATATAACTGAATTACTTTTGTCGATAAATTTAATGACTGATTATATGTACATATACTGAAACCGCATATGATTTTTAACCCAAAATATTAACATGCAGGAAACACGTGTTTTTTTTTTTAATTTTAGCATTTGAGGCAATGAATCGTTTCTTCAAAATTACTCTACATTTTCTTGGTTTGGGCGTGCTTTAAAGGTGTGTATCGTTGGAAAAAACGCAATTACTGCATCGGTCATTGTACTACTTTACCATGATGAACACTAATTTTAAGCCAAACAGTTATCCCTGTCATAAAATAACAATTGATGATAAAATTTGCTGAAAAAAAAACTAGAAGCTTTAAATCTATTGTAAATGCAGCTCGTTACTAAACAAAAATGTCTTTCTCTTTTCAGATAGTCTCATTTAGAAGTGTTTATTTAATGAAATGTTTCATTCAAATTCCATTGAAACTGAAAACTCCAAATAAATACTAAACTCGTTCATTTAAAATTTGGTGAAAATGCAGAGTACCAAAATAAAGCACGTGGAAAAATGGTGAGCATTTTTATATATATTAAGTATGCATCTTCGTAAAGTTAGAGTACTAAATGATGCTTTGTAATACCGCCCCAGTCCGAAATATTTTATGTGGATTGGTTATTTTTACTGATTAAACAGAAATATATTTAAATATCATTTACTTATTGCTGTGCCCTAAATAATGATATAATTGGTATGTTACAGACTAAACCAAGTTGAATTTATGATGATGGAGATATAATTGGATTCGATGTAGCAGCAGAATATGAAGTTAGTATTAATTTAAAGTTTAATTCGTATTCAGTTGGTTATTTAATGATGCATTAATATATACCGCCCCAGTCGGAGTAATTATGTCGATTGGTTCAATAAACTGATAATTTTCTTATTTATATTTAAGAAGCTGTTAATTTGTATCCATTTCTAATTACTTTGTTTACATCTATTTGCAGAACGGATTATAAATGATTTACTGCTAATAAAATGGCGCTCATATGACGTTTTCAAAGTAAATATGATTTTGAAATATGTATTTAAAATACCTTTCATGATGACAAAAAATTTTAGACAAGCATATAACTGAATATTTTTTTGTCGATAACTTTAATGACTGATAAAAATATTTATATATGCAAACCGCATGTTCTTTTTTACTATGAATACTAATATATCGAAAAACACTGTTTTTTATAATTTCAGCGTTTTTCCTTCCCAACTTGTTTGAAGATAATTATTTAACAACAGAGATTGTTGTCAAATTGGATGCGCTTGAAAGGTGTGTATATTTTGAAACTTTAGCAAAATGCATTCTTTATTTGCTCTTGTTTACCATGATGAACACCTTTATTAAGCCAAACAGTTATCCCTGTCATAAAATAACAGTTGATGATAAAATTTGCTGAAAAAAAACAAAGCTTTCATTTATTTGTTATTAAATGTAAATAGTTTTTAAAATTTTGGTTTTATCTCTTAATTTCAGATTAATCATTATCGTACGCTGCGGCTCATTAAAAAGTTGTATTTCCAATATGTTGAAAAAGTTATTAAATAAATCATATCGTGTGTAAAATAATATTAATTGCTTTTATTTTTGGAACTCAATGGGGTGGAAACTTTAACATTGGAAAATGTTAAATATTTTATTAAAATTTTATAGTTAAATATTTAGCTACATTTTTTTTTTTTTTTTCAAATAGTTTATTCTGTTGAAAGATTTAATGGAATGTTAATGAAGAATGTCACGGACCATACAAACATTTTAATTTTTTGCTCTGTTGTAAAGGCTGCTACAACAAAAAAACAAAATGGTCTGAATCCTTAAAAAGTCGTTCTTTTCGTTTGTCATGTGAACTACAAAAGCATGAATTTTTCACGGCTCACCAGAGAGCAAGTAACACACAAATCAGTGTAACATATAAAAAAGGACTTGGGTGTTTCTAAAAAGACAAAGACACCCTCCTCAGCAGAAAAAGAACAAGTGAACTTAAATTAAAACCGGCATAGTTTAAAAGTTATTAGTTCGTTATTTCGGAAGCAGAGCAAAAACCATGGTTGGACACGTAAAACTACTTAAATCTTTATTAATCTTGACAATTTCTAACCATAGATAAAGAAATTTAATCTTATTAGAGAATGTAATTTTTAAAGCACAATGTTGTCCAAAAAGTACAGAGTAAATATTAGGTGTTACTACCTTAATTATATATATAAAAAATATATTAGATATATACCTTTAATTTAACAAATAATACAACTATCCATTACGTGAATTTTAAAGTAGAAAAGATGCAGAGCTTGTTTGATAGAGTAATAATGGAAAAAATATATAGTTATACATAAAAATATGTCGCATTTTTTATTTAGCCGGATCTCATGCCTGCTATAAAAATTCATTTGTCTATGCAACCTATTAGTAATAAATCTTTTGTATGCTAGTGTAAAAAGACTGCCGGCCGGCAATTCTTTTTTACTACAGCAAGTTGGCAGTACTATTTATTTATTGTTTTTTTAGTCAGCTGGTGAATTTCGTTGGTGGCGCACCTAGACCGGGTTTTGTAAAAATGTTTTTCAAATATGAATTACCATGCGGTCAATTTCGCACAATAACAAATTATAACAAAAAAGACGGAAAGATTTCATTCGATCCTCCAGTGTACGAGCAAAGATATTGCGCAGCAATTCAAATACTTGAGGACCAACGCTGGGTGAAAGAGTTAAAAAAAGTACGGTTTTTTTGTATTGAAAATGTTTAGATGCCTTGCTGTATAATAAATCTCGTTTATTTTCATTTTATTGGCATTTAGTTTTAACAAAAATAGATAATTGGCGATAATTACAAAAATACTTCATTTAGTTTACAGGGTACGATTGCTGCAAGAGCAAACCAATTGTGGCGTTTCAATTGAATTTCTCTGTTCAATGGGAATCAGCAAACAAATGTGCAGTTTTTTTATTTTTATTAAGTTTTAGCAACAAACATATTGAAACTAGCAGGATTTGCCGCTTCGCTTTTAATATTTTATTTAAAAGGGGGAATAATATGTTATGAGGCTTCAAAATCTTAGCTCTTTAGCGTGGTTCCTAATTAAGCAATATCTCCGCTGCCGACTCATTCCCATCCATATTTTTTTATTCTATATTATGTTTATATTAATTAGTTTTACTTTGTATTGGACACTTCTTAGATTGTCGATTTTGGTTGCGCTGAGCTGAGACTACTACCTATGTTGCGACGCGTTGGACAGGTTGAGCATATTTTAGCGGTAAGTGTTTTAATTCTTCCTCTATTTTTGAAAGTAAAATTTTCAACATTAACTTTATAAATTTAAAGATTTTATTTGAGATCTTTAAAATTAAAGCTCACCTTTTAATTTACGCAAAGAGCAAAGTCTTACAGATTGTGTGATATTATTTTTCAAGATCGATGTTGACGAATGTTTGCTCAGAAGCAAAATGCAGCGCGCCGATCCGCTCGTAAGTGACTATCTGAGCAGACGCCCGACACCGCTAAGAATCGATGTAATCCAAGGCAGCATTGCAATTCCGTCGGAAGAATTACACCATGTCGATGCAATTGTTGCACTTGAACTGTAAGTACAATCATACTCAACTAGTATACATATTCAAAAAAAATTATTTATTTCAGTATCGAACATGTTCACAAAGATGTTCTTGATGCCATACCGCATAATATATTTGGCTTTATGCAGGTCAAATTGGCCATATTCAGCACCCCAAACTATGAATTTAATGTATTATTCGATTCACTATTACCGAATGGTTTCCGACATGATGATCATAAATTCGAATGGACACGGGAGCAGTTTAAACAATGGTGTACATCCATTGTTGAAATGTATCCAAACTATAAAGTATCGACCGATTTGGGTGTCGGTGAGCCACCCGCAGGCAAAGAAGGGCTCGGTTATGTTTCCCAGTTTGCCATCTTTGTGCGTAACGATCTTTTAGGTCTACCACTAGTGCAAAATAAAGACCAATCAAAGCTATCACCACCACTTGCAGATGCATACAAAATCCTACACACCGCGATCTATCCTCATTATGAAGACAAACGCAGCCCAAAAGAGAAAATCTACGATGAAATCAGATACCAACTAAATAATCATTATTCAGTTTCATCTGATTACGATGGTACCAAAGAATTCTTTAAAATACCAGTTGCTCATATATTGTCACAAATTGAACCGCTTGGCGGAACGGAGCAAATGTTATGTGAGATGATTGATGAACAGTGCGATGCCATAATCGAATTAGACAATGTGTTGGTAAAAAACTATGATAGTTCGAAATATGAAGATGATATGGACAATACTGAAAGTTCCGTAGATAGTGTCGAAGATTTCGATGCGGAGAAGGAAGAACTCTGGTGATAGCTACACATAATTTTCACGCATATTTACGTAAGTTTCCAATTAACCGTCCTAGCACAAACCATAAACTCGCTCATATCATTCTGGCATTGCTGTAAATATTCTCACAGTCAGTTCCCAATGACTTCACATGTGTACATATCATTCAAAAATTTAGTTGTAAACTAAAAAAAAATAATAAAAAAAAAAGTTTGGAATATTTTTTGTGTATTTTATTGGTATTGATCTTTCTATATGTTTTTTTATTATAACTAGCTTATTTATTTTTAATCTGAAGTTATATAGTAAATCTTTCCTATAGATTATATTTAAATACTAATTTGAAATATTGTTTTTCATTTTGGAGCACTTATTACTACAAACGTTTACAGTATGTGTTTGATAAGAATTAAATGATTGCGTAAAACAAATATAAAAAAAAGTAAAACAAATGTAGTTATTGGGCAGATGACATAAAAATAAAACCAAATATGGAAACAACGTATAGCATCGATATAGTTACAAAGTCCAATTGGGTCCCGAATTCTATGAACAATTACTATCAATAGATGGAACATTTTTACGACATTAGAACATGTGAATTGAACTCAATTTGATTGAACGCGACTAAAATCTAAAAAAATCTTTGCAAATAAAAAACCAAACGATTATATAAATTAGGAAACATAATAGTACAAAATCTAAAATACAAACTAGGTTTTTGTTTTTAACTAGCTATTCCATGCCGCGTTTAAAATTATAACGCACACGCAATGCTAAGATTCCACTATTTTACTTCCTTTTTGATGCATCTAAGCATTAATTAGTGGCTATGGAGTTTTCAATATACTTCATTTTATATTACAGTTCAATGTTGCACGCTTGTAAAACGTCTAAATTAGAAAGAACAACACGCCTTTATTGAATTCATATAAGATATAAATTGGTTTTGTTCATTTGATCTTTTCTCTTTTGAATAGGTTCTCTATCGCTTGGTTTTTGAAAATACTATTATGCCTTTTTTGGGGAATTAACATTTTTCTGTATCACTTGCGCGAATTTTTGGACATCGTGTTGAACGCAGCTGTTGAGGCAGCAGCTGCATTGCGACCTCTCACATAGACGCTCTCGTTGTCAAACTTGGTCCAGATTTGACATAAACTTTGAACATCTGGACCATAATTTGAACTACTGCTTTCTTCTTCGTTCACTGCGGTCTCAGTCTCTGGTTGCAAACGACGTCGTGCTCGTTTTGTATGTAACTGTTTGCCTTTCTCTGGTTTGTGGTGCTCCACTTCTCCTGCAGCCGATGCGGCGTTGCTGGCGTGTCCACGTTTGACAACGGCAACAGGTTTTTTTTTTTGTACAGCACTTCGCGTTTTTGTATTAAAATTAACATTTGTAGCGCATTTACGCTTCAAACGTTGCACACCCCTCTCAGCAGCTGTTCCGACGGGGGAGGGGTTGTTTTTTCTTGGACGTCCACGGTTTCTGCGAATTTCTTGTTCAGATTGTTGCGAAGACTCTGAGTCATCTGTTTGTTGGTCTTCATTTTCTGATTCTTCACTTTGCTCTTCATCATCATCATCCTCTTCATCCATTTCAGATTCATACTGCAAAAAACATATAAAAGATATTAGTCAAATAAAACAAACCCATAATGTAGTAGCCCAACTATAAAAAATTTTATTTATTGAATAGTAGTTTGCGAGAAGCACTCTGAGAAACAATTTAAAAAAAGGAGCAAACGAAAATGTTTATATATGTATATTCATATATATATATATATATATATATATATTACTACATTTCGCATTTATAATAAAACAAAAAGACACTCTGGGTATAAATTGGTAAGCTCCCAAAGGATATTAAGGAACTCATACACATATAAATAAAAATTATATATTTGATCCGTACATACCTCATCTTCATTGTTGCTGTCTGCTGCTTCTAATTCTTCGTCATAATTAGAATTCGCATCATCTTCATCGTCTTCCTGATCTTCTCCATCATCCTGCACTTCTTCTTCTTGTTCACAGTCATTGATGTGCTCCGGCACAGACCTTCCCTTAGAGCGTAGCATTTTCTGTACATTCAGTATAGCATATGTTGGCTTACCCTCATACTGTCTCGATTTTTGTGATAAATCTGGGCATATGTCATCTTCACGCTCAAATTCTTTAGCAGCACGCTCACGTGCTATCTGATCAGGATCCTGTGAAAGTACTTCAGCCCACGAAAACTTTTTCTTTTTGTTTGACTTTTTATCGGATTTAGAACGCAGATTCTTTGGCGAAATGCGCGTTGAAAGAGTGTGCTCTGTTAGTGGTGTGTTTAACATTGAATTTCGTATAACGCAATTGTTTAGCTCGAAAATGTCACTAACAACACCAATACCAGCGACACCACCAACGGCGCCGCCGTCCACTTCATCCTTAATGCGCATCGAGGTGGTCTGTATTTCTTTGCTATTCAGCTGCATCTCATTGTAAGCATAGCCCAATTGTTGATACTCACGTTTGAAGATGTTGCGATAATGTTCATAGTCTGGACGCTCTTGATAGTTAAGCTGTCCGACATGGTGTAGGAATTCACCCAAGAATTTAGGAACCTTTTTGCCATATATCTGCTTTATCATTTCACGTACATTTGTCATTAGAAGCTCCTTTGAACGATGCACCTTCTCCTGAAGTTGCTGATGTGCAGCGTCTTTCCAGGGCAGATAACCCTGCGACCAATACAGCAGATTATAGCCGAGGCACTCTAAATCACTACGACGCGAATGTGCGCCCAAGTGTGCATCACGTGAAGTAAATTCCAGTGTACCATCATGAGCACGTCGTTGATCCATGATGAACGGGCGATGTACCCCACGATCTTCAAACTTCGATGCCAAACCGAAGTCAATCAGAAATATCCGCTCCTCTTCTACCGGCATCAATTCATGTGCTTGACTTGGATTTGCAGTTGCTGAACTACTGCTTAAAACAGCTTTATGTCTGGTAGCACGCAAGTTTCTGGCAATTATACCAGCACTTTGCGTCTGTGGTTCATTACGACGTGGATAACGATTCGTACCACCGCGTTGTGCATTTGACAGCTTCTTATTCGTTGATGCTAAGCCTAAACGACGCGCCGAAGGCGGTATAAATTCATCAGACTCATTATCCGATATGCCCGAATTACCACTGTTCGATTCTTCCTTTACCGGTATTCCATCTTCATTAAATAACTCAGAGTAACTTACACGTTTCGACGGACGCAAATAATGGGACTTAACCATTTCCTCGTACATGGAATGTCGTTTTTCGCGTCGACACGAACGCACCGGGTTTGAGCCACTAAACTGAATTACATTGTTGCGACGACGTTGCACTCGTTTCTTATTCACTGGCGTGTGGAACATATCCATGCTGTTACTATTGTTGCTGTTTGTTGTTGCGCCGTCGTCGAAATCTTCATCGTCTTCATCCTCATCATAGGGTTTACGCTTTAACTCGAAATTCTCATTTGCCGTATAGAAATCTTCATCGTTTGCCTCCTGTTCAGAACTGTTGCCGCTGTCGGTAGTTTGTTGTTTGTCCTCGTAGTGTTCATCGTCAAATTTTTTCACCTTGCCCTGAGATGTTTTGACTACAAAATCTGTTTCTCCAGTGGCGTGTTTCTTAATATATTTGCACTTGGATAACATAAGATTTTGTGCTTTGATATCATTGTGGCAGTAGCCTCTATCGTGCATACTCTCCAACGCATTGACAATATTGACTGCCAGTGTTAGTAGACATTTCTGTTGTACGCATGAATTCTTTATCAATGAATGCAGATCACGATCAAAGCGCGGCAAAACAAGGAATCGATAGCGTTCATTGTTAAAATAATGTGAACCAGTTGCAATGTAGTCCGGAATGCCGCTAGGAGGAATATTACTTAATTGGTTGGGATCGTGCTCTGATCTTACTACTATACCACTTTCTCCGTTATCAACACATTCAGCATCAGCTATACAATAAAGTTAGAAATAAGTTAAAAAAAGACACAATTAGTTTTACAATTTGTGAGAGTATATAAAACTGTGGACATGGTTATACTAGTGGCTGCATTGCTTACCTTTGTCTTTGTTGTTATTGGCAGTGTTCATTAAGCAGTGTATCTCAACAAACAGTGGTCCATTTGAGTGCGGCTCAATCTTAACAACAAATTTTGCATTCTCATTGGAGACGGGCACAGTCACATTATCCGAGGCCAGAAAAATTTCACCAAAATTACCTTTACCTAATAACGAGCAAAATACAAAATAAAAAGTATGAACAAAAAACACGCGCGTTGGTTGTACTTACCAATTGGCCTTCCCAAACGCCAAGATTTTGATTTTAAATCACGCAGAATTGTACCATTTACCACGGACGGGCGCAGAGTGTACACCGGTTTAGGTGATTCGGTAGTAATACCAAATGAATTATTATGCTCAGCTGTGCCACCGAAGCTAACATTTAATGTTGCATTTAACAACATGGACGAATTGTTGTGTGTAGTAACGCTTGCCACTCCACCACCACCACCGGCAGCGGTGATATTATGTTTGCGTACCACCAATTCTGTTTTCTGAATGACCGCACCTGCACGCACATCCAGTGCATCATTGGATGATGAATCTTCATCATCGTTTTCGCTTGTATGCATGCGAGGACACTTTGATTTTGTTGCAGCTGCAACAGCAGCAGTGGCAGCTCGCTTGCGTTTACGAATGCTGCGTGCGACCGCTGCTGATACTGCATCCTGGTGACCTGTGCTTGATGCGACGGGGACACCCACGCGCTTGCCCATGTTAGGCACAGTGTAAGGTTACTAAAACGCAGCTATGTAAATAGGACCCGAGTGTTTTCAGTCTTTTATAAACTTGAAAAGTCTATGAAATTAAATCGAATTGTTCGATTTTTCACAGGCTAAATACAACTACACAAATACATAGACAAATCACGCTATCGACTTTACCAGCCGGACCGATATATGCGAGAAGCGAACCGGGTACGATAAGAAACCCGTTTCAAATATGGTTTTCTTACTCAAAGTAAACCGGATTGCATAGTGCGCGCGAAATTCAAAAAGAAGATATCGATGCTTTTAATGAATTAAAGATTGAACTGCAGACGATTAGATCCACTTGTTTTTTTAGTCGTTAATAGTTTATATACTTTTAGTTAGTAGTTGTGCGAATGATGGCGCTGATAAGCTGGTTGAAGTGACGATTTGAAAAAATTAAAAGATGGCAACACTGATACTGGAATACCGAATATATAGGTCAGAGCTCCCCTATTATCTTCGGGTGTGAGTTTTCAATAGCGGACCAACTAGTTGATGAACAGCGCGCAAATTTCATAATAAAAATAAACAAATTTTAAGAGATTATTGTTTATTTTTGGTTTCTTATAGCTGACGTAGCAATAGCGAAAATATTTTGTTGATGAATTTAAATAATAACGCTTTGGAATAAAAACAGATATTCTTGTGAATGACAACTTTTAACCATGAATGCGGACCGGCAAAAGAAGAAGAAAAGCCCTCCATGTTTCTATCTATAGGGTGCTTTTTTAAATATTTAATTTTTAAAATTAATTTATAGTGGCTATATGAAAATATAATGCCATTAACGTTTAACTATACACGGCACATACAACCGCCAAATTTAAATCACTATGCAAATGTTAGTTTAAATCACGATGAAATAGTACAAAAATAGTAAATCAGCTAAAATTTGAAAAATTAACCCTCTAAAAAAAAACAAAAAAAAAAAAACAGAAACGTTAATTTTACTGCAACTACCTAATAGTTTAGTTCGTACATTGTTTTTTTGAAAAACATTTTTTTACTATTTTTTGAGTTGTTAAACTGAATTTTTCAATGAAACAAATCTGCATTTGTACTACAATCTTCGGATTTCGACCGTCGCCTCCGTTTAAACTCTTATCTGAACCTTTAGCAAACGACACTTAGTTATACGTTGTACTTTTATAAATTTATTTAAAAAATTAAAACGAAAATTAACCCATATGTATAATTTCTTGTTATTCATCATCCCTTATGCCTTGAATTTGTGGAATTTTGCAGTTGACTAAGAACTTTAAGTGAAAAGAATCTGTCATGCATCATTTACCAACAGTGTCCGGCTAGAGTGCGTATAACTTTCCCCCTCTGATTGAATCTCTTAACTTAATTGAAAACATTTCGCAATAAGAGCAGACCATCGTAAAAACATTAACTTCGGTATAATCGACGCTGTTGTACCCTATGTGTGTACATCATTAGGAATAGCAGTTATAATGAAACTCATTCATTAATATGACCTCTTTAGTTTTTTTACTTTTAACGCGTGGTAATATGTATTTGTCATTGAAACGTAGCGCGCTTGAGATATTATCAATATTATTAATAGAGGCATATGTACGCAGTGTTTATACTCGGTCCAAAGCCGATTATACTCATTATCAAATTAGGCGTGAAGGGTATAATTGGGGTTGCAACTTGATGATGGTGCAGTGCTTAAGATGAACATGCAGACAGACAGTCTGGCGTCCATGCGGAAGTGTTCGCTTCACTACTTTTACTAACATGCCACCACCCGCTTAAGGGATGCAATAGCAACAACAACAACTACTGTATTAAGCCGCCGGCAGTGGTAGAGCACAGATTAACTTCAATTTCAGCGCAAACGCGATTCGTGGTTGTCTAGCAGTCAGTTGGGGCAAACCTAAGTCACTTGCCACTAAATTAGTTGGTAAACAAATGTGAACAAGTGCAGTTCTAGACAACAGATAAATATTTAACAAAAACAAAATTAGTTTCGAGCCGTTGCCAAAAGTATAAATTTTTCCCCTATAAATAGTTATTGTAATATTATAGTTAGCTAGGCAAAATATGTACAATAATATGAATTTTATATGAATTTAACTCAATTTAGAAAAAGAAAAAACACAAAGTTAGTGTATGTTAGGTTTGTGTTCGTCTGTTACAAGGCTCACAATTCCGTTGTCTTGTCGCGTGACAGCGTTAACTCGAACGCCACCAAGTAAATCCAACTGTAGAAATATTAAACATGGCCGACGATGGTGAAAAGGAGAAGGAGACCGAGAAGAAAGTTGTGCACACGTATCCGCTTGTCAAGGTTCGTCATTGTTGTCATCTATGCGATATATATCAAAATATACGACATATTCACACAAACAAAAAAAAATTGAAAAATTACAATATAATTTTTTTCTTTATCCTGTGTTCTCGAACTAATTATTTATAGCACTCCGATATGAATGAAGAAATGCGTACCGAGGCCATTGAACTGAGCATCACGGCATGCGAGAAATATTCATCCAATTATGAGGTGAACTAGCGCAAATATGTTAATTTCAAAACCTTAAAAAATATTTTATTTTCTACAGCATGCTGCGCGCGTAATTAAGGAGACTATGGATAAGAAGTTCGGCATTTATTGGCATGTTGTAGTAGGTGAAGGCTTCGGCTTTGAGGTCTCATACGAAACCAAAAATATCTTGTATCTCTTTTTTGGCGGCAACATGGCCATAGTGCTGTGGAAGTGTTCATAATCCTTCGAAAACGCTTGCGTTAGAACATCAACCACCGTCATCGATCTTAAATTGTTCCAGTTGTCCTAGTTATGAAATTAAGTACCTAAGAGAAATTGTATATAAGTTTTATTTACCAACAAAACAAACACACATATATAGGGTCACATATATAATTACATATATATTTACATTATAAAAAGCAGCAGCAGCAGCAACCAACGAACGAAATTGTTTGACTCGACTTCAATTTGTCGCTTTAATAATTTACATAAATCGCCAACCGCCATCGCCACCACTATTGTTGATGTCATGGCAACGTTATGGGTGCACTTGTTTGATTGTTATTTTGTCGTTTAGCAGAAAATTGACATATTATGGAAAAATAATTCGCTCGTTTATTGTAAGTTCTTACACACACGCATGGCCGCCGCCTAACGCCACTAAATCCGCAGGAGCAGCAGCGGCCACAGATATTGTCAACTTAAATAACTATGTAGTATATACGTTAGACACATTGTTTAAAAATGCTCCTAAAATGACTCCTAAAAACTACGCATAAACATCTTCACGATCGGCGCCGGTGCCATCGCCTGCATCCTCCAAGTTCGAAAAAAGCAAAAAATGGGATGGTCGATGTACTTCGTGATAGAACTCTTTCGGATTTGCCAATTGCAACTCGTACTTCATATTCGCATCGTGTCGCACGCCCATAAAATTGTAATTCCAGCTGCCCTGGCCTGGCACCATGAAGAAGCCGAGGAACTTGTTGGACAACAGCATTTGTACGCGTTCATAGTGCGACGGTAGATAACCTTTGGGATTGTTGCCCTTATCGGTATTCTTGGAGCCCCACTCAAACCCAGATGGTGTTAGCTTATATGCAGTCAACGAACACGAACCGGGTGTAAAGGAACAAGTGATTACAATGGTTTTTTCACCATCCCACATTGAATTCTCTTGCATAATTTTTGCATGAGTTGTTATATCTTGCGGCGATAGTTGAGGCAACTCATTAGGTTGCGTGTGTATCCAGCCTAGTGGTTCCATATCCTTGAGGTACTGATGTGTCGGTAACGCATTTGGCAGATTGATCGTTTGATGCGTGCCCCATTGCGGTGGCATTACTATGCAACGTATCTCTTTCACTTGCGGATTATCTGGCGGACTGACTCCATATAAATAGCCAGCAATTTGCGCACGGAGATCGGATATTGTTACAAATTTCTTAAGAATATTTTTGGGCAATATATACGTGTAACCGGTTTCCTTGATATCGTCCGAGCTCACGTAGATGTGATTTGTACGAAGATGGAGATTTGTCGCAGAAATCGCACGTACACGCCATTCCGTCTTTGAGCTAAATGTCTGTGTCTCATAGTTCGATGTTGTAGATGTAATAATCTCGTCACCATGTTTGTTTGTTGTACGGGTTGTTGTCGCTGTCAGTTGATTTTGTTCCTTGGTCTGTTTTTCGATTTCGGCAATTTGCTGTCGCTGTGCAGATGGTGCACTGATTTCCATGCCCAAAATAATATCGCGAATTTCTGACTGTGTTAGCGATGCAACATTTACGTTGTTCTTTTTGCCATAATCGGCAAGAATTAAATCCTTTAGCTGCACCTCTACCTTTATCCATTCCTCGTCGGTGAGCGTTGGCCAGATATGGTGAGCTTCTGTGATTGTAGTTTTGTCCGGTTTCAAGATGATCTTAGTGCGTTCCGTGTTGACGTGCAATGCACGTAGTATGAGTATCAAACGACTGAAAGCAGTATAAGAGGATATTGTTTTCAGCCAATCGTCGTATAGATTGAAAAGCACCATCTGCGGTTCTGTAGCCTTCAGAATCAAATCACCGAACTTTTCTACTTTTAAACAAGCCTACAAAGAAAAGAAAATATACAATTATGTCTCCAATTATTACATTCCATATATGAAAGAAATATCTCACCTGGAACGGCAACTGCAATTCAGAGCCCTTAATCACAATGTTCGGGAAATCAAGCAAGTGCACCTCAAGTGGATCCAACATTCCCTTGCGTGTAACTATAATTTGCTTAGGCTGTTCTTCCACCGGCAGCGAACGAATCAGTGCTGCAACTTCTTCGGCAGTCTTCCATTTTGCCAGCTGTCCCAAACGTTTCTGTCCCGCCCATACAGAAGTGTGAATGATCTTAAGGAACAACTGACCCGTACGTGGATTAAATATGAAAATCGCACCGTTAATCGGCTTTGTCGTTAGATTGCCTTCAAAAGTCTTGTGTATGGTGACGCGGTACACATTGGTGTCATCTACGAACCAGATAATTTGATTTGAAAATAGTTCACCATAATTCTGTGAACTGAGGTAAGGCTCAGTCGGTTCGGAGGAATACAACTGCAAAGCCTTCCGTATACGTTCACGTAGCACATAAAGCGCTGGATTGGCTTTCATTATCTTAGCCATGGCCTGCTGTATGAGCGTCTTACAACCTGGGAACCAATTACCATAGGCCGAGTGCAAGTTATAGGCCAAATCAATGGCGATAAGTACGCCGGTGGGTGATGGATAAATGGACATGTTGTCTGTGGTGTAATCAAGGAACTTTGCGCGTGCGTAACGTTCCACATCGTGCGAATCGTAGTCGCCCCAACGTAACTGTATATCCAGCCAATACTTCTGTGTCGTTGTATTATCCATGGTATCCTTAGTGTCGGCCAGCAATGACGGTCGAGAAACATTCCATTTGTAGGCGGGGAAAAGCAATATATCAGCACAAGATGAATTCATTTTGTAAGATTTACGCGGGTGAATTGTCTCTTTTTGCACAGTTTCAATCTCCAATGCATCCAGTTCCTGATCGAATACTTGACACAAATCCATTACAATCGACTCATGTATCTTTTGCCACAAGTGAGCACGGAAGATTTGAATAAGCGAAATTTTCAGCGTCGGAATCTTGCCGTGCATGAAAATACCAGTCAGATCAAGTTGCACTTGGAAACCTACATAAACATTTGCACGATTGATAGTAGGAGACCACCAGAGCGTGAAACGACGATTGGGTATCTGATTCAAACCAGAACGCTGTGCATTTGTAAGTTTTTTATATTTCATTGACTCTTCAAAACCAGATGCCTTTTCCCAGAAGAGACCTTCCCATGTTGGGAAATACGTGCCCTTGAAAAGAGTATGCTCCAAAATGCCTTCAACACCACCTAGCGCTTGTATCATATCCGTGCGGTAATTATTCAAATTCCACAATTTGCCGTCATGCCGTTGATGCGTCCACCAGAAGGGATTCTGTTTAAGCACTTGATACTGTTTGAACTCAGTGCGTATGCGCCAACCCTTATCGTAGGCAAGTGTGTGGCGATCCTTTTGGAAAAGCGTATTAATACGCGGTATACCACGATCCCAGCTATCTTCAAGATCTTCTAGAGTCAGACGTCGATTTTGAGCGTTTGCTTCTTGGCGTTTAAGTGCATATTCAGCCCAAACGCGTTGTGAATCTATAAACTCACTTTCCCATGGCTGTATATAACGATAGAGATTCGGAATCAGCTGATCCTCATCATGTGACATACCTAAAACAAACAGAGGTTATTTACATTTGTAAGAGTTTGAGTAGAGTAGAGTTTTTAAGAGTGAAATGGAACACAATTATGGTCCTACCTGAACGGAAATGAGTTATGCCCACATCTGTTTGCTTAGACCAGCGTAAATCAGATTGAGGAATAAGCACATGACCCATGCTCAACATGCCCAAACCGCCCAGCTCTTTCGGCGTATAGAACACCACTGGCGGGAAACGCGAAGGCATTTTCGAATTTAAACCAATCTTGATACGGGTTTGTATCTTATTTTCACATTTCACTAGTAAATCAAGCAGTTCCTGAGTGTTTACTACAGCCTCACGGAAATATGTCATCAAACCAATGAGGGCGGTATTCCATTTGTTTACGATCTGAAAATTATAACATTAACGGGTTTTTAAATTTGTGACATTTGCGAACAAGAACCTTTGTAAATGTTGTCGAGCCGGAAGCCATAAGAATCTGGCGCACACGATTGTGGAAGCGACCGAGCGACTCATCATCAACGCGCAGAAAACATTGCGCTGTACGCTCTTTTGTGATTTCATTCTGCAAGTTCCAGACACCATCACGATGCGTGAATTCCTCGTTTTGGGTACGACACTGAAAGTAACAAAACAAATTAAAAATCCGCACTTATTACAATTAGTATTGCTTAAGGAACCTTCGGCAATATGCGACATTCGAAACCGCTCATGTTAAACAATAAATTGGGATTATCCTTAGAGTAAACGGAGACAAAAGTGCTCTCCCAGCCAATTGTTGTAACCGATCGCGGCAAACGATTTTTTATGTCCCAGAATACAGCACGACCTCTGCAAAACGGGGAAACATCGAATTATTTACAATTTATTCAAAAAAGAAAAACAAACTTACAAATTGACATCATGCTTCATGAGACGCATGCGTGCATCGCGAGGCCAGCATTTCTTATTATTGTAGCCCACAATATTTTCATTGTTTGGATCAGGGTGCTCAGTGAGGTAACGTTGAATAAGATCACGTGCTTCCTCAGCTGTAAATCTAAAAAATAAGTGTATACGATCTACATATCGACAATAGAGTCGTATAGGATGTGCAGTCTCCGTGACAGTGTCTTGGAATGTGAGAAAATCATTTGGCATCTGTGGTGGACCAGCCATTTCACTTGCGCGATGCAAACCCAACACTAGTAAATCTAATACCAGACCATAGTATTGCGTTATGAAAGAAGAGAATTGTAGACCTCGTATTATGCCGTAACTGTTTGTATGATTCATATCTTTGTAGTTGATGACCACATTATTCTTGGCTGTCATATAATCGGCAATATTGTGATCGACAATGAGACGCAGTAAGCGATTAAGTAGTGTCAAATCAATTTTCTCATAGAGCTTCTCAAACCGTGATTCAAGTAGAACATTGCATTCACCCTCACCGACATCCCACACCTCCTGCAGGTTGTTAATGCCTAAAAATGTATAGAATTTCAAAGCAGGTTAAATACCAAGTCTCTGTTATTACTTAAAATGTATAGAGACTATTTCGTACATTGTTGTAAAGTTGCAGCACAAGCGTGAGGTTTGCAACAAGGGGATTTCCAACACATATCACATTGCCACAAATCACACACCCAGAGTGCAACACTTCATTAAACTATAACCGAAAAAAATACACACTTTCAAATTGACTATAATTTTACATTACCTTGACACCATTTATAAGCCAACAGCGGTGGCGGCTCTGTATCACTTGGCTTAATCCATGGTGGGAAAAGACGTCGTTTGTCTGCCTCATACCAAAGATATTGATCGAGATAAGCATCCGTAATCTTTTCAAGCGGTTCAACTTCATAAACCGGTATTAGGTGGCTGTACAAATCCATAAACTCAATACCAACCTAAGAAAGAGTAAAGATTAATCCTACTTGCCAATGTATAGTGCATTATCGAATGCTTACCTCCTTAAATGCACGTTGTGTTAACAAATGACGTTTTATGCGCGAAAGAGCTTCGTGTGGATTATCATAGGCCTGCTCGATGAGGCCCAATTCTTCGCGTTGGCTTTGATTTAGTCTTGATTTAACACTGTAGGCCTCTTTCAAGCGTTCCAGAGCTAGAATGAGCAACTTTGTGTCATGTTTGTATGATAATGGCGGAAACGGTATTGGCGCAAAACGACGCGATTCTAACCAATGTACAGTTGTGGTATATATAGCAACTGCTTCCTCAGGCGATATGTATGGACCATCTTTAAGATAATTATGCTGTCGCTCTTGTTCTGCCTTCAAGTAGAGACGCGTCAAACGACCCAAATTTTTTTTACAAACTGTTTTGTCCACTGTAGCTCCACGACGTATACGCTCACGATTGTAATGCGCTGTATTCGTCCACCAGTCGGCCTTCATTTTAACATAACGTAAAATCATATTCTCAATCGGTATGGGAAGACCGGGCACCTTCCACGGTATATTTGCCTTCCAGCAACGCCAGGCTTCGGACAAGTGCTGTAGTATAGTACGCGCTTTGTTTTGCTTAATACCTTCGGGCATCATATCAACAATGTCGTGCATTACAGAGGCACGCAGTTCCAAATCGAAATGTGACTCCACACGTTGTTTTGTCACTGTCTTTGCAACACCTTTCGAATGTCGACCTTCGAATTGACGTGAAAGCAAATTGCCGAGCCAACGTTCCAGTAGCGGTGTAATGCCCCGCATAAAGAAGAGCCATACACGCCAGCCAGGTGACCAGAAGCCACACCCAGGACCCTTGCCCACAGGTCCCGTGTTGAAACGATAGTAGATCAAATGCTTCAAGTCCTTACACATGCGTATCTGACGCATAAGCTTATATTTGTATCGATACATGCCAGTCAACTGTCCAACATGCGCAAAAATATATTGTAGACCGTCAGCAAGTTGAAAAGCGTCAACATTGTTCAGCCGATATTGAACGTGGGAATCAATAATGAGTTTAGTGAGACGAAGTATTTCACGGCACAAATGAAAAGCTGGAATAAATATTACTTTATTATTTAAACTATAATCAATCAAAATCACGAACCATTTCCGAAACGTGACTTTTTGCGCTCTTTGGTGGTGAGTGTCTTAACCGGTTTCAGATTGAAATTGTAGTCCAAATGTAGGTAATTCAAATTTTTACGATGTATAAGCAGATTTAGCATATTGTAGCCCTGGCGACATACTTGTAAACCTGCCTCAACCCAATCCAACGTGGTGGTTTGAAAAAATTTCGTGGCTTTAAATGAACGGAAGAGATAACTGCATGGAAATGGAGTGTGGTAGCTAGTTAGTTTAAAAAGATTATGTACAAGTAAATTAATATTCACCGTTTTTTCTGTGGCTTGGGTTTGCGATGTTTTAGTGCATTCAGTACGTAGTATTTTAACAGTTTCTGATAACTGACACGTACTTTCACCGGATGTCCTGGTGGACAGTGCTCCTTGTACCAACATTTAACAAGAGGTATGTCAAGTGCACGCCTTGATCGTCCCGAACGCATGTTAAATGGACGCGGTGCCCAAAGCAAGGCAATGCCGTTGGCTGTGTTATCAGTGTAAAGTGGTGTATCCTGCAGGAATGGTTGTACTTCATCGGGTAATGTGAAATCTTCATCATCATCGGGCAGGGGTTCCTGTACTTTGACATTTGCGTGACGATGAGAAACCGGATTGATCAGAGGGTCAAAATAGAATGCTGGTAAATCGGGATCCTCGGTTTTTATGTAAACCACATTAGGTGTGTGATACCTTTAAACAAATATTGTTTAGCTATTAAATGTATGTAGTTATATGTATGTATATTTAAGTATAAAAACCAAAATGTATAAAATTGATATTTGTACGCAATCCTCAGCAGTTACATTTTAGACTAAATAAACGCAACTAATATAAAAATTGCACCTTTAATCGAATAATCGCAAATTCGTAGTAATAATGGTCTATAGGTTTGGATTTTTATAACACAGCATGAAGTATCAAAGTTTTAGCTTTTAAACTTTCAATTCTAACCGACAGTGTACAGATATATGATTATATATAATTTAATTGTACTTACCATGAGAGATGTACATAATGCGGCATATTATTATAGAGATAGGGAAAAGCAATACGATACTCAGTTCGTATTGGCTGTCGTATGATGACCTTGTTTATGTCGTTGAACTCATTCCAATCTTCATCGCTGTATTAAAAGTTAGTTTAATTAAAACCGATTAAGCGATGCAGATTTAGAAAAACTTACCCAACGTTATGGTCCTTGATTAGTGGTTCGAATTTAGGTCCACCTGGTATTGCCATATTCAAAGCTTTAGCGGTAAAGAAACTCTTCGGATCGAACAGATAAAAGAAGTTATTATCTACCAAATCGGTCAGCAATTGATTAGCTAAGCGGTATAGAGTTGCTAATTGCGGTAGCGATAGATTCCACTTGCGATAGGTAGAGCCATTCACAAATCTTTGAAAAATACAGAATATATATTGTAATAAAAAATTTAAAATTAGTTAGCACAAGTATTTAACTTACGGCGTATCGACCAATGGCTTATGATCATAAAACCACTTATGCACAGCATTATCTTCCTCATTGTCTAATTCAATCTGTATGGCCTCAAGTGGTTCCACATCGAGAACATTGTCTGCATAGTCTAACGGCGGTTCTTCATCGTCGAATGGTGGAAAGCGCATACGTTTGAAATGCCGACGATCGCGCTTTTCGCGACGCATCATAATCCACATTGTGCTGGCAAAAAAATTACATAATAGTTATATTTACCATTTTTTAAATATAATGTAACGCTTTTACATACCCCCATTGCGCAATGTATACCGGTTCGATTACCCAGGGGATTTCATTAACAAATGTTATAGCACCGGTAATGTGGTACAGTACTTGCACATCGCGAATTTGCTCCCACGGCATTGGCATATTTTCGAGTAGCTTCAATACGGCGTGTGGCATATATTTCAAAGCTCCCAGATAGACGCGTTTGTCATGCCTATACTTGCGTGATGTCATATCGCCATGGTCACGTATAATTTTCCGTATATGCTCCGGCGGCATATCCTCCTTTTGCGCATCAATAAATCCAAACTTACGTTTTTCGGCAAACCGTTTTGACTGCAATTGCTGCCACTTCATGGCTTTCTCCTGCAGTTTCTCTTCGGTTATGATGTCTGGCTTTGGCGTCGGAATCTGTCCAAGCTGCGGTAATGGATTTACTCCACCGCCAGCAACGGCGATGTTTGTATTGCTACCATTTACAGCAGCTGCCGCAATGTTCATGTTTGGTGGTAGCGGAGCACCTGGCGGTGGAATTTGTTGTATTTGATTAGCCATCTGCTGTTGTTGAGCATGGAGTTGGGCCTGTTGTACTTGTGCCGCCGCAAAGGCTTGCTGTGCCATTAGCTGTGCCGCCCAGGCATTGGGCGGTATCATATACGGCGGTATAGACATTTTCAGTAAATGGACAAGCTCTGCAAAATAGATAAGATATACTTGTATTTGTACGTACATATGCCATGCTGAGGGCAAAAGTGAAACAAAGAATACTGAAAATCCATAGTTTCACTTTTCCGACCAGCGTGTCATATGGAGACAGTATTGATTTTAGTTCGTTGTAGGCGGCAAAGTTTGCAAAAACACAAAAAAAAAACAATACACTTGGTGCAAGTCACATTACAATTAACACTTACAATGTAGTTTAACTTATTTTGCACTACTTTTGTAGCTATGTATTTCTTTTAATTATTTTTTGTAAATAACGTAAAAATGTTAGTAAAATCGCGCCGCATCGCTTGCAAAACGTTTACTTTTTACAATGCGGCAGACATTTTTAGTGAAAACATTTAAATCGATTACCGAGTACATGTGCAGTAACTGACTAAATGGTTATTCACTGTAACGATCTGCTCTGCTTCTTTCAAATTTCTAACCTCTACGCAAGGGTATAAAAAAATTTGAAAACTGTGTCGATATACCTTTTTCGTTTGCTCGTTCTTTATGTGTATGAACACAAGAAATTCTGAAAGCTATAAGAGCTATATATAGTTCATACTTGGATGCTTCGATTTCCTTTATTTGTATATATTAATTAATATTTATTAGTTTTGCTGATTCGAGTTCGTTAGTAGTATTGCAATGCCCCTTTTTAATTAACTTTTCATGAACGTTCATTATCATATTGAAAAAAATTTTTGTACAGGGTAACTGAGCTTGTGGAATGGTTGAAAAGTATGTAACATAGGAACATGAAGGAATCATCGGAGACCCTATAAATTATATATATTCGAGATCAGGAAGAACAAACGAGTTGATTTAGTCATTGTAGAGTAGATTCGCTGAGTAGAAAAGATTTATATAAACTGCAATATTACTTCTGGAGCTCAACAAGGCGACATCGTACTATTGATAAAAATAAACCAAACTAAGGATTGACGTACGCATCACCAATTCCCATGCTCTGATCGAGCAAACAAAGCTCTGATAACAACTAAATAATTGTGTAATTAGCGCGTATTCTTATCTATTTATGCTGCTTTCAACCGACTACCGAGTTGAGTAATTATGTTGTAGAACCAAGATTTTCAGATACATTTGTCCCAAAATAAAAAATATTATATTAAACTTGAAAAAACTCATTTTATTGTAATTGTGTAATTAGCGCGTATTATTATCTATTTATGCTGCTTTCAACCGACTACCGAGTTGAGTAATTATGTTGTAGAACCAAGATTTTCAGATACATTTGTCCCAAAATAAAAATATTATATTAAACTTGAAAAAACTCATTTTATTAGTAAAATTATTGCACAATATAATTATTTTTTGCCTAGGATATACATAACATGTATATTTGAGCTCAAGTTACTTGATTTTGCACTATTTAAGGCACTTTTCTTAGAAACTTCAACTAATAGATTCGTTTAGGAGATGTAAATCAAAGCGGATATATACATATAAACTATTAATAGAGGAACAAGCGAACACAAGAAATAAAATTTAACTTTGTACTTAATAAATAATTGCAAGCCCCAATGTTGGCTTGAGTATGTGAAAAACAACTTCAAATTAAAGCTTATATTTTTCACGTACAGTAATGAGTTCATCGAAGAACAGCAAGACTAGCGTTGAATGAGGCGCAATGCGTAAATAGTTGGCCCAGAAACCCTTATACAAACCAAAGATGCCTTCGGTTCGGAAGATTTTGACTAAGCAATCCAGCCAGCCGTTGTAGTAAAGCCCACGACCTTCTGCGTCAAGACCTTGATTGTACAGCCGTGTAGTTATAACATCGGGTGGCGTTATGGCAAAAGACATAATTGAGCCCGCAATGAGACCGGAACAGAAGGAATTACAAGTCGGATGTGTCACTAGATCGTATTCTCTAAGTAGATTTTTCATTTTATCGAATGTGGCGATCTGTGCGCCCGAGCCGACAGCAGCGCGTGGAATAGAAGCGAGTGAGCCCCGCCAGAGTCCATATATGCCACTCTTGTTGTAAACCTTACGCAGCGCATCACGCATAGAGGTGTGGGGATGCTGATAGCCGACTGCAATCTGTTTAGCAGCCTGAGACTGTAGCTGCGTTTTAATCTTCAAATGAAATAGAAACAATAATACATAGTAGACATCTTATCAACATGCTAAGCCCACTGAATGAATACACAATCGGTATGAGACAATTTGCTATTAATCTTATCTTTGCCGGAATACTATTATAAACTACACAAACTCATAAAGCAAAATTTTGTTATATACATGTATGAACTCTGTTAATTATTTTATATCCTGATATAATATAAAATATTTTAATAACTGTCTTTCGCTCACCATAAAAAATGGACTGGAAGTAAACGATCCAATAACACCACCAATGGCGCCCCACATTACTCCCAAAAAAAAGGAGTTCTCACCATCACTTGTGCGCATCCAACCTTTATGCACAGCGTTTGTATAAATGCTCAGTCTGTGGAAGCATAAGAAAAGTTTAAGATACCATAAATATATTGGATTATAGGATTGGTATAGCGCCTAACTCTACCTAAAGGAGTTGATTATAAACTGAAAGTACAAAGCCGGTGCAAGTCCTTTTTGTAAACCGAGCATTCCATCATTACGTGCAACGGTAATAAACGCATGCAGTACACCTTTGTACGGTTTCACATAAGTGCCTCGCGCTGCCAATTCACCCTGCAGCTGTATGCGCGTCTTAATGACCTACAAGCGTATTAAGTGTTTAACGCATTTGTTTTGTTCATATAAGTTGAGTATGTCTCTTATTTACCTCGATGGGATTCGTAAACAAAGTGGCACCGACAGATGCCAAGCCACCCAGTACGAAGTCAGATGTCGCCATGTTGCCCCTGTTGTAACTATTTCACAATTCGGTAACTTTTCTTGCTTTTAATATGTCCGCGAGAGGAAGTAAGAAATACCAATGTGAATTTCAACTTTGTGAACTTTGTATTCTATTATAAGTATTTCATAATTTAAATATTTACATTTATATTACGTAGGAATATTAACTAATATTCCGTAATGAGCAGGCGAACCTGAGGCAGAACTTGGAGGCCTACTGCTTCAGTTGCTCCATCGTTTTGCGGTTTGCGGAAAATTTCGCTGTGCGCCAGCTGACTCCATGAATCGTCATAGAACAGCTGTCTACGTTTAGGGCTGGTCTACGCATAGATAAGAGGTGTTTCAATACTACTATTCGCGATGAAAACAGCAAAACGCGTTAAAAAAAAAAAACAAAAAAAAAATGCATCGAAAGGAACTAAAACAAGTTTTCTGTAGCCATTGCCGCTACTATTTTATTACTTTCCATTCACTCTCTGTGCCCAGCTCGTTACTTCTGAGTGCTCCCAGTCTTTAAATATGCCCCGTTTCAGCCTATACAGTCCTACAGCTTTTATACTTTTCAGAGCGTGCCGCGAGTATCACGGAGGAGGCATTCTAGAAATTAATTATTTAATAATTAATGTAATAATAAAAAAAAAATTTTAAATCTACTACTTCTTATCGCTGCGATAATTTGCAATGCATATGAAATCGATAACGATAACATATAGAGCTGGCAAATTATCGATAAATTTTGCAGTTTATAAAATAAAAAAAAAATAGTTGTAAAATAATTCTTTTTTGGAAGAAAATAAAGTAATATTTCATAACAAAGTGTAGCATTATATTTATACCAAAAAATTATGAAGCCATATATGGTTATAGTACACGTTATGTTGTATGAGTATATATATATGAATATTCTATGTTTGATAATTATATATTTAAACATATATTTTCATAAATACATACATATGAGTAAAAATACATACATATGTGAATGTTCTATGTTTGGTAAATATATATTTAAACATATATTTGCATAATTTAATTTTTTTTCTTCAATAAAATAATGTCCATGCATAGAGGATTAACGAATGCATCCCTTCGCTTTTGAAATCGAAGTTTTCCCAGCTCTACTCTACTCTATCTATCATTTGATTTGATTTGCATTTGCATTGCAATTGTAGTGTAAAGTGAAGTGAAGAAGAGAAAAGAAAAATAAAAAACACATACTTCATTAAAACAAATACATCCCGCGAGGCGTTGTTGCTGCGAATTAACAAATTACTCATCTTATTTCTTCAAATGCGAAATATATATGTGCATGTGATTTAGTTTTTATTCACTTAAAGGAAAAGTGGAAAAAAACGCGCACGCTGGACGTTTTTGCGCACAGAAAATGTTGAAATGTCAAATTTACTTTTGTTTATGTACAATTTTTATATTTTGCAATCTGCTGCAATTTGCAAATTGTTACAAAAATGGTGAGTTTGTTGCTATTATATTACTTTAAATATTACGAACAAACAAAAATAATCTATTTTGTGTACGCAGTGCGTCTGCAGGATTATCTCTGCTCAGACCGTTTGCTTATTGCGCTGCAGAAAACGTTTCGGGGCGATCCTGCAATCACACTCACCGAAGATCACGATTCGGCGGCAATTATAACACAAACATGGAACGCAACATTGCCGGGTGTTTATTCAGCCAATAAGCTAAAATACGATTGTCTGTTCCATGTAGCAACGAAAGAGCGTCCACCGCGCGGCATATACACCATTATAACACGTCTGAAATTTCGTCATGATCCAGTCTCTGGCGGCTGTTTGGACTACATACAGTTTACGAGTGGCAATCGTTCGCCCAGCGAGCGTATATGCAATGACATATCCATCGATGGACCCGCTGGACGTTTAATATTTGATCAACGCGACCGTGATGTCACTGTACACATACATATCGACAAGCGACACATGATACATGAACCGCTCGAGTTGCGCATGGTGTTGACAGCGCACTCGGAGTGTCAGTATTCTGGTGATTTTCTTTGCGATCCTAAGGATCAGTACTCGTGCATATCACGTCATTTTACTCGTGACAATGTCACAAATTGTATGTATCCATGCCGCGATGAGGTCTCGTGCTTTCATGATGCCATTACCGCCGAAGAAATCGATACGACTAATGTGGCATTATCTGCAATAACTTCGCTTATATTTACCATGTTAGGTGTCGGCTTTTGCGTTTGGATATGTTGGAAGTATTGGAACTGTATTACAGTACAGCAGCATGCACATGAAGCATCTGCAGCAGCGCTGCATCAACGTAGGCAACGTGTAAGTTGATTTAATATCAGTGCTAAAAACTGCAATCCAACGTATTTATATACCTCTTTTTATTACACATTAGCCACACGATGTTCCCACCATCGAACTACCTACAGCACCACACTTCGATAATGTCTTCACGGGCAATATGCAACAATTGCCAACAGCGGAGCAGCAGCAACAACAGCCAAGAACGCCTAAAGATCTGCCTCCAAGTTATGAATCTCTTTTTCCGGAAAGTTAAATCTCTACAATCTTCACAATCAAAAATGCAATGCTAGGGAAAAGTATTTGTGTAATTTTTAGTAAATAAGTCTTCGTTCTCCAAATGTATTGTATGGCTTCATTATTCTTTAAGCAATTTTAAGTAATTTTTTGTCGTTAGATGTCATAGTCTGCAGAGAACAAATTAGTATATTATGTGTAAATATGTAGTTTTACTTTTGTTTATCTCAAATTTTAAATTAATTTTTAATTTAAATGTTTCTCTAGCGAAATGTCAGTGTGCATGATTGTGGTTTTAAGTACAATTGTAAATATTTATATAGGTACCTACATACATACATACATTCATTGATGATGCATGATTTTATGTTTTATGTCAAATTTGATCAAATACTAAAAGAAGCTGCCTTCGATTAATAACTAACTAAAAAATAGAGAAACAATATGAAAGATACTCTCAATTAAATGCGTAATCTCATGCAATTGTTAACTGAATCAATTAAGCATATTGTATAAGTCATAAAGAACAAAATTAATTATTATATATATACAACATGAATAATTATTAGGTAGCGCAAATTTTAAATATATATATAATGTTTAGTTATAATGATGTTGCAAACTAGAAACACAAATAATATTTATTTATAATGCAAAACTAAAAAAAAAAAAAAACGGAAAGAAATTTTGAAATGTTAGCTGTTATTAAAGAGATTGTGTCAAAAATATAAATTATATATAGGTACATATAGCAAGAATACTATATAATATATATATGTGGCTTTTGTGTGTATGCAGTATATGGAAATGGAATGCATTTAAATGCAAATTTGTTGTAAAACTTGAAAAAATTTAAGAAAATGATACTGTTAAAATTTGGTATAACACTTCAAAACTAAAAAGCGCTCAAATACTTTTTATGAGAATTTTAATTTGTCTTATTTTGTGTTAAAAAGAATAATTATAAACACATTGAAATACATAATCGTATTAATACAAAACTCAGCCAATATACAAGCTCTTTAAGACATACATGCATTCCAATTATCTATAATAGTAGTTTGTAATAATAACAACAGCAGAAAAACGAACAACAAAAAATATTCTATTCCATAAATAAGCCAATAATATTTGTGTAACAATATAAAACTCAACAACAAATGTAAAGGAAATTCCTATAAATAAAATCGTAAAGAACAAAATCGTTATAAAAAGTATAAACAAAACCATAATTGATTGTTTAACAAATTTTGATTTATAGTAGCACGTAAAAATACGACAATCGCTAAAGCAGGAAATTTTAGCGGTAGCAATTTTTAGAAGCCTCTATATCAATCAAGAGCTATTTCTTTTATTAATAGCTGTTTATCTAACTTGATTTGAACGATGCGAAACAGGTTCTTTAAAGATATTTTATTTTGTTGTTGCGATTGATGGGTTTCGGTGACTCCTGTAACCTCCCATGTCGGTTACGACTAGCTTTTTCGCGTGAGTGGCAGCTAGACAAACTATTAGATTGACTAACAGTCTACAGTTTCCATGGGTGTTCAGCCGACTTTAATATGAAAGGAAACATCCCGTCCACTGAGGGCATTTGTAGCTCGCAAATAAGCTCATTTCCCCATTGGATCTTTTTGGGATTAAGTATTCCATGTATTATTTCAATTTGTCTAGAAGAACGATTATTTCTTGCGATCTTCTAGATGCATGTCCTGCAACAAAGCTCTTGGTTAAAACTCACTCTTTTTGGATGCAGTGAATCCAAATCCGTCAACAAAGTTTTGTAATTATTTAGATTATCCCTAATTTAGCTCAAATTATGTTTGGAATCAAGTTGCAACGAATCAAACTACCGACTTATGAAGAGTCATATTAATTATATTATTTATTTAAAGTTAAACGTTTTTAAAATTAAGAAGCTTTTCTTAGACACTTTTGTTGGATAAATAACCAATAATCCAATTGTAGGTTGGCGTCTTCGAACACGATACTTAGATATGTATATATTTATGCCTTATCTTGTAGTAATTTCTTAAACTTTTGTATCATATCTTGTAATTTATATTTTAGGCACGTCGCAATTTGTAACTTTCATCAATTGGCGACATCAGAGATGAGTCAGCAGTGCCACGCCCGCGCAGTGTTGGCCTTTCTCCAGTTGTAGTTGGAAGTTGCTCGACCCGCTTATGCCCGACTTTATGTACAGAATCAATTGAAGAACACGTTTCGGGTACAATTACCTGTTTGTGTGTATTCAATACTTTTAATTTGTTTTTTTTTGGCACAATATGAAAAATATTATTTATGTCGAAATAAATTTACGATTTAAGCTTTACGGTCATGAAGTATTCAGCCGTTTTTTTGTGTTGTTGCATAAGTTACGAGTTACACATTTTTCAGAACTTTCGACTTTTTGTGAAATCGACAAGCTTTGCTGTATCAATTATCGCAATATGTATATAGCATTTTTTTATTATTTTTTAAGTTATATAATTTGTTCAACTGTCACTGAGTGAGAGTCTACTGTTGCTTGCTGACCGTGACAATTGGAAAGTTCAATTGAAATATATTAACGTGCTTCATAGCGTTGGCAATTTGTACCGATTTAAACAATCAATGGTTGGAAATTATGATCACGCGAGATGCATTTATATGTAGACACAAGATAAGATAATTTATAATCAAAGATTCACAATTTATTCTCCAACCGGTCTCAGTCCCCATGTATCGCTCTTTACAAGCACTTCACTTGGGGTCATTCGCACAATGACTTTGCATTTGAAAGCAAACTTTTGATGATGAGAAAACGTTGAACAGCCTTGCTTGTTGTGTGTACATTGTGTTATGTGTAATTGCTTTTATGTATGATTCGTATTTCACTTGGTAACATGCCTATGAAGTATTTTCAAAGCCAGCACCGTCACCGTTGGTATCTCCGCTACGTGTAGTTTTTTAACATTTAGTGGGTAATTTTTCTTAAGTTACGACAAGTACTGCAACGATTTGCCTTGAGCGTTTATATGGCTTTTGAAGTATTTTAATCAATTAGCTACTGTTTATGAGGAAGTAGTTCATACAATTTGTAGTAGCTCATTATACTTTTTTATAAAGAAAAAAAAAAGAGAGAAAACGATTAGGAAAGATCTATACAAAAAATTTTTACGCAAGTCAATGAACTGGTTTGTTGTGTTACCTGCTTAGAGGCGCATACGTAGTTCTGTTCATTATTGCGCTTATGATTTTTTATTTTAAAAGATATAAACATAAGTTTAAAAAATCTTGAACTGTTGTTTGTGTATACGAGATTTGTTGTTTAAATTGGCAACTCAAGTTTAATAAACTATATGCGTATTATATTGCCATTATGACTGTTAATTATGAAATAGAATTGTCTTTATAGCGACTGCGTCTTTCTTTGTAAGCCTCTTTAGGATTTTTTCAACCATAACTCAAACACGATAGAGAAAAATTTTTGCACTACTTAAGTTCGAAGCTAGGAGGATGTATATACAATACATTAGTGATCAGCCTGAAAAGTCGAGTCGATATAGACATGTCTGTCTTTCCGTCTGGCGGTCTGTACGAACAACTAGACCTTGTAGACTGTAGGAGGTTGAGTAGTGACAGATGTCAATATACATTGGACCAAAGAGACCCTTTGATAAACTGATGGACTGAAATGGGATTTGCACATCACGGTTGGCAGCAAACTTTTTGGTCTGTAGGGACCAAAAAGAGTTTCCGTGTTTCGGAACCATAACCATCACTGCTTGTTTTCATAGGGAGAGAAAGAGTTGGAGGCGAGTCATAGCGTGAAAAAGTACATCACTCCCATTTCTGAAAGTGCTTTATCAACTCTTTTGATTTGAAGCCACACATGATCTGACCTCTGATTGTTCAGTAGTCAGTAGTCTGTATAGTAAAATCAATTGCTGTGGGCTTAATATAAATAGAACCCCTTCAGAACCGATGATGCGCATTCCAGTTGCTAGCAATGAGGATTTTTGGGGCCAAGCTCATCAAATTTAAAATGTTATACATTCTTCCCAAAGTTTAATATTATATATAGTATATACATTTTTATTATTTATTTAAGCACATATATTATACACGCGCTCAATATTTAGAATGTAATAGTTCTCATTTTATAACATGTATGATTATTTTCGATAAACCATATAATATAATCAAAAACTTGTGAAATTCAAGAAACTGCTTTTGCACACGACAAACATTATGATGAATGGTACCGATGTACGATTTTTGATTAGATATTGTAGTTAGCAACGATGATTTCAGCTGAGAGCGTGGATACATATGCTAGACGAGCATTATAGACGAGTAGTAATTTTTATTTTGGTTAATTTCTAAATCAGTTTTTAAAAGTAGTAGGCTTGGCTTGGTGTGTATTTAAAAATACATTTTTATAGCCTATTGAGATGATCGTTGATAAGCGCACGCATCGGACAATTGACATTATGGGAAAAGAAATCACAGCCGGTGTAAAATATATTATATAGTACAATATAATCTGGCAAAGAGATACGACACGCTAATTGCTCTCCGCTTTTGCTCGAAATGTCGTTGCTGATTTATTTATATATATATATATATACATATATATGTTTATATACGATTCGCTTTTAGAGTGATTCTCTGAAATTTGTGGTACTGTATGGCCAACGAAACGTTCGCTCGAGAACGCTTTGTATAAAAGAACGCGATTACTGCCGCCCGGCTTTTTGAACGCGTATAACTCTAGCGAGTAACACGCATACTTCAAGTACTGCCCCCGCTTCACGGATGGTCGGTGCACATTATGGGATTTAAATTTTTTTATTTAATGTGAAATTTTTTATCCGCCTGGTGTGAGTTATCGTTTAAGTTCAGTTAAAATTAAAACACAGAGAGTGATTCATAAAACGCTTTGCTATACAACGAACCAGTCTAGTCAAACAGCGGCGTGAGCGAGCAACAACCGCGCTTGGTAAACTTGAACTTGAAAGATCAATTCAACGACGTTGCTTTCTCGTATAGACAGTGCATTAGACCCATTCAGTCGCTTGGTGAACGTGTAAACGAACGAACATACCTTCTGCTACTATACTCTATAGTTCGATATTACATACTCGTACAAGAATAAAACGTACGATTTATAAACTGTGAGAGACAAAACGCGAGAACGGGTTCGAAATTGATTTACAAGTGAACGAGAATAATTGTTTCTATTAAATGTTTCGAGCATTTGACGTCGTGCAAAAGAAAACCTACTCACTATAAATAAATTAAAATAAATTTGCGAAAGCATAGTACGGAAGTGTAACACAAGACAAGAATAAAACACAATACTATTTTAATTTGTGTGACTCTATCATAAACAAGATATAAAAAACAAAAAAAAAAAGAAAGTGTCAAAATCTAGACAAAAAAAAAAATACAAATAACTAAAATGTTGAAAATTATGCAACTTGGAAAACTGCTATCTGCAATGACTATAGGTGAGTTTTACATTTGGTATACTCGTATGTGTGTAGTTCCATAGTTCAGCACGTTTTAGTTTATGAAAATTTGGTTGAAACTGTGCTATACCGCCGTATTCTCATTTTCATGTAATTATGAAATTTAAAAATTAAAATTTTTTACTGAAAATAACTCTATGACCTGTCACCTATGACCTGTCACTTAGAGGGAGTAGCTGCAGCTATTTTGGGGTGTGTATCTCTAAGTCGTATCCAAGTTTAACCATTTTTTATTTTGATTATTAATTATAGAACTTTGTTTTGATTTTCTTAGATGTACATGTACATTTATATACACCTTACCTTTTATCACGCCGGCTTATACATTATGTACTTCAATCCATTATATTAAATATCCTCGTCACTTCAGGTATCAGTTAATAATATATGCATTAACAACAGCAATATCAACGAACAGCGCCTGCCCATCGTTTTTCCTGTACTTGACTTTATAGTGCAATGTGTACATTCAGAGAGATGGTAAGCTTATAGATATAGACAGATGTCGAGTGATACTTAGAAAGAGAAAGAGTACTTTTAGTCACACGCTGAAGTATATCATAAATTTGATATACGCAAATACATTTTCTCATTACATTAAATAATTTCGAAGATTTTACAGAAAAACAAATTGATTAAATACTAGTAACAGGCACAGAATCTAGAAATCAGAATGTCATCAGTGTATGTAGGTATTATCTGGAAAGCAAAAAAGCAATCTTCTTGTCTGTCTTTGATTTGGAAAGAAACGCTTTCACTTAAGCGCAAACACGTTTTATATTCTTGTCTGTTCATCTTTCACTCAAAAATCACCAAAATGGCTTAACTAACTTTGAAGACACGTTCGTTGGCAGATAGAAGATTTTATTGGGTGGAACAAGGCTTCCCGAAAATCACAATTCGTTATTTTTCATTAACTGTTTTTAGAGTAGGTGAATATTGATTCCTACCAATGCACCACTTGAAAAAATGACTGATATCACACGCTTATAACAGGAAAGTAGTCTCTCTTTCTAGAACACAAACTAGGTTCAGTGAATATGGTGTATATATTTTGCTATAACGGTTTTAACATTCGGTACTTACATTTTCTGGTTAGATATCCCACGAAAATATTCATCGAAGGGGAAGTTCATATATGTATAATATGATATGGGTTTTTTTTTTGTATTGACTTCATATTTTATTACTTTTAAAAACCAATAAAATAAAATAGAAACTTTGAATACATTGGAAAACACTTATAATTTGCTGACTGAGATCATTGCTAATTTATTTTATATATAGGTAAAAAAAAAAACACGAATATTTTATTTATAAATAAACACACTAGTTTAATATGTATTAGAAAGAGTAATAAAATAATTCATTCGCACGCTTATTTAAAAAAAAAAAAGATTATATTTGAATTAATATTGTCATATTGTTATTTATTTTATTTAATTCACTCAAAACTCAGTGCTACAATAAGCGAATAGATTCTCATGTCGCTTTATTTCATTAGATTTCATTGAGCCAATTACTTAATTTACATAGGCGAGAATAACTATGAATACCTATGCAACAATGCAAGGTGCATACTCGAAATAAAATAAATAAATAATATTCCCTAAGCAAAAATATTATGTAATGACGTCAAGGTTGGTCGTAGACTTGTAAACATTAATTTGAACATCAAATTGAATTGTAACCATGTTTTTTTTTATGAAGAAATAACAAATCAATTGAACTAAAGTTTATATTTTGTTTAAACTTAAAAATTAAAAATTCAGAAAAAAGTTGTATGTAACAGTATATCCTTACATATATCTCTTTTAGTTGCTTTCGAAAATATATTTCACAAACATATACGTAAACAACCCTTTGATTCATATTTGTATTTAAACTCAGAATATTTTCCAAAATTATGCCATTGCTAATTTGGTAAATTGAATTTATAAACATTTGCCAATCAAATCGTATTGTTGCTGCCACTTTGAGCCTTAATATTTAAAGAGAAAAAAAAAATATAAGGCGTGCCGCAAAGACTTTCAAGTTTTAAAAATAACATGATTTTAAGACATTAAATTGTATCTTGTTGTGAGTGCAACGAATTGTAATTATATGTATTGTAGTTAGCTTTGGTATACCCTGCACAAAAAATATTTGTAGCAGGGTGAAAAAAACTAAGTTTTGTTAAACATTTTTAATAGTATACAAGCTGTATCTAGGGGCTTGAGTGAAATCAAAAATTTACTTGAATTTTATAGCCTCACTAAAAACATAAAAGAACGCAGCAGTTGCGAGTGCTCGACTTTGGGATACCCTCGATATACGGCTCCATCACTCTAGGAGAGAAAACACTGAAAACGCTGCCATGAGATATTGCAATAGTTTTAATGTGTATCAACAAGATGCTGCCGTACTGGAGAGTAGACTGAATATGAAATTTCTATACCCAAACTTTCCAAATCGAATAATCATTTCGAATGTTATTTTTGAATTTTCTATATAACCGCAAAATACTTGATAAATTATTTATTGTGTAGAGTATAAAAGCTGAGTTGAAAATCGATCAAATTAAAAATGTTCCACATATCACCATTAAGTACCAATTTCCTGATACATGTTTGACTGTTTTTTTTAGAATAGTAGGAACCTAAAAAAACAATAAAAAAAAAAATAATTCAACGAAAATTTATTAAAGTTCTCTTTTAAAATTAATTTTATACTGTTTTCTTATCATAAAGTGTTATTTTAGACAAATTAAATTTTTCGAAAAGCTTCCTCTAAATCGCGCTCAGTCTCAAACCAATATTGAAAGAAAAATCAAGGTCAACTAAAAATAAATATGGTGCAGGGTATAAAATAGTCAGTTACTTGTTTTATGGCATTTTATTTTTTAAGTACGTATATGAAAATTAGTTACATACATGTTTTGGCATAATAATTATTTATTTTATTATGTATATTAATTCTATTGAAGTGTGCTGTCTGTTGTAGTCTTTTGTAGCTGTATATATTGTACAGCACCAGATGAAGTGCACATGATAGTTCCAGACGTGTTTACCATTGCAATCATAAAAAAATTAGTACTACTTAAAACATTTTTTTTTTTTAAATATTTTATTTTGTTACAACCGTTGAATAAGTTGTCTGTCATGTGATTATAGTAAATGTAAAATAGTTAATTATGATCCATATAGTGAGTAAGTTTTTTTTTTTTTTACTTCTGTTTATAGGTTTACAATCGCTTTATATGTATGTATGCATATATAGCGCCGTCTTTCAGCGAAATCAGTTAGGGCTGGTATTAAAGGGAATTTCTTATCAAATACACAATTGTTTAACGCCAACTTAACACTAAACTTATGAAGTATATGTGGGAAAATGTATTGGTTTTTAATCCAATCAACATTATAATTCATTCGAAATTAATTATAGCTCGATAAAAAAGCTTGACTATAAATAAAGTGCACAATTTTAAAGGAATTTTGTTTGCAAACTTCCGTGGAATTTGATATCAAATAAGAGCTAAGTAAAAAAAAATAATATAATATATAAGTGTATTTGCATAGAAACAATTACCTTTCCCAATAGTTGATTAATGCTTAACTATGAAATGTACTTAAAATAAATTCCGACTTCCTATAGCTAAATAGATTTATTAAGTGTGGATGACGTTTATTTACTCACGTTCAACAATAATTATTCGAGAACTAATTACTATTTAATCGTTTTGCTATTGATTAATATTGCTTGTGATGATGATCATCATACTGATGTATACGCCGCACTTCCAGACAGGTTACTGACTTCACACTAGAAGTCTCGATTTCATTATTTTATTATTAATAACTTTTTTTTTTTTTTTTTTTTTTTGATTTAAGAAGAAGCGTTTTCTTATCAACTCAATGCGTAATTGTTTAATTGAATTTATAAATAAAATACAAAAAAAACTTGCAATCGTTTAATTTTTATGGTATTATATGGCCTTTAAATTATGGCTATACATACTCGTATGTTACGGTTTAAGACAAAGAATTGCTAATTACTGTGTCTGCGATTTTGTACATTTTAGGTTGTTGACTTTTAATTTAGATGACACTAAAACTTGTTGTACTAAGAGAAATAGGTCATTAACTTCCATTTCTATCAAACTAAAGATTACATAAAATGTTGAAACTTTCTTGTATGACTAAAATTCAGCTTAATTTTTGGTTGGTTTTGTTGTATTTCTGCATGCGACACTGAAGTTTGTGACGTCGATGATATATCATATACAGCTTAGTCATCACTCGAATTCTGTGAAAATAATTATTCAAATAAAAAATATTTTTAGGCCCTGTACCGAAGGTACAAGAGCCTATTGGGTTTGTGCAAATGTATGTAACAGGTAGAAATAATGGTCGGAGACCCCCCAAAGTTACCCCCATTATGGTCAGGAGTGATAGAGGAGTCGATATAGACATGTCCGTCTGTCCGTCCGTATGAACGAAAGGATCTCGGAAACGGTAATAGATAGAGACTTCGTGTTTTTTGCATTCGACTAGGACTGCTCCGGAATTTCACAAGTTTATTTTAAAAACTTGCCCCTACCCACCCTAGGGTAGACATTTAATGTGTTTGTTAGGCGAACTGAACTGGTACAGGGCCTCTTACAGTCGGTTACGCCCGACTGAAATTTCCTTACTTGTTTTTTTTTGAGGAAGACCCAGCCAGTCGTTTGTTGTGTATCAATTGATGCTGATATTTATTTTTTAATGTGATCATTTGTCATTTGTCTTAATATGCGGTTTTTCTTTTTAACAAAACCAGTTTGTTATAGTAGAGAAAATTAGTTTCTCTTTATCGGTTTTTACAATTTTTAATTAAACTAATTGTGATTGTATGTTGCCAGGTTAAAAACTAGAAATAAACTTTTTAATACACTTCTACTGATCGGATTAGGTTAAAACTGAACTTTTACGTGCAAAACTGTTGATAATACAATATTGTATTAAAACTTTTTTGACAAGACGAGTTTGCATAACAGCTTTCAAAGCCATATCTCGAAGATTACAAGAATGGGCGTATACAAAAACATTGACAGACGGACATATAGATATTTAAACAATGTTCTTTTATGTATACGACCTATTTCCGCAATATTCAAGTTTCTGGTTTGATAATGGGTATATAGTAGACATTATTATTAATTTAACTGCAAAGAATGACTTATCCAACAACAGGATTACAGAGCCATTCTTAGACAAAAAAAAAAAGACAATAGTGGCAGGGAGACTTACATCAACAATCGTGTAAGAGAACTTTTAACCCTCACGCGATACGGCTCTACCCTAGTGATAAACTTGGTATGAAAAACATATGATTTACTAATTGATATAAAAATTGATGCATAATCTACTTTTTGTTAAAATCAACGATGCTTCTAATATACATTTAGAGACCTAGCTCAATAAGATATTTCAGATTGGCAAGTGCTTCACTTTCGGTTTTGGCTAACATCTACGGAAAATTTTCCACCTGTACATGCAATGCCTGAAACTTATAAATAGGTTAACTGATAACGGCTAGATTAAATAATATAAAAAAATCAACTAATTAAATGTGGCACTCATTGTTTTTTGATAATTTTCGAGAGCATCTTATGTTTTAAGTACTCTTAGTAAATTAATTTAACAATTTGCTTCACAACACAAGACTTAAAACTCGGCAGCATAAAAAAATCAATGGCAAAAAATCTAAATTAAACCATACAAATCTGTAGCTAATCAAGCTTAGCGAAATGATTAAATATATTTATTTTTGTAGCACTATTTATTTAATTATAACTTATAGCGCATATGTACAATTCTTAACTTTTATCATTTTATCTAGTCACTATTTACTTTGGTATGCCTATTATTTTTTCCTATTCGAATTTTGCACAAGAACGTAGGTCTTTTTTACGATTACGTTTAAATGTGAACCATATATATGTACCATATGCCTAAGAACGCGTTGATACCTTATCTGTCTGCAAACATTGTAGACGTTCCATACCATTTTTTCTTTTAATTTTCTATTTTTATACATGTCAATGGGTAATTTGTTCTGTTTATTGATAAAGTAGAAAATTGTATTGAATTGCGTACGAAATTTCATTCTTATCATTTCAGTTTTAACCGTCAGAGCGGAAAGTACATACGGTCAGGCCTATTTATTCACATTGGATAATAATAATTTTTTGCGAACTTTCGAAACGCATACGGAATTTAACCATACGGACGCGCATAGTTTTGGCGATCAAAGAGAAAATACTACAAAAATAATTGTTTACAAGAACGGTAAGTAAAATCAGAAATTATTGATTTTTGATCTATGATATACACCACTCATATTCAATACGCAACACGTTGTCAAGTGCAACAGGTTTAAGCCTGACACGTTTGTACGAATAAAATAATCGGGTTCTGTTTCATGGTATCTCGGAATTTGTGTGCATTTAATTAAATTTAATTCAAACAGCTCTTTGCCCGAATTAATGCCATTTCTAACAAAGTATTTTTTGGAATTACTTGTTTTTGGTGTCTGAAATTTTTTGTATTCCCAACATTTAGTATTGTAACTTGCACACTGCACTATTATTAGAAAAAAAAAAAAAAAACACCACACAAACAAACAAACAAACCAAAATAATACCAGTTGCTAACGCAAAATGATATCAAATGACATCACAATGCTAAAATCAGACATAGCTTCGTCATAAATATACTTACTACTATTAAATCCAAATGCAGATGTTCGATAACAGCAAAAAGAAAGATAATGACTCAAAACAATAAAACTGGAATATGAAACGTCATTGTGTCTATCAGAAGTTCATAAATCAAACTAACAAGGGAGTGCAATGCAAAAAATTAATTAAAACTTTATAAGCTTCGATAAAACTAACCAGTTTTTAGTTCGATGTAGTACCATGACTGGATGATGAAATTAGAATGACAAGGTGCTGCTACTTATTAAACACACCTCTTTATTGTTTCTTTTAAAGCGTTTTATCTTTAGAACTGTCTATTTGGCTTTGTGTTGTATTTGCCGCACATGCGCCATAAATTAATACTTCGTTAATAAAACATGTTCGTCTGTCAGTTATTTTATTGTATGTACTAAGCAAATATCTTAGATCATGAGTTTTATACTACTCCAATCACTTACACACACACACACCTTTGTTTGTTTGTCTCGTTCACAGATTCAAGTGACAGAAGCAACGAACTTTCACAGACCGCCATGGATGTTATTACGATTGTCTGGTATGTGGCTACTTTTTTGGCGTTAGCAGCGTTTTTCATGCTCATGGCCTGCTCGGATCGACGTTGCCGTGATGCGCAGGCACAGCGTCGTGCAGCAAATGCTAATGATGCGCCCATACCACCACCAACACCTTCACCATCATATAGTGAATTTGCACCGCCCAGTTATGATACTGTCATCAAGATGCAACATGATGCAAAGACTAGTGTATTCGTAATACCCTTTGCAGCGTTGGAAATGGGCAAGGATGATGTCAACAACAACGACAACAATAGCAACAGTGCACCACAAACTCCTAGTACGCCAGCGATGAATGTTTACACCATTAATGAACAACAAAAAAACCATTACTGATTATCTGACATATCAGCATCCTCACCCAATCTGATTACTCTACGTTTTAATAATGAGTTGTGAACATACCTTGAACTGATTCATACAACAAACTTTATTTATCTACGATATATGTATATATGTAATATTTCAAGTTACGAGACTGTGATACTAGCTGTGTACTTTGTGCCAATTATTTATATATAAACATTACCGCCTTAGAAGAACAAAAATGGCGCCATTTTCAGCAAAGCCATATTTGAAAATGGCGACTCAATTTTTTCGTTTTTTACTAATATTATTTTTTAAATTAAATCGCATTAAATGTATGTTTATTTTAATTATTAGACCAGTATTCTCAAAGTCGTTTATAGACAATAAGCAGTACAGCAATGTCGTTATTGATAAGCATAGCAAATTAATAATAACAATTGTAAAAAAATAGAATTTCTATTATTAGTTTTTAAGTACTCAACAAATAGAAAAAGAATAATATTAATAAAAATGAAGACTGAAAGCCAATATGCATGGATTCATATTCTTTTAAGTCATCTTAACTCAATATAAACATTGTTAATATTAGCGCTTAAAACAAAATCCAAATAAACAATCATGTGCATAAAGTTGACTATTTTATTTGGAACAGAAAAAATATTATTTGAACTTCTTGGAAACGTATGTCTACGTAATTGAATATAAATATATTCGATATATTATATTAATTATTGTCTTTGGTTTTTTATTTTTTAATTGCGTCACGTCGAAGTTAGTCACAATCACTTATATTACTTTGTTTTTTTTTTAAATAAATTCCCGGAAATTTTTTTTAAATCACAGACTCGTGGGAATGCCGTCATACAATTGAAGAGCAAGCGCTTCATTTGTATCGAATAACTTTTAATTAATGGTTAGCAAAATTGTTCGAGATTATGCATATTTTTATTGCTCGAAATCTGTGTCGATTGTGTAAATTGTTTAGCGTGAAAGGCAATTAGTTGATAATGATATATGGATAATATTTTACTGTAATATAGTTGAATAAATACTTATAGTTCATTGTTGCTAGTTAGAACTGGGCTGTCATACACTATACCTCTTGCCTGTAGTATATATACATAAGTATTAGAGTTTTTAGGCTTAAGTATCCGGAATGCTGAATAAAAGATTTCAGATAGATATCTCAAATAGGCAGGAGAATACATATACTTAATGAGAACACCGTGAAGAAATTATAATCCTATGTGTAAATAGTATAAAAAACGAGAAAAAATTGTAACCGAATCTCTAAAACCAATCAGATGAAATTTGAAGCTATATAGTAGGTACGACAGTGGTTTGATAAGTCATTGATTTTTTGACTTTCCAGACAAGTTTGTAAATTTTAAAGAACATTTTTATTTGAGTAAAACCCTTCACAATGGGGACACTGCACCTTCAATTTCAATGGTTAAGTGGTTAATTAGTTCCGTTGTGGTTGTACCAGTACAATACTCCGAATGCCTTTACCTTTTTTTCATCAAAGTTTGTTAAGAATTTAACTTACAATAAGTTACTTGGGTTATTTTTGATAGTTATACCTACCGCATCTTTAAGGACGGGAGGCTGAAGTTCCGGATTTAAATTTTTCTGTTCTTACGTTAAGACCATTTAGTGGCATCTAACTTCGAGAAGTATCAAATTCCAAGATATTACTAACTAAGTACATCGTTGAGCACCAGATTCGACAGTAGATGCTGCTCCCTGTGGAGTGCCTTTCTTGACATTTTACGTTATTTCCGCTAATTAGGCCCTGTACCGAAGGTACAAGAGCCTATTGGGTTTGTGCAAATGTATGTAACAGGTAGAAATAATAATCGGAGACCCCTCAAAGTTACCCACATTATGGTCAGGAGCGATGGAGGAGTCGACATAGACATGTCCGTCTGTCCGTCTGTCCGCTGGCCGTCCGTATGAACGAAAGGATCTCGGAAACGGTAATAGATAGAGACTTCGTGTTTTTTGCATTCGACTAGGACTGCTCCGGAATTATACAAGTTTATTTTAAAATTTTGCCCCTCCCCCCTTCCCCATAAAATCACCCCCAAGGCTAAAAATTTCTTCGGCACAAAAAAAAGTAAGTATGCCAGTATAGAGATATCGTCCTTCTTAGCCAAAATCCAAAAAGTTCATCAAAATCGTATAATAAATGACGATTTTATAAGCAATTGAATTTGAGCGAACCCCCTTTTCGTTTCATAAATAAAAAAATGTTTTAAAAGGCACTTAGTCGTGCAGTGAGAAGTGGTCATGTGTTTGGCCATAAGCTAGGCGAACATTTAATGTGTTTGTTAGGCGACCTGCACTGGTACAGGGCCTCTTACAGTCGGTTACGCCCGACTGTGATTTTCTTACTTGTTTTTGTTTGAAGTTGATCATCGCCAAGTTTGCTAGGTCATCGACCGATTGCTGGGCTTGAAAATGGTTTTAATAATCAATTCGATTTTGACACTATTGCCGCGTGACCACTTCGTGTAATGCAGTTTCAATTGATTTGACTTTAAGGCAGGTGAACACACACTTCAATTGGATTCCGTTAAAGAACTCGTCTTATTTTTATTAATCTTCCACTTATATACAATTCTTAAGAGCTAGTTGGACTGTATTTATATATTATATGTATGTATGTATAATTGCGTGTATGTTTCTATTTTTATTACATAGCTAGTACGGTTTTATGAGTTTATTGACACATCCTTGTATATTAAAGATGTGTGCGCTGCATTGATCGTTTGTCATCCAAGTACATAATTTATGGATCGTAAATATAATCGTTAGACGCGCATGCTCGGCTTGTTCACATCTTATAGTGTATCGTATTTATTATTTCACGCACAAGCAGCAGGAAAGTATATTAAAATATATTGTGGAAGGCCAATGTGGTCTCTTGGTACTTGACAATAATACAAGTGCCGTAGCAGAAGCAGCGGGAACAATATGTTTAAATATGTTTAAACAGTAGGCGTGTTGAGCCTCACCGAGCACTTGTATATTATGCTTTCTATATGAAGGTTCTACAGTCATTCTATCAATCAATATTCTACCCAGCTTTGGGTATGAAGACCACTCTCACTTCTTTCCTGCTGTTTGGTAGGTATTCTGTAAGAAGTCATCCCTAAAATAATTGGACAGTGGAATTCTATGTGCAGTTCATAGTACATCCGATTTTGTTAGATCGAATCGTTTATTGTATTCTTGTAAAGTTAACCCAGGAGTTTCAGGCTAGCTAATTCTTTGAAGCTATGATGATAGGGGTCTCAGCCGACTTGTTTATTTTTTCTTTTACATGATTAAAAAACTTCTCGCTTTCGTTTTGGTCTGGCGAGTCATAGTGGAAGCTTCTAGAATGTCAGGCTGTAGTAACTCATATAACCACTTCTCGCAGTTGCATTTTTGGGATATTTTTATAGGGTTGACTTCCTGTCCGATCCGAAGTCGATGAATAGCAATGACAACCTCTGAATGGATTTTATTGTGAAAGCTCTTTTTCGATACAATAAGATTTGTGGACAGAACATATTTGACCAGTGGCCAGTAGCTAGCAATGCGAGCCAGTACAAGCATCCGGATGCTTAGAGAGAGTATTTTATTTGTTACAATTAAAATTTGTAACCGATTTGTTATTATTTAATAGTTTCCTAGTTCTAGTTTTTATAGTAAACTTTTTTTTAAATGTTTTTCAAAAACTTCGATGGAAAAACTTTACGAGCAACCCTAGTTTTCGGCTGCTTTTTAATATGCTTTTCACTACAGTACATTCAAGAACCGGAAGTCAAAAGTGAGTAAGCTTTTATGCGCTTTGACAATATAAGCTTTTTAACGGGTATTTTATAAAGTTTATTTATTTATTGAGACCGATTTGCTTGTTTGCTTTACAATTATTTGTATTAGCAAATTGTCTGGTTAGCACTTTTCATTGCAGCATATTGAACTCAATGTAAGTTGATAACCTAAATAATTGAGATGTATGAATCAAGTTGAATCAACTTAAAGGTGAATTAATAAAGTTTAAATAAATATAAAGATAGTCTTGTGTATCATATTTTTCATGGTTGACAATGTTTACTTTATGCAATATAAACCAAAAAAATTAATAAAAAATATGCCAAGCTAAAAAAGTAAAAAAAAAAAAATATATACAGATAACACATTTATTTCTATTATAGACTTGCAAGCAACAAAATTTTAATACATTTCTAAATAAATGGTTTGTCTTTAAAAGGTATGAATTTTCAAATGTATAAAACTTTGAAGTTTTCATAAAATAGCTTCATTGAACAGATGATCTAAAACTTCTGTGATAGGCTATCATTTGCGAACATTTATTCAATCACGCTCAACATCTCCATAAACGATTTTCCAAATCGAAGCCGAAAAACAAAGCATACAATACTTTTTATACACACCCTGCTATGGTGACAGCATGTGATGTCCACATGGCATTATGTACGATTTAATTAATGACCAGCTTTTAATGAAATCGAATTTAGTTTAAATTGTACTTTATTCAAAAAAATATTAAATCAATCTACAAACATCACGCGACGCAGTCTCGTGGGGATTTTTTTATTGTATAAAATATTTATTTAAATTGTCAACGGGTACATTTCATAAATATTATATGACATTATTCAATTATTCACATCATGTGCGATTTTCAATGCTTCCTATATTGTATTTCTTATAAAGCTTTCCATTTCATTAGGTTTTTAGCAAAAGAAAGAGATGTTTTAATTCTAACCGAAATGTTAATGCGCTTCATACGAAATTTAAAATCTTAAAGCAACTGTACTCATGCATCGTACAGAAATATGTATCTAAAGCTGAAGCCATATGTACGTGTGTTAGTTCTTTATGGATTAGTATACCATGAAATATCTACAATATGTTCCACATCGCTATCCAGATATTTTTTTTAATATTTATAGCAATTATAATTCTCATATAGTTTAAACATATTTGATGTGAGAATAATAACTGTCTGCTAAAGACTATTTATGCATTAAGTTGGCCATAGACGAACTTTTCTCAACGCTACTTGCTTTCCGTAAAGACCTTAGAAATAGGCGCCTTACGCAAAAGATTTAATGTGTTACAAACCTTTCAAACTGTCGAATATAAACCTTTTCATACTTTGTGTGAAGGGCATAATAATTTTAATAAAATGTTGCCTTCTGCACTCACGTCTGCGTTATGAAATAATTTTTTCTTTGGTGGGATGTAAATTTAAAAACAAAATACTAACGTATATATGTATAATAATATATAGTAATCCTATATATAGTGTGTTTTTTTATACGAAACACGCAGCAAAAATTCTAGCAAAGAGAATTCCCAGCTGTCATTTGGCGTGTCACATGACGTATTCGTAATATTATGCCTGTATTTGTTTTTCTTTTGCCAACGAAGCCCAGCCATCGATGAAATAATAATCTCATATCAGCACTGTTCAGCCGAATTCATTCAAAAACCAGATTAATTGCCTCCAATTCAGAAAAATCACGTTACGCCCCGATAAATGCGGTTAATCAGCATATATGAATAAAGAAATGTAGAAAATGATGTTCCTGCACGTTGCAGAATATTGTTACACATACACAGCAATGCATCTGCGCAGATACATGTTGGTAGTTTCTTCTTTGCGAGGGTAGTTTAATGGAACAGTGCCAACAAAAAAGAAGTACATTACTATTAAAACAAAATCTTGAAAAAATAAATCCGTTTGCGTAGTAAGAAATCGTGGAAACCCTTTTAATCAAATAACAATGAAATTTAAGATATTTTCTGTTGTTAGGTACAAAACTTTAAAGAAAATGAAAGAGTTTTTGACGTTGCCACCATTACTACTTTCTCAATCTTATATGTATATGAATTGGTCCATTTACAGGGAAGCAGCACACTTGTAGGAAATTTGATGATTATACTCGACAATGTCTATAAAATAACAACTATTTATTTATAGTTTACAAGATATAAGCAGAAGATATAAGTACGAATAGACAAAATAACGACTTGCACTATTCATGTACAGTTTTTAATGGGCTCTCCAACAATACCATTTTTATAATCCATACACGTTGAAAGTAAGCCAAATTAATAAACACTTTCACATTTATATAGGTAGGTACGAGGGCTGACATTTATATTTCGAGATTCTGCAAAATTTTATTTATTAACTTATATTCAAAACCTATGTTTCAGATGACAATTGCTATTAAACAGAACCCGAACTGAAAAATTTTAAAATAAGCTTATGCGAGTGTATGTATATATATCGGACAATAGGAGGCATGACATTATTATGTACATATATGCTGATATAGAAACGAAAGTTGAGCAAATATAGCCATGCTATGTACAAAAAGAACTCTGATCAAGAGAATGCAGATGAAGTGGGTAAAACAAACCACCTTCATCATAACTATACGAGTATAGCCTGTTATATGAAAACTTTTCAGAGTCATCCAACCAGAGCAGTATTTAATTTTCAATTTACTAATGTGTATATGAACCATAAATACAAAATGAAATCCATCTGCAGTGCTTTAAAAATGCAACTTACTTTTCCAACATCGCAGTCTTCAAACTACCCTCGTATCTTCATCTTTATGGTCTGCAATTATTTGTTTGTTTATTCATTTTTTATTGCTTTTTATGTTCAATATTTCATTGAAGATACTTTGATGCTTGTCTTCGCCTCTAGTACGAGTATATACATATATGTATATATGTATATACATTCATGTATGAACAATTTATATTTTGTATCTTTTTGCGTGCTTTTCAGAGCGCGTGAGTGCGCGTGAATATGACTATTAAATGAATTATGGGCCGCTAAAAGTTCAATTGAAGAAACTGTTTTGTATCTGCTGCTGTCATCCAAGGCGCAGTCGTCGACGCTGCCGCTGATCTTTATGCTTGCTTCATAGCCATCGTCATGGGGTGTCCCAATAGTTAACTTTTCCCCTTGGCCGACTCCTCGAAACGTTCGCAAATTTGCTCTCACGCTCTTTAATTAAATTGAGCGCTGCCGCCGCTGTCATGGCAAACCATGCCACAAAGTAACTTCTCACAAATATTTCTGATGCTTCTTCTACAGCTGCTGCTGCTTCTTCTTGCTTATTTTCGAATCGTTTCAATTGAAATCATTTTAGTTACGTCTCGGCGCATTTAAATACTTTGCTCATTTATCGATCGTCTGTCCAGTTGTGCGAATCGATTTTAAACGCGCTCTTTTTTTCAATATTATATTTTATTAAAGAAAGAAAAACAAATTTTAAATTAAATTATTTTGAAACGGTTGCTCTATAAACAATTGATTTTATTTAAAAGAATTGTGTATTTGTTTTAGACTGTTCAGTGCTATTCGAATCGCGGTCTGCTTAACAATATCACACGGAACAAAACTTGATTGTATTGTGAAATCAATTTAAGTGTAACACATAAACAGCAAAATACTATATAAAGAACACAAAAACCCAGTGAACTACTACTGTTTTAAAGACAATAGTCTGAAGAATATATATCATATCATATCATATCATATTATAAAAGAAAATATGTCTGCGAAAATGTACACATTTGCAGTTTTGCTTGTTGCACTGTTAGCATTCAGCTCTGCGAATCTTGAAACAAATGATGTTAGTGGTGATCCAACCGATTTTTACAGTAAGTGAAATATTTCGACGATGTTACCATCCATTTACAAACATCTTATATATCTTATGATAAAATCTGTGAAAAACTGAATTTTTAGAAATTTTTAGTTAAAGAGGTTTATTAAAAACAAGTAAAAATACATATTTTTGGAGTTTAAAACAAATTGAGAAATAAGTTAAATAAAAATATAAAAAAAAATTAAATAGGTTTAGGGTTTAAGAATCTCATACACTGTTGCATGGTTTGTAAATTCTCCCTTCGCGAGTTATAAAAAAAAATTAAATTTTAGTTAAAATTGGAAAAATTATATAAAAAAAATTAATAAATAAACTGAAAATAAAAAATTAGAAATAATGTTTTTCGGTTAGGCCTTTAGAGTTTTACCTGTTTTATATGCTTATGAAAAAAAAAGAGAATCTCTATAGTTTATCAGATGTGATGTATATGGGTATAATGGCTCAGTATTCATTGCTAAATCACTATGTATACTTAAAAATGGGTTTATCATGGCTCATTTTGCTTGTCACATACTTTTTATACACTTGGGTAAAGAGCATAGAAACTATAAATAAGATTTGTTTTATTTTGTATTTTCGATTTGCATTATTTTGTGCAGATTTGTCCATTTTTGCTAATTTTCTGACTCTTTATAACTTTTTTAACTATTTTAAATTAAATTTAAGGGTCTTTCAATTTCAAATAAAACTAGCAGTTTATACTTTGTTAATCAATTTTGGTATACCTGGAATAACGGTACTTTGGCAATGCCTATGTAATGTGTCAAATAAAACCCCAATTAGTATGCTGGCGGGTGGATGGGAGTGTCTCTTGGTGTTGTTGTTGGTTTTTTAGTAGTCAATAAATAAGTGCTTTATTCGCTAACGTTCAATGATTTTTTTAGACGAACTTTACCACACGGACGGCCAGTAGTTTAACTCTAGTTTCAAATGAAGAACCATGCAATCTCAGTGTAGCTAACCAATTTGAGTGCCTGAGTGATAATTTGTTAAAAACCTTCTAGAAGCTTCTAAATGTTCAAACTTTAGTTCTTATATTCATACAGATATGCATATGAATATCCATATAAATAAAAGACAAATCAAGCTGATCAAGAATATATATATATTTTATAGGGTTTGCTTTGACCCTTTGGACTTATACATACATTTCCACAAACTTATTATACTAATATAAAAAAAGAAGGCATGCAACGTCCATTTAATACACATTTCAATATCTAAAAGTGTCAATGCACCTCTACTATCTCGCATTACTGCTTAACTGCCGCAAAATTTGGGGACGCTACACATTAATATTCTGTCCTATATCACTTCTACGATGATGTTGATTCTAACGAGGTGTCTAAACGTCTAAGTCCATCAATTTGTTAAGTCTCCAGTAATGTAAGAAAACCAAAGCTGTGTAGAAAAATATTAACTCATTCATAATATTTATTGTTGCTACTGCAAAAAGTGAGCGTGATATATAAATATGGAAACATATCTCAAAATGATCTGGGAAACTGATAATACTTGAATGGTATAATATAAAATTTGATATAATATTTGCATATTTTAAATACTCTCATTATGTTACAGAATTAAAACTCGGAAAAAAATAAATTGTTGAAACCTAATTATGAAGTCTCTGATATATTTTCTTTTGAATAATACAAACATAAATTTTATAATGTTCAGATTTGGAACTATATGAACTATATTAAATCGATTTATAATTTTGGTTTTATAAATCGAAATTTATAAATCGAAATTCAAATGTGAAACATATAACATTTCAGTTTGGGGTTTAATTAAGAATCATAATAAGTGATTTAGTGTTTTTTTTAGTAGAAACTTTTTAATTACAGTCAAAATAAATTTTGAAATGGTTCGTGGCTTAATCTAGGGTTAACATATTTCAAAATGGTTTTATGTCGACCTAAGAACCAGTTTTTCCTCTAAAAATGTATTCGTTTTACTTGTAAGCTGTTGATGGCTTCTGATCAAATCAGATAAGGTATGTTCTAGCCATGTTCGTTTGTTTCTATGTAAGTTAGCAAGGATTTTTTAATTTGAAAACTGTACGAGTAGGTTTATAACCAGAAACAAAACTTTTATGTAGCTAACCACTCAGTTCTTAAAATTTTGTTTATTGTTTTTAATAATTTTTTTTTTTATAATAACTATATTGTGGATACTCCACATTGTAATGATTTTTGCAAACTATTGTAGCCATAGTTCAATAAGACTTTTCCATATAAGAGTATGTCTGTCTGTCCGTCTGTTTTTTGAGATGTCTTACTAAATTCCATTAAAGCGGCTTTTTTTTTTGTTGAAAGCTTTAAAATATATTAATCCACTCACTTAAATAGAATATAAATATTTCGCTTGAATGAACGAGTGATCCTTTCCAGTAGCTAAAAGCCTGCCGTTTTAAAGTAAAAAGTGTTTTCAAAAGTAAATTATACAACATAATTTTTATAAATATTAAGCGATTCAAACCGATTTTCATTAATAATAATTTAATAATCGTTCATAAACCCGCATCAAACAGATTATTTTCTTTTATTCGACCAAATAATCTAAACTTAATAAAATTTAAATATATGAAATTAAAATAATTTAATATATAATTAAGTAACTAAATTAATATTGAAGCTTAGCAGGCTAGAGGTGCACTCGAAATAAAACGCAGTGTTTTATTTTTAATTCCGATATATTTCGAACCTCTTGAAATATAAACTCTTTAAAAATCGACAAAAACTAAATTAATTTAAAAAAAAAAAAAAAAAAATTTGCATATTTTCAGTGTTGCAAGGCGTCAAAGTGTATCCCAGTGATCGGCATTGCGCATTAGTCGGAGGCCTTTGTGTGCACACAAGCGACTGCAATGAGCCAACAACAAACAAAGGCCTCTGCCCGTCGAAAACGCATTTGGGCATAGAGTGCTGCTATGAATGTGAGTACTGTATAAGCCACAAAACACAAAGGAACTATTTCAATTAAAAATTTTAACAGTAAAATACTAAATCCTTACATTCCCGAAACATCTCCCACACACACACTTACCCCTAACTGCTCTTATACCTTTTTTTTTTTGTTCAAACAAAAATACACTTAATATCCTGCTAATTGGTTTAATTTCTTATTTAACATATAAAATTCTCAACGTCTATCTCTTTTATCTGTGCCTGTGTTGTCCGTGCATCCAATCCTAAAATACCCATAAATCTCTGTGCTGTTCTCACATCCATATACTATATAGTGCCAGTTAGGCCAGCTCCATGCTCGGAACATTTGGGCGAATGCAAGGAACGCTGCCACAAGACACTACATCGGCCCGGCACCGACTGCGGCGAGGGACAAGTCTGCTGTGTACTGATCCATTAAATGTGCCTAGGACAACTGCTGATCAGCTTTAACTTGAAAGCTTTAATCAGATAAAGAATATAACTAAAAAAAAAAATAATTTAATTAATAATTTATTTATAAAGAAATTGAAAAAATGAACGAATGTGAGCAAAATCATGTGACTGTGCATTGCTGTAAATATTTTGCGAAATTATACTTTTTATTAAAATTTTTTTTTTTTTTTTTGGATTCTATCAAAAAATTTGTTTAATTTAATATTTTCAGTATCAAAGAAATATGAATAAAATTTATTTAAAAAAAAAAAATTATTTATATGAAATAATTCTAGGTTTTGAGCTGATAAGAAATTTAATTATAAGCGAGCAGATGAAATTGTAAACATTAAACAAACGCTGGAGTAGAGTGTGCTCGGCTTCAAGATACCCTTATATTTGTATGGAAGATATACCTCTAACTAGATAAACGCTAAACTGAACCACAATAAATTATTTTTCATAAAAAAACCTTGAAAGAGGGCTAGATTTGAATGGTTAAAATTGGACAAATATGGAAATTTTGCCATGAAGTAAAAATTAAATAACAAAAAAAAAAAAAAAACTCATTAGGGATAATCAGTTTTTTATATGTGCTACCCCTTAGAGAATTGGCTACTAGTTCTGTAGAGGGCATAGGAGAGTCTAAATATCTGAACTTGAAGCCTATAACTTTTATTTACTGCAACTATTTCAAGCCAGACAGACGGACATGTCTATTTCGACTAGATTTTTTTGTATAGGAAACTTACACTTTTAGTGGACCGACTTCAATACAAGTTGCCCAAAGAAGGAATAGGAGCCATTGAAGACTCTATCTCTTTAAAAGTTACCATGTTCCAGATGAACACACAGACAGAACAAATCCTACAATGATAAAAACCTTTCTATGCAAATAACTATCTGTGAAGTATATAAATACAGAAACAATTATGTGTCTACATAATCTAATCGAACCAAATTCAATGCCAAGTTCAAGCGCGGATTATATCAACAACAATTATGCGTAGAACTGTTTGAAACATTTTTTCTAAGTCATGTATTATTTAAATTTTCTCATCAATCGATTATTTAAAAGTATCTAACAAAAAAAAAAAAAAAAATATGTATATTATTTTACAGCACACGTTATTCGGTACCCTTCAGTTGGTCTATTGAACTTTTATTATAATTAGTACTATCGAATAGTAAGCAGCTCTAAAGAATCTTCACCACATTCATTTTGACCTTAGCGTAGTCTTAGAAACAAAACTAACTTTTGCTTATGTCTTTTAACTATAAACGGCCTTGACAAATATCCAAAAAACTAAACACACTAAATAGTTCTATAAATAATGTGATGTACACATGCTGCTAAGTATTTTTAAAATTTGTTTTTATTTTATATATTTCTATTAAATTTCATTGCCACAGTTATAAACAGAATTCTAGAAGAAAAGTATCTATAAAGCAGCTATTTTTACAAGCTGTGTATATTTTCCAGAGTTCTGTGCACTTGTTGTTTCAAATTTTCACACTACAAACTATCTAGATACTTTAGATATAGTGAATAGTTTTATTGCTTTAATTTATTTAACCCCAAGCAATGCCATGCCAAGCGACGCATTCTCGGTGTGAAAGTGGCCTCCTCTATATGGAAAAGTTTTATTTAGTATATGTTTTCAAATGAACATTTTCTATTCAAATCATTTATAAGTGTGAATAGTATTGTATTCTAAGTTGTATAACATATAGAATTAATTCTTGGAATTGTTTACAATTGTTGAAATTGCGTTCTATTTGAAATTGCATAAGAATATTAGCTATGAGTATTTTTTTTTGAAATAGGTATAAATATATTTATATACACATACATATATACGTTATAGGCTTATCGCATTGTTTTTAAAAATTTTTTATTTGTTTTCATTTAATTGAATGTCCGATGATGTCATTTCTGAGCTTCAAAATTTAAATCGTAGTAGAAAATCAGATAAGTTCAAGTTGAAGTATATTTAAATATTTCGATTAACTCAAAAAAAAAAAGTGTTATTCACACAAGACACTGGTCGACTTACAAACTGCTACTCCGTCCAGTATATACTTTAGATATTTTATTTGAATTAAAGTCAGTTTTAACAACAAACATTTCTAAATGCTTTATATTTTATAGTCTCTAAGGTCTAGCTAGACAGAAGAAGCTTCTTTAGAAGGATTAAAGTTAGAAAGAACAACTATGCCATTTCTAGCTAAATTAGCAACAACAAGAATATGTTCATACTTTAATTCAGAAAGAGGATTGCTCGTATTATTGTATTAAAATTATCTGAAGAAGGAAGTAAAAGGAGCGTCAAAACATGAAGACTCTAGCTTTTATAGTCTCCTACTTCCCTTTTACACTTTGCGTAAATTGTAAATCACAGTTCAAAAGCATGATCACACCTCTAGAATGTCCCTATTTATTGCATCTTTAGTTGGTATTATGGCTTTTCAATTTGTGAAGTTTTTTTATATATATATATATATATACAGCGTTACCCCCTTTCGTTTTTCCTCTAACACAACTGCAACTCTTTTCACTGACTTACTTCACCTGTGAAGATGATTGTGAGCTAATTGCCAACGGCAATGCAACGCAATTTACATTTATTTCTATTTTTTTCAACATTACTTTTTTTTTTTGTTTCAGTTTTCCAAGTTGACAGTATTTATATTCTTTTTTTTTTTTTGTCTCGCTTGCCACGTCGACATAAAGGAAAATGATTTTCTGGCATAAATTAACGCCAACAGGCACACGAAACACTATTAAAAAATGCTCATCTTCACATATCCTTCTTTGCGTAGGAAGGAATATTGGCGACAGGATATATGTAACGACACGCCTGGTTACATATGGGCGTCGTGTGGAGACGTGTGTATGTCATTTTATGCTTTTGCAGTCCTTTAGTTTTCTTTTTTATACATTCGCGTAATTTAAGGTAATTCCTTATATGGGTTGCAGCGGCATTGTCGTAGGTCCTTGCAGTGATGCATTGCCGTCATACTCGTTGTCGGCGCCAAACCAATCTATTCGACGTAAATATATTACTTGTATACTCGCATGCAATTATAGCAGAACGATGTGTTGGTCCTCATGCAGCTGTATATTCTTTCACAAGTTTTGTTTTTTTGTCTTTTTTACCTCGATATTTTGACATATATAGGCTCTTGTATTTTCGGAACAGGGCTTAAGAAAATCTGTTCAATTCAAAATCACCGACGGATATTTCAATTTCATTTGAATGTATATGTGTATGAACTTCTTTTTCTCTTTTGGTATCATAGGTCGGTATAATAACTCAAATTCAATGGGACACCACTAGGAAATTGAGGTACGCCTTGATCTCGGCCAGATTGTTGGAATAGGTTCCATCGTAGTGCTTGCCTTTGCGCAAAGTATAACCAATCTTCTCACATTTGTTTTACATGATGGTGATTTTATCACAGTGTTCAGCCAAAAAATATGGAGAACGGCTTACTACCTTTTGAAAGCGTTTGATCAAAGCTTTTGATGCACATCACGTGGCAATGCTGATAAGGAATGCAGGCTCTACGCATGATTTACATATTCGTGTTTTTCTGTCATTACTATTTCGTTTTAAAATAATGCTGACCAAGATCTTTAAGTACAGAGATACCCACCCCTTCAATTACCACAATGGTTTAACTTATATGGAAGCCCAATAAGATGTTAAAGAATTGTGGTTTTTAGATGTTCAAAATAGTTCCGTCAGATCGCAATTGGGATGCTCATTAGTATCATCAGTAATAGTTACTTATCACAAAACCTCATCCAAATTCGTTTCTACTCTCATGACAGTTATAGTAGATGGCAAACGATGCTTTTTTAGAGCTGTTCTGTGCAATCTATCGTATTTTCTAGCTGGGTATTGGCACTTTGCCTATTAGGAGTGATGTAAACAAGCTAGGTCCATTATCTTTTTGAATCGTTTGTGTGGGTCGTCGTCATAGGGATATTGTATGCGAGGCTTCCTTTGTGTCTTCACTGATGGTTTTAGTTAGTGGAGAGAGTTACTGCCTTCTCATAATTTACGCACCACCCAACGGCTGCGCAGAGGTTACCTAGAGGACTCGTAGATTAACGAATATTTGTGAGCTGCTGCAAAATAATTCTTTTAGGCAATTCCCAAGTGAAACGACACATTCCCAATAATTTTATCTGTAAACTAGTGTAATTGAGCAAACGTTACGGAATTACAAATTTTATCGATACTCACCGTGAAAATGTCGACTTTCAGAGTTTTTTTACTTTTTACAAAAAAAAAAAACAAACACGATTTTTCCGAGCAGTTTTGTGCAACGACTGCATCAAAGCATATACGCAAGTATTTATTTCATGAGAACAATAGAAACTGTTTAGCAGTAGGACTTTGCTGTCAAAAATGTCGGTCGACATGTCAATCCTTAGGTTCATAGAAATTCGAGAAGTATCTTTCTGCTTTCTACAAAAAACAAAAAAAAAATTCCCTTTAATTTTGGCATTGACAGACATTTTGTTTGCTCAACTTGGTTATTTAACTTTATTTATCTCGATTTGTTTATTAAAAGGTTTGCACAAGGAATCGTTCGAGATTTTACTCTGTTTTGGTTTTCAATTTTGAAACTATTTTACGATTTTCGAAATGAACTATTTTGGTTTCGAGCAAGTTAAAGTCAGGTAAGGCAATTTATCCATGTCCGTCCTTCTGTCCACATCAATGTTTCTCCTCGAAAATAGCTCTTCGACTATAGCTTCTACTTTAACTTTTTTTTTGGTTTTTTTTTTTTAATTTTTAAAAGCAATTCCCGTCGCTAAAATAGCAGAAATGATTGGTTTTAAAGCTTGTACATCTTTTTTTTAGTAACTGCTTCAAAATTTACATATTAATAGCTTTAAACGCCCTTTGACTTGTTCGTCCTAATATTTAATTGCATTAAAAAACGCGTTTATTTGGAAAACAACGCAGAGAAAAGTGTAAAATATTATGCATCACTGACAGTGCTTTGAAGTCAAGCGGAAATTATTTCTGATGTCAGTGAAATTGCTGACATAAGCAAGAGCAAACCTATACATATAAAACGGGTTAGCTAACATGTGAATTTAAGGATAAAAATATTTACTAAGGAAGCAATTAAAATCTTAGAAAACTCAATTTTCTTAAATGATAAATGTTTCTGTTTTGAAAATGTTCTTAAAATTGATAAAAATCTCAACTCGCCAAATTTAAACTTGCGAACTTCTTAATCCTTTAAATAGGAACTTTCTGTTAAAATTCCAATATATTTAGCAATTAAATTATGTAGCCTTTTGTTTGGTGCAAATAAGGGATATGCAACAAATCGATTAAAGTTGAGAAATTAATTCACTTTACGAGGGTTAAAATTTTTTTAACTTAACTGATTGGTTAATCGATTAGGTGTGAATATCATAAATGTTTCAATGAATTTCAAGAATAATTTTTGAGTTTATTATACATTCTTATTATCTTACCTTCAACATACAACATCAAAATTCTTATGCGTTCATTCATTCCAATTACTCAACTCTAGCAAACACAAAAACCATTTAAAAATTATTATTAAAAAAGTAGAAGAAGTTGAAATATGAAACATGCAGTAAACAACGCCTGAGGTGGCATTTTTAACAGAATTAACCGCAATTTCTTTAATTACATTTTTTTTCAACCACGTTTTCATGCTTCGAGTACACACAACTCAATGACTGAGTGATACGATGGGGTAGAAAGGTTTGATGTGTGAAGCTCTGTGTTTCGGTATGTTGAAGATTGTTAAATTCAGCTGTCAGTCAGCTCTGTCAACAACAATTAAAACAGGAAGCAACAGCACAAATTAAAAATTTCACATCCTGTTGGTGTATTTCTTTTCTTAGCTTGTTACAATTTTTTGAATAAACAGAAAAAAAAAGAAACGGATAAAAATATAAAAAGGGTTCGCTTTTCGTCAAGAAATTGTGCTGAGTGGGTGTAGACTTGAAATGCGAACTAATTTCTTGATTGAAAAGAAGCTATTTTTTCTCATTTTAATTTGTGTTGCAATAAAAAAATGGCAGCATAATTTTTCATTATTAGCTGTATACTTAATTTCTATAATTTATTTTCTCACTTTATTTCTGGGTTTACTTTGATGGGTGCCAAACTTGCTTAATGAGGTACGCCGGATGCGCCTGCGGCAGCAGTTTGCAACTTAGATATACGAGCTCGAGTGATGTAAAAACAAATAAGATAAAGATTAAAAAAATAAAAAGGAAAACATTTTGTAAAAGCAGTACAGTTGCACCATTTTCTAGACACAGATATTTTTGAAAAGAAAAAATCTTTATTGGTTTCTTCCATGAAAAATTGAATTTAACTCACGAAAAGTTATTGGAGTTACTAGTTGCAGGATGTGCAAGTTAAGAAGTTTAAGGAGCTCTACGGATTGAACCTTGATTCTCACACTAGTTGGCCAACAGTAAGTCAAACCAATGACAATGTGATTCGTGTGAGATTTGTTGAATACTGAACAATGAATAAGTTCAATTTTGGTAAGAATGGCATTTTGAATATTCCGAAAACTGTTTTGCTTCTAAAGATGTTAAAGATATTCTATGCAGTAGCATACCTAGAGGCTGGTGCATACCTAGAGGCTGGTGTAACCAATGACTTCCTGGGCAACTTTATCCAAGCAGCGGATATTATGTCTGCACTGCGCAGCTATATTATTATATCAGAAACCGGAGAGTTTGTTTTATTTACACCTTTCCGAAAGTCAACATATTTCAATGTTGAGATATTTGTTTGCTCGATAAGTTTGTACGTCGAACATGCTCGATGCGTGCTTTCTTCCAATCAGAACATGATCAATTTTGTTGCGTGTACAGTCACCTGGACTAGGGTATGTAGACCTGTGTATATTAAGACTTCTATTTGACTGAATATCTATCAGAAAGACAAACGTTCTACAGGGTTCATATGGAAACTATACGTGTTTTGGCTATAAGTAAGCAGAAACCATTTCAAAGTGCAGCTCCCAATCATCGAAAGTCAGCACGCCATTTGTAAAGCTCCACAAGAAACTTAGTAAATTTCATAAATATAAACAAAATAACAAAAGAAAATCCTTTTCAAACAAAAAGAAAAGGATACTCTATATATACGCTGTTCTTTCAATCCATTTAGTATTAGTTTATAAAAATGTTTTCAGCACCCAATAAAAAGCAACTCAACTTCCGTTCAATTAAAACGCGGTTCGTACGTCATTAGCAAGTGAGTTTATTTTTTTTTTATATTTTGTTGTAAATTTCGTCAAACTTTTATCTAATTAACAAAACTTCAGCAAAATGTCAGCCGTACAGAAAAATATACGCTGTGCGGCTTTGTTGACAGACAACTCAGTTTTTTGCTGGGGACGTTCATGCCGATGTACAACGTGGCGTATGATTGCTTTTGTGTAAACAAAAATGGTTGAGCTCATTGCTCATACGCAGAGATAGAAGTGAAGTTTTATCCATCTTCTGCTGCTGCTTTTATTCTTTTCGGCAACTTTTTGCTGAACTGCTGCTTATGAAATTGTTAAAAAGTTTTTTAATTAGCAACAAAAGAAAGGGGTTCAACAAAGAAACGAAACCACGCTTCATCTACAGCTTCATATCTATCTATCTATGTGTTGAATTATATTTTTTTTTGTTGTTAACGCAAAACTTTACAACTTAACAATTAAGTTTGATGTTTTTTGTTTGCATAAGCGTTAAGTAAAGCCTGGCTGTCAAAAGTGAGAAAAAAGACAACTACTCGACTGCAGATAATAATTCGCATTAAGGCAACACTTGCTGACAATTAAATTTCCGTAGAAAATTGCTCATACGACCCGGAGGTTAAAGTGCGTAAAGTTTCGTTGCGTTGACAAGTTTGTCCTTTGCTGTAGCTGCTACTGCTGCCTGAGTAGCTCATGTGTATGTAATAAGATACATTCGCATTTATACAACATATAAGCATGCACGTACATACATATACAATACTCGTACAATATACCATGGAAATTTTTCTCATTAACATTAAATTTCGCTCGAGATTTTCCACACTGCAAGCCAAGCTGTGGCAATAACTGGCGGCAACTTGACTGGCTGCACTGGGGCGTGTGAGATTCACTGCATATAATTCCTTTAATTTTTCGCACGAACGCTCATTAACACAGACAGTTGAATTGCGAGTTAAGTTAAAAGAAAATGCGTTAAACTAAAATAACAAAATCAGTATTTAAGCCGTCATTCAAGGCATACAGATATAAAAAACAAAAATATGCCAAACAAAAATTATACGATAAAAAAAAATTCAACAGCAGAAAAAAGAGAAGTGCTTACAAAATCACAAACATAAAAGATAAGCTCATAAAATTCATGAGTTTAGTTTTATGAAGTGCCAACTGTGCGACACACAAACGGTATAAGTAGGGTGGATGAGTCAGGAATGCACAGGACAAGCACTGAGTCACTTCGGCGCTTCAGCTTCTTTTGGTACATTTCCGTTCCTTGCTTACCGTTTGTTTGGCTTTGGTAATTTTTCACTTTCACAAGATGGCAGCGCATTTTAATGAGCCACATGGCCGTTCAGGTGAGTTCAGCTCGACGTTTGCTGCCGGTCCGTGTCCATGCTCAGCATTGCATTTGCATTTCTGTATATTCACACGGCGCTCGTTGCTATAGATACTTATGTTAATGTTGCGCTACATTACTTGTATCTCAAATGCAGCAATAACAAAGTTTCTAGCGAGTTTCGTTTCTGCGGTTACTTTTTCTTTTCATTGTTTCGTTGCTGTTTTATTTTGATATGCTAATCGGCGTTATGTTTTTTTAATCGCCCAACAGCTGCTTAAAGGCAGAGCGTCAGACGAATGATGTGCTTGCTAGATTAGTTGCATAACTTTTCTATAATAAGTAACTTTTCAAGATAGCAAGAGATAGGTAAGCGAGGAAACTAAGATAAGCTATTTTACTGAATAAGAGCTTAATCGAAAATTTGATTTTACATATAATACTCTTAAGGCTTATAAAATTTTAACAATATCATGGATGATAGAGCTCAATTCTGCCACTGGTACCAGAAATGAATTAGTAAATAAATGCCTCACTAGAAATGAGTTTGAGTGAATGGATTGACTGATATGACATTAACCTAGACAAAATGCAACCGAAGAACCATGAAAGTGAATGAGTACGAACTCGAATACAGATTCAGTTAATTCGAATTATCCAATATGAAATTTCGTTGCAATGACAATTGTGGAACAACAACAACAGACAAACACAGACACTTACACATGAAACACTTACAGTTTTGTCGATCGCTCTATTGACAGCACTCATATTTCATGTGACTGCTTCCAACAAAAGCTTAAACGGAATGTCTCAAAACTTGGAACATTCGAATCATTCGAGTGAACTCTGAGTATCTTGAAAAACTGACGACCAAGACGAATTACAGCTACTGAAACTACTGAAGTTATTAAAGTTATTACTACTGATTATGCTGGTATTCGAGTACTACAAAGTCTATGCGAGAAAGCGAATTCGTTCAATATGCACGATCGCACAAATATGTATTTTGATCAAATAGTTGTTAACCAAAAAAATGTCAATCTTGATATAGTGTACAACTGCGAACATGATTTGTAATAATTATCTTCACACGGATCAGCGCCATTTTGGAATGTGCCTTGGCCACTGGTATGTCAGTAAGGAATATGCGCTTGTGGTCGAATAGGAGCAATTGCGGCACCCATCGTGAGTATTTTTTTTATGTATAATATTTTTGCAAAAAGTGATGTATTCGCTAAGTTGAAGATGACTACAGACAGGCGTACATGCTTTATACAATAATCCAATATCATTTCATACATTTTAACGACGATTTCTGGCCAAATCGGGGTTTGTTGCCATTCATTAAGCTCGCTAATATTTTTTCACTGTGTATGCTGTATGTTTGTAATAAATATAAACAGTATTCATTACTTAAATTCAATAACTAAATACGAAAATATTTTTAATTCTAATATTGAAACGTTTAAGGCAACATACTCTCCGACAAATATTAATTTAATGTGAATTTATTTATTTTACCGCATGACTGCACTCGAATATTGACTCGAATGTTTTTCATTAAATGAATTTTGTATTTTTCCAATGACAATTGGGAAACGAAATGTTATTTAAAAGCCACATATGTAAATGCATGCTAATCCTTAATATTTTTGTTTTATTTTATACTTTTGATTTTCGTTCACTTTTTATGTGGAGAAAATTAAATTTTCCGCAAAATAACTTAGAAAAACATCAAAATAATTTGTTTGAAAACCCTTTTGTTAAGAAGTCAAGGATATGTAAATATATATACTGCATATCTACTGTACGCACGCATACAATCTCGTAGATACAAAAATAGAGGCAAAGCATTTGGTCTGGTTGGTTGGATTTTATGCATGCTGCATGCAAGCATGTAATTTGATATCTTACAGAACGAAGCTAAGGATGCATTGACGTTGGAGCAAATACGTTGGTATGTAAACTTTATGCTGCAAAAATATTGCAAAAATTGAATTAAAACAAAACTGTATGCATTTAAAATGCAACACTGACTGCAAAGTAAACGAAAAATGTTTTTATTTTTCTTTGGTTTATTTCTTCTTTTTTTTTTAAGGCTTTTCAAAAACTTCTCATTTAATTTACTTATCAGAAAGTTTTTCATATTCCATTTACTCGTAGAATATAATTTCACCAAGGCAAGTTGAGAATGCCATTTCCCAATTGCAATATGAAACTCTTATTAAAAGAGGAAGTGAATTGAAAAAATTTAACTTTTGCCTGGCATGCGTAAAAATTTCAAAAGGAATGAACTACGTAGATGTGTGCTGTTTGATACCTTTTTGTACTGCTCTTGAAGCTCATTTCATTTCAATTGGTTTGCCGAATTCGATACAATATTTATTTAATGTAAATGAGAAATATGTATATTCTGTAAATTGAAATATTCGTCATGCAAATGATTTTTCGTTGCAATGAAGCGAATGAAATTGCAAATTAACTTCTGCCGAGTAGGTAGTCATAGTTTTGGTGTACGAGCGCAAGACATAAAATGTAATTGAAAATACTTTTACATTTATAATGTTTAAAATATTACGGTTGACATATTTCATTTCCACTATAGAATATGTCAATGTAGTAAGAGCTTGAAATTGAGCACAAATATTTCGAGCAACCATGTGAAAACTGAGGGGTTTAAGGTTATCTATTTTCCTAGCATTTTGGCTTTGTAGGAACTACGTATTTAATAATAATATTGTATGTAGGTGCAACAATAGCCGTCAGAGTATCGACAACATTGATAATGTATCTGATATATATATTTGTATCATAAATCATTATTATGATTTAACTTGCGTAGTATAATAAGTCCATCAGTTTGCGTGTTTAGTTCGTCTTAGAGTTACACTTGTATATACGCTCTACGTCTCTTGTCAACCCTTTTCCGTGTGATAATAATGTTGCAATTGTACAATATCATATCTTATGCTTCCTGTGTGTATGCGTCAATCTGTATGCAACAATGTAATTAGGTTTCCAACCGTGTGGCTTATACTACATTTCATCTACTTTTTATATACACATCCATACATACATATTTCTCAGTATATGCTGCAACCAGTTTTGTTTGGATTCAAGCCGCAGGATTCATTCTATAGTGGCAGCAGCTTGTTGCAGTCGTTGGAGACGTTGGCAGTTGTAGTAATATATATGCAGCTTTACTGGTTTCAGTTTCGCATTCATCGCTTGGTATTAACATTTTTTTCACTTTTTTATGGTCTCAGGTTTTCGGTAGGGTTTTGTTTTCTTGTGTTTCTCTAATTTCCGCTTTTAGCCTTGGGTATGTCGGCAGAAGTACGAGCTAGAAAATGTATCTATGTGTGTGTACGTGTGTGTGTGTTTGTCTGTATTGGGATCAAAAGTTGGAAAATGTTAGTCAACGTTTTGTTGTTCGCGCAGGTAAGTAGACCACATAGCATGAGTATACCTTAGAGACTTTGAAGCACATAATGAAGCTGTGACTCTTTTAGCCACAAAAGCAACCAAACGCAACACAGCTAAAGACGGAGAACTGTTGTTGCAGTTAGTAGTGATGAACGACGATGAATGACGACGACAACGATGGAGGATGTACTGCCGCATATGGCAAGAGCAGCGTTGAATCACAACAACGTAGCATAGCATTTCATTTAAAACGCTTCAGGCATGCAGCGTGTTCGGTTCGGTAATGATGACTGAAGATGGCTAGAGTCTTGCTTAGAATACATACAAACACACACACGCATATGCATATGCAATCGCACCAACTGAGTTTTATCAGGGTCGTTCAAGATGGCGTAGGCCAGAGCGGAAATAAGCAAAATTGAAGATGCAATAGTTGCAGGATAAAAAAAAAAAAAAAAACCGTAATGGTATATGAAGAAACTAATAGCGCTGAACAGAAGTAAAAGTAATGGCTTGAAAGAGTATGACAAAAAAATTAAAATGCAGTATTCAACAGAAGCTTTAGGTAGCCTAGAAAGATATACAGGCCTTGGCCTTAGATTGAGCTTAAGCCAGTCAATTTTATACATACTTTATTTTCTACTATTGGCATTTACTATATGAACCAAATAATTTCTATATATTAAAAGTTATAAATATAAAGTCTATATAGGTCCAGTTGGGACGATTAGAAGGGATGGCCCTAGGTAGCCCTATAAGAGATAGCGTCTTTGTTTTTAGATTTGTAGTTTCTGAAAGCCCCTTTCTAGATAACTAGTTTTCAATGAATACTAATAAATACAATAAGTATTTAATGTATATGCATACATTTTAGTAAAAGTTTAAACTTTGCATTCTGCCAAAAAGGTGCATCAGATTTATAAAAAAAAAATATAAATTTAAACCCATAACAGTGTAACTTAATGGAGTACACAGTAACGTTTTCATTTACGATAAAATATTATTGCAACTGCATAAAAATTGGATATCATTTACAAAAAAAAAAAAAATATAAAAAAATAAAAAAGGAAAGAAAAGGAATAAATGGGAATCCGCACAAATCTTGTCACGATACAATACTTCGGCTGGCTATGTGTCCCAATGGAATAATTTTTATGAAAACATATAAAAATGCATGAAATACATACAATCACAATATGCATTTATACAATTGCATAAACGAGTTGTTGAACTTGTGCAGTGGCTGTGCTGTGCACTGCTGCGCTGTGTAGTGTATGTTTGTTCACCTACACTGATTGACAAGTGGCATAACGGCCGCAGTGTCATGCATCAGTTACTTGTCGTATTTTCGTTTAAATGTACAACTATACACAGTCGATAAGGCCGAAACAATATCAGAAGAGAACAAATGAATGCGGCACTGCGACTGCCATCATTCATTTTGATGCCGTTGGAATAAAATGTCGATATGCATTGTTATAACAAAATAAATACACCAAAAGTAATGAAACTCAAAATGCATTGTACAGGAATTTTTTTTATGTAGATCCATAAATGAAATGATGAACTAACGGTACGCTTCCATGCAGTATTTATTTAACAAATGTGTTTGTTTTTATTTTTGTGCAATGCACTGTAAATGAAAATATTTTATGGAAAAAACTAAAATGAAATATTTTTAGTAAATTGCATACTTTTAGGCATAAGGCTCAAAGAAAATTAAAAAAATAAATCAATTAACTGGAAAACATGGGTAGACACATATATAGATATGTATTATCACATGTTCACGTAGGAAGGCACACAGCCACTATAATCCTGTGCGAGCTGACAACAGTCTTTTAAGAAAGTACCTTCTGATTCACATGCTTGAATTTTTGAGCTTCATTTCTATTGCATACTCTCTGAACATCTTCAGGCGCACGTTCTTCTTGCTAGTAGGAAGATGCTTAGGCATCGGTGGATGTAAAACAAATGCGGAAAATATTTTATCCGAAAAGATTTCTTCTGTTTAGGAAGCCCTTCAAAAGATGATATTAACATGAAACGTTACAAAAGTCCAAACATTTTATGCAACTGTATTGTTTCATTTTTCACGTCTTCACAATATAATGACGCATGCATAATATAATCTATTGATATTGGAATACTACTGTTAAAGTCATGAAGAAAATGTAAGTTTTGCTATAACGCAAACTTTACTGAAATAATCGACTTAACAAATATTTGCAATGTTGAATGCTGACATTAAATTGTTAAAAATGTTACGTGTAAAATAAATGTTTGGATAAACTCGTGTCAGCATCAGGATCAGCAACAGGACAGCTTGTGCAGCTAATCTGCATTTAAATTGAATTCTAAAATACAATTAAAAATTTTAGACGAACGAGAATTAGCGCGACAATCCTTTGACAATCACAGTGTGTGTCTGTGTACGAGTATGTCTGGTCTGCCGCTATATATAAGTATTTAAATAGGTATGTGCGAGTAGATGGAGCGTTGTGTCGAGTTTTTAATTGAATTCGGTCGCTGCAAAGCTTTGATGTTGAAATGCGCTGTAAAAGTATATCTAAGCGCCTAAGCGTATGCTATGAAAATTTATTTTACCAAACTAGATTATATTTATATATATATGGAGAAAACTGATTAAATTATTGGTTGATACTCCTATGCGCTACGTGGTCGATGGCAATTTCAATTTTTCTACAATAAATTTATACATTTAAACGGAAATACACGTACAATCCAGCCAACAGTTAATACACGTGGGAAATCTTGCTTGGATAGTCTATAGCCAAAGCAGATAAGTAATTTTCCAGCGGTGACTAATGCAAATAAGAATATTAATGGGTTTTCCAGCCATTGCACATTATATGTATATAGTATATATATACGAATATATTCTATTTAATGTACCTGAACGATTTTTGCGCTTAGCTGAAGCTGTGCGAAAAAATGTTCATGCCATGTAAATTATTTGCGATGCATGAATATGCAAAATGGCGTCGAGTGGAAAATTAAAAAAGAGAAGGCGCAGAAAATTCATATAGAGAAAAATGTTTAAAATGACGACATTTTGTAAATTGCATTTTATTTATTGCACAAAAAGTAATTAATATGTTAATTAATAGCAGCCTCTGAGCTAAATTTGTTCGGCTTATTAATAAATGTTGCATATTTTTAGGCGCAGTGCAAACCACACGTACACACGCACACCCATAAACAACACAATATTATGCAAACAAAATTGATTATGTTGCTTTAATATTAAATGAAAACAGTAAAAAAAAACTGTAAAAAAAAAATGTTTAAATAAAAATGCAGATATGCAAATTAAAAATGGAGAATAATTAATTTTTTTTTTAATTATACAATAATTTTTTTATATATGACATTTTTAATGAATTTTTATAATTTTCACAAGAAAAATATTTGTTGTTTGTTAAAATATAAAAATGTATTTTAGATAGCAAAGGATGCATCGGGAAGTATATACATTCGTGCACGACGGACATGTTTATAACGAATTGAATCGCTAGATAATGAATTCTCTAAGAAAGAATTAGCATCATTAAGTTGGTAAAATAAGTCAATATGCTATGTACAATGGTTACCAACGAAAAGTTATTACAAGTCAAACTGAAAGGAAAGACAGTATGCATACAATAACAATAAAAAATCTAAAAGTATATTACAGATATATATCCTTACATGTAGCTCAATTTGTTTCATATATGCTATTATCCAGAAACGAATAAAAAATTGTATTGAACATAAATTAAATAATTCACATGATAATAGATTCTAGTCTATGCCATTTACATACATATCAAAGAATGCGTTCTACAAAAAAATGTATGCTTTGTTGAAATGAAAATACATAGATTAACTGACAAAGCGCTTCAAATGGTCGACAGACAGACATACAAACAGGGCAGTAACTCATACATACCTCAACTGGATACTGCAAGCTAATATTACACACATACACACGCTCAGACGCATACTCAAATCTAAAAGCAACTAAATTCCGCCGAGTTTTTTATGTGTATGCAGGCGTGTGTATCTGTGTGAAGATGAATGGCCAAAGGCGTTTAACCTGTTAAAAAAATTTTTGTATAAATTTAAAAAACACATTTTTTTTGTGCGTTGCTTTCAGTTTCAACATTCTTGCGGCTTGTAAATTTAGAGGATTCAAATGACTGGCGGCTCATTTTGTATATGTGTGAGTGGCATGAACTTCGACACTGAAAGCATGCATGTGGCAAACATAGGCAGAAATTAGCATATGCAGACTAGTATATTTGTTGCTTATCGCACCGTCGTAATATCTTTACATATACTACGCATATGCATCAAGGTTTGCGCGCAACTTTTATAGCCCGAAAGAGTTTTATTCTCTTGGCTATTTCATTTACAAAGTCTTTTTACTCCGCGTAACAGTCACACACTATTGTATACAACGAAATACAATTTAAAATACTATTCTGTCACTTTTACTTGCCATCTTTTAAAATATTTGAAATTATTTTTTTTCGAATTAATTAATTTGCTTCAAATGATCAAGAAATTTTAGTTCTTCAACTAATTGGATCTTGTACGGGTGTAAGTGTTTTATAAGTTACAACTCGACGGAAAGACTATTGAAATTTAACGAACGCAACAACTCCTTTCAAAGGGATAGTACCCATAAAAACATTTAGCTCCTTTCTGTGTTTTTAATGAAAAAAAGTTTCTTTTTCTAGTTATAGCTAAAATACCAAATTTTTTTTAACTTATCGGACCACTAGTAGGAGTTGCCCCATACGAATTTGTCAACGTTTTGGTTGCACCTTTCCCTAAACCTAATAAAATATTCCTCACGGATCCACATATAAATAAAAACCCCATGAAAATACAAGATTTAATGGAGGTAAAGAGTATCATGAAGTAGAGCTCTATCGACCGCATCGTTCCGTCTTGTTTTATTTTTAGAGCCTATTGGTTTTGTGCAAATGTATGGTAGAAATAATGGTCGGAGACCCCCAAATAGGGATAACATTATGGTTAGGAATGATAGAGGAGTCGATATAACCATGTCCGTCTGTCCGGCCGTATGAACGAAAGGATCTCGGAAACGGTAATAGATAAAAACTTCGTTCTTTTTGCATTCGACTAGGACTTCGACGGTATTTAACAAGTTTATTTTAAAATTTTGCCCCTCCCCCTTCCCATATAATTACCCTCAAGGCTAAAAATTTCTTCGGCACAAATTTCTTCATCAAAATCGGATAATAAATGACGATTTTATAAGCAATTAAATTGAACGACCTATTTTACTTTTGTCCTACGTTTTTTTGCATACATAAAAAAAATAGTTTATAAGGCAGTGAGAAGTGGGAGGAGCAAAATACTTTGCTAGTACCATTTTTTTTTTTTTATTAATTTCCTGCCTTTTCGTTTTGCACTGCTTGGTCATAAGCTAGGGAAACTTTTGTGTTTGTTAGGCGACCTGTACTGGTACAGGGCATCTTACAGTCGGTTAAGCTCCTTTCTTGTTTTGTTTTCTTTTAAATTAATTAATTTTTTTTTGTGAAAAACAAAAACAAATTTCAATACTTTTATTAGTCTAAACAAACAAAGATGCAGGGTATTTTTAAGTCTGCTGCACTCTTGCTTGTTTTTAAATATGCTCCGCTATTGCTCTATTCCCATTGTTTGATTAAAAAGATGTTCTATGCTACATTATATTTGCTTTAAGTTCTTTTGATACTGTATCTGAATTCCTATATGCTTTTCTTAAAATTTGATGGAATAAATAGCCAATGGCGGAAGCATGGCGGCTGAGCGCTCTTTTTAGTCGATTTAGGCGCCATTTTGTATTGAATATTTGTTTTTTATTTTTCACTGCGTGTATGTTACAAGCAATGAACGAACATATAACTTGATATTTTTGTTATACCCGTACATACATATATTTGTTTTGATGTTTCCACTTGTAACCCTAGGCAATCGCTCGCTAAAATACCTTACAAAGAGGTAGCCTGATGCAAAAGAGTTCGTCAAAGTGACTCGTATTAAAAAAAAATAAATAAATGAAAAACGTGCTGGCTTAATTTTTTGTACTTCATTTATACCATAAAAATTTTACATATTTACATAATAAATAAACATGTATCTGCTTTGTAACATGTTTTTTTTTCGCACATAATGTTGTGGAGTATTGCGCATTTTAATTAATTAAAATTTTGTCTCACAGATATATTTGCAGTTTGCAGTTATTATGCAACATTTTTTAAACACGCCCAACGGAAAAATCTTTTTGTATTTAGTTTATTTATTTTTAATAGATTGAAACAAAAATAGGAAGAATAATATAAATTATTCGGTTTGTTTTTTTTTTTTTGCTATTTTTATTATTGATTTTTAATTTGGTGAAGATTCGCTTCCATTTGTATAGGAAAGTTCTTGACAGATGACTGGCAAAATAGTTTTCGATCGAAGGCGCTCGTTTGTGTAATCATAAAACGCAACCAAAAGTATGCCACTAGCGGAATAAACATATCAAGTTCTATAAATTGTAACATATTCATCTGCAACATTATTCTTTGTTTTAATATTTTTGAAGCTCATTAATCTTTCGATTACGCTCTGCCCATTTCTTACGGTTGAATGTTGAAACATTTTTAATTTGCAATATACGAGGAGTTTCCTTTGACTAGCCCGGAGCTCCGAGCAAAGAGGTACAGCGTTTGCAATGAACATAACGAAAGGCTAAAGGGACGAAAGGACGCATGTTGTGTGTGTGTGTATATGTAGGTATATCAACGGTAACAGTGCCAACCATGAGACGACGAAAGATGGCGACGTTAACGATAATATGATGGCGAACAAAACAGCCAGAAACCACCAAGGAGAGAAGTTCCAAATGTCACGCTTGACTCATTTCCGTCTGCTGCTGCCGATGCTGATGATGATGATGTCGACACATGTAGGGACAGTTGATCGCGTCCTGAGTAGGAGGTGACTCATTCTATACTGGCCCTTGTATGTCGACTTACTTGTAACGGTTGGTTGGTGGATGGATTGCTGCGCTACACTCAGCCGGAAGCACTTGAGAACTTGCATTTGCCCTGTGGCATATTTCTGCTTCGTCGTCTACAATTCCCATCATTTTCATTATGTTCATTCTGTTGCGGTTATGCTGTGTTGTTGTAGACGTAAGCATCAACGATGTCACCATTTCCATAGCCATCGTCATCGCCATCGCAATCGTCGTCATCTTCTTTTCAGACCACGCCATCATTATTACGTACACGGTTATGGCCGCGAGCAGCGTATTCCAATTTGTTGTTGTGACTTTCATTGCTGCTATGTCATGGTGCAAGAAGGGGATAGATTGTATGGTACTCTGAGCTGAGCTGGTGCGTATTGCTGGTTGACTTGGCTCATCGTTGGTTCGTTGCGGTGTTGTTATGTGGCCAACAAGTTCGTCCGCGTACTCATGCTTGTGTTCTTCTTCTACTTCCACAACATCCTACAGATACTTTTCATTTTCTGTTACTTACTGCTGCGACAAAATTTCTTATTGCCATATATAGCACTCGTATATACATACCTTTTAACAATGGGGGCTAACATTAGTTTTGTTAGAATCAATAAGTGTTTCACTTAATCAATACTTTTCAAACTTCAGAAGAATCTGTTAAACTGAAGCTAAAAAGATGTAAACCACTGGCGCCAAGAGGTTAGAAAAACGAAAAAAAAAAAAACGACCACATATTACTATTTTGGCAAATTATTTCGAATGCCTACATTTAAGTTAGACAAGAGTCGTATTGAACTAAACCTGTCTGTCAAAAAAACGAGACACAATACCTTTGTAGCGTATTTGATAGAAGATTGACTCTCGCCAGCGATATAAAGAATAAGGTAAATTAAGAATGAGGCGTCTTGACTGGCTGCTGCACAGCCGCTTAAGCTTCCATTCTGCTATAACAGGGCGATATACCTTCATTTTTTGGAGTGGCTGTATACGCCAACTCGAAAGAAACTTCTAGTTTTGCCAAAATGGCTTAAGAAGAATGTCTGAAAGAATACATGAAAATAAAAGTCATCATACCGAAGTTTTGTTAGACTCTCTTCTGCCTGTATTAATGCAGATTATATGTACATATGTATTTGCATTTGCTTACAAAAGTTCACTTACCTCCGTCAACCCTAACTAAATGACACGATTCGCATTTGATGTCAGTAAAAATCAAACTTACGAGCTCCAATAAATTCTCGAATTGCTCGAGGTCAAATGAATGCATGCATGGAGAATGTGGCCGAAAACTGAGTTTCAATAAAATGTCTATAACCGAAAAGCGGAAATGCACATTTTCTATCAGTTCCAATGAATTCATATGCAAATAAGTGCAACCAAAGCAGTTCATATTGCAACAAATGAGGCAGCAGCAGAAACAGCAAATATTGGTCAAAGCCCACAAAGCATTGCATTATGGCACGGGGGCATTTACTACAGAGACTTTACATACATACATACATACATACATACATAATAACAATAATCGTGGCGCATTTAGATACTGTAAAAGTGCTTTTAGCCAATTGAGGAGTTTAAACATTGGCTAAGTATAAATTTTCATATACTGAAAAGAAGTTAAGTTGTTTTTGTTGTTGTCCCTCATGCTATTCTGTGCTTGTCTGTGTCTGTTTAAGCTTATCGCTGCTGCTTGCAACATTCGCTGCAGGCATTTGACAATTTTTGATTTTTTTCTCTTTACTTTTATTAATACCCTACAACAAATAGGATCAGTTAATAAGTATTTCATTCGGAAAGTACTGTGAAATAAAAATTGGTAAAAGTCTTATCATCCAGTCGTTTAAAGTTGTATGTAATCATAGATCCCTGTAAATGGTATTTTGTGGGCGCTATGTTCTACAAATAAATCATCAAAGCATGTGATTTACACAAGAAAGCGTACATGGACCGCTTCTATACTCGGTATATACAGCTGATATGCTGCAGCCAAAAATTAATTGGGGCATTAATCCAGATCGCATGATGCTGACATTTGCGGATGATGTTTGTGTGCACACTGGGCAAGACGCAGGAATATAAGCATAAACTGTCATAAGTCTGCTTATGTCTGTTTCACGCTGAAAAGACAAACCCCGCCGGCATTGAAAGTTGACGACGAATCACACCAAATACCTAGGCATTACTCTTGATAAAAGGTTATCATTTGCCGCCCATATTACGGTCTTAAGCACACGCATTCGAGCCGCTGTGGGCAAATACTATTGGCTGCTAAGACCTCAAAATAAATTGACGCTGAGTAACAAAATAAACATATACAATCAAATCATAGCGCTAATTGATGTGACAGCCAGATCCAGCTCATCCAGTACGCCCAAAACAATATCTTGAGACTGCGAATGGTTCGTTAAGAACACAATGGTTCACAGGGACCTAAATAGGGCTACAGTGTTCGAACCGCTGAATTTTCATTCCAGCCGATAAAATGGCAGACTTCTACAACACAGAAACCGTTTGGCCAATAGGCTAACTGTCATCCGCCCAAGAAGACGGCTCAATAGGCGTCAGCCTATTAACCTCATACATCGAACTCCTCGATCTCGGTTAATTTAAAATTGTTTAAAACTTGTTATTTGATTTATATATATTAATGTGTACTAATTCCAATAAAATATCCCACAAGGATTCAGATAGGCATAAATACCTTCTACAAATTGAAGGCTCAATGTGGGTACAAAGTGTCTCAAAGTCGAGCATACTTTCTTGTTTATTCTTTTGTGCATGAAGTACTACCTAACACATAAAAAGCGTATTCAACATTCATTGTAAAGCAGTAACAACTCACAAATATTTAGACTATATTGCGCTACTTTGCCTTCGCCTTCGCCTTTTACTTGACTGTAGTCCTCTTCATTTGCTGCACTTGGGTATCTACAATTTTTTTTTTTTATTTCGCTTGCAGCAGGTTGTTACTTTATGAAATATTTTCTGCAACTTTATTTACAATTTTCGGTTATTTATTGTTTGCAATTTATGCGGATTTTCGTATTTGGTCAAGTCGAAATGATTTATCGAAGCCAACTTATAGCTGGGCTAGCGAGTGGGTGGCAGAGGGCGTTTGGTTTATGTCTGCTAGCCTGAAAATATGCTCTAATATGCACTAAATAACCTCTTAGAAACTATTATGTACAGAAATATAGGAATGTAATATGTACATGCTTCAATGTTTGGTCAAAAGCAAAACTCCAATTAGACTTTTCAAAACATGTTCAACTGTGAGATTTGGTTTTTAATTACGATGCTAAAATTTCTATTTCCTTTTTCTTTTTCAATGTAGAAAATACGCTGCACAAAAAAATATTGATTGGTTTATTAAGTTTTCAAAAAATTATGAAACTTATTGTAGGACGAGAGCGTCTCAGCACGATGAGACAAGTCGATTTAGCCATGTCCGTCTGTCTGTCTGCCAATTCTACCACGTATTTCCCTAAACATAAAGTTTGTAGAAAGCAAAAATGAAAGCAAATCGAAGCTTCTATTTTACATTATATTTTACAGGGTATTAAAGAGTTGAGCAATATAACACTTTCTTGTTTTGTTATTAATTTTTATGAAAAACTTTTGATTGACAGTTGTACAGCATTTGCATGGCATTTTGTATGAAGTGGTTGATGTTTAATATTTGCTAAATGCAAACTGATATTCTAAACACAAACGACTACTCGTTTTTAATATACAAAATACAAACTACATAGCTATATCTTTTTGGTGTATATGAAATATTGTGCTGAGTATTGCAGTCAATCAACTGTGTAAAATAAAGTAAATAGTCTGAACTGACTTTCAGTTACATTTATACAGATATTTTTAATATAAGTATCCTGCATCCTGCGGCTATATTATGACGTTTAACATTGTAGGTATGTACACCGACTGATAGTGTCGTTCAATATAATTAATGCAGTTGAGTTGCGGGTGGAGTGCGCAAGGGATGTACGAATGGTTTAATAAAAGAAAAAAATCCAACATTTTCTGCAAAAGAAAATCCAAATAAAAATTTCATATTGACATGACTTTATTACACTTGTGCAGGAAGCATTCCAAATGTCATGAAATGTACGTATACTGGACGTGATAAGGTTCAAATGGATAAGGATTAAATGGATAGTGAATCAACATCAATAACTGTACGTATGAAGAACTAGAATTTGAAAACTACCAAAGATATATCCTTAAAGTTTAAATATTTCATCTCTCCTATTCCTTCTGCAGATAAGTAGTGTTTAATGAACATACCAATCCATTTTGTAAGGAGTAGTACCTATAAACTTCTTTTCTGATGTTTACTATTTTTTTTTTTTTTTTGCCAAAAATTACAAATTTTGTTCATCTTACTTCAATTCTAATAAAACTTTTTATATTAGTTCAGTATGGAACTTTTTAGGCCCGTACCGAAGGTACAAGAGCCTATTGGTTTTGTGCAAATGTATGTAACAGGTAGAAATAATAATCGGAGACCCCCCAAAGTTACCCCCATTGTGGTCAGGAACGATAGAGGAGTCGATATAGACATGTCCGTCTGTCCGTCTGTCCGTCCGTCCGTCTGGCCGTCCGTATGAACGAAAGGATCTCGGAAACGGTAATAGATAGAGACTTCGTGTTTTTTGCATTCGACTAGGACTGCTCCGGAATTTCACAAGTTTATTTTAAAAACTTTCCCCTCCCCCCTTCCCCATAAAATCACCCCCAAGGCTAAAAATTTCTTGGGCACAAAAAAAAGTAAGTATGCCAGTATAGAGATATCGTCCTGTTTAGCCAAAATCCGAAAAGTTCATCAAAATCGGATAATAAATGACGATTTTATAAGCAATTGAATTTGAGCGACCCCCCTTTTCGTTTCATACATAAAAAAATGTTTTAAAAGGCACTTAGTCGTGCAGTGAGAAGTGGTCATGTGTTTGGTCATAAGCTAGTGGAACATTTAATGTGTTTGTTAGGCGACCTGCACTGGTACAGGGCCTCTTACAGTCGGTTACGCCCGACTGTGATTTTCTTACTTGTTTTTGTTGTGGTTTTGTATAGTTTGTTAGTCCACAATTTTAGTGTATCTACTACAAATCCCTCTAAAATATTTCACACGCAGCCAGATAGAAATCTATCTCCCAAACAAAGTAATTGTAACTGAAAGTCCGTATCTGAAAATCTGCTTAAAATGTGATGACTCGCTAAAAAAGTATTTAAAATATTTTTTAGCCTGACTTTGCTCAATAATTAGGCGCTGTACCGAAGGTACAAGAGCCTATTGGGTTTGTGCAAATGTATGTAACAGGTAGAAATAATGGTCGGAGACCCCCAAAGTTAACCCCATTATGGTCAGGAGTGATAGAGGAGTCGATATAGGCACGTCTGTCCGTCCGTCCGTCCGTCTGTCCGTCCGTCCGTCTGTATGAACGAAAGGATCTCGGAAACGGTAATAGATAGAGACTTCGTGTTTTTTGCATTCGACTAGGAATGCTCCGGAATTTTACAAGTTTATTTTGAAATTTTGCCCCTCCCCCCCCTTCACCATAAAATCACCCCCAAGGCTAAAAATTTCCTCGGCACAAAAAAAACGTAGTGCACAAATATAGAGTTAACGCCTCTCTAAGCCAAAATCCGAAAAGTTCATCAAAATCGGATAATAAATGACGATTTTATAAGCAATTGAATTTGAACGACCCCCCTTTTCTTTTCATTCATATTCGCGCAGTGAGAAGTGGTCATGTGTTTGGTCATAAGCTCGGGAAACATTTAATGTGTTTGTTAGGCGACCTGAACTGGTACAGGGCCTATTACAGTCGGTTACGCCCGACTGAAATTTCCTTACTTGTTTTTCAGTTAGTTACGTATAAAATTTTAGAAATTACATTTCGATTTTTCAGATAAATTTTGTTAGCGCTTTGCGGTTATATGGGAAAGCGTTTTAAGACTGCTCAAAGTTTTATATATATATTTTACATTTATGTGCAAAATCTTTGAGCTGAGTTATAACATCGTAAACTTCAGATGATTTCAGGCTAACAAGTTTTCTGCTCACACGCTATAAAGAAAATTATCGTTAACAGCTGTTATATCAACTATATATGCACTTAGAAAACAAATGCGTCTCTCGGTTGATATTCTAAACATTGACTCGAACAATGGAAATACCAACAGAAAGTTCTTTTAATAATTTCAGAAATTGCTTGAAATTATTAAAAGAAAAATTCTCGAATCCTTAAAGTTCTGGGTGTGCCCACATTCAAACTACAAGGATGGAATGGAAGCTATAGATACAATTTATAGATGGTCATAGTGAATTCGTAAGAACACTTTTGCTACGCACCCAAACATAATGAAAAAGACATGTTCCGATATGTACCCGACTGATTGCACATTTGTCCATGTGAATATATGTATGTGTTACTTGCATATGCCATTTTATCGCAACGAGCAACTTTTCACATAACTGTACTTATTTTGACATTGAGCTGAACTACAGTTTGCACTTTTATTTACAATTTGCAATTTGTCATTTCAAAAATCTTTTATAGATACATACATATATACGCATTTATGCAAAATAAAAAAAAGACTCTTTTGTGCAATATATTAATGCATTATTTGTATGCCCTGTACTCATAGCATAAAGAGCAATATTACATTTGTGTAAAAATATGCAACAGACAAAATAAAGCATGGAAACACATAAAGAGTATTGAAAATTTTTATGAGCATTAAAAGCAAAGTTGATCCGATTTGGAACCATTAAACTTGAATACTTAAACTTAAATATTCAAACAAAGATCAGCTGAGAAACCAGATTTTAGACTCGGCAGAGGGTGTCTTGAAATCGGTGTTCTTCCGTTGCATTTATCATTTATTTGATATGACATTTCGGCTGCGATTTTTTAATTACTTTGTCTTTATTTTTGCGCATAAAAACTGTCGAAATATTATATTATTCGTAAATACGCCAACATAGCTAAATAACAGAGTCATTTGTTTACACATTTTGTTGCATTTTTTCCAGTGCCTTCGGCTATGGTAGATTTCATATGAAATAATAATATATTAGCTTTTTGTTAAATAAACTTCGATGATTTTGATATTTGTGACTATTATAAATCTGTTCGACATATCCTGTTTCACTTTCTTGTTTTATTTTGCTGATGTCGATATTAGTGTTTGGCATATACTCGGCCATATCAAAGTAAGTGATTTTTCTCTGTATATACATTTCGATCTATTCAATATTTTGACAAACAGATTTGTAGCTGTGAGGCATTTCTGCCATTTGATTTTATGTTTATTTACAAATTAATTTTTGTGTACGTGAATTTTGATAATGGTTCGAAATGTGTTAATATTTTGTTGCGTACAGTAATATCAAAACAAAAGATGAGTTAGACGGCTTTAAATTTTAATTTAAATTTCTATTTAACCACCAAACAGGCAGACGTCTTCGTTCTTGATAAAAAAAAAGTAAGTAAATCTGAAACTAAATAGACAGACGTGATCTCCCCATCAAATGGATATGCAAATCGCTACCTTCACACTGTCAGAGCAGGCCGACGCCATAAAATCTTAAAAACAACCAAGTTCGTCGTCAGGATAAAATCTGCATCGTAATGCTAAAAGCCTTATCAGTAAATGCTCTTCTATTTCTGGTTACTTTTTTCAATGCTATCATAAGCATACAAATCTTTCTACAAGCTTGGAAAACATTGATCCATAAATCCGGTAAACCTCAAAACGATTCTGAATAGTATCGGCCAATTAGTCTACTTCCATCAGTTTCCGCTCTGGGCGTTTGACAAAAATGAATATTCTAACTGCTCCTTCCCATATTACAACCAATTCTTTAGTATTGCAGAAACCTTCAAAAAACAAAGTATCTAGGATTAAACCTAGAAAATTGCCGCTCCTTCAAGTATCATATCCAGGCTTCTATGCACACATTTACACATTTCTGTCTGTGTGGACTGCATTACTACAATATAAAAGAATGCAAAGAGTTAGCTAAACTTAAAGTTAAATTAATATAATTTATGTAATTTTTTGATACGAAAATTCTTAGAATTTAAGTCATAAATCAAATTGCGTCTTTCTAAAGTCATAAATAAACAGTAAAGTATTATGCAGTAAATGCTGTAGAAATGAAGAAGTTTTCTAGTTAATGGAGAACCTGTGCCATCAGTCAGTCAGTCAGACATACCACAGCAAAATCGTATCACAATAAGTTAATCTAAATTATCATTGCCACAAGGTAACACAATAATAATAACCACAACAGTACAAGTCAAATAGCAAAAACTCAAAGCAGCCCAATTGGTTCGCATATATTGGCGAGAAGTATCTTTTTGATGGTAAGATTTTAAGCAGCCAAACAAGCTAACAGACAAAGAAGCAGCAGTCAAAGAAAACGCTTCAAGCGTTTATTTTGCAAGCGTAGAAAATATTTCTTACCAAATATGTCCGGGAGTGTGTTGAGACTTGGCATTGAACTGCATTAAACGATTTGCGTGTCGAAAAATTTGAAATTGGAATTTAATTTATATTTACTTTGAGATTTAGTTAAATGCTACACATATATAAATAAATAACAATATAGTTGCAAATTTTCTGAAGCTTATATAGAATAGAATATAATTTATTCAGCATTAAAAGTGATACGAGCTGTAAATGCTGCGCAGCCTAGGGCCAGTAATATGCTCACATCGACAGCGCATAGAGTACTCGTATTAGTATGAATCTGCACATACAATAATCACACACACACACACACACTCAGAGAGTGTGCTAAGCATTCATTTTCCATATATATTGTGGGTAGTATTCGTACATATATACTTGTAGTTACATATAAAACTATATACGCGTCCGAATGTGGGAACATTTTGGGCTTTGATTGCATTCGGCGTGTGCAGCCAAAACTAAAGGCCCCAGGCTTATTTTAAGTTCGCTCATTTATTTCACAGTCGTGGACAAGATAATCGCCAATGTCCGTTTGCATTTCGTCGTCAGAGTCGATGTTAGAGTCAGCTCTTTTCGGTTTTGAGGCAGACCTTAATCGTACCGCACTCTCTCGCTCTTAGTTTCACACGAATGTCCAATAAAGATGTTTGCAAAAAATCTTTAAAAACAGCATAAAAAAAATTGGCTTTACCAACTATTTAAAGAGAATTCTGCTTCAATCATCGGCTTATTAATATCTAAAAAAGAAAAAAAGAAGTGCAAATGCTGTTATGATATCTTTATTTCATTTAAGACAAATTATCTGAAGAGTGAAGATGGGAGATATTTGTACCTTTTATAGTCTTCAAGAACATTGTCTCGTAAAACATTAAAGTTTGCTGTCCGGCGGACCTGAATGTTCATATTATATGGATTGCGTGCCGCTAAATTTGAATCCAGAATTTCAACAATAAGTTCATTTTTCTATTTAACCTAAAAAACATATTTTTTTGTTGCTGTTTATGCATTGAAAACAATTTAACTCAAGTTCGCAAGTTTATTTCGAATGGCAAATGTTGTCAAATGGTAGAAACTACTCGACAACTATTTAATCCAATAAATCAAGTAGTACAAAATAGTCAGCGGACATCAGTTATCTGTCACACTCTATCACCCAATGAAATACTAAAGTAATTGACGCCAACTAGGGCGTATGCAGCTTTTTTTTTTAGTAGGCAAAAGTGCGAAATATGTAGTTAAATAAATTTTTTACCGAACTTTTCAAAAATTAAGGGGGGCATGGCCACTCCTGATCCCTCCTGGATACGCCCTTGGACACCAAACTAATTTCAGAAACAAATCAGTATTTTTGTAAAATGTTTATACAGTATATTTTTTTTAAAACCTGTCACCACAAACTATATACATCGAGTATTTGTAGAAATTGCTGCTGAAGGCCGATCTTTAATGAATGCAAACGGAAATGCAAAATAACACAACAGCAAAATGAATGTAACAATGTGCTTATCACAATCTGGGCATCAGTCAGCGCCAGGTCTACAATTACAAGACATGCAAATGCAGTAGCAACAGCTGTTGTCCAGAGTCGACATAAACACTGCCACAGCATGGGAATGCTAAGTCGCAACCTGTTTGCTGGCAAAGACATCACTGCATCACTCACAAACTGTCACTCTGTCTCATTGCCATTTTCCTGCCTGGGTTGGCAGCACTTAACTCAACTTAGCCAGCTAGCTAGGCAACCAGGCTTGGCAGGCAAGACAAGCATCAGGTTGGTAGGTACGAGTATATAGCCCGGCAGCACCTTGTTCCACTTCATTCCCCACCACTTCTCAGTTTACTATGCCATTCACTGGCATGTCGCTCGCTCCATTTCCATTTCTACTGCTTAATGCTGCCGGTGCTGTTTCGCTTGTAATTATAATATTCCATCCATCCCAAAATTTTGCTGTAAGCTAAACATCGCCAACAATGAATTTCCAGCGGAGACCAAGAGTAAGAGTGAAAGAGAACATAAAACGCTGGCGCGCAGCTTGCAGCCTGAAGACTTTGCGGATGACCTCGAGGCGTCTCAAATGCTGATTACGTGCCGTGCCGCATTGAGACCGACCCCCCGACACCGGGCGTTGGGCAGCAGGAAAAACCTTTTTCGTGTTTCATTTCATTCTGGAGCTTAGGTTTATTTTCATCTTTTTTTTCTGCTTTCATGTCTATTGTAGTTATATGAACGCTTCTAGTAAATATTGTACAAGTATTATATCTATAATACGAGTAGGTATACATCAGCACTCGTTCGTGTATATTTTCTCATTTACCTTGAGGTATTTCAATTTATTTCATTGTGGTTTTCATATTATTGTATTTGCAATTTTGATTGCAGATACTTTTGTTCTTATTGGCCGCTAGTATTGTTGATGCTGTTGTTGCTGCTGCTGCTATTTGACCACGAGCAGTATGGCAATAAATTTATTTTTATAGACTTTAACCATCGCAACTTGGATTTTAGCCTGCAAAAGTGCATATCTCTACACAATATTATAAGTATTTTCTATCGATATACATTGATTGACATTGCGCGAGGCAAAGAATTGTACGCATGGACATATAGACGATTAAAATAAGTACCCATATGGTGTTTAAAATTGCGATTGCGCTGCAGAGGTTCAAAATGGTCCCGACTTTAGTATGGTAGCTTTAGCTTCAAAGCTAAAACAATCACATATATATATATTATTCATATAAAACTTTGCAAGTAAAGTAGGGGTAATATGAAAAAAATGAGACTTAATAAATAGAAAGCAAAATAATTAAAGCCTTATTCAACTATACTATTCATCCTGCACGTAAAAATGAACTTTAATTCAACTTAATCTTTATTAAACTTTTTTCGAATTCACGTTTCGAATTCATGATGAAATTTGTTTAATTTTTTAACATTTTTCAAAGCTAAGAAAATTGTATATTTTAATTGTCTGACCGTGGCTTTAGTTCCTCATAAAAACATTAAATTAAAAGTATCACTCTATGGCTTTTAATTTATATTGTAAGCGTTCTTATACACTTAAAAAAATATTGCTTACAAATTTAAACAATGGCAAAATTTTGTGAAAATTATTATTTTATCAACTAAGGCATTGCGAGACTAGGTGTGAAATCCATAAATATGAAAATTTATACAATATATACTGTCGCTATACAATAAGAATAACGTACAAATATGCAATATATACAAAATATTTTCTAAAAAGTTAAGAGAATATTTTAAAATCATTAAAAAAATATATGTATTCAAAAACACGCGTAGTTCTAATACCATTTAGAATAACAGAAATAATTTATTATTTTTAACACTTTGGGCGAATGTTTGTATTTACGTTGCTTTGTACAAAGTGTTGCTATTGTTTGTGTATCTCAATATAAACTCGTAAAATATACAGCAGATACACATATGCATTAATATTATGCGCTCACAGACACAGTTACACAGGTATTTTCTTTTCATTTTGTATCGCATGCACAGTCCGCGAAATATTTCAACGCGTAGCCAAATAATTCATTTATATTTAAATTCTATAAAATATTTATAAGGACTAACGCTCTATACAACATTCTACGCAAAACTGCCAAAGCTTTTAATAATTCAGAAAATATTTGGCTTATTTTTAGCAATTTAAAATTTATATATTGCAACACGGTGTATGATGCTATGAAATATATACATTGTGGGTATTCTATAGTCAACGTGTAAATAACAAAATAAATCTATACTTTTTTAAACAAATAGAAGAACAATTTCATAAATAAATTAGCATTTGCTATTTTCTGTTCAAAAAGTCGCTGTTTAGTGTGCTCCAGACTGACATCATTGTAGAGTGTATACCATGCAGCAGCGCAGTTGATAAACAATATTAGAAATGCAAAAAGTATCCAGAAAACTATTGAATTATAATAAAATCAAAATAATGCTTACATTTCTTATAATGCCAAATGTCTTACCTGACTTGACAGGCTCGAAATACATTTTGATGTAGTCGAAATTCCAGCGTAAGTGCGTGTTTGGATTACTGCGTACAACTGCCAGAGTTTGGACTGCCTTACTTTCCATTGGATTGACAACATTTTTATACGCACTCCAACGTTCAGATTTCTCTGGTTTTTTAGCATTTATATTGTTGGAGAATCTCAATTGCGTAAGTTTTTGGGCAACAGTACGCATTTTCTAAATGATTGAAATTATTAGAATTACGAGCCTAACTTCATATTGAATTGCTTAATAGTAATCGAACAGTTATCTTATTTCTCCTTACAAAAACTTGAGTCATTTACGATCAGAGAGAGAGAGAGAGAGAGAAGGCTTCTGGCTATAGATAACTTGTAAACATTGGCGATACGATGCAACACCTCTCCTCGTATTTCGTTTTATTTGAAATATGGATAAGATTTGGAATAGATGGATTTAAGCTTCATTTTAAATGAATAATACCAAGCGTACACAGAAATGAAAATCAAAAAAGAAGTCCGATAAGCTTGTATGATATAACAATGAATATCTTTCGCACGACGTCTTCACATCTTCCTGGAGATCTGTCTAGCTTATAAAATTCCACCGGCTGCACTGGGCTGATCACTTTATTTAGATAGACGTCAGATGCTTACTTAGGATTAAGGAAAACTGACATCGACAAATATTCCTAACTCAATCCGAAAGGGAAAGCAATTAATGTAAGATTATAAGATTATTCATTAGCTTAACTAACAACAATTTTTCATACCGAGTTTCAACAGCCTACACTTTCCTAGTAATCCGATCTGGATCTACATGGACATTTTTATTAGGATTGAAGATTAAAGATACATCAAAAGTAGGGTTTCTAATTAAAATAAAAAAAAAGGATGGGGCTGTGTTGGGCCACTCTTTTGGATTTTATCATTCAATTAATGTGATTTATATAGATTATCGACGGTTGAGAAAATATATAGCTTAATTATATAGCTTGAACGAGTTAACATACCAAGTTCTTTACAGCTTTAATGCTGCACTTATCGATATCGTTTATTGACATATCAGCGATATGTTCTTCTATCTCCGAATTTTCTGACAAGGTTTCTTCAATAAATTTTGCGTTGCATACCTGTTGCGCTTCATTATTCGCAGTTTCGTTGATATTATTTGCTTCTGTTACCACTTCTTCATCAGATGTAGATGTTTGATGTTCTACTTCATCACGTGCAGCCAAATGTTTGGCTATTTCGAGATTCTTGGTGCAAGTCGTAGCAAATCTGAGCGTTGGTGTAAAGAAGGTTGGACTTCCATACGGAAGTAAGGTCATCTCACGCACGTATGGTGAAATCAAGCTGTCAATGTATTAAGAAAAAAAAATTCGCATTTCATAGAAAATTGTTACTTACGATTCCGGCATACAGCCCTCAACCATGCTCTGCGTTTTCATACTATTTCTGCAAATTATTAGTTTTAGAAATATTATTTTGAATTATTGTAAATAATTTTACCTATCTTTGCGCAGCATTTAACAGCAAGAAATGTATTTTTTTTCAATGCTTGACGTTTTGTCAAACTGATTAATAATTCAGTGTTTGGTTGATTCCTCTTCAAGTCAAGACTATTTGCATATTAATTGTCTTAATTTTGTGTGCTAATAAATCCTACAAACATAAACGACAAGCTACAAATTAATACAATTTAATGAATTCAGTTCGATTTAAGTGCGATTTCTGCCCGCAGCGCATTATTGAAGGATATAACGAGAGAAATCTTAAATTTATTTCAAAATTTATAAATGTTTTTCTCGTATTTGAAATTTGATTTGAGGTTCATGGAAAATAGTAGGACTGCGGACAATGTCAAGGCTTAATAAAATAATAATTATTATTAAGCTAAGGTATAAAAATGAATGAAGGCATAAACCTATGGGTGGGATCATTTGTTTATAAAGAACGAGGGATTAAATAGAGAGCGAATTATAATACTATTCATACACTGTGCGAAAAAGTTGGCTTTAGTTGCTTCTTTATTGACTTGTTTATATGTGTTTTATATTGTTCAAAATCTCATGTTACAAATGCGCTCTTTGAAAGTCAAACCATTGTCCGCAAACCCGCAATGACAACGCAATCATCAAGTCTTCATTATTTCTTAGCCCCTTTCCTGTTGCATTCAATTCAGAGCCGGTTGCTGCAGTGCCGGAAGCATTTTAGCATAAAAACGCGCAAGCGGTAAGCGGAAACTATGCTGCAGCGTTGCCGACTTCGTCAATTCCGAATAGTTTGGTATCGCCTTTGTTTGGCATTTCTTATATTATTTTTATTTTACTTTTAGTACTGCAACATCATTATAGAAATATATTCTATATTAGATTGCTATTACTCCATATTCATTTATTTATTTAGTTTTATTAAAGACATTTCATTTTTTTTTTTAAACATTAAAAATAAAACGTTTGATGCTAACTGAAAATATATATGTTTGTGCATTTCATTGCACTTCAACGATCAAAAGCAACTCAAATGCCAAACTATGCGTAATTAACTGCAAACGATGCACAAAGGCTTTAACCATTCATTAGCAGTAAAATGCATCTCGATTTCACCATTATTTACATTCATGCAGCCAATTAGAATCGAATATGCAAATGTCAGTTGCAATTGTAACATAACAAACCGATTGAATGCCTTTCGATTAAGCAAAACTTTATACCTGATTAATTTCAACTCATTAGACTTGGATGCATTTGAAATAATAGACTTAGTTGTCTGTTAGGAACAAGATAAATTAAACGAACCTAAACTATATATATTGCAGTTGAGTGGCAGTAGGCATGTCTCTGTCTAGTTGCTTGGTTGGCGACGTTAAAAAACTGCAACGAACTGAACTGCAAGTGTCTGAATGAAACGGAAACTGCGAATGCCTCAGCTCAGTCGAAATGAGCCCGTTCCGATGCGAAGTATATACAGCGCCAAATTGCCTCAGGTCAACGCGTTTTCTATACCGCCGCTATTCCTACTGCTTTTGAGTCAGTTCTGCGAAACGAGGCAGTTGCCGCTTGCGGCGATCTACTTATAAAATGTCAAAGCGCTGAGGAACAAATTTGGCTCGACTGCATGGAAATGGCATCGCCTTCTATGAGCAACAAGCCGCAAGCAAGTTGAAACTGTTTGCTGCGCTGCTTTTTGGTGCGCTTCACTTTGCCAATGTAGCCGCTGGCCATGACGCGCAGGAAGTACGCAGCGCAGCATTGCCTTGAGGCGCGTGTTTGAAAGTCTCGTCTCGTCTCGTCTCACTTGGCACAAAGGACTCAGTTTGTCTGTGTTGATGCGGCTGAAACTGAGGCTGAGCGGCGACAGCCTTCTGCGCGAAAATAAACTCAAATGCCGCAAGCTATGCGCATGCGCAGGGGCCACAGTTAATTTCATATTTGCTTATAGCTTTTACAACTCACATTTGTTGAGTTCGCGCTTGAGTGTACAGTTGATTCAATAAAAAATAGCTGCTAACTACAAGATATATTAGAGCTTAACGTGCTGCCTAATTATGTATCTCGAACATTTGCACAAGTGACATTTTATTTAATTGCTCTGCATTTAGTTCTACAAAGATGATAACTTCTTTTGGAATATAAGTTACTTTCTACTTCACACGCCCAACACAAAATTTTCCATGCCATATCTTTGACATATCGACGTAGAAGCCACTTTAGTCTCATACGGCACGAATAGTCGTTTGTAAGTCGGTTGATTTGCTCAATAATCATAAGTACACACAGATCTAGGTGGAATAAGATACATTCCACTAAGAAGATTTTGCTGAAATATCTTATAGTTTGTTGCGAAGTTAATATTCTCTGAAGAACCCTGACTCTGGTGACACTTATTTCACAATTCTACAGTTTCCTAGCTATAGATAGGTCTTATCAAATCCAGCTAGGCAAGAATCCAAAGTTGCTTAAATTCTTGTTATTTTTACAAGCTTGTTAAATTTTTTAATAGCAACTTTGCAATTCTAGTATTAATATTAAGCGAAATAATAGAAATACTAATAAAAGTTTTTCTTTCATACAATAATAAAATTCAAATCCATTCAAAAGTCACATGAAAGTTTTTTCAAATTGTACAAATAATGTATGCTCTTTTATTTTTTTTCTATCTATCTAAATTGCTGTGCTACGAGTATCTGCACACATGTGCATAACTGTCTGCAATTAGTGCATTGTGCCATACCCTTTTCCTTTTCCCTCTATTTGCTCTTTTGCCACAAATATGACAACATCGACCACTGCAGAAGCTTTGTATACTTATTACACACTTGGCGTATGATAATAAAAGAAACCATTTTGCCATTGTGCCAAACCATTCAACTAGAGAGGCGTAATCATAATGTTCGGAATAATAAGCCATGGTCATTAAGCGACACTTTACTACGACAGCATACGAACGTATGTATGCACTTTCCTTCCTTCCGTTGGTCCATACTGCACACTATCAGGCTCAATTAAGCAGTGTAATTGGCTCGTACACTCGCATTATCTTACAGCCACTAAATTGGCTCTGTTATCATAATGGGTTGGGGAAAAAAATATTGGACTTTTACACAAAGCACATTTTGCACTTCGATGCCATGCAGCAGCTCTAGTTGGGCTGCACAACAAATACGACTATTTTTTAATTAAATGTCGCCTCGAACACTTCAAGTTATACAACTTGGCTACGAGTGATTGCAGTGCGGTGCTAAATTAGCTGTTGGCATTATACTTCAATTTATCAAACGTTTATTTGCCATCATTTTGCTCAATTGGCATTTGAGTACACATTTTGCACACGCGAATGTATCTACAACAAGGGTGTAGTTGGGTATAGTTTTTTCTACGTCTATATGCAACAGCTGTCAAGTGCAAAACGAATGGCTGAAAGTTCTATGCTGCTGCTGCTGCTGCTGATGCGGGTTTCGCTAATAACATTCGCTAACACCAAATGCATACATAAAACTATTCCATTGGCTGAAAATGGTGGCAGTGCGCCGGCTCAATTGGCTTTCAGGTGTCAATGGTTTAAATGATTGTCTCGGGGCGTTCGGTCGATGCGAAAAGTTTGACAGCAATAAGTATTTGTGGGGCAAGAGGAAAGCAGAAGAAGAAGTTTTTCCCAAAAAAAAAAAAAAAAAAAAATTCATACTGTCATACTGGCTTGGGTATACCGATTTTCAGATTGAATAGAAACTGAGCGAATAATTCCTGTATTTTTACACAAATAGACACACGGACTTGTATTTTTGATTATGTTTGTACCAATTGGTAGCCAAAAGGAAGCGAAGTATAACTAAAACATCGTCGGACTAAATAAGCTTTTTACAAAATAAATTGATGTTTCTTTATCAAGGCTTGTTTGTTTCCCAATGTGAATAGTAGATTATTTATAACAAAAACAAACGTACTACATAGTTAGATTATCCGCTTTATGGCCACTGGAAGGTACTGCTCCCATACAGAAGCATTAAAAAATTATTAATTTGAGAAAATATTATTTATACCATGCACAAAATATATTTTTGGCAAGGTATATTGTATTTTGTTGAAATGTTATAAATTTAATGCATAACCAAGAAATACAGAATTTTTTAAGGAAAGGAGAAGCATTGCACAATGTCATCTTATTTCTAAAATATTCGGTCTAAGGATGTCAAAATCCAGGTAATGCTCTCGACTAATCACAAGGGCGTATACTCTTTTAATTTGCTTTTCAGACATTAGCTACCCACATGAAAAAAGTAATGCAAAACTTTTAACCCGTGGGTGAACTCTAGTTAAATATAATTTACAATACCAATGAATTCCATATTTGATAGATTGTGTTGATAAAATCGGTTATTATTTTTGCACTTTTTATATTTAAAACTGCTGAGCAACTGTCTTCTCTCTCAGGCGTCTTGAATATATTTTTAAGATTAAAAGAGAGTATCCCATGTAGTCGCCATTAGATGCAAATTTGGAAATTCGAAAACGAACGAGGTTTTGCATTGAATCTAGCAAGAAACGCTTAGAACTTTATAACGGCTAACTTTCTTCCTTCTACATTGACTGCATTCAACGTTTCACTAAAATACACTTATTAGCATGCGAGGAGTGTTCCAAAAGTATTTTATTCTTACTTCAAAAATGTATTTGTTCCTTGAGAAAACCCTTTTACCAATTGGGAATATTTTTACAATAATTTGAGCTACTATTCTTTTAGCTTATATACGTCGTCTCCCCACAGAGGCATGCATGAATTTTTTTTTTTTTTTGTAAATAAAACTAATTTATCGCTATTTAATAGCCAAAAGCTATTTAAATACATAAACACTCAGAAATATTTAAAATAAAAAGTGAATAAATATGGTTAAAAAAAGAGGAGAGACGAAATGTATATGCATGCCTATATACTCGTATGTATGCCCAAACAAGACACAATCAGCACTCAAGTGGCCCGAGGTAATACAGGATGTATATAATACTCAGTCACTAGCTCGTTGAATTTGCCTGGCCTGCACAACCTCAACCCTGCACTACTCCATACATATTACAATATATATGTATATAAGATATATAAATACAATGCACGACGTTCACTCATATAAACCAAAAGTTCAAAAAATTCATCATCAACCGAGCTGCTGTTCTGCTGCTGCGCTGCATTGTTACCCGCTGCTGCCCGGCGGCTACTTTTGGTATGAAATATTATAATTACAAGCGAAATGCCACAGGGCAAGAGGAGCTGTACGGTGAAGTGGTATCAGACAGCGATGGCAGTGGCAACAAACATGCACCTTTGCAACATTTCGTTTCGCTTCGGTTCAATTCAGTTCAGTTCAGCTTATCACAGCTGAAGCCGCTTTTAGATCCGGTGGCATTGCGCTGCTGCTTAGTTGAGATGATTTGAGTTGATTTTACGCTTTGTAGCAATGGGTGGCGGTACAGCAGTTTGGTTCGGCAGTGGGTGGTGGGGTAAAATGAAACTGCTCCTGATGCTCTGTCGGTGGCATGCAACATGTTTGCGTGCAGCGCGTTGTGTTTATGTTTTAGAAGCATCATTCGAGTTTGATGATGTTGCAACTGGTTTGAGTAGAATGTTGCATGCGGGGGACTTCATTCTTTAACGGAAATGAAAATAAATAATATTGTACGTTAAGAGAGCAAATAAAAATCGAAAGGTATCAAATAATACAATAAGAGTAGCAACTTTTAGTGTTTAATTTTTAAAATTATATAAAACACATTAGAAATAGTATAATGTTAATACATATTAATCTTCATCTTGATGACTTCAATAAGCTAAGCTAAACAACTGCTTCAGACACACATATGCCATATGAACTCAATAATGTGAACAGACAAAGCGGCTTGGAGAAGTATGGCGTTGTAACATTAACAACGAAAGTTTTCCAGAAATATGCTTTGAAAAGAACCGTGTAATACTAAACTAACTAAAACTAAAAGATTCAATAAACTGCCCTCGTGTCTCAATTTTGATTTATAAAGTCATTCTTCATTACAATTATTAATTGCAACTTTTCCACCTGGCGGCTATTTTATACAAAAGTTTTGTTTCATTTATTTTAACATACAGATCCATTTTGGTTCGGCCCTCCAAAAAGCTTCATATCATATTAAATTCGAACGCGTCAGATGCACACATGCCCTACGAGAAAGACAGATATGTATGAATGGCGAACGGGTTGAGGATATTTATTTATTTATTTAAACATAATTTTTAGATGTACATATTTGTATGTGTGTCGGTATCTCTATCTGGAAATAAGTATCTGAATTTGTGTGAAAGAGCCACTGATTCAATCGCGCTTTATTTCATGCATAAATTTTGTGCGTTCGTTATTTTTAACTGTCAGTTGTATTGAAAATTAGCCTGCAGTTAATTTTTGGTACAAACACACTTTGCCAATGTGCATAATAATATGTCTGTCTGTCTGTCATTAAATTGGTCTGTCTCTCAGTCTATCTGTCTTTTATAAAGTAGCCCAAAGTCGTCATACAGGCTGCATGCAGTTCATAAGTTAAATATGAAATGTCACGCATTGACAGACATTTTGAAAAGTGTATACAGCAGGTTTCGGCGCCTGGGGTCTTAAAAATTTCTATATGTATATTCTGTTTGCATGTATGATTTTGAAATGCCGTGTGGGTTTTGTTTAGTGGTGAAAAGGAGAAAGGTGGGATACAGAGTATGATTTAAATTATTTGCAGTATATGTATCATACCCGAGGCTTTTTTTCATTTTATGTAGATAATGATTTTAAGTTCAAGCAATTAAAGTGAATATGATTTTTTTAAATATAGAAAATATAGAAGAAATTATATTTTAAGTTTATACTGGATGAAAACGGTTGCGAGTTATGAAACTTGAAGATACTGTAATGATAGTGCGACATCTGAAGAATTTTATTTCGTAAAATTAGATTCTTTAAGCTTACTATATTCAACGAAACTTTATCTCACAGATGGACGGATATAAATTGTTCCTATTTGATGAATTATTTAAGTTTGTGAATGTAGTGGAGACAGCTCAGCTGTGCCTTGAACGCCCATGACACAGCTATTTGTACTTCATGTGTATATTTTTTAAGACCATTCAAATCTGTACCCTTTCTTCTCCTTTTGTTTCTTTATTTATTTAAAATAGTTTCTGGAAGGAGAGTGTATTGTGGGAATTTTTACTTCCTGAACATAAAAGTGGGCGGTGGCTTTGTATGGGGGCTATCCCAAAAAAATTGTTACGGCATATCATACGACATAAAAAGCCTCCATTCGCGCCGATATATCAAAATGTCGTACAAAATGCTTATCAAGACAAGACAGATGGACAAGGCTAGATCGATTTGTCTCGTCAATCTAAATCAAGATTATATAAACTTAATGGGGTCTCATTTAATGAGAACAAGATACCCTATTTGTACTAGATATTCCAGCAAAGATTCTGACTCTTGGGATGATAACGCTATCCCACACACAATACGTGTTCCATTTATGAAGTTATATCTCCGAACCGAACCCTTTGCTACAGAAATGTATTAGGCAGGTCGGCAAGGTTTTGTGTAATCGATTGATGAAGTATATATAGGGCTCGTTCTTCTAGAAGGAAGTGAAGCTGCTTTAGTAGGACAAAACGAAATACTTGGTCTTGGACGGTTTTAAACTGCAGTGTTCGTCAGTTTCGACTACCTAAGAATTGAAATGAACTACAACAACAATGTCAGCCTGTAGATCAGATGAAGAATCACTTTTGCTAATAGAATAAAGTCTACAAGACGCTGGTAATACTGATCCTGCGTTGATTGAATCAGTTGGAAGGGCGTTGGAATTCTTCGGGAGAAAAATTCTTTGCAAGAATTTAGAACATATTAACCATATGAACCACGAAATTTCCGATGACTTAAATATAAATTCCAGTTGCTTTACATAGGGGACCTAAACTTGATTATCAGAGGACATAATAGAGGACCAGGTATGGAGAGATTTCTGCTTGACATTAAAAAAAGATAATAGCGACTCGAGAGCCTTCCTATTTGTGGACATGACCGAACAACGGTTGGAGTAAATTTCAATTCCTTAGTTGCATCAAATTAAATATTTGTTAACTGTATTAGCATGGTTTAACTTTAGTTTTTATATTCGAACTTTGCACTTAAGGTGGAAAAAAGCGAACTTTCGAAAGCCATGTTGGCGGTTTTTATAAACAGTTTGATATTGCCAATGGGATGAAAGCGAATTGCAGACTTCTACATATGTATGCATATGTAAGCACGTGTATCTGTGTGCATGTAATTCAGCTTGTAATTTGCTTACTTGCTGCAATATGCATGAGTAGTGGTTTATTGCCTAGTGGAGCATTTCAGTGACTGGTTGGTTCGTGTGTGTTCACCATTTATCTGACTCCCCGCTTGCCTGTCTGTTATTCAACGTATTTTTGTCTGTCTGTCTGTTTGCCAGTTCGTTTGTTTGTCCGGATGTTTTCTGTCTGTCCGTCCGACTGTCTGTTAGTTTATGTCGACTGGCTTTGAGCTGTTACTGCTGCTTTTGCCAGAAATTCTGTTGGTGTTGACGCCGCCTATTAAGTGATTTTAACACCTTGCGCATGAAAATTGCGAAAAAGCTGTTGATAATTATTCCTTAATTGTTTAATGAGTCTTTCCGTTGCACAGCACTACGCCTATGAGACTTTAATTAATGCAATTGAATTACATATACGAGTAAAGAAAAACCAAGGGGAAAAAATATAACAAAAATATATGTTTTAATTTTACAATAATTTATGCCATGAGTGCCACTTGCCGTTCACTATAGCAAAATTCGAAATTAAGTTATAAATTTACATTACAAGTAATCAGGTAATAAGCCAGTTGCTTCAACTCAAACCGATTATAGACTCAGCCATATAAATCACTTGATTGAATGCGCACAAAATAAAACTAGAGTCGTGGCTATAAATAATATGAACTAAGTATATACATACGGAAAACTGCTCCCGGCATCGACTTGGAATCGCTTTTCAATGTGGCGCACGCGTTTGGTGGCCAACGGTCAACAATCAGCAGGAAAAACTTATGCGAAAAGTGGTAAATATGAAAATGCAACAACAGTTGTATGGAGAAAATGCAGTACTACTTAGTGCATGTTGTAACATGGTTTTTCTTTTTGCCTAGAAGCATACCAATTTGCTAGAATTATTGTTATTATTTTGCCAAGTTTTAACGGGTAAACACCTGCAGCTAGTTATGCACTCTACAGACAACGTTAGACGCTACAAGTTTTGTTTTGCTTTAAGCATCTGAAAATGATGTACAATCACACTTGAAAAGAATTTTCATCACATCACAGAAGAGACTGCGAAACAGCCGATGCCGTGGAATTCTACAAAATTCGGTCTCTGGACCGTTTTGATAAACAATTAAGATTGAAAGCTCTGTTAAATAATGTATAGCATACTTTTATATTCACTGTCATTATAATAATTAATTCGATACTCATATATTTTAAAATGAGTTTTATCAGCGGGAAATCTCACAGCTGCACAACAAAGCAGTCGCTGTGGTAAAATTATTTGAATGGCCCTACATATTGATTCTACAGTCACTACATTCTTCATAACTGGATGAATCAGACACTGACTATAACTTGGTTGGCATTGCGGTCGTGAAACCAACACATTTTGAGACTTTATTTGCGAACAGATAAAAGAAATCTAAATCAATCATAGTTTTTTATATCTAATTGTTCATTGTTATTTATTTTTTTATTAAAAAATATAATTTTTATATGACTTGTCCAAATATCAGTTTGATAATTGTAACATAAACATTAGATAAATATAGTTTTGATGATATATCTCGGTGATCCTTTTAACTCTATGCACGTTTTGTTTTGTTGAGTTGCCAAAAACGTCGCTGTGATACAGCAGTGATACAGCAGTGATACAGCAGTGATGCAGCAGTGATACAGCAGTGATACAGCAGTGATACAGCAGTGATACAGCAGTGATGCAGCAGTGATACAGCAGTGATACAGCAGTGATAAGCAGTCACTTGCAGTGATGTCTTTTCGCACGCATTTAATTCTATTCTCTTATTTTTCGAAATGTTAAGTGTGTAACTCCAGCAAATATACAAAGCTGTCCATTCTAATAAACACACTTAAGACATTCTTTCGCTTTATGTTAATTAAATTATTTACTTTTTATGCACATAATAAACGAGTTCTTGAACTGTTTCTATTCGCTAAATCAATCGAAACAAATTAATAATTTTTGTAGATTTATTTGTCTATTTCTATAAAAATACATATTATTCAGTATATATGTATGTATATAGCAGCTACACATATGCACTCTTCTTTATATACATAGATTGTATAAAATTTTATTCACATGTATTGCCTGCGGTCAAAGCGTTTCTACCGCAGGCGCTAAACTGCAAAGAGCGGTGGTATACAGATACTCAAATCAAATGCCGTCGACGTTGTTATCGTTGTCGCTGTTGTTGTTGTAGTTGTTTTTGTTGTATATACTCGTATTATTTTCAGAGAGTTGAAATCCATCATTGGCGCATGCCTGCGGGTCACATTTGGGTTGAAATATTATAATTACAAGCGAACGCCTACGGCTAAGGAGAGGTGAATATCAAGCAACTCGACTGTTGAGCTCATACCTTGGCTTGGTTTGTATTGACCGGTGTCGGGTCGGTCGGTCGGTCGGTCGGTTGGTCTGAACCGGTCGATTGAGTGAATCGAGTTGCGTTATAGAGCAGCACAACAAAACGTTTGTGATACTAAATATTTAGTTGAAGTAGTACGAGTTGTGGGTTGCACTGCTAACTGAGCTGAGTGCGGTTGTTATTACTGCTGCTGTGGCTGTTGCTGTTGTTTGCGCATCGCGTGTAAGTAGATACATATATAGATTTGCGGTGCAACAGCTGCTGAAGCCCGAGGCACAACGCTCTGCCTTGCCTCGCCTTTGCCATGCCAAAGTTGTTGTTTCTGTAGCTCTTATTCAAAGAAATATCTTTGCTGCGCTGCCAGATTTCATCTGAACGATATAATATACAATACAATAGCTACAAACTCGTACAATATAATTCTAGTCCTCCGGCTACAAGCCGAAACTGCTTCAAACCGTGTCCGTCTTTCGCAGCGAACATGTTCGAATGGATTTTGTATTTTCGGATTCAGTTCTCAGAGTAAATTCAACTTTTGTATGATGCAGTTGTATATTTGTGTCTAAATTGCTAATTTTTATATAAACTAAAGTTATAAAATAAATAAATTAGTAATTATTGAAAGTAATTAAAGAATCAAGCTGTGTGTTTCCAAGTAAAACAGTAAACTATTGATTAAAGTCTAAAATTGAAATTTAAAAGGTGATTAAAATCAACTATGCATAAAAATATTTAATTAAAATAAAAAATAAAAAAAAACAAGCAAAATCTATGGACGAGTTGTTCGACTATTTGTAGCCGACTTCAAGCAGATAGTTTATTATGGGGTAAAAAGGTATACATATTAAGTTTAAGCCAGTGTATATATTGTAATAGGCCGAAGAAGACGAGGCAGTCTACAAAATCTTGATCAGCATTAAAAATCAATTCTATATAGATATGTCCGTCTGTCCATTTATCTAACAGTATGTCCGTATGAATAAAACGCGAAAACATGAACTTGCAGGTTGTATTACATCTACTTATGACTAGTATTCATTAAGCGGGGCAACCCCTCATTAAGCGGTAACCCACATACAAACCTGCTCCTTTTTCTAGGTTAATGTATGGAAAATATTTGTAAAAAAGTATTTCTTAGACGACCAGATCGGATCATGTTTTTGTAGTGGAAAAATTTATTGTTGTTTTAATTTAGCTAGAAATTACAAATATTCCATAACGGTCTAATTTGGACCACAAAAAGTGGAAGCCCCGTACTGTCAAGCTATTCCTTGCTGAGTTTTGTATGAACAAAATATTATTGCTTATTATGATTTACCTCATATGAATAATAATAATATAATCCATATAGTTCAAGATCGGAACACTAGAAGGGGCAGTTCCCATATAAATATGTCCCTCATTTTGTGTTTGTGTTTTTTTTTTGTTTGTATGATAAATTTGTGTTGTTAATTTGGCTAGGATGAATCTTATATTAATCTTATCTTATATCGGGGGAGCGTGTGATATTCCTCTAGCCCATCCTTCGATACTCCCCTCCTATATTGATGTATGTATTATACATTGAGAGGTATAATATGGCTCTTTATTTAAAGCTTTTGAGACATTTTAAAAGTTACCCCCTCTATTTGCCAGTACAGGACCCATTGTTTGTTCCAATTTGAAAGAAAGGCGGAATAGAGTCGATGCGGTACTGTTTTAAATAACAAAGAACGATGTATTTGGAATGAAAATAGCTCAAAAAAATTATATATTTAAGTATACGTCACAGAAGTGCTGTGACCTAGATAGGGCATCAATCCCTCAAGATTTCGAGTTTTGTTGCAATACCACATGAGCCATTGATGGCCCTTGAACCTAGAAAAAAATATCTGCATTTGTCGAATGTTTATGTCCGTTTTGTCTCTTTAAGTTATTTGAAAATAATGTTTATATAATAAGCTTCAAGATTAATACCGTTCAAGTACAAAGCTGAACGATTATATTTCATCTTTTTCATGCAATATCTGTCAACGGCAAATCCAAAACCTACGCAGGCGTGAGCCACTTATATACTTACTTATAAATACAAACACTCTGCCAATATTAAAAAGCCTCTAGATACATTCAACTTGGCGGAATGCAGCAAAAGTTTCTACGTTTTACAGCGCTGTTTAACTTCAACTCGGTTTTCGTACTCGTCTCTTTGAATGCGATGCCCTGAGGGCGACTTGCATATTTTGCGCTAAGGTCAAAGCAGTTTAGAAAACATTTCGAACTAGAAACCTGTCAATGCGTGACATTTCACATTAAACTCATAATTTGTATGTTTGTATGCGTATAAAAGATTTTAAGATATACCCTACATAGAGTGTGAAGGGGGTATTATCATAAGATATCTTATAAGGTTAAAAAAAAAAATGTGTTCAAAATAAAAAAAATAAAGAATCCGGATTTTTTCAGAGATATTTCTTTATCTTCTGAACCGACTTTAATGTTTTTCGTAGCCCTAGAAACTCACAAGTGTGGTTCCATATTAATTTCTGATGATGGAATCGGTAAGAAAACCATTAAACTCTTAAAAATAGCGCGTTTTCCAAAGCATGGAATAATCTTCTATGACAATATTATGTATTAATTTTCTTTACTATTTGGTATTTCCAAAATAAATGAACATCTCTACATTCTTTTAAAAAGTATTGGGATCGTCGTGTTCGTGTCCGTCGTGTCAGCATTTATATTTTATTGCATACTTTTAGCATACAATGAAAATCTAGAACCCAATTAAATACTTAACCACTTTTGTTCACATTTTAATAATTTGATACTCCCCGCTCAAGTAGAAGTTAACCAAAATAGTGGGTTTTCCACAGCCCGTCAATTGTCCGAAAAGTTTTCGCCTTCTCAGTCTTTTGAGCGATTTCTTTTAATTAATTTTCAAATAAACTTGTACAATTCCCGTCTAATGCAAAAAGAATGAAGCCTCTATCTATTCTCTATTTCGAGATCCTTTCGTTCATACGGACGGCGGACAGACGGACACGGCTATATCGACTTCTCCATCACTCTTGACCATAATGGGTGCAACTTTGGGGGTTCTCCGACCATTTTTTGTTCCTGTTACATTTATTTGCACAAAACTAATTGGCTCTTGTACCTTCGGTTGAAATTGCATCGTAATTGGAAAGTTTCATACATTTTTTAATTTTGGAGCTATTCTGTAGAGTATTAGCTGGGTATTGGGCTGCTAAATCATTTATGGATTAATCGTATCTTTTTGCTGATTTTGTGTAGTGTACGAAAGTTTCAGTTTTAATCGAAGTAAATTTATTTCTTTTGATTTTTGGGTGTGTGTGATGTGCATGTCAGATTTTATACAACAACAAAACTTTTTGTATGTCGCTGCATGGAATTTTATAAATATATATGAATATGTAGTACCTACATACGTTGCATAGTATTTGTATATGTATGTGTAAATAATTTTTAATGATTTACAAACTGGCCCCGGGGCATTTCTTTCGAAAACTGACAGTTGGTATTTAAGACGAGAAAATAAGAAGACACAGCAACAGAGTGAAAAAATATAATATAAAACAGCAAAAATGCAAAATATTGCCGCAGGATACAAGAGAGACCAGTTCTGCGTTTTGTATTTCGCTTGGCGCAACGGAAACCAAACGCAAAAGGATTTCTACAGCTTCGACATGCAACAATACCCACATAAAAATATGTCAGTGCAGTATAGTGTCATAAAAAAAAAATATATATATATAAACTAAAAATTTCTGTTTAAAAATAAGTTAAAATTAAGTAGCTCCGGGCATATCGCATTTTGCATATGTATATGTAGATACAAACCTACATACATATATAATAAGCGATCTGTTACGTTTGATTCTGTTATGTTCTCTCTTTTGGGATCCGAACGGCTGTTGCATGAATGCCGGCAATAAACTGAAGTTGCATGAAATTCTTGTCACCTGGCAGCAACAGCGACCCTTCAGGAGACAAATGCAATTGTGCGTTTGTACTGTAATTATATATACACACACACACACACACATATGTGTATCTGTGTGAATAATTAAGAGCCTGCAGGTCTCTTATAATTATACTCGTATTTACCGAGTTGTCTTGAGGTATGTAATTGAGTTAATTATTTTAGCAGTCATTTTTAATTTAATTTATGGTGCAATTTTATAGTTCCTTTAAAGGTCAAAAATTTTTAATTTAGACAGCTTCTCTAATATGTACATGTACGCACGACACTGTACACGCAAAAACAATGGTGATGCCTTTAAATGTTCACACTTGTCAGAGTTCACACAGATACTCGACTAGCAAATATATACATATATAGATACAAAAGCAAGTAAAACATAGAAAAAAAAAACCGCTTAAAACATACACACACGTACACAACTGAACAAACAATGTGGCAACAATTGTGGTCAATACACTTCGTCCTTTTGCTGCTGCCCTTTTTGGACTAGCATATACTGCCGTATATTTGCAACCGTTTGCGTGTATCTGTGTGTGACTTTGTTTTCTATAGTTAGACCAATTTGCTTGTTTGTCAACGTGCACAAAAAGTTTAAGCGTTTCGTCATGTATGCATGTGTGTGTGTGCAAGTATCTATGTGACTGTGTAAAAACATGTGCTAAAAGTTTTGCCACAGCTGCATAGGATAAAAAAAACAAACAAACGAACAAACAGCACTTTACATAAAAACAGAGCGCAATATGTATGCAACAAGTTTTTAGAAAAAATATACCCACTCATAGGCTTAGTATAGATTTGAATTTGAAGTAACGATCAACTTTTATGTATTCATAAGTTATTTGTTTTGAGTCTGTATAATCGCTGTTATCGATTATTCGCTGTTATCGATTATTCAGGCTCCATTTTTTCAATTTCAATAAATGACATGAAGTGCGTTTGGTATCCAAAGTATTAAATAATTATTAAATAAATACTTTTGTTTGGATTTCAGCAAACTATCTTTGAAATACAACCTTGGCGCTTGTTGAATCTTGTCGATTCAGTGTAACTTCAACTCAAAATTCACATTAAAATCCTTACTTAAAATCAACGAGATTTATTTTTATTTAATAAATTTTCATGAATAAATTTAATAATTGTGTTTATTGATTGGTTGGATGAAATGTAATGTGCACAGCATTGAAGACTAAGCCCAAAGTAGCATCTATTAGCATCCGCCATTGTTGTTGCTGGTAAATTCTGTTCCCAACACAAACCTTGCTGCAAATATTTTGCAGAGCCTAGAAAAAGAGTGCGATTGTCATTGTCTCCTCAGCTTAATATATTATAGATACTTAATGGTCTACAACTATGTTGTACAGCAAAGTCGACCCGCTACAAGACCTCCTTTTGAATCTAGCATTGCAGTCTGCATATGCATAAAGGGTCTTGTGAGTAGCACAATGTCACTTCGTTGTTAAGCTTCTCGTTCAATGGCGTTGAAAGTCCGTTCTAAATATAAGAAAAGTAGAAAAAGTGGTGATCTCCATTCCACCGACTGTTAGGCTATAATGCGATAAGCAAGGACGCAATTCCGTCGAGTAATATAAAAGGAAAAAGTTTAAGGATGGTATTAATAAGTGCTATACTATGCGAATTTTTGTACTAGCTCATATCTCCTTCATTTAGAATGTTGATGATGGTATTTTATTTCCATTCATTTAATACCCGATCCCATGCCGACTGTATTAGGACATCAAAGCCTTGTTTGAGTATTTCAGTTGGTATATTATTAGATCTTGCAGTTTTCCGATTGCAGTTCGTGTACTGCTGAGATTTTTCAAGTTGTAAGCTACGAATTGAAATATTTAGGTGCTAGATTGCATTACCCTCTGGCTTTTATGTGAAATTACATTAAAAATGCCAGCAACATGTATTCCTCAATACATGCATTTTTTTATTTATATTGTTCAAATTATCATACATACTAGAAAAAGTGTAATAAAATTTTATTACCGCATCTTTAGAGTGTTTCGGATTTAAAATTTATATAAAAAAAAAAATACAATACAATATAAAAAAAAACATATACATATGCGAATGCGTTTTTTGATGTTTGTACGATACTTGTTTTGTAGATACACTCGTTCGTATTAATGTGTCTCTGTATGAACAGGCCGCGCCATCAAGCCGCATCAAAATGGCATCATTAAGTAAAACGCTTGTGGGCATGCGCTGCGAATTTTACGAGCTGTTTTTTTTTTTTTTTTTTTAAATAATAAAACATATAAAACGCGCATAAATATGGTAAAAATAAAACATATATACAAACACTCAGTTGTGTATTTATTTATGCACATTTGTATATAGATTGATTAACACACGCTTGACGAGGGACGGACGAAAGATACAGCAGAGGCATGCGTTGCACGTTGTCATCAAGGGAGGAAAAAGTTAATACATCAGCAATTATTATGACTGTATGATATAAATATGAGTAGAACTGTCGACGGTTCATGAATGTGGAATGTGTGGCGCTGATTTTAAAGTATATATAGATATATATGGCCAGCTAACAGCCGTCATATATGAACCCTCCTCAGCCCACTTTCAACGCACGTCACACTTCCGCTGCGCATTTTGTCGAATTATTTTGTTGCCAGTCGCCGTAGGCTAGCAGCAGCAAATTGGCTTGAAATATTGGCTGGAATATGTACATGTGTGTGTGTGTGTGTGTGTGTGTGCATACATCTATAGACGTACTTATGTATATGTATTGTAGTTATGATTAAAAAATAAAAGGCATGCAAGCAATATGTATTAAAAATCAAGCAAGCATTGCATTCTGCTCGAATGGAACAATAAAATATTGTACAATATGTAGTTATATACGAGTAAAGTCTGTTTGAAAAGTGTATGTATTGTTTTTTAATTAAAAACAAAAATAAATAAAATGCATTTTTTGTATATACAAATTTTGAATTTTGATCTGCTTAACTTAATTTGTCTTTTGTTTTTAATTTAATAATTTTCTAACCAAGTACAAAATTAATGATTTTCTGTTTTACTGCATGATTGAGTACTCACTTTTAATGTACTCTAATGGTAGAACGATTACTTGTTTAACAGACTGTAATATGCGAATCTGCAATGAGTGGAATGAGTGATAAAATGGCAACAACTCATAGCAAATGTTGCCAGTGCTAGTGGTGATTTTTTCATGAATGTACGCTTACAAGTGCACTCGTACTAGTATGTACATATATGTAAACACATACACATGTAAAGAACTTATAATGTACTTACCGATACATCCATTGAATGTTGCAGTAGTGCTGCCTTCTTTTTGTTGTTGACGATAAAATATGAAAAATTGAAATCTCAAAAATGATTTTTGAATTGTTGGTTGTATGCTGAGCCAATGTATGCTCAGATACATACATATATATTCGATTGTGTATATATTCTGTATGAGTATGTATACGATCATAAAGTTGCAAGTTTGTCAATATGATGCATGAAAACTTTTCCCTTTTATCAAAACATTTGTCTTACCACTCGATGTTACAATATTTAATTGATTTGAAGAAAATTAGAGTTGGAAAAACTTTGCCTAGAAAAAACCTTTTATGTAGCCTAGTGTATTCGATTTGATGAAATGTCTAACATTTTAGAGACATTTTTTCTGCGTTAAGAGAAGACTTAGAGAGACTATACTGGTATAGTCTCGCCATGTGCCGCTCTGCTACAAAACTTGTCACAATGGTAGAACAAGAAAAAACGCTGGTGATCAGTGTGGTATATTTTATTGAAATTGAAAACAAAGTTATACATATTTACTGGATTTAAACTTAGCTTAGAGTTAACTCGAACTGGCATTTTCCGAGTTACATGCAAATACAAAAAAAAAGTGTCACTTTTAATTTTTAGGTCTAAAGCTTCCTGACGGACTTATAATCTGTAGTAGGGCTTGAAAAAAATCATTCAATGGTCAAAAACGAATTTCTTGAACATTTTTAATGGTAGACTCTTTATTACAATATATTTTAACTTACAAATATATCTTTTAAAACAGCCCTCAAGAAATTATGTATTAATACATATTTACTATGACTAAATTTTTGGACAATAATTACCTACAGCTTCTTTAGGTTCTTAAAATTTTGTACGACGTTTCTTTACCATATCTCTCTCCCGCTCGAAAGTATATATTGTTTTTTTTTTTTATTTTAGCTACAACTCAATTCAGCTTAGAGCTCAGCGCATCGCAAATTCGTAAATTTCTGTACTCATTTTAATTACAGTTGTCTAACCGCAGGCGATACTGTTTTGAAATAGCGCCTGCGGTTAATTTATCACAAGTTTTTCTTTGCATTGCCGCGGGTGGCAAAATGTTTCAGCTGCTTTGCACGCTGCTTGTCTTTGTCGCAAGTAAGTATATACGTTTTGTTGCTGCTGCTGTCGCTGCTGATGTTGCCTATTCGCACAAAGTTTCATTTCGTTTGGCCTCAGGAAAATATGTTCTATGCTTTGTCATTAACACAAATATATACACACACCCACAGACAGAGAAATAGAGACATAGACGGCGACAGAACGACATACAAACAGCCAGACAGACTATATACTAAACTAACAGTGGCAGCGAGCTAGAAAGACGAGACGAAAGTATATAGACGAATTGTTTTATTCAGAGCTTAAGGCATGGTGCTGTCTCTGACATTTTATGTGTCGCTATAATTTTAAAAATTTAAATTGTTTTTTTTTCCAATTTTGCTATTAAAAGTGTTTGAGATTTTTTTTACTGATTTTAAAAATGACATAAAAGTAACTATACACATATGCCTGTTGAATATAATCTGAGTTCCGCTAAATCGGTCATATGACTTTCTAACACCTCTTTTCTTTACATGTATGTCATATGCCTTAGCCCAGTATGCAAGAGAGGATATTTGCGATCTCTACGGACCAGCTTTATTGTGAGTAACATTTATTTAATCCAAATTTAAGCTTTGATATTGCTAAACACTAACGCTATACAAACTGTTTGTTAGCGCATTTCAAACCTATGACATTAGTGCTACTCAAACTGCAGGCAATTCAAATACCTCAAACTTTATTTATATATTTGCTCTGGTTTATGAAAAAGCGGCTTATTTTTTTTTTTTCCGTTTCGGATAAAGGTTATGCTAATTAACATCCCAAGGACATGGGTACAATCTATTATTTTTATAAGATTTCCAGTCCTATCTCATTAAAAACTGAAATCAATTTTGGCGACCAAACTCCAAGTGTAAATTAAACAATTCCTTGTTAAAAAATAAATTTATTAGAGTTTTAGTATGTGTGGTACTCGTTTCAGATGCTTTTACTAAGTTGTTGTAAGAGCATAAAAAGATTCCATTAAATAAAAATTGCATATTTAAATAAATATTCTAATTGCCTATTTGTTGCTATCTCATTGTTACTCATTACAGTTGTCGCAACGATTTACATATACATATCTCTTCAGATAATTGACTGCAATACAATTGAACGCGAACAACAACAGCAAACAAAGTTAATTGCGCGCCATTTTATTTTACTCGAAGTTGCAAACAAGCAGCACAACAACTGCAACAACTAACAACGGCAACACTTAAACCGGAACCGGAAATAGACTATTAAACGTGTGTTGCATTTGGTATGAGAGTGGAGCCTTTCAAACACAAAATTCTCAAGGTCGTCTGTTTGCATTGACAACTCACAACGCAACAACAAACGGACCTGTTTGAAACGAACCGAATTGAGTTGCAATCTACATGTTGCAAGGCTTTTGCTTGGAACGAAACACAACTTGTTTTATTTGAAATTTCAAGTTTTGAATTCAGATTGAATTGAACCGTCGCGAATGCAAGTAAGGTAAATTTGAGTGCGCATCGAATAAAATATAAGAATAAAACATTAAATCCAACAACAGTTAAGCGCAAACAGTTTTGTTTTTCTAATTACAAAAAACCGCAAACCGGAAACGGAAGTAATTAAAGCGTGTATTTGAGTGTGTGTGTGTGTATAGTCGCGTTTAAAGTTTCGCAAACGGAAATTAATATTAAACGTTTAAATAGTTCGAGTAGTGAATAAAAAAAGTACAGATTTGATTAAATTATTAAAAATTAAAAAAACAAAACGTTCTGGTTTGACATTTAAACGCAACAAAGAAAGCGCAACAAAAATCAAAGTGCATTTCTCAAGTATTGCAAATCTTTTGTGAGTTTTGGCAAAATATAGTTTAACTAATTAATTAATGATTTCGATTTTAGATTTCTATAAATTTTTTTTTTTTTTATTTGAAAAGTTGAACCGTCTTGCTGTTCATACAATTATGGAAACTTTTATGTTGAGAAGTTGTTAAATGACCTGTTGCGGTTTGGCATTAATTGTTTCCGTTTGGAAAAAAAATATTAAGTTACATTTACAATTATCAATTAAATTGATAAAAAATGCAACTGCCCTGGATAGCGATATTTATGAAAGGAAATCAAATGAAAAAAGATACTTCAACGATTAATTTGGGCTCTATTTCAGTTTTAAACATTTTGAAGCGATTGTCAATGTTTTGAAATGGTCTAATGTAGGTTGCCGATTTTTTGAATGCTTCTGACACCCACAAAATTTCACCAAAAACTAAGCAGACTTTTAAAATATATTGTATTTAAATTCCAAAAACAATACTTTTGAGTTGCACACCACAAAAAGAACTGTTGCTTTTTTCAAGCAAACTAGTCATGGAGCCATGCTACTCATTTGTTTAAAACTTGGATTTTTGTCGGTTGAAAAGCAAAAAAAATTGCGCCAACCGTAAACTACGACATTGGTAAATTATGTTTTCAGTGATTCCAAAAACTTGTTTCCGCCAATATTTAAAAAAAAATGAAGCCAGAGTCGGGAAATATGGTTCAATTTACATTTTTTTTTTTACGTTGATTAGATTACGTAAAGCCTCATATAGACTATTTGGTCCTTAGTGAGGATAAAACTGAAAACTGAGTTGGCAACTTGCTGATCGCCTCTTACATTGGCGCTAGTCAGGGTGTATCAAAATATTTTAATCATGTTGTGGCTATTGTTCCAGTATATCGGTTATTCTGGGTTCCTGGCATTTCCTGCAGCCGTTCATGTTGGTTAGAATGGCTATTAACAGTCTGCATAGTGTCTCCTTTGGAACTTCAGTTTGTATTGTTTCCACTTTATATAGCCCGACGTCTTGTATTGCTAGACCCTGGTGGCTGGGAGTCCAGAAATTTGAAGTGCTGAGTGCATCAACTGCTGTTCTATTCGACAGAACATTTCTGAGCTTGGCTAGCGCCGAATATGATCACGATTATACGATCTTGGTTTTTGAACTCTCCACCAACTGCTAGGCGTAATGACAGACATTGATCAACAAATTTAAAACAGTCAACATTTTGGACCGATTTTGTCACGTTTGCATAAAGGGTCAAATATAATTTATGACTTAACTTATTTGTTTTCAAATAGTTCTTAAATAAACTAGATCAAAATTATTCGTAGTTTTTTTTGTAACGGAATTGGAAACATGTGTTTTCTTAGCTATTTAATCTTTGTTACTTGAAAAATTATGTTCACTCCTCATATCTTCTGCTAAAAAAAATATTTTTAAACTAAAATGTCAAAACGAATTTCTCAAATAAACAGAAGAACTTGGCAAGAACTCCTCGCCTTGTCGATCTAATCGAGCATACATAAATATATTCTTAATGAGATCTACGATATTTGTTTTAAGGATTTGTAAGAAAATGTAGACTAAAATATAATAGATTATATCCTTTTTAAATTTTTTTGAACCGATTTTTTTCCATTTTTGTGCAGTGGCCAATAGGTTTTCAAATACGAGTAAACAAAATCGGAACATAATGTTGCATTACAGTAGTGAACGAAATTTTTTAAATGCTGCTTCCGGAATATATATACTTACAATAAGCTTCTTTGTGCTTTGATGTTAATTCCAGTAAAACATCCAGATAGGAATTTTGGGCCATACAAATTTAATGTTCAATGTTTCGATGGTCCTTGTTTAAAACGTGTTTTGTCAATTAAAATACAATTTAATTTTATTTTTGGTTGATAATCCTTATATAAAGAAGTTGTAGAATTCAGTTTTTTTTACTAACGCATTAGTAAAAAAATGAGAGCTACTTTTAGGGTAACTGAAACTGTTAAATAAGTTTGTTCTGAGGACTGCTAAAGAGTTGGACCCACTAATTTTTGTTTAGACCTTGATATTTTCAATATTTCTTTGAAAGTCAAAAAAAGATGTTTTCAATAGATTGTTTCAAGACAATTTTAACATTAATCAATTTCTTTTTGCAACTCATTACATGCCAATTTTTTCATGCCTCTTCAAATGATTGCTGCTCTATGTAGAACTTCTTTTATTGCATTGGATCAAAGATCACCTTTGACGGTGGATTCCTCCTGTCCAAAAAGGTGAGTTAATCAATAAATTCTTTTCAAAAATATTGGTTCTATATCGTAAAACAATTTATGTGCCATAATAAGCAAGCCATAACCATTGATACTCAATATTTGAAAACTTAGATATTCAAAATTTCATTACTTCAATCAAAGAAAAGTCAATTTTAAACAATAATGCAAAATGAGCGCCGGTTTTTTCTGTAGTGTTTGAAAATATGTTTGTGCATGATTTTCTAATAAACAAATTTTGAGTTTAGATTTTTAAGATTGCTCTTTTTCATTCATGCTACGCCTTTTCATTCCTACTCTTGGTCGTTCTCTCTGTTTTGTTTTTGAATTTTTTGTCGAAAAAGAACCTAAGGCAACTGATTTCGTCTACGGCTCTTGCCAACTCAGCACAACAGATTCGCACACACATATACTTATTCATGCCCATTTATACAATACGTATTTAAAGGCAAATTCACAATAACTCATACACAAAAATCGCCTCAAACTGGTAAAAAAATGAAACGAATCATAAATACCCTTCACACGGCATTAAAAATCGTACAAAGAAGAAAATAAACTGCAAAAGGAGCTTCACAGTATTAGGATTTCTTGAACACAACAAATTACTTTACCAATGAGTTAAATAAAGTGATCCCATATGACAATTTTATGCTGAATTTATGGATATTAATGCCAGTAACAACTATATCATATTATTTGTCGATATTGGCTAAACTTGTTAAACCACATAAAAATGATATAAAAATGTAATCCTAATCGTTGGTGGTTGCGTTTGAAGCTACTCATTAAATAAGGACGGTCTATAAACATTAATATGATACTTCCATTATTAAAAATTCATAGAAATAGCAAATCCTTAAGAATTTGCGTTACTTATTGCTATGGAAACTTAAGATTGGCTAGGCCAATATTGAGCTCCTACATGCAATTCAAAATTATTAAATAAAGAAAGAACGTACATAAATACAGACAGTTAGATATTATTAAATGTACTCCGTTCATAGAGCTAATCAATGATCTATAATGATCTATTATTATTATATAAAGGTTGTCCACATCGCCGACAACAGTAACCCAGCTATTTTGGAAACTTAAAGAGCTAAAGTCCTCAAGTGTGCGAACTTGGATTTCTCTTATCAATGCGCAGTTAAAGTGTTAAAAATGTTTGGATGCTACACCTACAAAGTCACCCTTCTAGAGCTATATGCCCATCTTTTCGTCCGTCTGTCTGAAAATTAGATAAAACATATCTTTACAAACTTTGAGACAAACCCATAAAAGACTTTCACACTTTTTGTGAAGGGTATTAAAAAAAATATATATATATTTCGTAGACTGTTTAAAAATTTGACTCGCCTCGAGTTCTATGCGAAGCAAAAGTGGAATAAACAAAAGCATGCAAAAGAAAAAATCTAAAATATATTAAATTTGGCTGTAAGCGTTTTTAGCTCCAATTCGCCTGCGGTTGAGTTATGTGCAAAAGTGATGCGATGTGAGAACTGGTGGGCGGCGTGTGATAAGGGGGGCAACGGCCAACAAAAAATTGTACCGCAGGAATTTTACAAAATCAGAAGGGTCGGGTCACATGGGCGGACGATCGAGTGGGAATCTTTGAAAAGCATGTACAACTCACCGATTTCGCAGATGTGGCGGCAGAGAAAACGGGCATCTAAGGCGTATGAGGCGTGCTAAACACCAAAGGGCTAAATACAATTTTCGTTAAATGTACTGAGGCAACGAGAAAACCGAAATACTTTTGCAACCAAACCACAAGCAGACTTTGGCTATAACAAGAGCAAAGGCAAAGGCTAAAATGTTGTTATGGTCTTGACGTTGCTACACAAGCAACAAAAACAAAAACAAAATATTGAAGCATATACCAAGAACAAAAAAAAAAGTTATGCTCGACCAGTATCCATTTTGGTTTGGTTAGTCTTTCGTCGGCTTTTCCTTGCGCACTCCGCACAGGTTTAGTTTGCTTTAAGTTGAAATTTTGGCCGAAGGCTCTCAACTGGTTTGCCTCATATACTCTTATATGGATATACGAGTATGTGTAGGCGGGCGTCCAGAAAAGCATCCAATGTGTGTGTGTGTGTGATTGTCGATGATGTAGGTTGCCAAAGTAGTACACAAACAAATTGGCTGCGATGCTTCCCATTTTCCTTTTCACAGATTTTAGTTTATGTGTTGTAAGTGGTCCTACACTATCCTTGCTTATGATTAAGTTTAATTTTGAAACAGAAACATTCTTAACGCATGACTAACTAACCTCAAACTTCACGTCACGCCATCAACTATTGTTCATATTCGTTTATTCCAATCAATTAGCGCCGAACTCTTTTGCCATTTCAACTTTCGATTAAAATAAATTGTTTTTAAATACGATTTTCGATTTTGGCTTTTCGTTTCACTAGTCAAAGGATTGCACGCATCAACAACAGCAACAGCAACAGCAGCAGCAGCAATTGCTGCATGCAGTATACACATGAATGCACCAGTGCACTCGTGCAACGACGTTTGTAGGCAGCAGGTTGAAATGCATATGCATACCCCTACATAAATAGAGGATTGAGGTTGTATTCTGTGGTAATTAAACCGCAATTCAGCATCATTACCAGCATCAACAGCAACATCAGAAACATCTCAATAGCAGCAAAACGCGTTGAGTGCATCTGTTTTAACTGCTTCCTAAAATGCTGCTGCCTTTGTATTTCGATTTTGAATGCTAAGGCTGTTATTGTAGCAGTTGCAATTGCAGCAATTAGGTACATACATCAGCTGAAATGCATTTAACATTTGGCATAACACTTGAATGCATTCGAATTTCTGACTATTAAAGTGAATATATTCTATACAATTGAACATCCATAAAAATAAGATGCTATTAAAAGTATATTGGACTAGTAGATATTTTTGGAAACTTTTACGGCTTCTACAAACGATGCGGTCTAGTGTACTCGAGTTTGAGATACCATGTACCCACATTAAATCTTAAACTTTTAGTGGGCACATATTCCTATCTGGATCCGAGCAGATGATACAATAAATTTGTCGCCCAACGTCCAACGGCTGTTTCTAATATTCGTCGAAATTTTGTCAATTATTAAAAAAATTAACATTTTAATCTGCTTTTAATTTCATCTGTTTTTTTGTTTTGTTTATAAACGTCTTAGAATCAAAATCTGGTTTGTAGCAATATTATCCCAATTGAACCGTGTTCAACATATGTACGTACATACATGCACCACACTACTGGAGTATATACGCCTGAAAGTATAATTTAAAATTATATTCCATATACATACGTACGTACTTATGTATACAAGTATTTATGCATGTATGGGGTATGTAGAAAGAGCCTGAAGGCCATTTCGCTACGCTACTACCACATTCAAAGACAAACTTCGCTGGCCAAACAAAAGTTTCGCAACTTCCTTTGAAAAAATATGAAAAACAGTTCAACAATACTCAAGGGAACAAGATAAAGCTGCTGCTCTGGCTGCCTTCGCCTTCGTTGCATTCAAAGCCAAAGTCAGCCGAATATATCTATATATATATATATATATATATGTATGTTTATTCATATAGTATGTAGAAGTTCATTGGGTTGTGTGTATGCCATATATACTACATTTAAAAGAAAAACAGAAAAGCCAAACACATACACACATACTCATTCGTTCATACACCGACACAAATCACAAAGTCGCCTCAAGTCAAGTTAAGAAGAATTTAAAGCTTCAGGCCTTTTGGATGGGTTTCAGTTTCTCAACTGCAGCTCCAACTCCAATTTCTGCAAATACACTCGGCATCATCACACACGACTCGTTGAGTTGCTTTTTGTTTCGCATGGGCGCCAAATCAAAACGCTGATGAGATGGCAAATGAAAAACTTTGGCCATACCAAGCCAAATGGATCAGGTTTTAAGTTGAGTTGGGAAAAGTAGATCTCTCCGAGGCGGGCATGTCGGCAATATTTGGCATATGGGAAATCAGTCGTCTAAGCCTTGAGAAGGAGTTGAGAAGGATATTGAAGTGGTACATATGAAGGACTAGCGTGTGTTTCGTGTGTTTTGCTTGTGTTGCCTTTAAGGAAAAATTGCATGTATTAGTGGCAGTGTATGTGTGCCCGGCTACATAGAAAGTTATACAAATATAGCAACAAATGAACTGGCTGAACAAGCGTATAAACCAAGGAACGAACGAACGTAGATATTAAAATGCCGCCAGCCTTTCAAAAATAAACTTTGAAAAATTTATTAGAAAATATTAAATAAAAACGATTGCGTTGCATATGTTGGCATATGCAGAGTAAACATCAAGCACAAACTCTTTTTTATATTTAAACTTATTTTCCTTTAGCTCAGCTCAGCTCGATACGTTCCAACTACAGTCAATATGACAGAGCAAATGAAATAAGAAAACTCTTAGATACAATTCCATTATTATAAAAAAAAAAAAAAAAAACAGTAATATATTGAATTACTTGTGAAATGGGCAAATGTGGCGCATACCCCAAATATTTATAAAATTTAAACAATTAAAATTGAATAAATTTATGTCCAAGATTGTTTATAGTTTTAAGAACTGGGAAATGCTCATCTAGCTCACCTAGGGAGCTTTGAGCTCACACTTAAGTTGTAAATCTATGCTTACGAGATGCTTGAGTCAGAGCCAAAATGAACTTAAGTTAGCATCTTAAGACAAAGCTATGAGCAAGATCCTTTAATCACTTGCCTATCTGAAAAGAACACCAAGAGATATTTAATAAACAAACTTGAAGGCTCCATATTTTATAGTCTTCAATTTATTTAGGCAGACAGGCAGGCATGTCTATAGGGACTTGACTCTTTATAGGTAAGCCACCTCCTTTCCGAATTCAACCCTAATTGAATATTTTATTAGCAATGACTTTTCTAGCTGAATTAAAAGCAATTACCAACTTTTTTTTATTATAAAAACCCAAAGAGCTGGTTCAACTTATATATGGACTATCCTTTTTAGTGGACAATATCTATAAAATTTTTTCCGTCTTCTCTTTCCTTCCTCAAAAGTAAAATTTTTCAAAATCTCCGAAATACGTGTTTGTGTTGTAGTTTTTTATTTTTTGTATATAGTACACAAATCGGATTTCAAGATGATCGACCTGCAACCTTGAGCCATCACTTACCCTTTTACAGCTTATATAATTAGAGAGTCTTCAAATATAGGTTTTATGCCATTCTGTTTATTAATATATGAGAACTTTAATCTTTAATATTCGGTAGGCCACAACGCTAGGTATAGAACATTCTCTTTTTGTTGTAGTAAGGAAACGCTTTCCTATGGATTTGTTACTTAAGATATTAATATCGAATATCTGCTCGAAATATTATTAAAAATATTGAACCGTCGAAATCCGTTTCAATCGACAACCGCATACAAAGTCGTAGAGCAAAAACATAAACCGCACCGTACCGCACCTTTGCACAAACAAATCAACTCGTATAGTCGAAAAGTAGCTCATCCTCAATGTTTTCACATATTAACTTGAAGTTCAGTGCAGCATTCGAGTAGAGCAGAATGCAGAGCAAAGTACACCTTAGGCAACTTAAAATTGAGATAAGGTTTTTGCCTCGAAAACTTTCTACTGCTGCATCATTTTTGTTTTTTGATTTACTTCCTTTTTTTTATATTTTTCACTCGTGTAGGTTGCTTGTTTTGTTGTTGCATAAAGATATACAAACTAACTTAGGTATGATATCTTTAAATGCAGAAATCATACGCAAACGTATACAAACAGATGAAAATACAGATACATATGTCTGTATGTACATGTGTGGCGTACAATACAAAAAAAGACAATCATACACATAGCTGCACAGACACACACACACACACACGCACACACGTTCGTACCACAGTCAACGTATGGCAGTCTCTGGCAGGCAAACAAACAAAAACACCGCAAGGAGTAACTTACCAATCGCAAACTTTTTTTTCCAGTAGAAGCCAAGTGAAGCAGCACACGAAAAGTCGTCCTGAATGCGGCATTCGCCTGCCTTCGTGTGGTGTGTCCTGGCAGCGTTGCTCTTACACATTTCTCGCTTCTCGAAGTCGGAGTAAGCGTCGCCGGAATAGTCAACGTCGTCGTCGTCGTCGTAGTTGTTGTTGTACTATTTTGCCGATAGCGCTGCAAGGATAAATGAATGAGGAGGTTACTAAGGCTGTGGCAGCCAGGGCAGCAGCGTCGACTGCATGCAGCTCTACCTTTAAAGCGACCAAGCAACGACCTACACACTCGTACCTACATATATACATATATACATCTAGATGATGCCAACGAATGTTGGAATTCGTTTTGGTATCCATCCATGATTTCCGCACTAATTCCAAACGCTTGCCCGTAGCATTTTATGCTTTGCCCTTTTCCCCACATGCGCTCTGGGTAAGCGCAAACCCAAAACTCAAACCAGGACAAAGATGCTGCTGACGATGACTACTCCACTACTGACTGTCTGGCTGGCTGGCTGGCCTGGCTGGCTGGCCTGGCCTTTGTGTGCGGAAGGTTGGTTAGCCGCGAGCATCTTTTTAGGGTTATATAGTCGACGTCGCCGTAGCCGTTGCCTTTCGTCTGGTATGCTCCTTTGCCATTCGTTGTGCCTGCGCTGAGAATTGCACAATACTCGTGTGTTTTTATGTATTGGTAGCTTTCTCTGACTGTATGTGTGTGTGTGTGTCAAGGCGCATTTTGGTTCATTTCTTGGCTTTTGTTTTCACTTTTGTAATGTTGGCAGTTTGGCTCACGGGGTCCTCAGTAAGGCAACCCACACGCCCATTTGCATGGACTGCAAGTTTGGCTTTGTTTATCTCATAAGTCCGGGAATTGCAGGGGCGTGCTTTTTTGCCTATACCCTTTAGACACAGTGTGGTAAAGTTTATGTAATTTGCTCGAATATTTTAAACGAAATGTAGAAAACACACTGCGGCTCCAACAAATTATATCGGATTTTTTTTTAATTTACTTTTTCTTCTTAAAAATATAGATCAAAAATTTTGATCCGTTAGTTTGTGTGTGAATACGGGTGCTAGGCTCTCAGTTTTTTTTCAATATTACTAAAAATCGATATGAAGACTTTCTCGGCCTTCAATCCGTCCAAAATGTCATTCATTCATTTCCAACGGTAACATCTACACAAAACCTGAACTTGAAGTTTTAGTACAAAAGAAATAATTTAATTTAATTGAAATTGCGTATTGCTGCCTTTAATGGCCATATTCCTAATATTTGAATAATAAACCATGGCAGGTACTGAAAGTTTAACTTTGGTTGCGGCTTCATAGCCATATAACCATGTTTCGTCGCCAGTCATAATCCATTTGAGCTAATCCTGATTATCGTTGAAGTTATTTAACAGCAATTTCCGAACAAACAACTCGCCCAAAATATCAAATAAATACATGGTATGAGCGCACTGAAATGCCGACATCCTTAGTAACTTCTCCAATAGTGACTCGATGCAAAGATATGTTGAATTTTGTTTATTTGTTCTATAACCAAACTTGACAGGATTCCTTTGCTGTCCCAACTGAAGTTCGTCTATGAATTTCAGCTCAGTCGGTTGAATGGTTTGGCTTTCTATAAGGAACATACATATGTAGATAGATAGATATAAACGTAGAACATCGAGGATTTCATAATAATTTTTTTTTCTAAAATTTTTTTTTTGTGAACTATGTATATGCTATCCACATGCAGCCGCTCTAAAACCCATTTAAACAAGCCAAATTCATTATGCATCCATTTGCATTTAAACCAGTTAATATCCAGTCGAACGTACATAGATACAATACAACGAATCTGTCTTTGTCTCCATGTCTTAGTATTAAAATGCAAAACCAACAACAGAATAATGCAAAATTAAAAATAGCAGAACAGCAGCTGCATTACCAGACAAATGCATCACACATCAGTAGATATTATAGACACATGCAACTAGATACTACAGCAGTTGCAGCAGCAGTACAAGAGCATTGCAGTAGATCAACATGAAGATATGTGCTAACCCAGCAACCAATCAACCAACCAACCTACGAAGGCAACCAACTAACTAACCAACCAACGAACCTGACAAAACATAACAGCATGGCAACTCTTCAAAATTCATGCAAAAGAATATCCTCGAGCGATGCGAACAACTCTCTTAACTGGCATAGAAAAGATACGGCCTCAAGCGTAGATGGACTAGAATAGAAAATCTGCAGTGCAAGGAGTGGCATTGCTATGTGGAAAAGCAGTCTAAGTATGTACAATAGTAAGTGTGTGTGTGTGTGTGGGAGGTGTGAGTTCCATCTATGAAAATGAGTAGAAAACAGTAAGAGACCGCATACAATTTTCTAGATAGATGAAAGCAAACCAAAATATGAACACACCGCCCACATGCAACGTGCCACATGCCACAGCAGCGCTACAGGTAAAAGAAAAGTAGAGCGATGTGCGGTAACTCCTTGGTCAAACAATGTCTCGGACTGTTGTTCTGATATTGTTGCTGCTGAGCTCAACTGGGCTCATCTATCTACTTCATTTGCTGCCTGTCTTACTTTGTTATTTTAGCAACCAGTAGCTGCAGTCCATCTTCATTATTGTAGAAATTTGATGCTTGTAATTTCCAATGCGTACATGTACGAGGGTGGGCTAATAAATAATTTGCCTAGGTAACAAAAATTCTTTAATTCGGCACATTCCGTTGTGCTTGTTTTCAATCGGTTCAACATCTCGGACTTATATTATCCAGTGATCGTTTTACTCAAAAAAAAAAAAAAAAAAAAATACTTGTAACGTAGATTCTTTTCCTTGCTCATTTTCAAAAATGTTGTAGAAAACAAGTTTTTTTTTTCACGAATATTATAAACATGTATTTTATATACGTAATACAGTCTGCTCATAGAACTTTTAGAAAAATAAATTGTTTGCGTTAACAATTTGTAAGTATTCAAAAGTCACGGTGAATGGCTACGGCAATCAATTGTGTGTAGTTCGTGTAGTTTTCTTGAAACCACCTATCATACAAGTCAAAATCTTGAATTACATGTGAAACAGGATATTTTTCGCATAATGATGCCTACTCACCGAAATGCATTGATAGTCGTAATGATTACCCATCGAGTAGAGTATCACCGAACCCGCATACGTAAACGCTTATGGATGAAAACAGTCTGTCAATTCATTTGATATCTTTAGTTAGTTTGAGAAATGTTTATGCATATAGAAGGAGGATTGATATATGCAACTATTGCATTATACAGAACTATCTGTACTATTCTTTTGTTTCATACAACCAATTAGTACATAAATCTGGTTTATCATTTCGCGTTTGCACATTAGTTTGGAAATTTAATTAGCTTATGTGGAATTATACACAGAACATTGTATGCAAGCCAAACTATATTGTAGTTCCAATTTTCAACTTCAATGCAAACTACAAACTATAAAAAAAAAAAAAAAAACAAAAATAAAATAATCCATGAGATCGCCCGTGGCAAATGCATTTTTTTCCATATTCTCCCCCTTACACTTTTCTGCTCACAAACAACAATTTTTTCACTGGATTTGTATTGTGAATTTTTATAATTTTTTTGTTTTTTTTTTTGTTCTCCTCAAACGTTTATAATGAACATTTGAGTGCTCATGTAGTTTAAGTTAATCAAATCGTAATTACCAGATATTTGTCCGCCAGGCAACACATTTTGTAACACAAACTTGTTTAGAGTAAATAATCGCACTTGAATTCAATGTATTGAAGCGCCGCTAATGCTTTTAAATGCCGAGGGTGAGCAGAAAGTGAACGGATATTAGAAGTTAGAAACACAAATGAGCGAATCTACAAAACAAGTATTTTTTTATATAGGTTTATGATATATTTATTCATACGATTTAAGTTCATGTTTTAAGTAGAATAACAAGGAAAATATAAATATGTTCATTCAAAAACACAAAAAAGAGGAGACTGACAGACTGGCTTCACTATATCGACTGCACTTTTACCGGTCATCAAGAAAACGAGAGAGATTTAATAAATCAGTGACTTTTCGAATTTTTCATACATTTTTGCATATATATTTTAAACTTGTAAGTACACAATTAGAACCATCGTGTGGATGGTTTAGGGCCTAAACGAAACCATTCAATAGAAACCAACATATCATCATTTTAGAGCAACAGCAACCAGCTACCAGAATGAAAGAAAGAGAGATCGTCTATATTTGCAATTATTTTGCATGCCTAGGCTGGCTGTTTAGGTGAATCTTTTACGTGTAAACGGTTCTATAAGAGCATATACGCCGTAAAAAAAACTCTGAAATATTAATGTATAGATGTAAATCATCTACGGTATTTTATAGTATCCAAGACTTATCATTCTTTGCACACTCAACAAAATTACGAAAAGAAATATTTTTTTTGTAAAATAATTAACCTATATATAATGTTTGTATGTTTGTACCGAAAAAGATGACAAAAGGGGGCATAGTAACGCAGGCCGGTGTATTATAAAATAGAATTATATGGCACATGATCAGCATTATCAACAATTCAATGTTTCTGAACCGATTAGATTTGACATTTTTAGGGTTGGTAATGTGTTTTTTACGGTAGGCGACGTTCACCTTTGCGCCCCCGAACTACGCTTATGGCTATAGTAGTTGTCTGTTAATATTTAAAGATACAAACCAAACAATTCTTGAGCATTCTATCGAAAACTTTTTATTCTGTTGTTGAATTTGGTAAAATACCGCCACCATTGCTTGTAGTCGCTCGTCTTTGGAGTGGCATGGATTGGATATCGTTTACTGCAGTAACGACGCTTAAATCAACGTGATTTTCGTGTGAAAATCTCGCGTTTAACTTGCGGCTAAATTAACAATAAAAACAACAACAAACACAACAACATCAGCATCAAAGTAAAGACGTTTGTTAGTGTTTTTGTTGTAGTTGCACGCTCAGCTTACTGCCCGGAATGATTTGTCCGTATGTCTGTCCATTTGGCGTTGGTTAGTTGAGTTGGCGATTTTGTCTTGTCCATTGGCTAAGTTGAGAAACAAACGACAACAACGATGGCTATATAGCGGCAGCGTTGACTTGAGAACGCTTTGGCCGGAAGCGTTTTTGGCGCATCGTTTAAGCGTATATGTATATATGTACGATGGTATATGTGCATTGCGCGTTAAATGCAGCGAAAGCCAAATATTCCCACATTCATTGAAGAAGACAAACTATAAGTAAACCTACATGGAACATACATACATATACAGTCGACAACGAAAATGCGTCTGAGTGTGTTATAAGCCGCCATATAGCTCAAAGCGATACCGACCAAATTCGCCCGCATGGCATATTTTGGCATCGTCACGTTTGCTGTGCTGTCCTTGTGCGATACGGTTCTACGCTGTTTCTGTCCGTCTGTCCGCCTATCTGTCAGTCGCTGTGTTAACTTTAACTATCGCTGCTGATGTAATCAAGCAATGAGAATTTTCTCTTAAGTTCTCAGGCGTATATTGTACAATATAATCGCGCATTTATATAAGATTTATTTCTTTTTTTATTTACTGCATTAAGCAATCAAATGGACAGCTAATGATTATGCTTGCCTCTTTCATTTTTTGCAGAAAAAAATGCGATATGGATCGAGAACGCGAAAGAGACGCCAAATCGTTAGAGCCGCGCGATTTGTCATCAACCGGACGCATCTACGCAAGAAACGACATTAAGATTAGGTGAGTTACCTTATTCTAGCTTTGTATAACAATTTATATCTAAGTAATACTTTGCCTCCAAATTATAGTGCTTCACCTACTGTCTCGCCAACGATCTCAAATTCCTCCTCACCCACACCGACACCACCGTCAAATGCATCGGTAGCACCGCTTGGCTTACCCGGTGCTGTAGCTGCTGCTGCTGCAGCTGCTGCAGCGAGTGGCGTCTCTGCGAGTGCTACATCGGCCAGTTCCTATTTGCATGCAAACCACAAGCCCATCACCGGCATTCCATGCGTAGCAGCTGCATCCCGTTATACCGCGCCGGTGCACATTGATGTCGGCGGCACCATTTATACTAGTTCGCTGGAGACGCTTACAAAGTATCCCGAGTCAAAACTGGCCAAATTATTCAATGGCCAAATACCCATTGTACTCGATTCGCTGAAGCAGCACTATTTTATCGATCGCGATGGCGGCATGTTTCGACACGTGCTCAACTTTATGAGAAACTCAAGACTTTTGATAGCAGATGACTTTCCCGATCTGGAGTTGCTGCTCGAGGAGGCACGTTATTTCGAGGTGGAACGTAAGTAAACTTTAAAATACATTTTATTTTAAATTTGTATAGAATTCTGATGTATTCTGTACATTTGCAGCCATGATCAAACAGCTGGAGGGCATGCGCAAGGATCGCGTACGCAATGGCAACTATCTAGTTGCACCACCTACGCCGCCAGCACGCATCAAATCAAGCCCGCGCACCAGCGCCGCAACAGAATATAACTATGAAGTGGTGGCACTACATATATCACCCGATCTAGGCGAACGTATTATGCTCTCGGCAGAACGCGCATTACTCGATGAACTCTTTCCGGAGGCATCCAATCAGGCGACACAATCAAGTCGCAGCGGTGTATCCTGGAATCAGGGCGACTGGCGTCAGATTATACGTTTTCCATTGAACGGTTACTGCAAACTGAACTCGGTGCAGGTTTTGACGCGTTTACTCAATGCCAACTTTACCATTGAGGCAAGCACCGGCGGCGGCGTTGAGGGGCAGCAATTCTCCGAGTATCTGCTGGTGCGGCGTATTCCAATGTGATAGTCTGCTCATTGTGCGATGACGCGGTAATCTATGTTAAATTTATGCACTAAGTGGAGTAGAGTGGAGTGGTGTGGAGTAAAGCGGTCAGAATGGATGCATTAATAGATTGACAGAGTTGGCATCTAAATAAATAGTTGCTCTAAGCAATTTTACTTTGACATTAATTGAAAATTCTTAGATACGTCTTACATACATAAGTAAATGCAAATTCCAAATGTTATTTAATGTTTATCGTTTAAGTTATTTAGTCATTCGTATTCGTTTACTTCGATTTGCCCCATGGAACTGATTTGTTTAGCTACATTTATGTATTTAGTTTAGCAAAGGTCTTAAGTGCATTTTGTTTTCATACACAAAAATGCATGTGTATCTATGTACACAAATATAGCCGCTCCATTTGTCCCTACCATCTGTACTACACCTATAACTCGTAAGCCAACTAATTCAATAAGCAATTTGCGATTGAAAATCTTCTTCGATATTTGTCAAACAGAAAATTCAAATGCAAAAATAAACTGAAAGTCTACAGTGTTAATCTTTATGTGTATGTGTACTTATAACTATATATGTATGTATATCATAGTTTCATAGTAAATGTAATTGCAATTTTAATGGATGTAAACTTTAAAAGATTAAAATAAAAAATAAATAAATAAAAACTAAAACACCTACAGCGTGAAGAAAATTAAACAGTTTCAAATGTAAACAATTAAACAAAATATAAATTAATATACTAAATAGATAGAAAAAATAAATATATATAATAAAAATATAGTTTCCTACCCTGCCCAAGGGTGCAATAAGACTATGCAAATGTCTGCAACAGGTAGAAGAAGATGTGGCATATCCCATTAAGCTATATTATGGATAAGCAGTATAGTCGATATAGCAACAAAACTCTAAAAGTGTAGTGGGTGGCAGGCCCAGCATACGTCTATTTATCAAGGGTAACCAAATAAAAAATGGTTTCTTTTTCCATTTATTTAAATTTTTTTTTTGTTGAAATACTTGCTATGTTTGCATATGATAATGTTTTTAATAATAATAATTATTTTTTTTTTTTTTTTTTGTATTTTCCAAGATAGTCGGATTCACATCTGGTCCATAGCCCACTTTAATTTCAATTTAATCCAGTTAGTAGAAGTGAGCATTCAAAATATATATATTGACCTGATTCTAGTAAATTCTTAGCATCAGTTGCTAGTTTGACCTAATTTATTGGCCGTTTATATTGTAAATTTGATAATCGTACAAAATAAATTTATGCTTTTTTAAATATATGGAACAATTCTATAAGAAAGTTGGTATTTACTATTGTTGTTCAAAAAGTAGTCCTTTTGTATGTTCCATACTGACATCATTGAAGAGTGTTTACCATATAGCAGTACACTTTAATGACAGAATAAGAAATGCATAAACAATCCAACTTTGCGTAAATTCATTTTTGTACAAGTCTTACCAAAAAATGTCAGGCTTTCGAAAAGATTCAAAAACGAAAACCAACTAACAAACGATTTCATCAAAAACTTAAAAAATCATAACTTTTGAAGAGGTGAGCTGTTTTGATCATAGATTTATTGGGCTCGTTTCGATGCCTGGAATAAACAAAAATATATATATGTGGTTGTGTATTTTTGACCTCATATATTTCGTACTCAGGTGAAGCGATTATAAATTTTCTGAATGTACGTTTCAAGACCTTTTCAATCGTACATAAAACGTTTCGTTCGGAGCTTTTTTTTCCACAAAATGTTGCATAAAAATTTTTAACGCAACAAACTAAAATAAATTTTATTTTTTAAAATGGTTTTCAGAAAGATGATCCACAAGCCTGTTAAGGCAGAAACCAGCTTGGAAGGTATAAAAATAAAAATATTTTTCGCACGGGTTGCTAGTTTTATTGATTCTCAAATTATCATGCAGGGCATTGCGAACAGATCCGCCTTGTAGTCATCCACATCTTTGGTGCTTTCGACATTGAATTTCGTTATGGAATTAACAAGCATTCGATTGTGTAGTACACACTATTCTGTTAGAAAAAATCAGAATTCTATTATAGCTGGTGTACCGCTGGATAGCGCTTTGGATTTTTACTATATGTACTATACTTTACGTATCTGTGCCAGATTCAGAGCTAATTAATAACACATCATCAAAAATGCTGCTTGCGTCATTTGCCGATGATGTAAGCGTTTTCTATGGCTCAAGGTCAAGAATACCTGCTCGTCTTTCAAATCTGGAAGATGCGGAAAGATGCGCGTAGGTTGATTCTCAGGGAACACAGCACTTTGGTCGTGGCTATCTGCCGGATTACTCACTTCGCTCTCAAGTGTGCATGAACTGTCCGATGTTGTTAATGACTATTAAGTTCGCGTAGCGCTGTATACATTTTCTTGGGGCAAGGACGGTGTGTGACTGCAATAAACGCGTTTGGTCCTCGCTTCCCTGCTATTTATCTCATAGCGCAGACAGAGCTTTTTTACCACTTCATGATGCATTTGTGGTATTCCTTAAAAAATGATACCGCATTTTGCTGTACTTTTGCTTAAATTATTATTCGATAATTAATTATAAATAACGAATATTTTTTAATTTAAAAAAGTGTCTGTTCACTAAATTGTAAAATTTCGCACAAACTGTTGACCAGCTGATGACCAATAATTTATTGATTGCGCTAGATGGCGCAAGTAATGTACGTTATTTTTAAAATATAAAAGACTGCCCGGCTTCGCACGGGAGTCATTTGACTAATAGCAATTCCGGTAGACTTTCAATTTCATAATGGCTTAAAATTCCCCTATAAAAAAACTACTTCCAATCCCCTTGATAAATATTTCTCTTCATCAACCCTCCTCTTGCACCACTATTTTTTTTTCTCCGTTATTACCCTGTCTTGCCCCAAAATGTGTATATTTAAACAGGATCAACAGTACCGGTGAAAACCTTCATCCCGCCCGGCTTCGCACGGGTAGCATGTTTATTTTTTATGTTTTTTTTTTTTTTTATATTTTTTTAAATTTTTTGTTTTTCTGTTTTTGTTTTTGATTATTGTAAAGAGGTCATAACCCCAAAAGAAAAGCCATTTATTATGTTACAGCTTCTCTGTAAACAATATTTGTTGTTGTTTTATTTTGTGGCAGCAAAATAAATTGATTTTCAGGGGATCCGACTCGCGATAGTCCAACATACAGTTGACCATGAGTAAAACATTTCTTTCGCAGATCGATCCCTACTTATTCGAAGGTTTGGCCTTGGGACTTGTTAATTGTTAACGCGAAAGATGTTTTTACCGGAAATTGAAGCCGTTAAAATGGGATTGGCAGATCAGTTGGGATCATCGGTATCCTCGGTATATGAGCTAGTTGACCACCTGCTGGGCCAGTGATAATAGTTGCTACTATTAAATTGTCCTTTAACTCCTTAATAAGCAGCCTCGTCCCATTACACATGCTCGGAGGGTTTAAATTTCTTAAAAGCATGATTGGGATTCCGATTATTCATGGGGTGGCAGTCCAGAAGGGTTTAACGAATTTAAGAATTCCTGTGGATAATGTACTGCATCTTCAATATTCGTTACAGTGTCGATCAATTTGTATTTTTTTATTTGGCCGGGGACTTTTTGAACAATCAGATTGTTGACAGTCTCATTCTTAGGTGATACTATAGCCCGAGAACACAGCCAATGGAAGTCTTTTTCGTGCAAACTCTATATCAGGGTATACAGCATCTACTAAATTTTCAAAATTATGGAGTATTTGGCCTAGAGACTCATCCAGAAGAATGTCACAATGACCTTCCCCAGTGATTCCATGACTATGAGCTCTCATATTTGTCCTTAATTTTAATGTTTCAATCGAAGTCCATAAGGGAGACGATTTCAAGCATGCCTTGATGATATCTGCTCGCGTGCCTCTGTTAATAACGGGGAGAGTCTGTCGAAAATCTCCAGAAAATACAAAAGTAATCCCGCCCATAACTGCAGAGGAGTTCCTTAGATCCTGTAAGGTTCTGTTCACGGCCTCTATATGTGCTCTATGGCTCATCGTGCATTCGTCCCACATAATCAATGAGGCGTCTTGTAGTAATTTACCAAGAGGTCCATTTTTGCGGATGGAACATGTAGATTGTTGCTGAAGATTTACGGATAGCGGAAGTTTAAAAGTAGAATGAGCAGTTTAGCCATCCTTCAAGAGTTGTAGCAATTCCTGAGGAAGCAACTGCTATTGCTATCTTCCCTGATTGTCTTATCTTAGCAAGTATCAAATTAGCAAGAAACGTCTTTCCCGTTCCACCGGGTGCATCCAAAAAGAAAACTTTACTTTTGTCATTAATGACGCTATCGACTATAGTTTCAAAAGCCTGTCTTTGATCTGGGACTAATTTTGGCAGGTTTTCATTGACAAAAGCGGTCAAATTATTTGAAGTATAGCGATGAGTCATTGTCTCTGCTGCATTGCTTTCTGTACGAACTGATGAAGTTAATCCAAAATCACTTAGGCTTTTATCATTTAATTGCAACAGTTTATTTTCTATTTGTATCAAACCTTCGTTATAAATGTCCTCATTGTATGGTAAAGTGATGTCTTGATTTTGCTGTCTGATTCTGTGTCTTATATCTTCACATAAATCGTCTTTGAAAATGTTCCATAATTTTAATGGTTCCGATGGCTGACAAAATAAAAGTATGACCACAAACAATTCTCTCAGTTGTAATGGACATTGAGAAAGCGAAGCTTCTCTGAGAGTATTTTCCCAATGGTCAACGTTTTCTAGCAAACCTCTAGCACGGAAAGCAGCTTGATATGTTTCTTTCAGAACTCCGTCAACGGTTTTCAAGTACTGGAATGAAGTTGGACCGCGTAAGTGATGCAGCAACATCCTAAGATAGAAACACTCGGATTGAGTAGGATGGACACCGTAGACTCTACCTAAAGCGGCATCTTTTTTTATGCCTTGATAGCCAACTACGTTCTCACCACGCTTCCGTCTGGTGAACTTATTATTGGCCCTTGTGTAGTATTGCGGGACTTCGTGGTATAGCAATGTTTTTGCGAATTCATCTTCATTACAGAGCTCAAAAAAAGCCAGCAAAGTTGTTTTACGTGGATTTTGGGCCAGCCGTTTCTGTGGTAAAATACACCCTTTGGCCATTTTCTAAGTGGACATCAAAACCGTAGGATGCCGCTCATGGATCGGAAATTCGAATATTCGCCAAGCAACTTCGGAAGTACTTATATAACGGCCATTTACGTAGTTTTCCACTTCATCATTTGGGTTTCTGACGCCAAATGTAGCTTGGTCCGATCCTTTATTTATGTATTTACAAATGTATTTAATGGCTTGAACTGAGTGGCAGTACTCCACATTTATGTGAGCATTAAACGTCCTGCACAAAAGTGGAGAATAAGGGACAATCCAACTATTATCTATAGTGAAATTTCTGCCTCTGATATTTAGCGAAGCGCTCTGTCCTCCATTTGCGGCATCACGACGACGATAAACTGGATATCCGTCCTCTCCGGTCTGAGTTTTGTTGACTAAACGTCGTGGGTATTTTTTTGTGCAAATACCGTTTTTCATACATGGTGCTGTTAAGTTATGTTCTCCACATGGTCCGTGCACCATATTTTTTGTAACGATATCGTACAATATCGGATCGTTTTGTTGGTTGGGCAGTTCCGCAACTATGACACTATGAATTTCGTCTGGTTGGTTTTTTGTTTCTAGCCAAAACAGCATATGACAGTGTGGTAAACCTCGCTGCTGCCACTCCACACTTGCCATGTAACATTTCACTTTGCCGAATATTTCATCTTTAATGAATAACTTTATGAATTTCTTCATTTTTAAAAGAAACACCCTTGAAATGATGTCATGACGATCGAAAGATCGCTGATCAGGTAGTAGCTCCGCTTTAATTTCAGGTCATTCGGGGTTTCACGTAAATGTGACAAATAAGTCAGGTCTCTCATAATTTCGAACATAAGTCATCGCGTCTTGGGTTTTTTCATGCAGGTAACGCGGAGAACCTGTAAATGAAGATGGCAAGATTACGCGTTGACCGATATTTGATGGGTCAACATTTCCGTCTTGATTTAAAGCATCTCTGAGATGAATGTATTCTTCAGCCCTTAGTCTCTGTTGGTTACGACATATGTAATTCAATCGTTCCGATATCATTTTTGCCATCATATCGACAATATATTGACTAAATAAGTCCCTGTAATAATGTAATGGATTAAAACAGTTAGCTCTAACCATCAACCTAAATGCATAAAATTGCATGCACGTCACAGTTTTGTTACGCGCTGTACCTTCCTGTGGAATGGTTAAATAATAACCGTCTTCTCCTTTAACGAACATTAAGGGATACTGTAGTGGATCAAACGATCGGTGTAACTCAGAGACCCTTTTAAGTTGGCTGTCTTTTCCGTGCACATGTATACCAAATTTCGTCCCCGAACCTCAAATCAATGCAAAGATATGTTGAATATTGTTTATGGGTTGTATGGGGGTGGGGCACAGCCCCCTCCGATATTGACCAAACATAACACGATAACTTTTCCCGATCCTATTAACATGTATACCAAATTTCGTCCACGTACCTCAAATGGATGCAAAGATATGACAAATTTTGATTGTCGCTTATATGGTGGCTGGTGCAACGACCCCTCCGATTTTGTCAAAACGTAGCCTATGTTATTTTCCATCATCCCATCTATCTCTAATTCAGACGAATTGGTTGAGCGGTTTAGCCGTAAGAGAGGAACATCCATACATCCACAGATCCATACATACAAACTTTCGCAGGATATATACCTACAGCGCCAAGAGTAGGTGAAAAAAAAAAAAAAAAATAATAATATACCAAAAAACAGAAACAAAAGTGCGTAAAAAAAAAATAAAGTTAAAAAGCGAAAAAGTGAATGTAAAAAATAATCGCAAAAAACAGAAATTAAGTGCATGTAAAAAAAAAAGCTTAAACAAACAAAATAAGAAATTTTTTTTTTTTAACAAAGTGCTTATAACAAAAGAGCATTGAATTCCTCAAATTCAGCCAGCGCGATGGGCAAAGTGAAGCGAGTAACTCACAAATTAAACGCGATATAGCCTTCTCGAGTGGTTGAGGTGGTGCTTGTGACTGCGATCCCTTCCACGGCACATATGAAACATTGCCCGCCTTTCGTGATTTATTCACGGCCATTAATGGCATCTCACACCTGCTCAAGAACTATATCATTTAAGGAACAAGACTAGAGGAAAGGCTTGTGATATAGTGAAACGATATGCTCTATGTGATGAAAATTTTGCTGTCTCGTGGGAAGCGCTCAAATCCCGATTTGAGAATAAACCAATTCTCATTGACGCACAGCTAAAGGCTCTCTTTGGTGTCCCCCAAGCACAGAGTGAAAGTGGTTCTTCAATTCAAAAGATCCAAGCCACTTTCACGGACTTCCTGGCAACGCTCAATTCCCACGACGTGAATACTAGCAACTGGAATCGAACACTGGTGTATCTGTGCTCCACAAAACTCCCTGAAGAAACGCTTACGCTTTGGGAACAATCACTTGCTGGACAGTCTGAGTTACCCACTTGGACCCAATTGGACGAGTTCCTCACATCAAGGTTTGAGGTGGTTGAAAAGGTCAACTCAATGAGACCTAGAGCGAAACCCCAAATTCAGATATCATCTCAAAAAATTGTGTTCTCACAGAAGTCACCCTACGTGAGGATACACACATTCGCAGCAGAAGCAACATCTCCTCGTTGTAAGCTTTGTAAAGGGGCACATGCACTTAAACTGTGCTCAAAGTTTAAAGCAATGGCAATTAAAGCGAGAAAAGATTTCGTTGCGAAAGAAAGTCTTTGCTTTAATTGCCTACCTAACTCGCATCAGCGCAAAGATTGTCGGGGCACCTTCTCGTGTGCTCTATGCAAAAAACAACACCACACAATGCTTTATGATCCCGATGTGAATGCATTACAAGGCAAGTTCTTAAGCTCAAAGAATTCGTAGAGAGTCCTGTCGCACACGACTAATGCGACCTCCTCCGAGGAATACCCTTCCTCATCTCGACCTGACACCAATCAGTTCTACCACAATACCAATAACCAGAACGTTATTCTACCCGCTGCCTAGGTGGCTATAGAGCATGCTGGAGAATGTTTCACATTAAGAGCACTAGTGGACCAAGGGTCTCAGAAAACTTTTATCTCTGAAAAAGTTCTCAACCGTCTGAAACTCCCATACGAAAAGGTTCTCACAAGCATATCAGGTATGGGTGGCAATATAGTCCAAAACTCCTCCAAGACTTGACACATCCTTCGCTCAAAGAATCAACGATTCAGGCTCAAAGTCGCAGCCATAGTTTTTCCCAAACTGACTAATTGGCTGCCGACTTTTTCCATTGCATTGGAGTCAAAGCCAATGTATTTGGGTCTCTCCTAGATCAAAACGCCGTGTTCGGGTGGATTTTGAGCGGCCCAACCCCTCCCCTGTGTGTATCGTTTAACAGAATAGTACTGGAAAACGTCAATGAAAGTACCAGCGAGCAACTCAAACGCTTTTGGAAAATCGAAGAAGTGCACACAACCCCTCCCAAGTCTGAAGATGATATTTTTTGCGAAGATCTCTTCACTTAGACGACTTTCCGGAAAGAGGATGGTCGTTATGTCGTCAAACTTCCTTTTAAAAAGGAATTTGGCCGCAAAATTACGCTTAATTCATCAAGACATATTGCATCCCGACAATATAGTCGAATCGAAGCGTTCCTAACAAAGACCCCCATCTCTCTGAATATCTCACTCTCAATCACATGAGTAAAGTCGATACCACTGAAATATGTAAGGAAGATAAATTTTTCTCGTTTTACCTTCCCTACCATGCCGTCATTAAACCGGACCGCATCTCCACAAAAGTTTTCAATTCCTCCAAAAATACTTTTAATGGGCCTTCACTCAACGACGTCTTGTATACTCGTCCCACATTGCAGTCTGACCTTATGAGCGTGATCCTCAACTGGCGATTCTATCAATTCGCATTCACTGGCGATATTGAAAAGATGAACCGCCAAATACTCATTAACGAAAAGCCCCGCGATTTTCAAAGAATTTTGTTCCGCCGACTCCCAGGTGGCCAAGTTGAAGATTTTGCCCTCAAGACGGTGACTTTTGGTGTGAATTGTGCGCCCTATCTCGCAATTCGAACGCTCCACCAGCTGGCTCAAGATTGTATCTCAACATATCCCGCTGCAACTCAAATTCTCAAACATGAGTGCTATGTGGACGATATCTTGTCTGGTGGACACGAACTCGAAGAGGCACTCGAAGGGCAGCTGCAACTTAATGCAGCACTCGCCTCTGCAGGCTTTCCAATAAAAAAGGTGGCAGCCAACCATAGCTTTCTATTAAAACATCTCCCCAAAGATGTTTTACTCGATGCCGAATTTCTTCAAATTGAAGACAAAAGCTCTACAAAAACGCTAGGCATTCAATGTAACGCCAGTCTCAGATTCGTTCTCATACCGTGTGAAAGCACCCCTGTCAAGCTCTTCTGCAACCAAACGGCCTCGGCTGCTGCCGGCTGGTTGGCACCAGTCGTTATCCTGGCCAAGACTCTCATTCAGCAGTTATGGCTCGAAGGCACGGACTGGGATGAATGTGTGAAACCCCTTTCGCTCCTTCATGTGAAACCTTTCTCACACAAGGTTTTCTTATGGTCCGATTCTTCAATCGTGCTCTCCGTGCTACAAAAACCACCCTATGCATGGAAGACATTTGTAGCCAACCGTGTCACTGAGATTAGGAATAATGTGCGCACGGATGAGAATCCAGCTGATATTGGTACTCGCGGATGCACCCCCAAGAGTTAAAGGATCATACGCTTTGGTGAACTGGACCAAAATGGCTGTCTTCAACAGAGGAAGAATGGCCTAAAGATTAATTCTCGCCCGTCACGGTACCCGAGGTTCGAACAGGGTGGATTATCCACGAGGAAATTCGTAGAGCGAAATACAAATTCATCAGGTCATTCCACGAAAGACACTACCAGGCAGAATGAGAAGCACTAAAGAGCTCGCAACCCATTTCGAAGAAAAGCAGCATATTGTGCCTAATCCCGTTCTTGGATAAGGATGGGTTACTTCGCTGTAATGGTCGTCTAGCTAACTCGAACCTGACTACAATTCAAGAAATCCTATAATTATACACCCAACTAGTCGCTTCTGTATTATTTTACTCGGGTTCACCCATAAAATTCTACTCCATGCAGAACATCAACTAATGCTGCAGATTGTTAGACAAGATTGTTCCCAAGTTAAAAAATAAAATAAAGTTTTGCATATCTCATTGCAAGATATGCACCCTACACAAACATCGCATGCGCACTCAGATTATAGCTGCTCTACCTCTAGAGCGAGTTATATACTCACCACCCTTTACCATAACAGGAGTGGACTTTGCTGGACCTTTCAATATCAAGTCATCTCTTCTTAGAAAGGGTCCCACCAGCAAAGGTTACGTGTGCGTGTTTGTTTGTTTTGCGACAAAAGCGATTCACTTGGAGTTAGTTAGTAGACTGTCTTCAAACGCGTTTCAAGCCTCTTTTGCCCGATTTGTTGGGCGCCGTGGGCTTCCCAAAAAAATTATGACCAACAATGGACGAAATTTTGTGGGCGCTAGCAAAACGCTACTTAAGGAATATGACCAATTTATACAGACCACCTCTGAGGATGTATCAAGAAAATATAGTACTCATGGTCTAGAATGGTCATTTATTCCCCCCTCAGCGATTCACATGGGCAGTGGTGAAAAGATTTAAGACTCAAAGAAAGTAGCCGGTTCCCTCATCCTCTCCTAGAGGCAGTGCTTAATTCTCGGCCATTATCCCCTATGAGTGAAAGCCCATCTGATGTCCTTCCGCTTACTCCAAGTCATTTTCTGAGAGATCTTCCCATGACTACGATTCCACAAAATGACAAGGGAGACATCTCATCAACCGATGGGAAAAAATCAAAGCTCTACACCATCAATTCGCTCGAAGATAGAAGCAAGAGTATCTTCATGAACTCCACAGGCGTTAGAAATGGAAACATCTCCAGCGCAACGTCGAGAATGATGATTTGGTAGCCACCAAGGATGAGCAAACACCCCCAACGGAATGGCATCTAGGACGGGTTATCAAAACCATCACTGGACCAGATGGCAAAATTCGGGCTGCTGAGCTTAACACCCAAAACGGTGTCGTTCTGCTGCCTATCGTTAAGCTTTGCGTAATTCCTTCAAAATGAAGCACTAAGTACTCCAATTTCAAAAAAAAAAAACGACCTTTAAACAACTCACACTCACAACTCACACTCACTTTTTTTTACTCCCCACAGCACCTGGAGCAAATACCGGCTCTGCAAGGAGAAGGCATTCCTTGCGGTTCTGCAAGAAGTTTTTTAGGAATGGACACGTGCATCGACGCCAAACCGTACGCCGGCTAGGGTATTGCCAAAATTGTTTGGCTACCTCGCACGCGTTCGGGCAGTGCCGTTCAAAGGCGGTCTGCCACCATTGTGGAGATATTCACCACTCCCTACTGCATGCGGGAGTACGGGCCAAGTCCACGGTCCACCAGCGATTGGGGTCAGCCGTGATCTCCGTTGCTTGTACAACGAGCGTGAATCACGACCGCGAACTCGCCAGCCACACACCACTCGCCAGCAACGGATCACACGACGACGGAATAGCAGCTCAGATGTCACGGAGAAACTGGATATGGCCATTCGCGCGTTGAGTGGTCTGCGCAACCAACTCAAGGTTGCACAAGTGCAAGGCCGGCGGGATATCGACGCGTGAGATGTGTCGAGAAGTTTGAGATAAGACAATTTAGCTTTAGTGATTGCCTGCGCGCAACACTAAGTGCATTACGGTTTAGTCTTTTCCAATGCACTTTCTCTTACTATAAATAGCGACCGCCATGTTAAGGCTCGCTCGCTTAATCTAACAGTCAGAACCGCGACGAACGTCTGTTCAATAAATCTATTACAACCAATTGAAACGCTGCTGGTTTTGTTCTTATTTTTTTTCGTGGAAATTTAAATTACGAGAATCGTTTAATATAATAAAACGCGATTAAACAAAGTCAAAGCGTTGGACTTTTTTGTAACCAGCCACCAAATTTTTTTAGAGTGTAGTTTGATTTTCCTCTAATTTCTCTTAAGTAAGGTCGTAAACTGAAGTCAGCGGTACTTTCAAATTAATTTAATTACTTTTATTTTTTACTAGCTTTTACCCGCTACCTTGTTCGCGTAGATTAGATCAAACATAACAGGTTTACTTCTCCTGATCTTCTGAACATGTATACCAAATTGAATCTCTGTACCTTAAATGGTTGCAAATATATGACAAATTTTGATAATCGCTTATATGGAGGGTGGGGTAACGCCCCGTCCGATTCTGATCAAACTTAACACGTTGACTTCTCCTGGTCCTCTTAACATTTAAACCACATTTCATCTCTGTACCTTAAATGGTTGCAAAGATATGACAAATTCAGTTTATCGCTTGTATGGGGGTGAAGCAACGCCCCCTCCGATTTTAACCAAACTTAACACGTTGACTTCTCCTGATCCTTTTAACATGTATGTGAAGGTTAAATATTAGTTTAAGTAAATCGAATCTTTATAAAAATATTGTTTGGATTATGTATGTATATGTTCGTGTGCGATCTTAATTTAGTTGTGTAAATATATATTTACGGCTGACTACTTGACACGATTTTTCGACTTAGGACGCGGCTGACAACTGAACTGAACTCGTCACTTGACCTTTGACGACGAACTGCCTTGACCTTTGACTTCGACTGCTTAACGGCGACTCTCTCTCTCTACGAGTAAACCAACTGCAGCCCGTTACACTCCATAACGTGGTACCCTACATAGATCACCTGCACCGAACTGATACAATCGCTGTAACACCTAACCAACTCTGTTACATGTATACCAAATTTCATCTCTGTACCTTAAATGGATGCAAAAATATGACAAATTTTGTTTATCGCTTATATGGGGGATGGGGCAACGCACACTCAAATATTGTCAAAACGTAGCATATGTTATTTTCCATCATCCCATCTATCTCTATACCTAAATTCATACGAATTGGTTGAGCGGTTTAGCCGTAAGAGAGGAACATCCATACATATATCCATACATACATCCATACATACATCCATAGATACATCCATACATACATCCATACATACATCCATACATAAATCAATTCATACATCCATACATACATCCATATATACATCCTTACAAACTTTCGGATTTATAATGTTAGTAGGATATTACGCAATTAGTGCAAATTCAATTTTACCTTTATAATTCGCAAATATTATTTTCATATACTTGTGGAAGTAGTATACGCATACTAGACCAAGATCAAGTATTTTTTAGTTAGTAATTGTCTTATTTTCTGCTTATATTTCTGTTCGTTTATTTCTGTTTTCACCTTTGGAATTCGAGGAGTAATATTCATCACAAAAAATTTCGGAGTGATGGATAAATATAAAGACTTCTTCAACTCAATTTTGTACAGTTTTCTTTTTTAGTATGTGATCTACAAAAGAATATTTAGAATGCTGCAGTAGTGAATGCAAGACTCCAAAATTAATATTTAGGTAATGCCCTTTAATGACTGGCTTAACTTTTAGTTAGTCCTTCTATTTGAAGCAAATCTTTTGCTTTGCTTTTTATATTTAAATAGCGAATATAGCGAAATTTCAAGATTTTAAGTAAGGCAATACTCTGGCGACTTCAATTAGAAAACCAAATCAAATAACAGTTTGCTGAGCAAGGCCACAATTTGATTGCCAACAGGAAATGCAATTAAAATGCAAAACACTAAGAAATAAATAAGCTGCGTGAAATAAAAATACTGCAGTAGACTTTGTGGCGGTTAAATCATGTTTTCGCTCTGGACTTTCTCTCCGCCACAATATATGAGGTTATGGCACTATACTAAAAAATATGTGAGGTGTAGCTGCGCCAAAAAATTAAATTACATATACGACGTGATGTGCGGAAATTAAATTGAAGAAACAACAACAACAAAAAATGAAATATGTATCTATATGTGACACCATGCTAACAATTAATAAAAAGCAAATGGTAAGTACATATAAAATTAATGAAAACCAGTCGGCTTCTTGTATTTCTTCAGAAGTTATCTCCTCTATATGAGTTATTTTTGCGTTAATAACTTGATGTACCGATCTGGTTTTCTTCTGCTTAAAAAATAGAAATACGAGCGCAGCGATTTGAAGTATCCTTCTCAGTGTTCCGTATTTCTCAATTGTTAATATTGGTTCTGGATTCACATCATATATAGAGTCCTTCAATTGTCCTTGAATTGTTAATAATGTACTCCTTTTAGCATTGGTGGCTGGCAACATGTCGCTGCTAGTCGATAGCCATACTTGGCTTTGCTTCCACAACTCGAATTGTAGTACTTTCTTCGCTTTTATTCCGCATGTCAATAAATTTGCTCGATGGTTTTTTCCTTCGCAATGACGCCAATGATATAAGTTTGTTAATTTATTAATCTCGGCTACTTTCGATTCTATGTGAGGTTTTTGCTTTTTTCCCTATCCAGCAATCCGATTCAGCACAACATTAGAGTCGGACCACAAGGTTGTTGATGATATATTCAAACTCAGTTCCTGATTTATATAATGTGACAGTCTTGCTACCATAAGCGCTGCGGTTAGCTCTAGTTTTGGTAACGTAGTTGTGCTCTCTCCCTTGATAGGACTAACTCTGTTTTTCGAGCAAATAAATCTTATAAATATTTTACCATCTTGTGTCATTTCTCTTAAGTTCGCAATTGCTTCATATACTATCGGACTTGCGTCCGCTAAAATGTGTAGCTGAAGTGTAGAATGGTTGCTGGTCACTAAACATCGTTTAATAGAAAATATGTGTCATATCCTCACGCCAGATAAAAAATTCATCCGCTAAATTGTCTGTAAGAGTGACGTCCCACTCACTATTCGCCTTCCAAATTGTTTGTAGTGGAATTTTTATGTTGACTGTAAAAGGACCAAGAAATCATAATGGATCGTAAATTCATTTGCCTTTTAAAATAATTCGTTTGCTTCATGAAGTGTTGCTACGCTGGTTACTAAATCATCGACGTAAAATGCTTTTTGTAATGTTTCGGTGATTGTTTTAAATTTCTGTTGCCTCTTTAAGTATTGTTGCACAGTTGACGATAGTAAAAAAGGGCTCGATGTTACGCCAAAGGTAACGCGCGTCATTCGGTTCTCAACAATTTCTGATCGCTGGTGATGAATTGTACCACAGCAATCGGTGGTAATCACGATCTAAACTAGGTGATGAGGCATGTAGTATGCCTTTTCGGCAGTAAAATTATCTTTAACTGCTTCTGCTATGCCAGCTTTTAATAGCTCTCGAATGCCGCTATCGTATTCAATTAATTTTTCACGATTTTTTAATAATTTGTTCCATAAGCTGTTTAAACGATTTATCGCGATTGTTTTATTGTTATGTAAGTTTTCTTTCGGTATTTTCCACGGAAGTTCGACTGAATAACGTTTGTCTACTTCTTTAATTTTTGTTTCACTAATTTCATTTTTATTTTCTTCGTAAGTTGTTTGACCGACGGACTCTAGATTCCAAAAGTTTGTAATGTCAAACTCTTCGCATTGTTCATTTAATGCTGCTTCTTTTGTTTAACTTTGAACTGGTACATTAATGAAACTTCGCTTTTGGTTTGATTTATTCCCCTGCAAATTAGGCATTTTATATATTGATTTTTACAAAATCTCGGCTTACCACACCTGAAGCACATACCCTCGGTACGCAATATTTCTCTTCGTTATTCAAACGTAATGTTTTTATCTTTGCATTTTTTTAAATTATGATTATTTCGTTTGCAAAATAAGCAATGCATTTGATGCCCTTGCTCTAACGAATATAGTCCCTTTGCTCACGTTCTTTTCTTACATTCCTCTCACTTTCCGACAGTTTCGAAATCCGCTTTGATAAATTCCAATAACACAGTTAACTGATCGCCGATATCTACTACTGTCAAACTGAGCGGTTTGTAGGAAAGTTCTTCTCTTTTTAGCATTTTGTGATATTCTATTCGCACGTGCGCTGGAACAATTTAGAAGCCGAAGCGTCACTCAGTATCATAAATTTTGAGAAAGGCAGAATGAGCAAAAGAGAGAGAAGCCAACAACAACTTGTAGTTGAAAACAAACGAACGCAATGTATTCTCTGCGTGTGTGTGTGTGTGTGTGTATAAAGTCATGTAAGCAACTAGAATATTGAATTTTCGAAATAAAAACACAACGCATTGATTTTTTTTCTTATAATAACATTTTTATTAGTTTGCTGTTGCCCATTATTTTTTTTTTTTTTGTTTTAAATTATTTAATCTTATATTTAAATGTTTTATTCTAAAATGAATTCTCATTTAAAAAAAAAAATTTTTTTACTTTTTCCTCCACTAATATATGCTTGGATCTACTTAATAATATTTCAATAATAGATTTACTTAAACATATGTGATTCTTATTTAAATGAAAAAAAACTAGTTCTTAGTTTTTTTTACAATGTTGAGAAATGCGATAGATGGTTTCTTAAGGCCTCCCTGCGATAAGAGGTCGACATAAGAAAATATTATATTTTCTTTGTCGGTCTCATTCTCCAGACCGAGTCGTCGAATTATGTAGCCTGCCACATATTCAACCGCATCCTCGGTCATATTTCCCATCGCCTCCTCCGCTAAACCATCTACCGCATCCTCTTTGGCGAACGTCTTCTCCGCTAAACCCAATGCCGCATCATTGGTCGGAGCATCAGGGATGTCGGACGACTCAATCACTTCCAACGTTGCTCCTCTAGATCCAAACTCTATATTAACCCAGGGAACGTTATCGGACTTTACATTCCCTGTTGGCTGCAGCAACTCTGTATTTCGCGCTAATTTTAAAAAAAAAAAAGTTTCGTAATTTAAAAATATACATATTTCCTATTTACTTGGCACCACAAATACAAACACTTTGGGACAACATTAACATATACCTTCTATCTACACACGATTAACAAACATTTTTCAATTGCAGTTGCAATCACAAAAACCTTATACTAGCTACCTAGAATATATTTGCGGATCCTGTATTTGAATTGCATAGCACTGGGATGATCAAATAGTCCTCCTGTTGCTCGCATTGCTCCAAAAAAATTTTCTAATATGTCTTGTGAGAGCCTGCTCGTTATTACGTATTCCATTTTGTGCCGCTCATGCAAATAAGAGTACAATTCTTCCAAGGAATTGTTGTTGATTATTATTCCTTTTTGAAATGGAAGACAATTTTTCAGTTGGCCGGTGTTGTTTTTTGGGACTATTGATGCGGACATTAATGCTGTCATTTTGGTGAGGATATCGCGCTGAAGAACCAGATTTCGTCCAAATGTTTGTTTTGTAGGCAAATTGGCGGTTGAAATCTTTGTGTTGAATACATCAAACCAGTCGTTCACTAGTTTGATGAAATTGGCTGTCTCTACAGCGTTCTTGACATCCAACCCCAAACTGTAACATCGTATTATTGCACTAGCAGTTGTGTTCGATAGATAGTTGAGTGGCCAATTTGACTCGCTGTCTTGCAGTACCTTGCACATGGAGATGTTCATCCGTGATTTTCCATAAGTATGGACAAGTCTGAGGACATGCAATGGGCTCTTGCTTCTTTTACTGAATCCACTGTTAGCAATTTATTTTCAATATACAAGCCAGTATCAAGGTAGTAGTGATTCCTTAATAATTTTATAAGGTGTGGAACATCTGCAAATACGAAGACCTTTAAGTCTGCATTTGAAGGATGCTCAAACCAAGTTTTTTCTGAACAAACAAAAAAAAAATCAATAAATGCACCCAAACCTTTTTAGGCATTCTTACCAACGGAAATTCCTAGCTGATTCCATAATTTGTAATTAGTTGGTCCCATATCCGACACCATCGCTACGACGTGGTACCCAGCGGTGTACAGCTTCCCGATTAGACACTTAATAATTGCGTCCGTCATTGGCGTATCGTAATCAAAGTAGACCCGGCTACTTTCCAAGACTTTCGCAAGCCCTGGACTATCGCGACTTGAACATAATTTTTCGGTGGTCAGAACAAGTTCATTAGAAGCATCCCACTCGTAAGCTGCCGCTATCTTCATTTCATCGAACATGAGAATGCATATTTTGTCTTCAACTTCCATATCAATTGCATTTTGCATCAGATCTATTATAAAATCTAATGGTCCAGGTTGAACATTGACCGACTTACACCATTTATTTAGGGTGTTCTCATGGGGAAGTGGAAATCCTTTCGCGTAAAGGTGTCGATTTTCACGCGGTCCTGCGGCATGAAGACAAAGGGCCTGTGATATGTCCTCCCATTTCCATCGTTTTCTCTTTCCAAATTGAAGCTATTCCAGCTGCGTTTTTGTAAAAATGCGTTGAAAGCCTTTATTAAGATTATTGGCCGCTTGCAGTTCCTGTCTGAGGCGCGCATTTTCGCTCACCAGCTCTTTTATTTTAATTTCCATTCGCAAATTTTCTAAAACAATTCCGGCTTCTGCGAGTTCTTTTCTGAATAATAACAACCAACAAATTCATTTCTACGTTGCAAGTGGGAATTATTAAAAACTTACTCAGTCTGCGAATTAAAATCTTTTTTATTGCAGTCTAAAGACGACACAAAATGTGAAGTAAACTGCTCGGTTGGAATCAGTACCGGTAGAGCATCTGCTCGTAGCCGTCTGCGTTTGTTTTGAGTAACGCTACCGCTAGCGTAATAAAAATCCGATGGATTAAAATGGATTTCACAAATCTTGTTCTTTTCAGTTAAATTTACACCAGCTCGCTTCTGTCCACAATTTTCTTTTTTCGGCAATTTTGGGCACTTTCACAGCATATGTGGCGCATTTACAAAATTCTTTCATTTCAAAATATATTCGCACTAGAGCATTGCATGGCTGCACTCAAAATTTGAGTCAAATTGAGTACCATAGAGTTGAGTTGAATTGAGTGCAAGAAACGGAATGAAATGAATTTATATGGCTTTGAGTGAAATTTCATATTCACCATTTGGCACTCAAATGGAGCGAATTAAAACGAATTAACGTGCAAAGAGCAATGAGTGAATTATGCAGCCGATTTCATTCGAAAGCGTCGACTGACTCGAATGCGTTGTTTGCAGCTCATCGTTTGTGTTTCAGGTTTTGTATGGTGATGACAAATTTTTGCAAATCTGAATTAAATATGAGTTTGCCAAGCGTCGACGAAAGTGTAAGTGTTTTTGTTAGTGTTATTGTAGTAAAATATTTAACACTTTTGAATTTGTCCGTCTACTTTATTTAGTTTAACAAAATGTTGGTTTGGTAAGTGATTTTTGTGTACCTGTTTATAAACGTTTAGTGTCAAAAATAATTTTCCCATATAATTTTAATGATAATTTTTTTAAATGAAGCCTCCAGCTGACACCACCTCGACACATTTAATATATAAAGAAAAGCTTGTCAGTGGGGAATACACGTTAAAAAATAAAAGAGGGCGAAGCAAGGTTTGGGATACATTTTCCAACATTTACAATAACCGCGGCGAAGAAATTCCGGATGTTGTTGGCTGTAAAATGTGTTACAGCGTTTTTAATTTTACAGGGAGCACTTCAAACCTTGTAAAACATAAATGCTATTTTCTGAATTGCCGAAATGCCAACAATGTAATTGAAGTTGATGTCAACGCAGAAACAAAGCAAGAATGCACTTCTTTAGTCACAGAATGGACTATTAAAAATTGTCGCTCATTCAAAATTATTAAGGACTCCGGCTTTAAAAAATTATCCAAATTTTTTATCAAAGTGGGAGCTACCTATGGCGCCAATGTAGATGTTGAGAAACTATTGCTGCATCCCTCTACTGTTTCAAGAAATATTGCGGCGATGTATGAAACACACTTTGTGCCCATAAAACACGAAATAATGGAATACAAATGCTGTGGGTATGCAATCACTAGCGACATTTGGACGGATATTTTTTTAAAATCGTCGTACTTGTCATGTACCGCGCACTATATAAAGGACGGTATACTTGTAGAGCGTATTTTAGCCATCAAGTCAATGGAAGGAAACTCATGCACCGGTAAATTAACATTTTTAAAATTTCAATCATTATTATTTCATATATATTTTTTTTTTGTTAAGGCTTAAACATTCAGAGAAAAATGGCTGATATATTTTAACACTTCGGATGTAATTTGGAAGAAGACAAACCCATTATTGTGACCGACAGAGGATCGAATATGATATCTGCATTTCGATCTCATTCAAATATACATTGCATCAAGCACTTATTGCACAATGCAATAGAAAAAACAGTTAAAAATGTCCCTGAATTTGACGAAACTGTTTGCTTGTGTAGCAAATTAGTCAAATATTTAAAAAAATCGGGGTTGAATTCAAGTTTGGGATTTTCCTTAAAAAGCGACTGCCTTACACGCTGGAATACTATATTTTATTTGTTAAAGTCCGTTGAAGCTAATTGGGTTGAAATTACAAATGTGCTAGGGTAAACAAGAAAGTGTCCGCATAGATAGTATCAATTTAAGTCACTTAAAATCTATAGTGCAAATTTTAGAAAGCTTTGAAAGCGTGTCTAAAAAGCTTGAGGGAAACAAGTATCCTACCATCCATTTGTGTATTCCAAATATAAATAAATTGAAAAAGACTTGCGTTGTTGGTCAAAATGAAAGCAGCATTGTCGAAAAAAACAAAAATTTTTTGTATTCCAGCTAGTAGTGCGGCTTCGGAGAGGGCATTTTCGGATGCAAGAAATTTAATTACAGAAAAGCGTTGTACTATAGCTTTAAACCCGAATAATGTAAATAAAATTATGTTTTAACATGGAAATATTGACAATTAATAGAATAAGTAATAAGTATGTATCTATGTTAATAAATTTCTAATTAAAATATGTACTAAAACAGTAAATATGTTTTTTTTTAACACTTCGCCCACAAAAAAAAAAATGTATTATACATACATAAATACATACATATGTATATAAAACTGAGAAAAAAAAGGAGCGCAGAGTGCTTAAAAGAATAACGGGATCGGCCATAATGCAAAACGTTAAGCAAAAGATAAACAAATTGCATTTCTCTCTTGATCTTGTTGCTTTCACAAGTCATTTTCTTTCCTTGTTACTCCGAGTTCATTCGAATTAAACTCAAATTCATACTCATTCAAACTCATGTTCTTTCGTTTAAATGTTGTCAATGAGAGTGGCGAAGCGAGAATTCACTCATTCGTACCATTTCAAATGTGCAGCTGAATTCACTCAACTCAAATTTAGCTTGAATGACTCAAACACCATTTTGAGTGGATTCTTGCAACGTTCTAATTCGCACACACCAATGTATTTGCGTATGTATTAGAATAAAAAAATCAATCATGCGTGGAAACAACCTTTCCGTTTGACTGTCGCAATCGAACTAAAATTTAAGGAACTGGAAAGAAGAAGATAAACGTGTGGGCTTCTACCTTGTTTAATATACCTTGCGCTGGAATAGATTTCAAGAGTAGTGAGCTTACCATTTTATTGTATTGCGATGCAGGTACTTCGAGTGCGGTCAATGTTCTCATTGTCGCTTTCGTTTCGTTGTACATTTTGCGCAGTCCCTTCACGTCGTCCGATAACTGCACGCCCTTCAAACCAAAAAGTTTTTGCACACACTTTTCCGATATTTTGTCTCCATATTCTTCCAACAACAACTCTATTGCATCTTTATAACATGTTTCCGTTGGAATGAATCCCGCAATTGTCGCTGCCGCTTCGCCAACAAGAGCATCATTTAGCTAATTTAATTTTGTTACTATATCCAATGAATTATTATCGTGCACTGCTAATTTCAACTGTTCTCAAAACGGTAACCAATTCTCAAATGATCCGTTAAATTTTTTTAATTCCATTGGTATAAGTTTCGCGCAATTTTTGCTACCCATGCTCTGTTCATGGCTTAAATTTTGATGACTCGATTCTCGCTGATTTGCTATTGTACTTGATGTTACCATATGTCGCAGCTTAAACTCTAGCTTTGCCTTTGTACTTACAGCTCTGTCGTCGTATTCGAATATTACCTCGTAGATTCATGCTCATTTTTTAATCGCTGCAAATACACATTCGCCTCCTTCGCTGTCATGTCATCCAAAAACTTGTCGATATAATTGCAGATTTTAGTTAGCTGGGTTCGGCTGGGTGATCTATAGACTTAATACTCGATCACTATTTTTATTTCGTTGAGTAATTCGATACATATTCTTCGCTATTATATTTAAATAGAATATCAACAGCCACTTTCATGGGTTTCGTCACCATGTAAATATACTGTAAACAATTCTCAGGAACAGGTGACGGTATGCTGCGAGTGTTCTTTTATTACTAATACAAATGTATAATGCATATAGAAATTAATAACAATGTATCGGTGTATTAAAACAGTTTATGGGATTTTTAAACTTTAAATTTTTACAATGTAAGCAATTTCGATTCGTTCCGATAGTACGATTATTTATTAATATTATAGTTAGATATTATTAAAAATTAAAAACTAACTAATGGCTATAGCGCTGGCAGCTTGGGCCTTCGGCTAACATATTATATACATATATTACATATATTAATATAAAAATTTTAATTTAACTTATAAGTTATATGAGGTGATATGTGTTTGTGAGTTTTAGGAATTTAATTATTTTGGAGATGTTATCTGGGGTTGGATTTGAGAGGGTCAATATGTGGCACCGGTTTTGGAAGATTTGCTTTTTAAGGTGTGAAGTTGTGGGGCAGTCGGTTAGGATATGTGTTATTTTGAGGTCTATTGTTGTATGGCAGTTTGGGCATGGTAAGATGTTGTCAGGGTTGTTGTAGTGTTGTTGTGTAAACCTTGTGTGTCCTAGTCTGAGCCTTAGTGTGATATCCTTTTGTTTTATGTGTTTTAGGTAGTGGGATGTGTGTGTTAGGTTAGTATTTAGTTGTTGGTACCATCTATTGCAGCGTTCTATGTTGTGTTTGAGTTGTTGAGCTGTTTTGATCATGGGGAATTTGTTTATGTCTGTATTTCGCACAAGCAACAGAACGAGACAGCGAGTACAAACTCACACACACTTACATTTGCGTCGCCTCTCTCGTTCTGTTAGGTATAAGTTAGTTCGCATTAAACCTTCGCACAAACCACATCACTATTAGCGTGTTAATATTAAATTGTCTCATGAGCATTCAAAAAATATTCCAACAGATATGCTACTTTTTATCGGAAGATCTGCGGACGAAGTCGCCGGTAAAAGCTAGTATATATGTACATATATACATACAGAGGTGGTCAAAAGTACATATTTACACAACGTGCGTTTTTTTTTTTGACCTTTTAACTTTGATTGCTTATTGCTGCTGCTTTTGTACTTAGATTCCAAAATAACGGTTATTGTCGTGTTTCTACATCTATGCAGAAGCAAATGAAAGAAAAATAAGAAATTATAACTGTTCATGGGCTAAATATATATAAAATCATTTACACACAGCTTTTTTTTATTGATTTTTCTGTTTAATATTCAACTTAAACAAAATATCTTATAAACTTATGATTAAACCAACTAATATCTAGTTTTGTTTGGAAGTGGCTGGTAGGGGATGTTATGTTCTCTGCAGTAGACTATGATTTTTTCTAGTGTAGCTGTTAGTTTGTTTCTTTTTTGGCTGCCGTTTTGTTTGATGTGTTTGTGAATTGGGGAATTTGAACTGTGTAGTAGGGTTTTGTAGGCTTTGGTTGTAATCAGGTCTCTTTTTTGTTCTCAATGGCTATTCCCTCCCTCTCTCATCAACACCACACTACAAAAATTCAGCAAAATTAATACCCCATCAAACACATACAGACAACACTTCTTTGAACTTGAGGACAAATTCAAAAACCACACATTCATATACACAGATGGCTCGTTGCAGAACAACACCGCTACTTTTGCCATCACCACAGAATGCGAAATCTTGAAAAGAGGCATACTACCTCACTACTCATCAATCTTATCAGCCGAAACCAAAGCCATTCTAGATGCAATAAAACTAGTCCAAAACAAATCCGGAAACTTCATCATTTGCTCCGACTCTCTCTCATCTATAGAATCCATCAGCAATATTAACAACAATAACTTATATCCCATAACTATCAGGACCCTCCTTACCAAAACTGCCCCTAAAATAAAACTCCTTTGGATCCCTAGCCACTGTGGCATTCAAGGAAACGAGCTAGCTGACACTATAGCCAAATCCACAATCAAGATGCCCCTACATTATACTCCCAACTTCAACACTACAGACATAAACAAATTCCTCATGATCAAAACAGCTGAACAACTCAAACACAACATAGAACGCTGCAATAGATGGTACCAACAACTAAATACTAACCTAACAAACACATCCCACTACCTAAAAAACATAAAACAAAAGGATATCACACGCAGCGACCAAGTTAAAATACTAAGGCTCAGACTAGGACACACAAGGTTTACACAACAACACTACAACAACCCTGACAACATCTTACCATGCCCAAACTGCCATACAACAATAGACCTCAAAATAACACATATCCTAACCGACTGCCCCACAACTTCACACCTTAAAAAGCAAATCTTCCAAAACCGGTGCCCCATATTGACCCTCTCAAATCCAACCCCAGATAACATCGCCAAAATAATTAAATTCCTAAAACTCACAAACACATATCACCTCATATAACTTATAAGTTAAATTAAAATTTTTATATTAATATATGTAATATATGTATATATATGTATATAATATGTTAGCCGAAGGCCTAGCAGCCAGTGCTATAGCCATTAGTTAGTTTTTAATTTTAATTATATGTAACTATAATATAAATAAATAAATAAATAATATCTAGTTACTCCGCCTTTGGCATCAATGACTGCTTGAAGCCTTGCTGGTATGGACAGGACTAAGTTGCGCGCAAACTCAAGAGTTAATTTGCACCGAATTTCCTTAATTTCGGCTATAGTTTGGTCGCGCCGACCGTCCTCTGACTTAACGAAAGCCCATACATTTTCGATAATGATCAGATCGGGACATTGTGGAGGGCCAGGGAAGTACCGCCTGAGTTAGGTCTTTTAAGAACTTGGTAGGTACTTGACCTTTATGGCATGGGGCATTGTCTTGCTGCAGGATCCAGTCATATGTAGGGAATAACCTGTTTGCTGAGGTAAATGCGTGATCATTTAAGATATGGACGTTTCCAGTTTGATTTAGTGTACCCTCTATCGGTACCAAGTCTCCAAATCCGTATAAGCTCAAGAAACCCCAGAACAACACCATGTCACCACCAAACCCGTTGATTGGCTGAATTGCATTACCCTTTAGTTCTTTTTGGAGATGCATAAATTGATTGCCAAAGGATCCCTGGAACTGAACAGCAACTTCAGTTGTCCATAAAACATCATACCAGAACTCATGAGGCTTCTCTATGTACTCCAAGGCAAATGCGAGACGTTTTTCCTTATTTGTTGGGGTAATGTCAACTACCTAACACTTCCTTTAATCTGCGACGCAGTGTATTATAGCTAATATGTTTTCCACTAAACATTTTCGAAGCTGCGACGATTTTTAAGGGACTTATAGTGGGACTAGTACGTATAACTCTAAGTATTTGTCTGCATTCTCTTGGGTCCAACACGGGTTTTCGGTCAGTTCTTTTTTTATTTTCCAAATTTCCGACTGTGTCCTTCTTTTTAACTGAATTGTACACAGTTTTTCGCGATATTTTGTACAACTCAGCTCTGTATATATATGTACATATTTATAAAAAAAACATAAACCAATTACAAATATAAAACAACATATGTACATACAACTTAAACTAAATTTAAACCTACAACTAATCTTACGTTCATGTAAATATATATACATTGTAATATTTATCAAATATCCGTATTTGGCTTACGCCAGACATATGCGGCTCTATCTGACCCAAAAATATTGAACTTGGGACTCATCAGCGAATATGACCGAATTCCAAAAGCTTGAATCCTTATTAAAGTGTTCCTGGGCGTATTTTAAGCGGTACTTCCGATTCTTTGTGCTAATGTAGGGCTTCTTACGAGCTATTCTGCCATTAAAGTCGTGCTCCCGAAGAACACGGCGTATAGATTCTGGGTGACATGACTTCCCCAGCTCTACCTCTACTTCGTTGGGTTCTTCTTGATTTTTCGGACAATGTAGCGCTCATCCATTGGAGTGAAAATTTTGTTTGGAGCATTTCTTCCCTTATCGTGAACTCTGTTTTCACAGATAAATCGGTATATTATACTCTGGACTGTAGAGTCACTCAGTCCAACCATTTCCCCGATTTTTCTGCGCGAATGACCAATTTTATAATGTTTTAGTACAAGTTCCCGCTGCTCAATTGTCGTACGAGGCCCCATTTCGGAAAACAAATTTTTCTACAGCTTCAACTGACAAAATTCACTTGCAATTAACTTGCACGCTTGGCGAATATAGTGACTAAAGCATAGAAGGAGAATTAACCGTTGGATTTAAAAAGAACTGATTATTGTTCAGTTCCAAAGGAACTGGTTGAAATAAGCTGTGACATTGTTTTTGGCTGTATTTTTAGATTTAATTCGAAAAAAAATTTTTAAAAAATACTGATAAATAAATTTTTGTTAATTTTGATAACTTGAAATATTATTCTCAATAAGTGCGTTTATAGAATTTGAATATCATATTTATTTAAGATGTTATAGCTATTTAAATTTTCTGATAGGTGCTGGTTGAAATAAGCTGTGACCCACTGTATAAGTGAACTGTGCTACAGCGAATTCATTCTCAAACACTGTTGTAAATATCTTGCGAATGCAGAGTCAACAACTGGGCGAAATGAGCTGATAATAAATTGCAAGTGTGTGAGCATCTTGGTAAGCAAAACAAACTCTGCACATTCTTATTGGAGTTGCATAATATAAAACAAACTAAAAAATATATAATATGTCCACAACAAGCGTGTGGGATAGAAATAGCAAATGCTAGTCCAAATTGCATGGCCTTATTCGATTTAAGAATAAGATCCAAAATAAAAGATAAAACAAGTATTGTACTAATAAATAACAATAACCCAGTAGACTTGAATACTATTAATAATATATAGTAAATTGTAACTTTAATATTAATGAAAGCTTTGAAAATCTTATAAACAAAATTAAGCTATCCGAAATTCACTCAAGCATAAGCGATTATTTTGAATATATAATAAGCCTACAAACCGAAATGAATTTAAAATCACAGGTTAAACAAAGTTCTTGGTATAATAGTGAAACTAATGAAAAGATGGTTTTAAAAATTATTGTTGGAAAGCTACCCAGCGAACCAAGACTTGTACTTCAAGCTAGAAACCCAGAAACATTATCTAAAGTAAAAGAAATGCTTTTTGAAACTGATTACTTTAATAAAAATTATAATGTTAAACAAAATAAAAAGAAAAACAAGTAAGGAAATTAAAGTCGGGCGAAACCGACTGTAAGAGGCCCTGTACCAGTTCAGGTCGCCTAACAAACACATTAAATGTTTCCCGAGCTTATGACCAAACACATGACCACTTCTCACTGCGCGAATATGAATGAAAAGAAAAGGGGGGTCGTTCAAATTCAATTACTTATAAAATCATTTATTATCCGATTTTGATGAACTTTTTTGATTTTGGCTTAGAAGGACGTTAACTTTATACTGGTATACTCAATTTTTTTTGTGCCGAAGAAATTTTTACCCTAAGGGGTGATTTTATGGGGAAGGGGGGAGGGACAACATTTTAAAATAAACTTGTGAAATTCCGGAGCAGTCCTAGTCGAATGCAAAAAACACGAAGTCTCTATCTATTACCGTTTCCGAGATCCTTTCGTTCTATATATCGACTCCTATATCACTCCTGACCATAATGGGGGTAACTTTGGGGGTCTCCGACAATTAGTTCTTCCTGTAACATACATTTGCACAAAACCAATAGGCTCTTGTACCTTCGGTACAGGGCCTAATAAAATTTTATATTATAAAAAAAAAAAATAATGAAGAAATCTCTGAAAGCAGGTTGCTCAAGTTTTTCCAAACAGATCGTCAGGTCGTGCATACCAAAATTCTGGTAATTTTAATAAACTAATTCACGGAAATACTATTCGTACCAGTTCTAATGTGACTCGACAAACAAACCAATCTACCGGACCTGTTAATATGGAAGTCGATAATATTCAAACAGAAATACAGTAAAATTTTCAATTACTTGGTATCGATCTCTTCCCCACATAATAGTAGGAACTCGATCAAGACCAATAAAACTACTTATTGATTCTGGTGCAGGGACATCTCTAATTTAAAAATATTTGTTGCTTCCTGCTTCCCACAGTTTTATAAAAACTGGTCCTGTCGCGAAACTTGAGTACGTCTGGCTGCGGCTAATTTTGACTCAGCTTTTCTCAGGCGGGTTTGACCGCCAAAAGCCACTACGCAATTGCTACAAAAAAAATTCATTCACAGACAAACATACTAATCATGGTACAATTAACTATCGCGGCTCGAGCATCAACAGCGTTATGAAATTGCAAGTTGAGTGCAGAGAGGACCTAGCTGATGTCATAACCTTATTTAAGTGAACTTTGGTTAAATATACCTTGGCTGCAATCAGTATGCGACTGAATGTCTTCCTCTTCTGCTCTTAGCTACATTCATTGTGAGAGTTGCGCTACCTTCTATAATTATACCATGGTTATGACATCAGCTAGGTCCTCTCTGCATTCAACGTGCAATTTCATAACGCTGTTGAATGCGCGCATGCGGATTTTTTTTTTTTAAATTTTATGTGTGTGTTTACTCTAAATGCACAGTTTACTTACTACATATATAAGTGAACTGTGCTTACATGTGTATGTATGCATATAAAATAAACGCATGCAAACGTAAACAAAGCGATCTATACCAATAGAATGGAAGAGTACAAAAACGTCTCTGTCTATCATGCGTGCTAAAATTGCACGTTGCTGCTGCTGAGAAGCTGGCGTTGTCACTTATATAACTGTACTTTGATCAGACTTGTCTCATTTTTCGTTTTGTTGATTCATTGCAGGTCTCTGGTACACATATTAAATTCAAATTAAAAGTCTTCAGTTCATGAAACCGCGTTCTCACTAAACATATAATCAGTGCGGTTATACTTTGCGTAAGCTCTAATCATTTTCGTTTGCTGTAATTTTACTTTTAATTTGAACATATTACATACTTATTTTACCGTATTTTAAAAAAAAATTCTGTGTAGTTGTTTGTTAATTACATATATTATTAGTCGTTATCTGACCTCGTAGTTGAACGGACGTACTTTTGTAAACTGTCATATTTCGATTGTGATCGTTATTCGTTTTTAAGCAATTATTTAAAAGTGTAACAGAACAAATATTAAGCGTAATAAAAAACACACAGGCACAACAAAAAAAATTGTGTATTGGTTCCGTTTCCTAAGTTAATGACCGCGCACCCATGGAAGGCGACGGCGCCAAGGTGGCTGACGAAGGCATATGGCAAACAGTAAAAACAAATAACGGCAAGCTAACATTGAAAAGTAGACCGCTTTCATCTCCAATGTTATTGAAAAAAAACACATGTTTAGCAACAACAAGCAATGTCACTAGTTCAACTAGTAACGGTAGCAAACAAAATGCGGAGTCTGCAACGAATTTGTTAGCCTCTAACAAGTTCGCAACATTAGCACAGCCTGAAGAGCCAGCTATGGACTTAGCCCCCGAAGCAGCCAATGAACCAAGACCACTCCCGCTACTTATACCAGGAGTTAACAATATCAATTCAATGCTTCAATTCAATGAATGTATTGGAGCCGGGACATATTCATACAAGGCAAACCGCGAAGGAGATATTAGAGTTATGATCAACAATAGCACTAATTATCGTGATATGGTTCGCCTACTAGACGAAAATATTTTACGACA